>OX608082.1:54241277-55441277 GCA_951509765.1 Sphenella marginata
GCCCCGAAAAGTCCACCCACTTTAATCGTAATACGTTTTATACACAAATTTCCCTTTATTATTTCAATTACTTTGGCGATTCCTTTGATGAATTGTAATTGGAAATTCTAAATTACATTTTCCATTCCTTGTAATTTTCAATTCCTTTCAAAGCCCATTACTTTTGAAATTACAATTCCTCAAAGTAATTTTTTTAAATTCCTGTAATCAATTCCTTGTAATTGAGCCTCAAAAAAAGACCATTACTTTCGGTAATTTTTTTTGAGGAATTGAAATGTAATCAATTCCTTTTCTGTGGAGCAAAGTAATTGATTACATTTTTCAATTACTGAGGAATGTAATTGTAATTGTAATGTAATTGATTTTACCCAGCTCTGGCCGACGGTTATGATTTTCGGTTAGATAATCTTCTAGGTACAAAATTTCCGGTTCCCAGAATCGACCCGTGAATAGCACATAAAAAGTAAATAGGGTAACTGTACTAGTTTCCGGACAGCGATGGTGTCATGTTTTGGGATTAATAGGTTTAGATAGTATATTTTAAAATTTACACGTAATTTAACAGTCAAAAGTCTGAGCATCCGGCTAAATTGCAGGTTTTTGTAAAAAAAATAGTGGGAACGTGAACTGAAACATAAGTGCCTAAACAAATATTTATTAACATATTGCAAAAAAAGTTAATAATATTTGTTTGAAATATAACAAACTTTCATATTATAAACAATAAAATAAATCTTATTTTACTTTTCAGCACAAATTATTACTGTTCGGAGACGAAAACTAAAAATTCCCACTTTAAGGTGCTAAATGACAGCTTATTATATTTTATATGGATGACAAAAATATAAACATATTTTATACTGTGTTTTCAGTCTTTAGACACGTTTTTTTAAGTGCAAATATTGATGTCTGTTTACCAAGAGAATAAGTTTCAATGTTCGGACAAATGGCATTTTTTACAAACCTTCTTGTTTTATAAATATTACTACTTACTAGAGCTCTTGAAAATCGACTAATCGATTAGTCGGCTAATCGATTAGCAAAAGTCGTTTACCAAAATAATCGATTACCACTAATCGACTAATCGTTTCTTTCCGACTAATCGATTTTTCGTCCATAATCGATTAGCTGTTTGCATTCGACTACTTGACGGAATCGAATATTTGATTAGTTATTTTTTCACGATCAATGGAATTTGTGTAACACAACAGTTTTTGGTCATAGAAACTCACCTCTCATTACCGATTTTCTATTTCGTGACCGAAGAGGGGGTTAAAAGACCTCGAAGGTTCCAACGGTAATAAAAAATTGTTCTCACCCATTCAAATACTAAAAAAAAATACTAAAAATTGACAGCTAACCGATTGCGCTGTATGATGAAGTCGATTACTTGTTATTCGATTTTCAACCAAAACAAAAGTTGCTTTCGACTATTCGAATAGTCGATTAGCCAGATAATCGATTCTGAACAAGAGCCCTACTACTTACATATGTATATAAATAATTCTGTCCTTCGAGGTTATAAAGTCAAAATGTGCTTCGGAAATCCTAATTGTCGGAGCCTTTATATGGCGACCGACATGATCAAAAACTTGATCAAGCGTTTCACGTAAAAGCTATGTATAAGAACATAATATTGCCGTCTTCCCGTTTTACGGAATGTTTTTGTTATTTTAATTAATATTAAGAACTTTATAAATTTGAATTAGACATACTACTTAATAATATTTAGAAATGTTTATATTTTCATAAACAATTTATCTTTTCACGGTAGCGGATATAGTGAGAAGTTTAGTATAAGTCAAAGTTGAGAAAAATGCTAAGTGTCCGGAAACTACTGGAGTTACCCTAAACATATTAAAAAAATAACTCTGTAGGCCCTTTTGGTGATGCTTAAGACTAGATACTGATTAGAATAAAAAATAATTTTTTTTAGACATTGCGAAAAGTCGACTAACCATTCACGATTTTCCTCTTACATATACAACGATGCGAACAATATTTGAAACAGAAAAGTTTACTTAAATAATAACTAAAAGGACGATAATCGATTTTTGTTTATCATTATTTGCAGTTTCTTATTCGATTCATGCAACTTGAATATCTTTTAATGAAGTAGTAAAATTCATTCACAAACCCATTCAGTGTCTGCACCAACAAAGAAACCGAAGCTTCAATAGCATCAGAATGCAAGATGTCAGAAAACTTTAAGTTGCAATGGGCTTACATTCCATACGCCCCTACATTGAAACTTCAAATTACTTATAACAGATACTAGTTCACAACTAGAATTTTGCGCCAAACTGGAAGTAGTATAAAATGGGCTGGAACTAGTGTAGTGGATGAAAACCTGAAGCCTCCAAAGTCTGAAGTTCAGCATCAGGCGCACTCTTAAAAATTACTTCTGTAATAACAATCTAGAAAAAAATTGCTAAAGAACTGGATCCCTTACATATTTGTAGTAAGCTAGTTAATAAACACAAAATTTTACTCGCAGATTTCCAAATCGGCAATATTGCTATTTAGACAAAAACCAATATTCCTAGTTTTGAAAGGCTATCATTTTGTTTTTAGACCAAATGTTTCAGTTCGACCACATTAATTTATCAGTTGATCACCCTCACCCACTCTCCAATTTTACGTTTTACAAAGGTTGTAGTAAAGGTTTACGAGCGCAGAGGACTTAAAGAGATACTCGTCTCCGAAATAATTTAAATTCAGTTTTTGTCACTAACTATTCTATTCTGAAGACATACCTACCCATCTTTTATGGGCTAACGAAGTTTGACTTAGTTTGGTATTCAAAAAAGTTTCATTTGTACAACAACCAGCTGGTTTGCCTGCAGGGTTCATACAAAACTTGTAGGATACGCATATACCAGAAAATACATATGTATGTACATGCAAATACCCAACAGAAAAACAACTAAACAGTTATGTTAGAAGTGGCGGTTGAAACCGATATTTTTAACTTGTCACTTCCATATCAAATAAACCAACTTGACTACATAGGTGTATTTTTTTTTACACGCATACACATCTGAGCCTGCGACAGTCATCTGCAATTACGCATAATCCATAAACATAATTGTCAGCACTGCTACTCAAATGTATACAAACAGATATTTTTAGGGTAACGCGCATACATACATACATACATTCAGAAATTTAATTTGTTAACCTTCCGCTTATTATATATTAACGGCTCTATTATAGAGTGGTAACAACATTCATTTTACTGGCAAACAAATAACTTGGAAACTTTTACACCCTTTTGGTATTCTGCCGCCTTCAGTTGCAGTTCAATTTCGTAACCACCGAAAGAGGTGGTAACGTCTCGTAACCACGAAAAATTGCACGTGTTTTGTAAATATTTTTGTGGACAGAAAATACCACAAATTTTGTACACATACTTCTTCACAAGAATTAATAAACAATATAAGCATTTTTTTACGCGAAGTTTCGTGCGTGTTCTCATTTTTATTCCCTTTTGCGTATTGTTTGTTTTTGATATAGTTGCCATGCACGCTAGGTACAAAAACATATTGCTGAAAGTTGGTAAAGCAGTTTTGCAAAATATAAATAAAGCTATTTACGGCACTGATTTTCTAGCCACTATTTCATAGTTGCAGATAAAGATGTGTGCTAGGGGTCCATACAATGCGAATAAAACAAAATACGGGTAATAAATCAAAGTCGGTCTTACATTCTGATGCATCAACCAGTGGGGGCACGCTTTTTACTGTGCTTTTGCAAGTATTACTTCACCGCAAGGCAGGGTGACGTACTGTTACAACAATATCCATCATTTGCAACAGTAGAAAGAGAATTTGGTTTTTTTGAAGTTAGTAGTGAAGAAGTCATGCCTGTCTAATACAGACAGAGAATAATAAGTAGCGTTAATACGGTTATTTACGTGAAGCCTAAGCATAAGTTATGTAGTATACGAATTTTTTGGTGGGTAAAAGTACAATTTATTTGTTGGCGCGTATTTATGGATGTGTGTATTTATATGTGTATGTACCAAAACAGACCATTTGGTGAAGAATATTCGATTATGCCCAGTAGAAAGAAGGACCTGCAAAATCTTTTCCAGTCATGATATGCCAAATTACCGATATCTTGTTGTTGTTGTTGTAGTAGTAGGGACATACTTATTTTGGTTTTTGAAGCGTACGTGTAGGAGCTAAAATACCCATTAGGGTGGGATGTGGATTAGCCTCTTCGTACCCATTCGGGTATCAACGGATACTATTAGTCTCTCCGTAGGACAGGTATTAGTCGCATCATCCTTTGCGACTCATCTCGTATGCATGCTAGACTAATCGCATTTTTTGCACGGAGGTGCGTAAGAAAGGCACGAGCCTAACACACGTTCTGGGTTTCCGTACGATTAATTAATTTTCGTGTCCATGGTAGGATATTGCTGCTACAAGTTATCCAGGCGAGCATTTGGAAATTAAGTCTTATCTTGCTAGAGTTCTGTTCAATTTTATTGCGGCAGATTGTGTAAAAAGTCGTTTGCAAAGATGGTTAGTAAGAATTACGTAACTGTGAAGATACTAAATGCAATACTATTGCAGCTAAAGCAGCAAATCAAAATTTGTTTTTGGTGTTGTAGCGGCAAGTGAAAATCGAACCGATTTCATGCGATATGCAAACGAAGCTCGCCGCACATTCTTACAAATGCTAGCTGGGGAGTTATGAATATGCAGTAAAATACATATATCCATACAGGATACTGCATATACATACATATGGTGCCTTTAAAAACCAAATTTGTTTTGTAATTAGTGAGAAAAGAATTTGAAATAAAAACTTTTTGAAGACAGGAAATTACAATTCAGTTTATAGAATTGGTTTGTCAAAACGTTGAGTTTGAATAATTTTTTCTATATTGAATACAGCTTAAAGATTTCCATGATCACTGCAATTGAACCAGTATGCAAAATGTTTATGTTAATCAACGTACTACATATGTATGTATGTATGTATATATAGATATTTTTATGCATACATAGTATATCTAAGTTTGTAAGAGAGGAATATTTTTGTTTAAGCGTCTGAAATTTCTTGTTTGCTTGTTGAGATAGCAGAAATTTTGTGAGGGGGAATGGGCAAAAGCCTGCTACCAATTTTGGGGTTTCAGTAACGATTCTGTAACTTTTAGCAACTTGCCCTAACAAGAAAATACGGCGAATTGTAATACATATGTATGTATGTGATTTCAGTCGAAATAGACGTAATCACCGCAAATCTTAAATACAGCATTTGACTGAGCCCCGTACATATCGCCCCAATAAACAATGAAGTAATTAGTTAATTAAACAATATTTTCCAAACGTTGAAATCAAACAAACGAGTTTGTATTTAAAAAATGTCACAAACGTTTAATTATGTTTTCGCAATTGTATGGAAGTTTTGGAAAAGTGACTTGATGTGAACTTTTTGTGAGGTGAACAATTCGGCAGTTTTCAAAAATAATGTTAAATAACAGTGCACAACAAATTAAGTGTTCATCTCTTAGTAATTGATGAAACCCACAAAATTGGAAGCTCTATCCCTATCGTATCAAAACCTCATACCAGGTTTTTGGCCTTAAAAACTATTAAAATACTATTTTTTCATGAAAAATTGTTAAAAAATTTGAAAAATTGTACCACAACGTCACTATCGTAAGTTTTAATGAAAAAATAAACATCAAAAATGAACTCCTTGCCCCAAAAAACATTAATTTAGCCGCTATTTTGTAACCAATTGCTTCATTTTATCAAGTTTTCCTCACGTAACCCCTATACATAGCGTTAACAAATTTAAACTCAAATAAAAAAAACCAGACCTATAGGCCAAAAACCTGGTATGGGGTTTTGATACGAGAGGGATAGAGCTTCAGATTTTGTTGGTTTCATCAATTACTAAAAATCTTGTTGTATAGTGTAATTAACCTACTTAATTTATATATATTTTATTATATGGCCGAAGTGGTTTGACGGTAGTGTTGTTGGCCTACCATACCGAAATGCCCAAGGTTCGATTCCTGGGACGGGCAATATCAAAAGTGCTTAGAAAATTTTAATTAAATAATAGAATAAAAAGTTAATTGAAAATTGTTTTCCACACCTCAATTAAAATTGTTAAAAAAAAGAGCTTGCGAAAAGAAAGTGTATCGTAAGCTTATGTAAACGTATCTTCTCATTACCCGTTGTAGCGCAGGTGATAAGCGTGCCTTATTCCTTATTTTTCTTCAATTAAATTTCATTCTTGAAATTATGTTTATCACTTCTAAGTTCAAATTAGTTTTTCCACTTGTTGGAACAGTATTCTCAATACTTTAGCAGAGACCACAGGAATTCAGCTACATATGTATCTGTTTTTGTACCTTATTTTCAATAGATTAAAATTTATTTTAAAAATATGCCAAACGCTATTTGTGTGTTTACACATAATTAGTAGATATAGATGTGGCTTGTATCAAGTGAACTAGAAGAACGGGCCATGGTTCGCTAAGTCGCAGAACTTCTCATGTAGAGATATTGAGGTTAAGCAATTTAATTGCAGTACTCATTAGCATCATTCCGTTAATGCGGCACTTTTGGGACCGACCCGGTGCCGGACTATTATTATTGTTATTACCCAGTAAAAAATATCTCGAGCGCTCTCTTGATGAGCAGGAATAGAGTGATCATTTTGAGCAACCAGGGGATCAAATGTGGAGCAGTGCAATAGCTTGTGATCTCATTTGGTGCTTTGGGAACAAAAAGGGATATATGTTTTTTTATACATACCTAGTAGTCCGTCCGTCCGTCTGTGAACAGTGCACTTTAGCGTTAAGGCAACAAATACATTTTTGAAGAAAGTTTTAAAAAGGGGTGTGGTACCGCGCACTTTTGATTAAGTCACATTTGGAAATATTGTTAATCATAAATCAAAAACCGCTCAAGATAGCAAAATGAAATTCAGCACACATATTTATATTAAACCGGCAATATTCTGAAACAAAATTTGCGAAATCGGGTAAGGTCCCCTCCCAATTTTATACGAAAGATTTTGAAAAGGATCATAGATATATTGAATATACTATAACTTTGCTTAAACTAGCTGTATATCATTTCTATTTCACCTCTAGAGTGTTCGTGGGCAAAGAAAGTCGAATGCACACAATTTTTGGAAAATGGGCGTGGCCCCGCCCCTTTATGGGGGATTATTCCACACAACTTTCCATGCCATAACTCCGGTAAAAATTGACTTATTGAAACGATATTTAGAGAAAGTGTTCAACATATAAATCTAACTCTTTGCTGTTAAAATGAACAAAATTGGTGAGCGGACACGCCCACTTTTTGAACACAGTTCTGAAAAATTTCTTTGTAAAATTAAAATCGCGATATTTCCATAATTGTATTAGTTATATAAATAAGGTTTTACACACATAATAGGCTTTTTAGGAAAAACTAAGCTGTAAAAAATGTTTGTAGATTTTGTTGAAGTAGGCGTGGCGCCGCCCACTTTTCAGCAAAAAAGGTCTGTTATTTTCAAAAGCGAATGCTTGCAATTTGAATTAGGTATTTCAGTGAAAGTTAGTGAGATGCTTGCAATAGCATGTAGTATACTCCTGCCAAAAATTACGCAAATCGAATAACGAACAAGCAGGATTTACGGGCAAGTAGTTAACACCCTATTGCCTTTTTTTTATTATTATTTTTTTATTTTCATACCTTTCATGGACATTGGGAAAGCTATTTATATTTTGTTATTTAGTGATAGTTTAATTTACCACTCACAACAGAAGTGTTTTTAATCGAAAAAATCAGGTGCCTTTATAACAACTTTTCTGGTATTAAAATAGAGTAAATTGGGATACCAAAACAGATCACTACTAGGTATTTAATGTTCGGTTACACCCGAACTTAGACTTCCTTACTAGTTTACAGCAATGTTTGATCTCTTACTGTTTTTGGGGAGCAGTATGGGATGTTTTCATATACATATGTATGTAATAAATAATCCTATATTGCTGGAAATATAAAAAATAGAAAGAGAGATCCGATAATGGAATGTACCTAAAATGACAACTTCACTTTGAACAAGTAAGGAAGTCTAAGTTCGGGTGAACCGAACATTAAATACCCAGCGTTAGTTTCCAGAAAAAGGGGGCGTGGTTTTCATCCGATTTCCCAAATTTTAAAAACCAATCTATTCCCAGCCTAAACAATAGCGAATTTGGTGGGCGCGGCCACGCCCCTTGCTTATAAAGAATGAGCCAAAGTACTCAATCGATCTTTTCAATGGTTATACCATGTCCTATATATAACTTTGGAAAAGAAGGAGTGCCATGCCCATAACTTTTAACGTATTTTGTGAAATTTTTGATATACGGATATATGTGTCCATTAATCAATATTTACATAATTTTAAAAAAGTCGGTGGTGGCACGCCCACGGATTTTATTATGTTGTTTGTCCCTATTTGAAGATCAGTTTTCATTGCAGATCTTTATGATACTTTCACAGTGGCTTGTTAATAGTAAAATGTTGATATTTTGTTTATTCACTTGTTGGCGGTGCCACGCCCATTTTCCAAATATTACCAAAAACCCTTTAAACATCACTAATAACATCATCAGGTGAATGAGTGTACTAAATTTTAGCATTATATCCTTATCAGTTAAACAGATATTGCATATTCCAGTTTCCTAACTCTTGTTTAGAGAACTTTAGTCCAAAAGTGGGCGTGGTCGTTCACCGATTTTTCTAATTTTCTGTGGTAGTACTCTACATAAACATAACATGCCTGGTACCTAGTTTCGTAAATCTATCTCACACCGTTCTGAAGTTATTAGCAGTCGAATTTGAAAATTGCGTGACTCATAAGTGGGCGGTGCCACGCAAACTGTTCTGAAGTTATTGAGAGTCAAAATTTGAAAATTTCTTCAAATATATGTGGGCGGTGCCACGCCCCTTTTCAAAAATTTTTACAAAATCGGCCTTAGAACATCGAAATCAATACATATTGCAAATTTTATCATTTTATCTGCTTCTAATATTGAATTAACCCGTTTTATACGTTTGTCGAAATTTTCGATATCGAAAAAGGGGCGTGGTTATGGTCCGATTTTACCCATTTTCAATAAAAATCTATTCTGAACCCAAATTAGTACGCATGCCGAATTTGGTGAAGATATCTCGTTATTTGCTCAAGTTATCGTGTTAAAGCGCAGACGGACAGACGGACAGACATATATGGAAGTCTATATCTATCTCGATTCCTTTATACCTGTAGGTACAACCAACCGTTATCCCAACAAAGTTATAATACCCTTGTACTAGTACTAGTACGCTGGGTATAAAAATACATGGCCGGATCAAGCCTTCATAGAAAAATCGTTTATACATGTTGAAGAAATTATTTAAAAACTGTTAAAAGCAAAAAATATTTATAAACCAAAATATATGATGGTGAGGCTATGCTTTGTGTGCAAAAAAATACAGAAACATCTTCATGCGTAAGTACATATGCATATTCCAATTTTTTAAGAAGCTGATAAACACATTTTCCAAACCAGTAGCGCGATTCACTAACTTTTTTAACGTAATTTGTCAACGATAAATTAACTTAACAATAATTTAAACAATTTTGTGATTCACTAACTCTTCAATCGTTAATTTATCGTAGTCGGTTTGTAAATTGATATTTTATCACGTTATCCGTTGGTGTCGTTGAAATATGGTTAAAATAAAAATAAATTAAAAACAAATTTTTTGGGCAAGAAGTATTTCTATATTTAAGAAAAAAGTATTTATTTAAAAAAAAATGTCTCCTAGTTATTGGTATCGAACTTGCGACGTCTATTTTGTTATCCAGACGCTTGTCAGCTGCGCCACTGCGACACCAACGGCGGCGCTGGCAAATGCTGCACTTAACATTTAAGCAACGTTCTAGTCAATTTCTACTGAGATGCCACATGTCATCATTTTAAACAATTATTTAAACGTTATTGTTAAATCCGAGTAGTGAATCGCACAATTGTTAAATTAAGCAGTATACGTTAATGTTAAATATCTCTATTGCGGAATTGTTAAAACATGCAGAGCTTCGCAGAAAATGGATGGACGCATGCGGTATCCAAGGCCAACACAAGCATGCTGCTTATATTTGCTCAAAGCATTTCGAAAAGAAATGTTACCACAGTATTGGCAGATATTTGAAGAAAGACGCTTTCCCTACACTACACCTGCACCCAAAAGTGCAGTCCTTACAAATGGAACTTGATTCTGATATCACGGCAGTAAGCCCCCATCTTCAACCCTTATACCATAAGCCACTGCAGTCGTCCGTAGTGGGATTAAAGTCAGGTATGAATTTTTAAAATGATGTGCCTAGCTTGTATTTTGATTCTGATATTGACATAAGTAGTAAGCAACTCGAACGAATCCTTACACTACGAGCGACAACAGTTTCCAGAAGTTCAATTTAGTGCTGGTATTAATTTGGATGTAGGCACTATAATCGACATTACGCCTGCAGTGGTTATTGACGCTGACATTGTAATAGTGAGCGATCCGCCTATCATGGATATCGATTCTAACATTGAAACAATGAATACCTCATCATGAGCCACCGGACACATCAGAAGTTGGATTTAAACCTAGCATGCATTGAGAACACGAAATAAAAAGTCATAAACCAACTCTGCTAAGTTTATCTTTTATTTGGACGCTCATCCAACCATCAAATTTTGTATAGCCGGTTCCTACGGTTGAGGTTCATCGAACTTAGAACCTTAAGATTGGGGTTTTAAATTCGAAATTGCCTAATTAATGGTATATAGCATGCGAGGTATGCAGTCACCATCTTAAAGCAATAGCTTCTGAGCCGCAGAATCTTCTATTCCCGATCCATGACCTAGCCAGTAAAGCAGTTGGGCTTTAGGTCGCTGCACTATATAAACATCTGTAAGAGATTATTCAACCCATGTTAAAATTTTCGGGAAGGACCATATATTCTGGAAATATTTTTTCCTCGAATATCAAAAGAGCCATCCATCAACACTGTTCAAATGAGAGGCTTGTAGACCGTGGTCCTTATTCGTCGAGAGAGGACTTTACTACTCTAATGCGCACTCAGTCCAAAGTACCACTTGCTGGCTAGAAAAGGCTCCTTATCAAAAGCACTACATCACCTAAAATTAATATTTGTACTTTGTTACTAAGCCCAACTTACTAAACGCGATATTTCATTTTAGACAATAAAACAACGAATACTGCAAATACACGTTATTTTAAAGATGCTTGATTTGCTAACGAAATTTGTCCTGAAGATTTTGCAACCCCTCGCCGAGCACAACGTACTATTAAGTTGGTAAAGAACACGATAGACTAGAAAAATAATTTAATTAAAAAGTTGCAAGATAGCAAACGGTACTTAAGGAAAAAGGTGAAATCTATGGAGGAGCTAGTTACACATCCACGCGAGAAAAATCTTTTGAATTGTGATGCGGAAAAGATAATAGTAAAGTATATTTTTAAATTATTATGGGTATTCACACCTGTCTCGTTAGTCGGTAGTCGGTATTTTTTACGTGTGTTTTGTTTTTATTAAATTGTCAAATAGATGTAACTTAGCGACTACCGAAGTAAAGAACGAAGTTTGACTTGTCTCGGCGTGAGATGTGACGTTTAAAGTATACTTTATTAAGCGCAAATTCTGTTTTTAATACCTATTCGGTTAACATAGGATTGCATACCCGATAACATAAAGCAAATGGTTACAAGAAAACTTGAAGGGTCAAGATGGTACTCTAAGCAAATAAGAAGTTTCGCTTTAACCCTTCATTTCTACTCATCTAAAGCTTATAAGTATGTACGTGAGACTTGGAAAAATATGTTGCCAAACCCATCCACATTAAGAAGCTGGTATCAAAATGTTGATAGTGCACCTGGTCTCACAAAGCAAGCATTAGAGGCAATCAATATGAGGACAAAGGGAAATAAGCACGTACTTGTGAACCTTGTTCTAGACGAAATAACGATCAGGGAACAAAAAACGTATGATCGAGGTGGCTTCAAAGGCGGGGTAGATTTGGGATTAAGTGAGGAATGGGAGGAAAATGATTGCATTCCCCCCGCCAATTATGTTTTAGTAATGATGGCTGTATCTCTAAATGCCAATTAGAAGATACCAATTGGTTATTTTTTAATACGCTCTCTATTGGCTGAGGAACGGGCATCGTTAATCATAGAAGCTCTTTATGCATTGCATAACTGTGGAGCTCGAGTGTATTCTATCACTTTTGATGGTACACGAACAAACTTAGCCATGTGCACTAGTTTGAGAGCAAATTTTAATTACGGACCAAATTTTAATCCAACCTTCACAAATCCTGCTACAAAAGATAAAGTATATGTTTTTCTTGACTTCTGCCACATGATAAAACAGGTGCATAACTGTTTAGGAGACAAACAAGTTATAAAGACGAAGGACGGACAACTAATAAAATGGAATTACCTGGTTGAGTTATTTGACGTACAAAAACGAGAAGGACTTCGTACCGCCAATAAGTTAACAAAGAAGCATATTGATTTTAGAAACAGTGTTATGAACGTAAAGTTGGCTATACAAACACTAAGCGAAAGTGTTAGCAAATCACTTTTGTTTTTAGAAAATATTTTACCGGACACTAGGATTAATAAAATATCTGAAGGCAGTAAAGCTACTGCAGAATTTTGTAGCAATTTTAATAAAATGTAAAAACAGATATTCAAAAAAAGAATTTGATGCACCCATCCGAGGAGACAACATTCCTATGATTTACACTGCAAGAAAAACTGGTTTCCTTGGTCTAATTATTGACTTAACAAACATATACGAATTGTTCACAAAACTCAAACCGTTAGGACAATTCTATTTGTTAACGTATAAGTTATCTCAGGATTTCCTAGAGACTTTTTTCAGCGCTATTCGCGCAAGAGGTGTTTTTAACAATAACCCCAATTCTGAGCAGTTTAAGAGTGCTTATAAACGCCTCTTAGTTCGACATGAACTAAAAGAATTTCAAAGGGGAAATTGCGAGTTTGATAATTTAAAAATTTTAAGTGTTTCATCTGGCGTAAACAAAAACTCTAATATGCAACCTGATATGACGGACGCTCCTGACTGTGAATACATTGATACTTTATGGCGATTATCTCCCTTTGTCGACGATGTCGTGCGTTATATAGCCGGTTTTGTGTCGTGGAAGGTATATCGCAAATTAAAATGTTTAACTTGTAGAGAGCAAGTTATTGGTAGTGAGCTGCCTAGGTTATCAGCATTAAAAAATCAGGGTCCATTTATTCCACCTTCAAACTACGTTATAAGCTTATGCTTGGTCAGCGAGAAAGTTATTAGACAAAACTTGAAAAAACTAGATAGAACTAATATAAAAATGTATTTAATGATTCAAGTTTTACGCAACATTGGAGAGGTATTTACAAACGAGTTTATGGAAGATCACGTAAAAGCTGAAACTTAGCAACGATGTATTAAATGACCACCGATTACAGCTTTGTAAGTGCATAATGAACAATGTATATTGATACACGCCTTTTTTACGAGAGTACAAAGCAAACCCAGATAAGGAATATGTACGAAATAAATTTACAAAACTAATTTTATTTGCAAATCTATAATGTTCATCACAATATATGTTTATGTATATAACATGCCTTGAATAATAAAAATGTTCTATTATCATAAATAAATAAATATGTTCTCATTTAATGGAAATGTTCTCATAGGTCACTTTCATTTAGTATGCTGTTTTCTTGGCCTTTTTTGTACTTGAACCGCCCCTGCAATTATTTGAATTTTCAAGAGGCACGTAAGACGCCTAGTTAAAAAAATGGAACATTTAAGTGAAGAAATCAAAAAAGAAAAAGTTGTACTCACAAGTGAAAATAATTTAGAATACAATCGACGCGAAATAAACTATAATCAAAGAAATTATATTCCTTCTGAAAGAAGTGACAGTGGTGAAGATGAATGTGCAACGGTTTATAGTGACCCAGGTCCTGATTTGCAATCTTTTTTATGTAGCTGTTTGGGCAATTAAGCATCAGATATCTACATCAGCCACAGACGATTTATTAAAAAGTTTAAAGAAAATAATTTTTGATCTGCCTTCTTGCAAAGAAACTTTGCTTAGGCCATTTCAACCTTCCGAAAGGGAAATAGGGTAATGTGGGGCACCTGTGACTATGGGGCAGCATTGACTTTGCCATTTTCCATGTCAAAATGATTCAAAAATTTCGCAAATACATAACTGTACGCAGCCTAATATAATAACAGGTGCTTATATGTAGTTTACCAGTTCTCGTTAAATTCTTAGCGGAGCAACACGTGTTTTTAGTGATTTTCGATTGGGTAATGTAATTTTTGTGTTGCGTTGTGTAAGAATTTTTTCAAGGAAAAGAATTGTTTTTTTATAAGCTAAAACTATTATTTGGTGCTTCGAGACTCAAATTTTGAGAAAAAATCGTTAATTAACAATTAGTTTTTAAGAATAAAAAAATCAAAACAATATCGATAAAGTCATTTGGGGCACATTTGACTTTTGAGTGTGGGGTTCTTTTGACGGCGTTAGCTTCAAGATGTGAAACTGAACTCAAATTACATCAGCCAACTAATCCAGCTGGTATATCACGATGCCGGACGAAGTATTTGTTTGATGTTAACTTTGGAGAATATTATATTAAATAATTAAATCCTTTATAATTACCTTTGCTCTCTCTTTTTATGCCTTTCATGAACATGAAATGGTATTATAACTTTGGTCCGATGTTTGTAAGTGTGAGAAGAAGAAGAGATAGACCCACCATTAAGTATACCGAAATGATCAGGGCGACGAGCTGAGTTGATTTAGCCATGTCCGTCTGTCCGTCCGTCCGTCTGTCCGTCCGTCTGTTTGAACGCAAACTAGTCCCTCAGTTTTAGAGATATCCCGATGAAATTTTGCAAGCAGGCGCCATTTTGCATAGGATTAATCATTTGTCGGAACCAGCAAGATCGGACCGATACAAGGCATAGCTCCCATACAATCGATTGTTCCGATAAACGGGTTTTGGCCTATAACTCTTGCAATTAAAAAGCTATTAGAGCGAAATTTCGCAGGTTTAGTACATATTATATGCGTAATGTGTGTAGTGAAAATCACCTAGATCGGATCAACATAACATATAGCTCCCATATAATCGATAGTTTCGATAAATGGGTTTTGGGTTATAAATGGTGCAAATAGAAAGCTAGAAACGTAAAATTTTGCAGGTTTGGTACATATTGTATGAGTAATGTGTGTAGTGAAACTCGTACAGATCGGACTTACATAACATATAGCTCCCATATTACCGATTGCTCCGATAAATGTGGTTTGGCTATGTATTTTTAAATTAACAGTTTTGGAGAGTTTGTAAGTAATTGTAAGTAAGGAGCTTACACTTAGAAAAGTTGTGCATATTCATGAAAGGTATAAAGACTTCGGCACAGCCGAAGACAGCCCTTTCCTTACTTGTTTACTATAATATTATTTTTCTATAGCTTCGTTGTTTTGTTGAAATAAATATATTTATTTTGATTTTAAAATAAAGTCTTGTTTTTAAAGTTAATGATAAAGTAAAAAACAAGATGGTCAAATGTGCTTCCAAGATAAACAATAGGCTTACTTATAGCACCAAATTATATCCCATTAGATAAGACGACGACGACTTTCTGACTCGCAAAAATCAATCATACCATCTCAAAAACTTTCAAAACGAAGTGCACCCTTTCGAAAAATGTGGTGTCAAAATGGTAACGCAATTTCCTTTAGATGTTATGCATCTGTTTGATTTGGCTGTTGTAAAGAAAAGTGTGCTATTGATTATGAAAAATATACATCTAAAAACTAAACTGACATTGTTGCAAAAAGAAGACCTTAATAGGAAAATTTTAGCTATAAATAAGTACATGCCTAAAGATTTTTGCGCGTAAAGGTAGAGTTTTTTATTATACAAATTTACAATTTTTCAGAATTTTTTATTTGGTATTTTGCAGCATCCAATAGCATTGACCGTATTTCACGGATAGAAAACCGCCTTGATGATATGGAAGAAAAACACAGCACTGCTATGCAAAAATAATGTATTATTGGAGGAAGTTTCAAAAAAGCTGAGCCTTCCGAGCAGAAATGAAGCAAGCGGATAATGTTACCAAAACGGTGAAGGAATCTGTGGTAAGAGTTCCTTCAATATTAAATTCCGTACCCATTTTAATTTCTTAGTTATTTATTGCAGATTCAATTTTTTAAATCCAAATTTGCAAACTGCGAGTTGAAGGAAATTCTCAATGAAATTTTCAACGAAAGTTTTATTTTAAGTGTAAACTGGACTGGAGGTCAAAATAAAATTGCAGTTAAGGACTATAAAATCTTTAGCTATAATATGTTTGGTAAGTTTTTATACCCAGCGTACTAGTACTAGTACAAGGGTATATTAATTTTGTCCACATAACGGTGCTATGTAACGGCGCAAAATAATCGAGTTAGATATGGGGCTCCATATATGAAAGTTCTTAGGTTGAAAAGAGGAATTGATTAAGGCATGTCCGTCCGTCTGTCCGTCCGTGTACACGATAACTTGAGTAAAAATTGAGATATTTACATGAAATTTTGCGTACAGGTTACTTTCTGGCCAAGGTAGGTTGCTATTGAAAATGGGCGAAATCGGATGATAACCACGCCCCCTTTTTCGATATCGAAAATTTCGAAAAACGTATAAAACGGGTTAATTCCATATCAGAAGCAGCTACAATGATGTGCAATATGTATTGATTTATATGTTCTAAGGCGGATTTTATCAAATTTTTTGAAAAGGGGCGTGGCACCGCCCACATATATTTGAAGAAATTTTAAAATTTTGACTCTTAATAACTTGAGAACAGTTTATGCTAGTATAACGAAATTTTGTAGAGGGCATACTATTGTTGTGTTAAATTCAGATATAGAAAATAAACGAAATCGCTTGGCGACCACGCCTACTTTTTTATAAAAGTTATATTGAAAGGAGGTGGAAATATTGAAAAGTCCATATATAATTAACTGATACCGCTATAATAATATAATTTGGTACATACATCAATTTTCATATTCTTAACATTATTTTTGCAAAATTTTGGAAGGTGGGCGTGGCACCGCCCACTTATGAGTCACGCAATTTTCAAATTTGACTGCTAATAACTTCAGAACGGTGTGAGATAGATTTACGAAATTAGGAACCAGGCATGTTGTGTTTATGTAGAGTACTACCACAGAAAAAAAGAAAAATCGGTGAACGACCACACCCACTTTTGGACTAAAGTTCTCTAAACGAGAGTTAGGAAACCGGAATATGCAATATCTGTTTAACTGATAAAGATATAATGCTAAAATTTAGTACACTCATTCACCTGATGATGTTATTAGTAATGTTTAAAGTTTTTTTGGTAATATTTTGGAAAATGGGCTTGGCACCGCCCACAAGTGAATAAACAAAATATCAACATGTCACTATTAACAAGCCACTGTGAAAGTATCATAAAGATCTGCAATGAAAACTGATCTTCAAATAGGGACAAACAGCATAATAAAATCCGTGGGCGTGCCACCACCCACTTTTTTAAAATTATGTAAATATTGATTAATGGACACATATATCCGTATATCAAAAAATTTCACAAAATACGTTAAAAGTTATGGGCATGGCACGCCTTCTTTTCCAAAGTTATATATAGGACATGGTATAACCCTTGAAAAGATGGATTCAGTACTTTTGGCTCATGTAAGCGGTTAAAGCTTTATAAGCAAGGAGCGTGGCCGCGCCCACCAAATTCGCTATTGTTTAGACTCGGAATAGATTGGTTTTTAAAATGGGCTAAATCGGATGAAAACTACGCCCCCCTTTTTCTGAAAACTAACGCTGGGTATTTAATGTTCGGTTCACCCGAACTTAGACTTCCTTACTTGTTTCTATTTGTGCTTGCATTTTTTTATGTGACCTAATTTATGTTATTTTCTTTGCAGAAGCTGTTAAGGACAAATCTGAAAACTATGCGGAATTTGAAAATAAAAGTAAGGTTTCTTTCAGGGAGGCAAAATTAATATTTTATAGGAAAACATATAAGTTAAAATCTTAAAGTATTCATACATATGTATGTATGCATGTACATTAAGCTGTTCGTTATTTAAATTTTTTTTTGCAAATTGTAAGTTCGCCGGGCGTAATATGATGCGTTATGCTGTAAAAATAAGCTGTGCAAAATTTCACTCGAATTGGATAACTCTTAGAAATCGCTCGTTGCATTTGAAAATTTTAAAAACTATATCGACAGCCACACTGCAAAACTCCGTAAGTCACTATTTTTCCAAAAACAAGGTTCTGAGACTTTCCCATAGATCGCGCATTAAAATGCAGTCAAAATCGGGGCCAACTCCCCGTTTCTTTCCAGTGGCGAAATGTAATAACCGTCGCTCATATACATATGTTATAATTTTCAGTTTTTTCCCTCTCCTGAAAACTTTTTGGTTTTGAACATACAGGGTTTGCAGTGTGGCTGTCGATATGCACTCAGGTTGCTGCATAATATATAAAAAACTTGATAGTCGTAAACTTGGTTCACATTTATTACGTGAAAAAACTTACAGATTACGATCTAAAAACAAAAATTAAAGAAAGCTATAGGTTTCGGGATTTCGCGAAACCCCCCATGGCCAAATCTAAGTTGCAATGATTTTGCAAAAATTTCAAAATACAGTTTATAAATCTTATATTGAATCTTGACTAATAATTTTTGACAAAATTGGTTAAAATAATTTTACAGAAGAAGAAATTGGTGAAAGTTGCAAAGAATAAGATTGGCCAATACATAACGTTCCTATCGACGAAAAAGGGCGCAAAGCTGTTTGTCGACGAAGAAAGGCGCACCCTTTTTTTTATTTGAAGAAAGACGCATTATAAATATCTTGAGAAAGAAAGACGCATTAAAATAATTTTTAAGAAAGAAAGACGCATTAAAATAATTTTTAGGAAAGAAAGACGCTCTTCGATAACTAGCTGCAATATTAGTTATTCAAAAAACGAAATACTAAATAAAAATACATACGTATAATGGGTACTTGGGCTGGCCCAATTTTTTTCAATCCAGCACCAAATCCCTTGTGATGTTTACTGTAAATGTATACACTGCGCCTTTCTTCCTCGAAATATTTTTTAATGCGCCTTTCTTCGTCAAAATATTTTTTAATGCACGTTTTTTCGTCAAAATATTTTTTAATGCGTCCTTATTTCCCGCAATATTTTTAATGCGCCTTTTTTCGTTGACAATTTGTTGAATGCGCCTTTCTTCGTCGGTAGCGACGATAAGTCCGGCACTTTGAATTGCACTTGGAGCTTTCCGAAATTACAAAGTTGTGTAGCGTATGGGCATTTTTTTTTTAATTTTACTGATGAAAACAGTGAGCAGTTCTAATTAACAGAGCAAATGAACTGCAAGGCTCAATTATATGAAAGATTTCGAGTGTTTTCTGGCACTTTTTGTTGTAGGCGTAAAGAGAATTGTGAGAAAATGAACGTTGGAGAGCAGATGAGCGACACCGTTTAAATAGTTTAATGTTTTCAAACATTTTCTGAGGTGTTTTTTTATTTCACCTAACAGAAGGTAACGATCGCATTTTTCATGGACGTTTAATAGTCTGGCTTTGGTTTGTTAATCGTCGAGATCTAAAACTGCTCAGCTACAGAGAAAACCTCATCAGCTAAGTAAGGTAGATAAAAAATAGATGACACAATTTATAAATAATTAGTTGACAGCGAATAGTTATTGTAAAGAATAAAGATAAGAATCAAAGGATATGAAAGCAAATTGTTGCTATGTATTTAGGATGGAAAGAATTGACTTTCTTATGCTGCATAGTGAGTCTGAAATATCAAACGTACCAGAATGAGAGTTATAATCTTGACTCAAACAACGAAAAATCTCATTTAATTCAAAATTAGTTCGGCACTGTTTCAAGATAAGTGGTTTAAAATGTCTTGATGGACGAGAAGGTACATTGAAGTTCACTTCGCTCAAAAGAAACGGGCTTACGATTGAACCATTTAGTAATTTAGTCATGAAAAGATTAATTAGTTTTAAGCGACTCGTATACGATGGCAAATTATACAAGGGATCCCACTGAAGATCTCTTAAGGCAAATATTAAAAATTGTTTTTGAGCTGATTCTAAGCGATCCACGAGGACCTGGTAACGTGGGTTCCAAATTATACAACCGTCTAATGTAGTAAAGAGTTTTAGTTACATAAATTCTTTAGACCATCGTTTAACAAATGCTAGAAAGCCTCTAGCTTTATTGACTTTTAAGTTAATGTGGCAGTTAAAACCGAGTTTTTAGTCCATAGTAACCCCAAGGTCAACAAAATCATACATTTGCTCAAGACTATAACTGTTAATTGTACAGGAAGCTGGCTGTGATATTCCTCTCGAAAAACCCATGTACTTACATTTCTTTAGATTAAGCGGCATATAATTTAAATCGCACCAAGTATTTAGTACTGATTGAAGCTTCTTCGAATGACAAAGCTTTACATCGTCAGCATACATTAAAATTTTCGAAAATTATATTACTTCTACAGTCATCATTATATAAACAACAAGAACAGAATCGGGCCAAGATGGCTTCCTTGAGGAACTCCTGAGGAGACATAAATAACATCGGATTCACAATTTTTAAACACTACTTTTTGTGCTCTGTCCCTAAGGCAAGAAGAGATCTAGCGATTGAGACCCGGCTGGAAACCCAACTGATCCAGTTTATGAATAAGTAAAGAGTGACACACTTTATCGAAAGCTTTACTGAAATCAAAGTAAATTCAAGTAAGTTTGTAACGGTGGACTTTCCCTTACAGAACCCGTGTTGACAGTCGGAAATCAAGGTAGAGATAGGATTCGTAAGCTGATTGGTAACAATAGCTTCACACACTTTTGGGATGGCAGCAAGCTTTGCTATGCCACGATAGTTCTCTATAGAAGCCTTGCTTCCGCTTTTATGAAGCGGTAGAAGAAACGACTCTTTCCATGCTTTTGGAAAAACACCACACTTTAGTGACAGATTGAACAAATTGGTAAGGGGTTGGTAAATATTGTTAGCACACTTCTTCAAGAAGCATGTAGGAATCCTATCAGGACCGCATTTAAAAGATTCCTTCAAAGTTTTCAGATAAATTAAATTGTTCCCATGTAGCTCATAGGGATAATTTAGAAAGTCAGAATTGGTGACGGCAGAATAGTGAGAAGGGGAAAATTGCGCAAAGAAATTATGACCCAAAAGAAATAAAAAACGACCCCAAATAAGCTTCAGAAAAACACCAATAAAAGGCTCCGAAAAGAGTCCAAAAACCCTATGAATGGATGAATAAAAGAAAAGCACCAATTAAAGGGCTCCGAAAGGCGTCTGAAAAGCCTCCAAAACCCCTCAGAATGGAGGAATAAAAGGCTCCGAAAAAGGTTCAGGAAAGCACCAATAAAAGGCTCCACAGTTCATTTAGAAATAGTCAAAAACGCTTCAAATTCATCGGAATCGCGATTTTTCGCTCCATTTGTGCTCCGAAAGAAGCTCATTTTGGAGAGTAAAGCTCTGAGAAATGAGCGTTTTATGGTCCGAAAGGAGTCTTTTTTTGCACTTTTAGTTAGCTGGGATATGCCATCATATCACCAATTCTCTATCAAATGCAGAAAAATGTGTACAACCAAAAAAATTTAAATTTATGATGTTTGGGTCTAGGTATCTGTTTCAGCAAATATGTTTATCTTAGTGAAAAATGTATGTGAATGCAAATCTAAATTAAACCCCTCCCAAGGCCAATTCCTGCGCACGGCCCTGTCTGATAGGTAAGGTAAATGGCGACTAGGTAGGGTACGTAACGCTATAACAACAGTAACCTGCCCCACATGAACCGAATCAGTGTACTTCTCTTACTTCCTTTCTTTTACTTTAAGGTATGGTCCGATCAAAAGAGATATGGATGTGGGAAAAAATTTAAAACTTCGGAAAGGAACAGGAGGCGGAAAGAAAACTATCCCTATGAACAAACGATTTTAAATTTAATTGAGATGGAGAAGTATGTGGAAGCTGTTCCGGCTCAAAAGTTGGGTTCCACAAAATTGATAATAGTCTCCCACGGAGAATATTAAAGAGTCATCTTTCTTTCCGGCAGTTGAAATAGTGCGAGTTGATAGCCGACATCATCGAAGAGGACTGCTTTGTGGAAATGGTGGATGTCACCCAGGAAGCGCAAGATACCTTTGAGCTCTATTGAAGTATGCTCTCCTCTTCCAAAAGGCACCAAAGGCATTCCAGCTGCAGCCTTGAAAGAGGAAATCAAAATTCAGAACGAAATATCGCTCGATCTATTGTAAGCAGGGTTAACTCAAAATTTTAATTTTTTTAAACGTCCCGGGGACGTTCAAATTGTTTGGCAGAACTGTTTATGTGTATGCGTGTCGTGTCCCAGCTAACCAAAAGTGCAAAAAAAGACTCCTTTCGGAGCCCAAATGGAGCGAAAAATCGTTCTACGCGGGCACCCCAAACGGAGTCATAAAAATGAGTCCGATTCCGATGAATTTGGAGCGTTTTATGACTCTTCTTAAATGAACTTCGGAGCCTTTTGTTCGTCCATTCGGAGGGGTTTTGGAGCCTTTTTGGACTCCTTTCGGAGCCTTTTATTGATGATTTTCTGAAGCTCATTTGGGATCATTTTTTACTCCTTTTGGGTCATTTGGGAGGTTCCTATCGACATTTTTATAAAGCTCTAAAAATAATGAAAAGGAAAGACACCTTTTAAAGTTTTATGCAGTTTTATTGACACAAATATGAAAATATAAAAATTCCTATGTTAAAATATTTGTTCAGTCGCCTGCTAATAAGCGTCATGAAAAATGTGATCTTTACCTTCTGTTAGGTAAACCAAAAAAAACCTCAGAAAATGCTCGCGAACATTCACATATTTGAACGTTGCCGCTCATCTGCTCTCCAACGTTTATTCTCTCACAATTCTCTGTACGCCTACAACAAAAAGGGTCAGGATAATTGAGCCTTGCAGTTCATTCGCTCTACAATATTCATTTCTTCTCTCAACGCTCCGTAAATCTTCATAAAAAATTGGTTTTTCGGTGTTTACTCCGAAAGGGCTCCAATTACGGACTCTTTTTGTGTGCTTTTTTCGGAGCGCTCCGACTTTGGTAAGCTGGGGTGCTTGTCGCTTGCCCGCACACGTTCAAACAGAAACCGTCAAACGCCATTTGCGTTGAGAGTTCGTAGTGATTGGACGTATGTAAATATGTCTTCATCGGATGACAATTTTTGTTTACTTGCAACTGCAGCTTTATTAAATAAGAAGAAAAAGAAGTGTAAAAAAAAAATGGATGAACAATATGCTTCCAGCTTTACATTCCATAAAGCTGGTAAGCATTGATAAACTTCAATAAATTTTAATATAAATTCTTTTTTGACCGCGCAAGTGTTCTTTTTGAATATCAACACAAAACTAAAGCTGAGATCACACGATTGGTCAAATGTACCAATTTTTTGTCATTTATATGTACAGATCGTGTGACAGCCAGAAAATATTTGGCATAAGGCAAATTAACAAAATTTTTGTGCAGATAGACCGATAAAATACGGCTCTGTTGTACCAATCATGTGAACTGTTGTACAAATCAAGTAAATACAAAAAATGGACAAATGTACCGATAATTTTATCTGCCACTGCAGGACCAATCACAGTGACCAATCAATCCAAATAAAGCCAAAATTATGTTTATTTTTATTTTTATTATTATGTATTTAGTTTGTTTCATACAGATAATGAGTATTTTTTAGGATTAATATGTTTCGAAATAATACCCTAGGATTAATACTTAATTTAATTTAATTCGATTAAAGGACTTATTTTGATTTATCATTATTAAACGACATTGAATCCTAGGAATACTTTACACCTGGCTGGAATTTCATTATTTACTGTTTAGTTTGATTATTAAACTAATAATAATAAATAATTATTAAACTTGGCAGCACTGATATCTGCAAAAACAATTGATGCACCACTGCTCTTTATTCCATTTGTCCGTTATTAAACAAGTCACTACATCTATTGGTGGCAATGCGAAAGTCAACGGATAAACTTTTGAAGCTGTCTCCAGAGGCAAGGAAGCGAAGTGTAACCGCCAAACGTTCATTGGCTGGTATTGCTTTGCGCATATTGGTGTCACTTTTTTTTATGTTTGGAGAGACTAATTCAAGAATATAATTAAAAGTGGCTTCGTCCATGCGAAGATAATTTTTAAACAAATATTTTTGATTGTTCACTTCACGAAACTCGCGCAGAGTCAGTACTTCTCCTCTGAAGCCAATCCAGCACCCAAACACTTCGCTTCTTCAATGTTCGTTTTTCTTTTATTTCTTTCTTTTTATTAATTAGGTGTACACAAATACACATAATTGCCACTATTTTCCTTTTTCTTGATGAAGAAATCATTTTTATTTAAAAATTATAAAATTACGTTCAAATATATGTATATATGTATACAAAGCTTATCAGCTGTCTACTCTATTCAAGATGACAAACCCAATCATGTGACAGGGTTGCACAAATATCTGTCATATTATTGAAGTGTACAAATCAGTACAGAAAAATTCTGGCTCAAATACGCCAATCGTGTGAACACTGGAAATTGTATCGGTACACAAAATTTATTTTGTACAAATTTGTACAGAAAAGTTTTGTCAAAAATCGGTACATTTGACCAATCGTGTGATCTCAGCTTAACACACTACAGTTTGTCAAACAAACGCGGCACGCTCAACAAAACGATCGTCAAAGCAGAAAAATCAAAAATTTTTGATTTTCATCAAACAGAGCCGACAACAAGTACGTGTGACACGAGGACCGTCTTCGGCATCACGAACACAAAAATTCTGCCAGACAATTTGCACGTCCCCGGGACGTTTTAGATAGTACGATACATTTTAATAGTTACCCAAGGTCATTATATTCAACGTTATAAAATAGCCATTGAACTAAAAATAACGGAAATAGATGTAGACATAAATCTACATATCGACAGCCACACTGCAAAACCCCGTAAGTCACTATTTTTCCAAAAATAAGGTTCTGAGCCTTTCCCATAGATAGTGATATTTCGCACATTAAAATTCAGTCAAAATCGGGTTACAACTTCCCGTTTCTTTCCGGTGGTGAAATGAAATAACCGTCGCTCATATACATACATACGTTATAATTATTACAGTTTTTTCCCTCTCCTGAAAACTTTTTGGTTTTGAACATACAGGGTTTTGCAGTGTGGCTGTCGATATATTCCACCAACATACAAACATGTTCTCTGGTTTTGTTAGATCAAAAGGTGGTTTGATTTCGAGTTGATTCACTCTATTAGAAAATAAAAACGCATTATTTCAAAAACCGCATTTTCTTTTTTGTATGAAACTGTATTAATTAGAAAATTTCCGTATGTAGCTATTTTTTTCTGAATAAATTGTTTATTGTAAAGTGAATTATCTCAGAATGAAAAAAGTTTGGATGGAATTTAGCATCTTCCTCACATTAATATAAATATTTTGCTTATCAGCATACTAGATTATCGTAAAAGTTAACTGTTTGAATAGACAAAACTTTATTTGCGTTTTCCCAAAAAATTAGAAATTTGAGTTACAACGAGCGATATGTTCACATAGTATATAAACTGCAGTTTTGAATCTGAAAGAGCAACACATTGGTATTCAGGAAATTTTAAAAAGGTGTTACATGTCTTTTGTTTGTATTACAATAAATATATATAATGCTTTCTTATATATTAAAGGCTGGACAATATATATACACAAAATTAAACTCATTTTGAAGAAAGGGGGCTGCTTAGGAAAAGTTGGGAGAAATTAAAAAGCACAACTCTATCATGGAAGAAACGAAGAGAAAGGAACTCCAAAACAAACGCTTTGAGGTCTATGACTCATGACTTAATTGGTATGCAATATCTAATAAATTTTGATTAAGTACGTTTAATATTTATTTATGTGATTTTGATAATTTTTATTTAAAATATTGCAAAATCTATAACAGAAACCACATAAATAAAATTTTCAAAGTTTAAACAACATTCAAGACAGTTAATTAAAGTTTTAAAAATTACTATACCAATTTTCATCTTTTTAGGCAGCATTTCAAAAAATAGTCTGAATATGCAGTTTCAAACAATTTAAGTATTAAGTATATTTTAAATGAAAATTATCTAAATCACCCCACTTTCAATTTTGGCTCTATTTCATCGCTTACCAGTGTACCTACATGTGGCTGTGTATTTTATTACTTTAAGAAACTGAAGTACAAATAATTTTTTTATTTTACAAAACTTGTCATAGTACAGCCTTGGCCAAAAGTATTAGGCACCCCACTAATTACCTAATTTTTTGTTTTAACAAGTGAAGTAATGAAGTTTTATTAGTAAAACAGTGAAAATACAATCAATTAGTGATAATAACAAGCGTACAAGCTTTGCACATTCGTCCGCACTTATAGCGTACCACTCGTTAATTAAGGCATCCTTTAAGGCAGTTTTTGGTGTTATACTGTGTTCCTTAATCTTGCGTTTAAAATATCCCACATGTGCTCAATGGGATTAAGATCTGGTGACTATGCAGGCCAATCTAACAAAACAATGTTCTTATCTTTAAACCAACGCATCGTAGTTGCTGATTTGTGACAAGGAGTATTGTCTTGCTGAAATTGACCCCGCCTAAACTAGTATAGCCAAAAAGGCGCGTTAACGAAGGCAGAAGAACAGCTTCTAATACATTTATGTATGTACTTTTGACTGTCCATGCGACCCTTGCAAACGAACATTTCGCCGACACCATAAGCAGCCATGCAACCTTAGATCTTAATACTGCCTCCTCCATGCTTAATAGTGGGTACCACGCAATCTGGAAGATATTCTCATAGTATATTTCTACTAGTAGCGCAACTAACAGCTGACTTACTCCGCATCAGCACACACACACAAACCACACAGGGTACGTTGTATGCAATAATAAAGCAATCGGATTTTAATGCTGCAATATTGATCGTGAAGGCAAAAAACTCCTAAATTATTAGATATAAAGCAGTTTTAACAACTTATCAGATGCTATTAATTGTATATTTCATCATAAATGAAAGTTTCTAGTTGCAATTTTAACTGTCTAGCAACCCCAACCCGTCTCCTCACGAACGCCATACCAGATGTTCCAAATATCTGTAGAAAAGAAAAAATAATGTTTTCATAAGATTTGTATTATGTCTTCAAAATTGCTCTAGAGTAATAGTCCAATTACCCACATACGCAAGCACGTAGTACGTGTCAGCTGACACGTCCTACCTTATGAGAATGCCGTGCAAGCGAACACTCACCGACGTTCAATTTTTCCGTATACGTAGAACGGAGCGCAGAAATCAAACGAATTTTGATTTTTTCCGTAGCGACTTGTCAGCTGATTGCTTTCGCACATGACAGTGTTGCCTATTCATATGTTTGTATGATGGTTATGGATCGTTTGCAGTTATTTTACAAAAATACCAAAAAATTGCTACTAAACATTCAGAATACTGTTGAAATAACCGAAAATTACTAAATTAATTTGTTGATTTTAATTAAATTTAGTTCCTACACTTATTTAATATTAGCTTTAGACTTTTACAAGATAAAAAATAATCGATCGACCGTTACGGGAATAAAATACGGGATACGTATACGTACGTTTCACACGTCGGTGGGTAATTGGACCGTAAAGCAGCAAAAAGCCACCGGCGTGTCTTGCGATTGCGATTTTTTATCGTATTTGTGATTTTTCATTTTGTAAAATGTCAAAAATAATATTAAATAGCTACATATAGTATATTTATTTATAAACTTTAACATAAGTCAAAATTTTTTAGATGTTTCGACAATATTTAAAACTTTTTTGGGTATTTTTGTAAAATAATTGCAAACGGCCCAAACTCAACATGCAAATAGTTGAATAGGCAACACTGTGTGGCGAAGAGCGATCAGCTGACACGTTTCTTACATAAAAATCAGAAATTTTTTGGTTTTGACGTAGCGACGTGCGTAAAACGTACGTCACGAACGTCGGTGAAAAATCGCTTACACGCAATTTTCAAGCTCAGCTGACACGTCGTCCGTTTTTCCGACGGTGGCTGTTTGCAGCTTAAGAAGCTATGGCTGCTAATACTTTAAAGTAGAAGTTTGATTCATCAGACCACAGAACATTCGACCAATCTTCTTCCGTGAAATGTTGGTATCGGCCCATTTCAAACGATTTTTTCTATTCTTGTCTGAGAGCCACGGCTTCTTTCGGGTTTACATCCTTTTAAACCTGCTTCCAGAAGCCTTCTTCTAGCTGTTCGAGCACTAACTGGTTTACTAAATTCATCCGAAAGGGCAGCTCCATGGGCAGAATAGATTTTTCCTTGAAAGACTCGCGTATAAGTATTCGGTCTTTTCGTTTGCTGGTTAGACGCTTTCCTCCACTTTTTGATTTATTATTGGGGGATTTCGTCTCCACAAATCGCCTGATAGCAAATGGACCGCGCACAGCGAACATCCCACCAAATTGGAAATCTCAACCTGAGACTTACCTTCTTCACTTAGAACTTGAATTCTAACTCTATCATCGTTACTAATTTTCGTAACTGTTTTTATAAGTTTGGTAACTTTTCACTAACGGGTCTATTCTGAGCTTAACCGGAAATTTTGTAACTGGAAGATTACACAGCCCCACAGAAAAAAAGTGGTATGTTCTCGGGAGGAGACAGGTCATTCCACATGTATTTTGGGTCGCTAAACACGAATCCGTAGTCAGAATTCAAAAGTTAGCTCATGTGTTTTGTATAAAAATTACAAAAATTTAAAAAAAAAAAAGAAAAAAAATTTACGATATTTTTTGTCGATTCTGAGCGTTTTTAGGTCAGAATTAGTTACCTTGAGTTACAAATAACGTTTTAATATATGTTGGGTGTTGAATGATCAACATTTAAGGTAGTTTTTATATTAAGTTACGAGATTGAGCAAGTGACTTGTTACTATGTCTCTAAAACTCAAAAAACGGTAGTCTTTTGAGGTTTAAAGAAAACAAGAGCTAATTTTGAATGCTGACTACGGATTCGTGTTCAACGACCCAAAATCCATATGGATCGAGTTGTCTCCTCCCGAGAACATACCACTTTTTTTTCTGTAGGGCTGTGTTATCCCTGCAAAAAAACGAATTACTCCGTTCCATACTCCATAGAGTACTCCTTAAGGAGTATCGGAGTACTCCAACACTTATCCTCGCTCATATAAAAAAGGTGGTCCAATTTATATGGCGATGTCCGGTAATTGGATCACCTAATCCAACTCGGAGTACTCCATTTCTTTGCTTTTGAATACTCTATAGACCACCTACATGAGACTACTCCCAAAAAACTCCTATTGGATTACTCTATGGAATATTCAACAGCAAAGCGAGAGAGGGAGTAGGTGGTCCTCAAAAGGAACACCTACTCCCTCGCTCGCTTCACTGCAGAGTACTCTATAGAGTAATCTTTTGGCAAAATTTTCAAAGTATTCTTACGGAGGTGCTCCATAGATTATTCAGCGGCGTGCTCTGACATAGATTAGGTGATCCAATCACCGGACATGGCCATATAAATTGGACCACCTTTTTGTATGAATGAGGATAAGTGCTGGAGTACTCCCATGCTCCAACGTTTTTTACAGGGATCTAACCGAAAATCGTAACCGTCGGCAACGCGGTTGATGTACCCGCGATTCTAGCGTGCATGGCAACGCTTTCAAAAACAAACGAGGCGCAAAAGACAATAAAATCCAAACGCGCACGAAACTTCGCGTAAAAAGGTGCTTATATTGTTTATTAATTCTTGTAAACTAGAATGTGTATGAAATTTGTGGAATTTTCTGTCCACAAAAATATTGACAAAACACGTGCAATTTTTCGCGGTTACGTGACGTTACGACCTCTTTTGGTGGTTAAGAAATTGAACTGCAAATTAAGACGGCAGAATACCAAAAGGGTGTAAAAGCTTCCAAGTTATTTGTCCATTGTGTATTGGTTCAGTTAAGCTTGCATAGCAGGGCATAGCATAGCAATACACAGCACGTAAAAGAAAATGTTGATTATACTTCGCACAACGCACAGCCCCTCAAAATCAGATATTCGCGAAACATACAGAATTTCATGAGCTCGCACACATTCTTTCAGCTTTTCTTCTTCCATTACAACGCTTTTATTTGTTTTTTACTAAAATTTATAAGAATAATAAGCAAAAGCTTTGACAGTAGGTATGTTAAGTTACATAGAGATCAAAATTCAACAGACTTCTATGCCATGCTCTGGGTTGCCATGCGTTGTATAATCGAACACATGTAAAACCCATTTAACAGATATCGAAAATGACAGAACCCATGCAATGTATTGCCATGCTGTGCAAGCATAACTGAACCATATCAGTAAAAGTGTGATATCTTAAGCATAGACGACAAAATTTTTAAAAAAATTAACACCTGTTTTTTTATATTCTATGTTGGATTCATCCTGCATCTCGTTCTATCATTCGTTAGAAGATAGGAGCAGCGGATGCGCCGCCATGCTGAAGTGCCTCAGATGTAAACAAAAAACTGAAAAAAACTCCATTTTGAAGTGCCTGTCAAACGTTTGACAGATAACATATCACACTTGTACTGATACACAATGTATTTGTTTGCCGGTAAAAGGAATGTTGTTACCACTCTAAAGTTGACCCGTAAATGTAATTTACACTTTCATATTCAAATTTTAAATGAGAAAATATTTTATGAATTTCTTAAAAATGACAATTTTTAGTTTTAGCTTACCCAGAGTGCTATGGCTTTCAATATTACACAATTTTTTCGTTCGATCAACCGTTAAACACCCATGTTAGATATTTACAAAAATAAATGGTAACTTGTATTTTAGTGGGGTGCCTAATACTTTTGGCCAAGGCTGTATATCATACTGAAAAAAATACCCATATTAATTGTGGAAGGAACGAACGGCTGACAACATGTGAGATTTCATTGCAGAAATATGCGTAGACCAACTTAGATTTTGATCGCATATAACTCCCAAGTATTAGAAATTAGAGACGACTTCGATTTTGAAGCATTTGCTGTCACAACATATTTCCTTATTAAAAGTGAGAGCTTTGTTTTATTGAGAACAATTATTTCAACACAAACGATGACGCATATAGGTGGAACCATGAAATACAATTTCTCTTGTAGGTATTTCCTTTCCGGAAAGATTGAAATACATTAACTTCGTTTTACTGCTTACAACGAGCTTATGACTTGCGAACCAAGACCTAAATAAGTGAACATCGTGATTGATTTCGGCAAATAGATTAAATTCATTTTCGGATCCATATGCGATGGCAAGGTCATCAGCAAGCCGTTACTTTACCAATAAAAGCTAAGGTGAATATTGAATTAATGTATATTAAAAATAAGATAGGCTGAAGAACTGAGCCCTGGGGTACCCCCACAGTTATTGGTATGGATTCACTTAGATTAGATTCCACTTTTACCTTCTGAACTCTATTCGTTAAGTAGGACTTAAACCAATTAAGAATATTACTACGAAAACCTGCTGAGCTGAGCTTGTTTATCAGAATACCATGATCAACCATATCAAATGCCTTTGTTACGTCAACAAAAAGACTAGCACAAGACTTTCTATCGCCGGATCGATTTATATATAAAGAAAAAAACCAGTAGAGCATCTTCAGTTGAAAGTCCGGACATAAAACTAAATTGCTTTGAGATAAAAAATTTAATTTTGTTTAATTAAAAACAAAAATATTGTCCTTTTTTAATTGCTTTCAGTTTAATGTTTCACAACCAAAACAATCAAATATGAAAACAGCTGACAGGTTAACTACTTAAAGTTAAACCTGCCAAATTGGCCGCTTAAACTCCGTTTAAACATCGTTGAAAGTTGAAAAGTTTAAACTTTGCTTAATTGACAAATTGAGTTGAACTTGTTCTGAAAACACGGGCCTAAGATACATTAGAACAAAATAACCCCCATTCGTAGTGAAAAAAAAAACCTGCAAAAATAAGGGGGCCCTAATATACATACCTGCATACATACATACATATATATATAGTATATCGAAAGCCTCACTGCAAAACCCCGTAAGTTCCTATTGTGATATTTCGCGCATTAACATCCAGTCAAAAACGGGTTACAACTTCCCGTTTATTTTCAGTTTTGAAATGCAATAAATCATAAATGTAAAAAGTCCGGTTCATATAGTAAAATCATCACAGTTTTTTCCCTCTCCTAAAAACTTTTTGCTTTTGACATACAGAGTTTTGCAGTGTTTCTGTCGATATGTATATGAATGCATACACATTAATGCATGTGTGCGAATAAAATCCACCCCCATTCAATTAGTCAAATTATAAGGTATCCTTTCTCGGTTCTGAGAACTCAAGCTACACACGTTAAATCTAAAGCATCTAGGGCTCACTCTATACAGGCATTTACCCATAAAAATTCTAAAGCAACAAACAAAAGTCATCGCCCACAAAACTAATAAACAAGAAGTTAGTCAAAGTAAAAAATGAAACGTTGCGTCTTGCCTAAAAATAAAAAGTGGCAATCAAAAGATTGAGTCGCGTGATGCGTTGCCAAATATAATTTATGGGAATCGAGCGTTACTGCTTGCGTGCAGGGGCATTATGTGGGATGCAAGACCAATTTGGCAAAAAAGGAAGAACTCTTACAGAACTAAAAAAATGGACACAGATTTCCTTGATTATTTTAGGGAGTACGCATGCAGTTTGTTATTATTTTTTTATTGTTTGTGCAATTTTCCCATAAAGTTCCCCAACATCACATCAGTATGCAAATTATTTAAATAATTGTGCATAGTCCGACAGATTAATTGAAGTAAAACAAAAACAAAAGATTTTGTTGCGGCTGCAAGTTTATAATGTTATCCTTCACCTTTAACTACACATACTGTATGTACATACATGTGTGTACTAGATAGCCTTAAATTTGTGGCGTATAAAAATTATTCAAAAAACCCCTTTTTTTTAAAGAGTGACCATTTAACCAACAGAGTATATTTCCAAGCATCCGAACCGTATAAGATGCAGGACTCCAAAACATAATAGGAGTGCCAATAAGAAATGTGTACGGCTTCTGTTATATTTACATATTAAAGCTCGAGCTAATCGAATATTCCATTATGACAGTAGTAGGATACAATTATTCGATTGACAATATCCGTGTAGTCCAATAGATTTTGGCTTGCGAGTTCACACAGGGTTGTTAAATGGCACATCCGATAATCCAACAATTAAATATACTTAACTTGGCTTAGAAGTTTGATTTTGTACGTAAGTTCTAAGTTTCAAATAAAAATTGTGTTTTCCTACTAACGTTCCTAAATTGGAGCACCTCAGCGTAGCGTTCTTTCCACCGACGTGTCGGCAGCATGCTATATACCCAAATACAAGCTCTAAACTTCTGCCATAAAAGGTCCAACAAGGAATGTAAGTGGAAGCTGTCAAATCGATGGTAGGTTATTCACCACTGTACTTGGGTGTAAAATGTAGTTGGAGTTACAAAAGAAGTTTAACCGTGCATTTTGTTTAAAAATAAAAGTACCAATTGCCCTAAAACTCGGATTTAAACGCAAATATTACCAGTGGTAAATTACCTACCCGCGAATTGATGGTTTAGGCCCGTTTACTCAATGTCTATTATTCTAAAAGCCACTTCAAGGTATTACACAATTCCACCCTTTTATAATGGGCAAAAACTCTTTGAAAATCAAAAAATTTGCTGACAGTAAAGATGTTGAATCATTTCAACTGTCATTAATCCCAGTTGATGACACCATGCCCAAAATTATTCAACCAGTCGGTTTATCTCTGCAGCGTCAATGGTACATTTATCAGAATCTCAGAAGCTTGGCTTCAGATCCCACGAATGCGGCTATTTTGGCTCGATTGGCATCGAAAGAAATGCTATCAAAAAAATCTGAGGATGCTTCACCAGCCACCAAAGTGGCATCGAAGGAACCAAAGGCTTCATCGTCAAAACCTAAACCGAAAAAGTATGTAGCTTCATCTTCAAATCTTTTGGTAAAATCGTTTTTGCAGCGTTCAATCCTGTTTTTAAATTTTTCAATTTCATTTACATATTATCTATCTTGATTCTGGATTTTCAATAAAATTCTGTTTTTCTTTCATTTGTGCTCTTCTTTCTCTACATTTTTAGTACACTTCTATGCAAGGAAGGACTTTCTAGTTTTCACCACGTGAAATAGCGTCTCAAAAACTATCGAAACCAGAAAAAAAGTGGAAAATTATTTTTTTTAGTCATAAGCCTTTTCATATGTCTGGTGATATACATATGAATTTATATTTCTTATTGTGCTAATACATTAATATATAAATGAAAAATAATCTAATCATGCCATGGCTCAGATTGACATATTCGTTTACGTAAAAGTCTGACTAAGTTATTATGATATAATTGGTCGTTGTGAACGCTGAGTAGAATACGAGTGTTGTGTGTGGAACAGCACATTCGACGGATACGGAAAATTGGATTTTGACATATAACGGATACGTCGACTCTTGGCGCATTAGTATTTTGCAACTAAACTTACGTTTAGGGACACTATATCGAGTGTAAAGTATCGATGCTGCACTTATTTGAAGAATTGCTGTATAAGCATCGGCTATCCGGCAGTATAGAGATAAAAATACACGAAGCTCAAGGTGTTGATTCTAAATGTCCTGATAACAAGCATTTCGATAACGCAAAGTTGTACCTTAAATTAGAAATCCAAAGAAGAATTACTTGAGTAGGCAATTTAAAAGTAAAGTCCTCTCTCGACGCACGAAAATTGAACTCTACAAGTCACTCATCGCTTCCGTATTGCTATATGGTACAGAAGCGTGGACAGCAACTGCATATAACCAGGAAAGCGAAGGATACATCTTGTTTTAACTTCATAAAAACGTGTATTCTGTAAATATTATTAATTTTTTATTCCTAGCGGACTTTTATTACGTAACCTAGCACACATATTTACATACCTAAAAGCATTATGGAGATGTACGGAAGATTAAATGGCGTCGAAATGATATTGAACTAATATGTCCTTCACGGGTACTTATTTCCATAAAAGACCAAGAATTGGGTCAGGGTTCAAAGAAATGAGCTTATCGTTAACAATACCAAGAATTAAATTTAAAAATACATACATACATATATAGTGATGTATAAGGCTTTTTATACCTTTCATGAACATGAAATGGTATTATAACTTTGGTCCGATGTTTGTAAGTATGAGAAGAAGAAGAGATAGACCCACCATTAAGTATACCGAAATGGTCAGGGCGACGAGCTGAGTTGATTTAGCCATGTCCGTCTGTCCGTCTGTCCGTCTGTCTGTTTGAACGCAAACTAGTCCCTCAATTTTAGAGATATCTCGATGAAATTTGGTATGGATCCGCCATTTTGTATTATATTAATCATTTGTCGGAACCAGTAAGATCGGACCAATACAACGCATAGCTCTCATACAATCGATTGTTCCGATAAATGGGTTTTGGTCTATAACTCTTGCAATCAAAAAGCTAGGAGAGCGAAATTTTGCAGGTTTAGTACATATTATACTTGTAACCTGTGTAGTGAAAATCACCCAGATCGGACCAACAAAACATATAGCTCCCATATAATCGATAGTTTCGATAAATGGGTTTTGGGCTATAAATTTTGCAGTTAAGAAGCTAGGAACGTAAAATTTTGCAAAATTGGTACTTATTATAAATGTGATGTGTGTAATGAAAATCATACAGATCGGAGTAAAATAACATATAGCTTCCATATAACCGATTTCTCCGATAAATGAGGTTTGGCCATGTAGGACACTTAAAAAAGATATGCGTATTCATGAAAGGTATAAAGCCTTCGGCACAGCCGAAGACAGCCCTTTCCTTACTTGTTTTTTGTTAAAGAACAAATTATTTTTATTTTGCATACATTTTTAAAAAATAATTCACATTATTTATAACAAATTAGTTGAAAAAGTCTTGCTATTTCGGGTAGTGTATAAGAAAAATACTGTACAAGCGTATGAGCAACAAATCATAATTTTGAAAAAAAATAACAAGTACTCATATGGTCAAAAACATGGGAACATGGAACGCGGGATACATTTTTTTCTTAAATTACGTTCCAATTCCAATATATTTCGATTACATACATTCTGTAGTATTTAAGATAATAAGAAATAAATTATAAATATTTAAGTTTTCAAGCTAACTAGGTATAACTTTACTTTGTTTTATATATTTTTATCCACTATGTATATTCTCCAAGGAGGGTGACTGGTAACGTTAAAGACCCGTATACTTTGAATCGTAGACTTGCCGGAAAACTTTTTTTTCCAAAAGTTAAAATAGTTTTAGTTTCTTTCAACCTTGATCTTGACTAAAATGCTTTTCTTAAGTTTTTTAGTTGGCAGGATGAGCTGGATTTTCCGTAAGTGTGACATTACTACGTAACCCACTTCTAAATATGGTAACATTAAAGACCACTTAAAACTGGCTGTATCTTGAAAACAACAAAGAATTGGAGAAAAGTGTATGAGTATAAAATATAGCCCTTGGGGTTAGTTATTAGAATAAGTAAAAAATATTTTGCTTTAGTTGAATACTTCAGAAATATGAACAGAAATAAACGTATTTCTGTAACATGAAAGACTAAAATATTGACCATATATAGCTCAACATTTTTGATGTTGCTAAGCCAGTTTAAAAGATAGCAAATCCATATTTGGAGGGGAGAGAAAACATAGATTATTCTTTCTAATTAGCCGTCTTACGCAAAAAGAGCACACTTCACTTAGTGCGCTTTTTGCACGCAAATCCTCAATGGCTAAGCATTTTTCCATTCTTCCTTTTATCCCGCGTTTTAGCTCTGATTTGACGGACGGATGATCCCTATACTCATAAGATATTGTTCACCTCACTTGTTCGCTCCAAGTTGGAATATGCTTGTTTCATTTGGCCCTATTATATAAAATGTCATATCAAGAGGTTCGAACGTGTGCAAAACATCTTTGTTCGGTTTGCGCTAGGTTCATTGAATTTTTCCTATCCGATTGATTCATACGTCTCTGTAATGCAGAAGAACCTTACTGTCAATGACTTTTGTCTTCGAAATTATCAACGGTTAAATCGATGCGCAAATTCTCCTCGAGGGGATTTGATTCCATGCTCCAAACAGGCCGTTTAGACATGTTTTATTCGGGGTTTTTTCGGACCTTCTACGCTTCTAACGCTCCCATTTCTAGAACATTAACAGATTTTAAAATTCGCTCGAACTCTTAAGTAATCGACTTTTCAGTATACAATCCTATTTTTAAATCCGTAATTGCTCGCGCTTAATTATAATATGTATATTATTTTATTCTGTATTTTGTAATTTGTTTATCTTTACCTAGTCTCTAAGTATATTTTTGTACTAGTTTTTTGTAATTTGCAACTGATCAAATTACTAATAAACATAAACATGAATGGAATTGAATTGCTAGATGTTTCACTTAAAATGTAAGACATCTTTGGTTGGACAAATTTTTTTTTTATTTTATTTATTTATTTTTTTATGGCACTTATCGGTGAATACTGCAAAATCAGTACATGTTACTTTTACACTGCGAAAAGAAGAGGGTCTTTATGTGAGCCTTAACCAAACCGTAATTCCCAAGTCGAATTGTGCGAAATACCTGGGATTGCACTTGGACAGAAGACTAACATGGCGTTATCATATCAGGGCCACGAGGATGCAGGTCAAAATTAAAACTATAAAGATGTATTGGTTACTTGGACCTAAGTCTTAAACACAAAATGCTATTTACAAAACGATACTGAAACCCGTTTGAACTTATGGCATTCAACTCTGGGGAACAGCGAGTAAATCCACCATAGACATTTAGCTTGAATAAAGATTTAAACACACTGTTGGTAACAGCCGAAATAAAGAGACACAGCGCAAGGTACCTAGAGAGATTAAACAGGCATCCAAACGATTACGCCATACACTTATTGGACAACAGCGAGAATATACTAATACTGAAAAGACCTTAAAAAATTTGTTTATTGTCTAAAGACAGTTTTTAAATAAAAATATCTATACAACAGGTCCATAAAGCTAGCAGAGCAAAGTTAGCAGAACAAAAAACTAACTTATGGACAATGATGTGCTCCAAATGTGCTAATTAAGTGCCCTAATCCAAAAAAATGTGCTCCTCTATTTTTGTCAAAAAATGATGTTCTGCTAGCTTTAGGCTAAACCTAGCAGAGCAATATGCGTAAACAGTGAAAAAAGACAGTTAGCGCAAATGTTATTATGCAGAAATTATGTGCTCCAAATGGGCTCTTGAAATACACTCCCCCTAAAAAACATGCTCACCCTATAATAACCATATCTGGCTTTCTATGTATTGTTTTGTACATACATACATATACACTTATGCATTTGTGGACATTAAGAAAGAAAAAAACTAGCGCAGTAGCGATCATAGCTGGTCAGCTTGTGCAACAAATGCAAAGGATATGTATTTTTTAGTAACTCCTCATTGCTAATCATCTATCTGCGCAATGTGTTTGAATTCTGTAATCATTATACTTATATATGTTGTTCTTGTGTGATATCAATTAAAGTGCGTGAAAAGTGTTGTACTATTTGAAATACACTTACCTAAATATTTAGTTTTTGGTTGTGTTTTAACTAATTTAAAGCGAAATTTTTTATTTCAAAATAACTATAAAACTTTGTTTAGTTAAAAAATTAAAATGGGAAGAAAGCCAGTTGTCGATTTAAATGTTTTCAAAGAAACCATTTTAAGATGCAAAAAAGACATCATTCTCCACGAAAATAAAATTGTTTCGAAAAAAAATTTCGAAATACTTAATTAGGTGGTTTTAAAAGCAGTTCTTCATTGTATGCTTATGTTTCGTGCAATAGAAATGGTATTCGCGATTTATTAAATGGTAAAACAAATAAGAGTACAGCTGATGAGTTACCGAGCCTTGAGAAATCGAATAACGATTTCACATTGGATTCTACGGTGAATTCTTTTCAATCACTAGAAACTACTGTAAGTATTGCATAATATAGGAGATTTATAATTTTTAGGATTAATTATTTTGTTTCAATTGATTTGCTTTAAATCACAGAAGTTTTTACGCTGTGAAAGAAAAAAAAATTTATAGTTCGGCGGTTACAAAAAGAGTTAATAAATGTTTATTGAGTACAAATATTTAATAATTATGAACTAAAAGCACATGATGATATTTTTAGCTCCCTTAAGCTAGACCAATCAAAAGGAAATCGTACTAAATTGCCCAATATTTAATGCTAATTTAGTACGCTTTCATTTATCAGAACATGACATTTTTTTAAAAAAAGGGGAGCATCTTTTTTGGGGGTAGGTTATTTCAAGAGCACATTTGGAGCACATAATTTCTGCATAATAAAATTTGTGATAATCGTCTTGTTTCACTGTTTACGCATATTGCTCTGCTAGCTTTAGCCTAAAGCTAGCAGAACATCATTTTTTGACAAAAATAGAGGAGCACATTTTTTTGGATTAGGGCACTTAATTAGCACATTTGGAGCACATCATTGTCCATAAGTTAGTTTTTTGTTCTGCTAACTTTGCTCTGCTAGCTTTATGGACCTGAAAAATTGTGAATTTTTGGAATCAGAGTTTCATCACGATTAGCCATGGTTGGTAGGGAATGTTGTTTTGAATATAAATTTAAAAAAATATGCGTTGGTTTTAGTAATGGTTGGTAAGTTAAGCAATCTTTAAAATGAAGTTTCGTCTGCGTTTATTCTGTATTGCCTACAGTTCGTTTGAGGAGGTTCTCAAAAGTATGCCTACTCCCTCTCTCGCGTTGGGGTTGAATATTTCGGCAGGTGAATGGAGGTGCTCTATAGACTACTAAGATGTAAAGTAACTCCGACATGAATTAGGTGATCCAATGTTTTTAATGTAAAACATACATATGTACGTATGTATTAGTACAACTTTTTACTACTAGTTGAGCTTAAAATTTTAAACCATTTATTGTTTAACTAAATTTTTTTATAATAAATTTCAATCCTTTCAACCACCAATTCTTTAACTGGGAAAAACGAAATCACAACATTCTGATGCCGGGCACGTTGGGTCGAGTCCTAACATTTAAAAAAAATTGTATTTGAAACATTTCCGGCTTAAAACCTAAATAATTTTATTACCTGCATTTCTTTGAAAACCAGAGTAAATTTAATTCCAAACCAAATTTGGTTTGGTCATACATACATATGAATATGGAGTCCTACAAGTTTAAAGTATAGGCCAAAATATTTAAATGGTTTTAAGTTCTTAAGTCAGTTCAAACTGTTATGGGAAGAATGAGTTCAAAACATAAGATTACATTTTTGCTTTAAACATACATTTTACATTATAGCATGCACCGTAAGTCCTTAGTCCTTTTACTAGAAGAATGGACTAGACCGGCTGCACCACAATTATAATACCTACAACGCAAAACAAACCAAATTGTATTTTATTATTTGGGTTTAAACATATCCTCCCCCTTTTGTTTACAAATAAAAAAAATTTTTTCTTTTCTTTTAATACTGTGTAAAGTACTATTTGGTATGAAAACCTATTTCGTGAAACATCTGGTAACCCTAGAAGTCAGTGATTTAAAAGTGTCTACATTTGATAAATCGCTCTTTTAAAAACTTAACTCTGAAACATGTGTAACGTGGCAGTGATTTTATTTTCAGAACAGAAAACAAATTGAAATGATAAGCGCGAAATCGAGAATTGTTGAAATCTTTTTAAACTCGCAACCACCCAGTTGGAAAATTGTCAAGCCCTTCCCTTCAGAATGCATTACAGAATAGCTTCTCAGTAAGAGCAATGCACCTTCGCGCAGCGCTTCACAGAGAGCGATTCTTTTGCCGTTTCTCGAGAAGCGAGGTGGTAAGGTGTCAAACATAAAAACAGTCATTATGCGCTTTGTTTGTCTCAACTATGCAAGTATACAGTTATAACTGCACAAACTGGAAAGTGTAGCGTCATTTGTTACAATTTTCATTTTAAGTAAAATTTTTGTGGCGATAACAAGCGTATTTATAAATTTGTGTGGTGAGAAAATATTATCTAATTGAATTAAAATGCATAAATGAAGAACAAGTAGGAGTAACACGAATAGGATGAATTTCATATCAAACCCAATATGTATTGAACCCGACCCCATCAGAATTTGATAAAATTTTGCATAGAGGTGCATCTTACCGACCCAAACACAACCTCATTTTAGAAATGGCATTTTCGAAAAATTGTGGGTGTGGCAAGGTATGCAAATATTCGAAAAATGACGATAATAGGTACTTTTAAAGTGTGATTACTACGGAATGGCTTTATAGATTTCGAAGATCTTCATACCATTAGAAAGGTATTGAAAATACATTATACAAATTTTTTAGTACAAAATAAAATTTTAAACTGAAAAAACACTTCAAAGATCAAGCGATTTCGAAAAATAAAATTTTTTTTAGAAAGGTCTATTTAATATACATATATAACATATCTAAAAAGTAGAATGGCGGTCTTTTCTTTTCTTTTTAAAAAATCTATTAATATATGTATGTACATTAAGGTGCCTCGCCAAAAAAGTTGCACTGTTTCCACCGGAATTTCAAAATTCACTCTTTTCTAAGGACTCTCCCAAAATATTTCGAAAAAATATTAAGATTTACCGGAGCTAAACCGCGTTAAAAAATATTTTTTAATAAAAAGCATCTGAGATAATAGTGCGAAGGGTAAGCATAAAAAAGTTTAAAAATTGTATCAATACTATTATTGTATACCTGTGTGCTAATATTCGCAATGTTTAAAATTGGACCAAAAAGGGTTAAATTTTGCAAAAATGGCAACGTCTCGAAAATACATTTCAACTGATATTCTAGTCGTCCAAATCCGTCAATAATTGGCTGAGTTATTAAAGTTTTCCACAAACCTACCCCTCGAAATATGACCAAAAACAGCATCATACATCTCAATATTTGGATTGCGTTGATAAAATTTTCAAACTTTTTTATGCTTATCTTTTGTACTCAAGCTAATTCATCATCTCATCTTTTATACATAAAAAAGGATATTTTTAGCGTTTTTTTAACGCGGTTTAGCTCCGGTAAATCTTAATATGTTTTCGAAATATTTTGACCAAGGTCTTAAAATACATTGAAGTTTATAATTCCGATGGAAACAGGGTGTCCAATTTTTTTTGTATGGAGCGTGAGGCGCCTTAATGTACATATGTATGTACATATACATATATACGCCACATGACAAATTTTGGGAACCTCCTGTGAGCGAACCGTTTGACCGATTTTAATGAAAAATTCACCGATGGAAAGGAATTGAAAACGAAATTTATGGATGGCGGTACGGCGCTAGCGACCCCACGACCCCCTACAGTCACCACCATCGCCGGTATTTGCGCACTTGACCATCTTAAATAGCATATGCCTTTTGTTTGAACAAAATATATTAATATTTGAGCGCGTAATTAAATTTTGTCTGTTAGGACGCATAGGTGGGTATCTATTTTCTTGATCTTTGAAGTGTTTTTCAGTTTAAAATTTTATTTTGGTAAAAAAATTTTTTCAGTGTACTAAAAATTTTTTACAGTGTATTTTTTTGATTTCAAATTTCAATACCTTTCTAATGGTATGAAGATCTTTGTAATCGATTAAGCCATTCCGTAGTAATCACATTTTAAAAGTACCTATTATCGTAATTTTTCGAATATTTCGATACCTTGCCACGCCCACAATTTTTCGGTGGGGTTGTGAGGTTGTGTTTGGGTCAGTAAGATGTACCTCTATGCAAAATTTCATTAAATTCTGAGGGGGTCGGTTTCAAAATGTACGTTTTTATTCAGCTTTTGATATGAAATTCATCATAGACAAATTTTTCTTCTATCAATCGTCATGCACTATGTAGGGTTGTTTGTTCTAATTTAATTTAATTGTTCTAATTTAATTTTAATTGTATTAATGTAACCTACATATAATTTTACTATGTATTTTTGGTTTCAAATCAAATTTGTAATTTTTATTTTTAAATTTTGAAATGTGTTTTCAAAAATTTTCATGATTCCTAAAATTATACTACAAAAAAAAATATATAAAAGTATACGATATCAAATATTTTAATATAAAATATACGGGATTCATTGTGCTCCTATATTTAAACGAGATTCTTTATATCCCTATACACTACACTTTCCCTACACTCTCACCCCTAGAATATAAACGTTTTTACGCGCACTCTTCTCATCCCGCCTCGATTATACACATGAATAGGGCATATATGTTTAATAGAAATTTCGTATTACAAAATTTTAATTTTTCAAATGTATACAAAAAACAAGTAAGGAAGTCTAAGGTTCGGGTGAACCGAACATTAAATACCCAGCGTTAGTTTTCAGAACGAGATACAAATACCATGACTTGGCAATGATATAGGCCCGAGAATGTATGGAAACAATTAACTGAAGAAATTTTCAATTCTATTTATAACTAGTACGCTGGGTATAAAAAGAGGGCGTGGTTATCATCCGATTTCGCCCATTTTAAACACCAACCTGCCTTTGCCAGAAAGTAACCTGTGTACCAAATTTCATGCGTGTATCATGCGAGGGGCCGATTTCGACAATTTTCAACAGCAGCTTACCTTTACCAGATAGTGCCCTGTATAACAAATTTCATGCAAAGATCTACATTTTTACTCAAGTTATGTTAATTTATGTGATTTTGAAAATTTTCTATATCGAAAAAGGGGGCGTGGTTATCATCCGGTTTCGCCCATTTTCAATAGCAACCTACCTTGGCTAGAAAGTAACCTGTATGTAAAAGTTCTCAATTTTTACTCAAGTTATCGTGTACACGGACGGACAGACGGACATGCCTTAATCAATTCCTCTTTTCAACCTAAGAACTTTCATACCTGGAACTCTATATCTAAATCGATTATTTGCGCCGTTACGTAGTACCGTTATGTGGACAAAACTTTAATACTCTTGTACGCTGGGTATAATAATATATGACAATAAAATGACAGCCTCATAACGATTCCGCCACCCTTTTTAATTAGCCTTGGTCGGACGCAATATGACATTTATATTCAAAACAAAATGCTTTTAAAAAATATAAAATATATTTATTTATGAAACCGACAATTACACAAAGCGATCAAATCAAATAATCTCAGATGTAAAACGTAGGGGAAGGTGTGGAATCGTGGGCCACGTTTTTATTATTTCTAAACACATAATTCACAAATAAAGATTACACTGATTTCATTTAAATGCAAAAAAAAAAAGGACAAGTCTTTATATATAATTTTATACATTTTAAGGTATTTAGTACTTTGTAGGGTATTCTTTGCTATCAATTACAGCTTGAAGTCTCTTTGGCATGGATTCAATAAATTTTTGTGTGTATTCTGGACAGTTTTGGGCATATTTGCACTACCACCAAAAATGCCCTACCACTAGTTTTTTAGTGTAAGTTAGTGAAAATTAAAAATCACTATCACTATCCCTTTTAGTGATAGTGAAAAATTGCACTATAACTACAAAATGCACTATCGGTAAACTTGTAGTGAGTCATAATATTTTACTAAAAATTTGATTTGATATCCAATGGTGAATGTTAAAAAGTAATAGTGCTACTGTTACCAACAATACAGTAAATATCGCCAATAATAATTTGTACAAACATACAAACCCACTTTGGTGCCAATAAAAATAAAAATTCGGCGTTTAGCTTCCGAAAATCTCAAATTTCTCACGGAAGTTAATAGTCAAATGGAGTCCAAGTTACTCGAAATATTTGAAAAATATTTTTATTTGCGGTCTGACTCCTGGGATGCAGTTATTGCCGCAACCATCATCCCCGATATACATATAATTAAAGTTTTGCAAGGTCTTACTGGAAAGTGCTAATTCATACACTTTAGACCACGTTCGGGACAAAATAAAAGTATACGCGATGGAATTTAAAAATAATACCGTTGAGGGTGAAAATAATTCGCAAGCTTCCGTGCGTGCTACTAAACTATTTCTGGAATTCGACAATGACGCTAAAGGTATTTGATGGAATAAAGCCAATCTGCGTATTGTTTATAATAATTTCATTCTTTAGATACAAGTCAATATTTAAGCTCACATGGCGGAGCCATATCAACCGAAGTAGATTTCTACTTGAACGATGATGATAGCAACATTGATGCTTTACGCCGCTTTCCCACAATATGAAAGATGTTCTTAAAATATAACACAGCTCTTCCATCCTCTGCTCCAGTGGAAAGACTATTTTCCTTTGCAGGAATTGTTAATAGATCTACGAGGCAAAATCTTAATGAGTCTAATTTTGAGATGCTGGTATTAAAGAAGGCAAATAAAAATTTTAAAAACTAGAACTTCAAACATATACATACTTATATGCTTACTTATTTGATGCATTTATTTATTTATATGAAATATAATTATAAACTATTATATTACATACGAAGTTAACTAGCAAACATGGGTTATCAACCTAAACTTCCTAATTTTAGTGGTAATTTAGTGCATTTTCCAAGTGGTAGTGCATATTATTTTCACTGTCACCAAATATTTAGTTATAGTGTTTTTGAATTTTCACTATCACTACAAGATTAGTGATAGTGAATTTAAATTTTAACTATCACTAAAAATTCAGTGTTAGTTAAAATCGCTTTTTAACTATCAGTAAAAAAATAGTGCTAGTGAAACCAGTAGTGCTCACTAAATTTAGTGCACTATGCCCAACCCTGATTCTGGACTAATTTGGTTCCACTCTTCCAGTATTGCTCTTTTAAGGTCAGATTTATTGTGGATGTCATGTTTTCTTATATTGGTCTTTAAAACCGACCACAAATTCTCGAAGACATTAACATCCGGTGACTGAGCAGGAGTTTCAACAATGTGTGGACACTTTTATATTAGCCACATTTGCACTATCTGTGACTTGTGTTTAGGGTCATTGTCTTGGAAAAACCGAAAGTCGTCTTCGATGTGCAATTTTCTTGCACTCTGAAGTAAATTCTCTTGCAGAACTTTTAAATAAACATTTTTATTCATCGTTACTTCAATAAAAGTAATGTTTCCGACTCCTTGATGACATAAATACATGTCCAAACCATAACGTTACCGTTGGGCTCGCGCCAAACGAAAGGTCTGCCATCTGGCCCAAATAAGTTTATTTTTACCTCATCTGCAAAAGTTACATGCCTCCAAATGCTGATGACTTACACAGATGCTCCCGCGTAAACTCCAATGTTTTAATTTAATTGTTTGTGCTTATTAAAGGATTATTTCGGGCAATCCTTCACTCTTCGAACTGTTTCATTATGACAAGTCTTCCCCAAATCCTTTTTGAACGCTTGTTGTTGCATTTTTCTTCACTAGACGCACTAACCACTAACACTATTTCTTCGTTAAAATTTTATTTGGAGCCTTTCGTCCCTTATTTATCAAGTGGTTTTTATGTAGAAAGCGTTCTTTAATGTGTTGTACTGTTGACGAGCTCAAGTTTACAATTTCAACTATCATTCTTTGCGACAAGCCCCATTTAAAATGCTCCAGAACCGATTATCGCTTTTCCAATGATGTACGCGATTCCATGGTTACAAAATTAAAACTAGCGTAAAATTTCTTATCTCTTTATGTCTAACTGACTCTACAAGACAATAAGATGTGAGTGACTGAATATACCTAAATACTTAAATCCGTTATGTGTATGTTAGTTTTCAAAACTGTCCTTATTTTTTCGACAGACTGAATTTTAATTGGTTGGTATTGAAAATATAATAGGTAGTTTTGAAAAATATTTTTTTTAATTAATTAAATTTCATGTGGCGGCCACTGTGCCTGCCGAATTTTTCCGACAGCACCGTAAGAGAAATTAGAAACAGCACAGCACAAAGTATACTGAAAAGACGACCGTAATCTGCTTGGAGTAATAATTTACATATGTATCTATTGTGAAACTCACCATCATAAATTTCTGGTCCTCGAACTGGTGATCACTGGTTCGATGTAGGATATGCATTTGGATATATATTTTTTTAACAATCGATTACTAACGTATGTATTACTGAGCAATAATAGTGATATAGCAGAGCAAGTACCAAATACAAATCCATATAAAGTATTTACAGGTACAAAATTTTTTATTTCCTATTACCATAAACATACATACATATCTATTAATGGCACTAAAAAGGCAACTTTACGATTATTAATATTTTCAGTGACATTTTATTTTACAGAATATTAAATCAATCGTGACAGTAATTAAAACTTAGTTTTATACAAATCGACTGTTTACATTTTGAATTTATGGAACTTCACACAGATTTTTAAAATATAGTAAACAGCAGTTATCAAGAGTTAATTAGGATTCTGTAATTTTTTCAAACAGGAGCACAAGATTGCAACATGCTGCATATACATATGTACAAGTATGCATGGATTTTAAATGATGTATGTATTAGCATGCATGCTATTTTAAATTACGTCAATCCAATTTTTTTGTCGCGTGTTTTTATTTGGTCGCACTTTTTGTTCACTCGATAACATTCTTTGCATATGCATAAGCAAAACAATTAAGCCCTCAATGCGCACTCCACTAAAACGGATTGTAGTTTAATATGACAAACAACCCGAAAACGATATTCACCCTTGCGTAGTCAAAGGCGGTAGTATTCGACTGAAACTAAGTTTTCTGTTTGGACGCAAAAACCTTTAGGGTATATAGGTAAACAACTACTACTTCTGTAGCGGCTGCTGTTGATACCGTAGTTGTTACTGGTATAGTGGCTGCAAGCAGAGAACACAGATGCTGGTGCGTTGCTCTTGGCAGCATTCCCCCGGTTGTTGTTATCATATTGTTTTGCTTTGTTTTGGAAGGGGATAAAGTGACGTTAACAACGGTTTGCCTCATCTAAGGGAGCGAAACATATGGGCTAGCATTAAATCGAGTAGCAAGCTGGTAGTTGCTCAAAAGCAAAAAGTACGATAAGGCCGGAGAACAGTTGTCTCGCTTGTGGCCGTTTCCTTTAAATGTATAACTGTAGCCTAAAAGCGCATTCACTCTTCGTTCTGCCGAAGGCGAAATCTCATTTGTTGAAATCATCTCTCGCAATGCTTATGACTTAAAAACCGACCAACGTATGCGTGTTTATATATGCTCGTATTCATATGCGCGGATGTGCATATGTTGGTAGGATGTGCATAGTAAAGATTTATTAATGTTTATATGCACGTAAGTATGTATGTAGAATCTCTTTGTAAAAATCTCTTTACATGAGTAGATTGTATTTAAAATGTTCTCAAGCATATACATATGTAATCTCTTATTTGTGCTGACAAAAGAGAGAAACTTATTTCCAGTGTGACCAGTAGTGTGGCCAGGTGATGGGAAGAAATAAGCTAGAATAAGAAGAAATAATAATAATAATACATCGGCAAAAAGAGGTTAGAAAGGATGAAGCTAAGAAAAAAAAAATAAGTTAAAAAAATCTCATGTTTTACGTGTCCATTTCAAATATTTATGAAGCTATAGACATAACTTAACGAACTAGTTATTTTTGTTTCAAAACATATCAAGTACATTTCTTTGACTAGGAGTTTTTCAAAAAAAGGGACATAGGGGCCGTTCAAGTATTACGTAAGCGCTATTGGAGGGCGGGCGGGTCTTTGTTTTGCTTATTTTTGATGACGTGGGGGTGGGGGAGTCTAGATAATGATTACGTCATCAGTAGTTATTTACTTTTTTACACGAATGGCAATCCTCACATTGTTTTTGCTTGAAAACGAAACGCATTTTCGGGGAATCCCGCAAATAACGTATACGTTGGGGGAATTACCGCATTCACTAAATCGTCACATTGAAAATATCTATAAAAAAGTAAACATGAACATTGACAGGAAAGTTAGACCTGTAAGAGTCGCTGCTCGTCGTGCTAATGAACTGATGTACATTTTTCAAAAGTTAGAGCACCATGATGTTGGATGGTGTGATGAGAATGACGTAGATATTGCACAATATTTAGCAGCAATAAAATGTCATCGACAACTTAGAATCATGGACTCGGGTTTCAGGGACTGAAGACTGTTAATTTTAATTCAATATGTTTAATATACAGTATGTGGCATAATGAAGTTGTCAAAGCAAACACTGTAAATATAATCAATGTAGTCCAATATACACTTGGTTCATTAATATTTTTGTTTTATGTTTTCAAACAGAAGATCTCAAAGTAGGCGTACATGAAAATATAACGGTTTCTAATTTATAGCTGTATTCTGTAAGTCTGTCTCATCTCAAGTCACTAAATTTGAGATTTTTCATTAGAGACAATTTTTGTGACTTTCGATGATTTCGGTATTCTGTAAGAGAAAATCACAAAAATTTCACCATTGATATGTGGTGGAAACAGATATGCATAAATCTTAAGTACAGCATTTGGCAGAGCGCATATAAATATTGCAATAGCTGAGGTAGTAAGTGTCTCGAGGTACAACGTGTGAGAAACAGGTTCGAACCCGGGATCGAGGACAAATTTTTTGTCTGTTTTTTCTTTTTTGTTTGTTATTTAATTATTATTTTTTTAAACATTTATAAATGATTTCAAACTTAAAATTTTTTTTTTTCAATTTATTTAATTTTTATCCCTATATTTTCCTGTTTGTGACCTGCCTACAACCAGCTGACAAATTAGTGACTCTTTTTTGAGACATGAGATGTGAGACAGCTTACTGAATACCAAATTGTCTCAAAATTGAAATTGACCACAAATTGTCTCTATTAGTGACTAGAGACAGCTTACAGAATTTGCCTGTTAGCGTTATGTTATTGGCACAACAAATAGTCGAAACAATTCATTGAGAATAGCTGCAAAAATAAGTTGTCATTGTGAAAAACAACAATTTGTTTAAACTTTTTCTTGAGAATAATTAAAATTTGCATACTAAATAATATTTTGGAGCTTTAAATATTGTTTTTTGTTGCAATGGTAAGTTTTTTAACTTAAAAAATAAGCCTTTCGCATTCCTTTTGTTTGCACGCGTGCATAGTAGTCGACGATAGTATCGATATATCGATGGTTTTCCCCCCATCGATACTAATATCGATGGTTTGTGACTATCGATACTATCGGCGAACTTTTGAAACCCCATTCCTAGCTTCATTTTCAATTTTGCGAGAACAAACGGTATTGTGAAAAGTAAAAAGTGTGTCTAAAAATTTTTTAAAATGGCGCAGGTGCGAAATAAAAAAGCTAAAATATCTGGAGTATGGTCCCATTTTTGTAAAACGGCTGAAAATAAGCCAGTGTGTTGTTATTGCAAAAAAGGGTTTAAATCCAGTGGTAACACGAGCAACTTATGAGACCACCTTAAGCGTTGCTCAAGCTATAAGCAAACTGAAACGTGTGCATCCGGTGGTTTATCTAAAATCTCACGCATTTTATCATCGAAACAGCATTAGTTTCTCACTAATTTGCCATTCCTCAAAGATTCCGGTATATTTTGTGAGCAATAATTGGTCAGGGATAGCAAAGGCTGGGTGGGTAAAACTTAAGATTGTAAATTTAACTCTGACATCCCAGATCTTCAATTTCAGTTTATATTTGTAGATAATATGTAATAACAAAAAACCAATCAATTGCTTTTTACAAGAACAAATGTATTTCTATTCTTTAACTTTTTATAAATTGCATACGATTTCATATTTTTGATTTAGCTCAAACTTTTTTTTAATTTGTTTCCACGAAATTAGTTAACACCTATATCAGGATTTCGTCGAAAAAAATTTTCTTTCAGAGATATGCATGTTTTTAAATAATTTATTCTTTTAGATGAAAGTTCAGCGCATATTATATATATTTTTCAAAAATATTTTTTGGACATGTTTTTAATAATTGTTAAAAGAAAATTTACTTAAAAGAAAAAAAATTAGATTTTGTAAAATTTAATATTTCTTAAAAGCAGTTATAAAGTAAATATTGTTACCTTCAAAATAAGACAAAAATTAGTAAGATACGATTACTACAACCAAAGTTATAGAATTTTGAATGTGGACAAGTTTGCTTAAATTTGCTTAACCGTCGTATTTAAAAACATTCATATCTCTGAAAGAAAATTTTTTTCGGCGAAATCCTGATATAGGTGTTAACTCAAATTACGAAAAGATTACCAGAAATAAATTTGGTGACTTTTAAAAAAGTGAAAATTTTTTTTTCTCCATATGTACAACAAACATAAAACCAAATGTAAAAATTTAAAAATGATTTAGTTTTTAAAGAAGCTATGGATATACATATGTATACAAAAAGTATAAATACATACAAATTCTTTCAAATTAATATGCATGTACATATGTGAAATTATTTAATGCAGTTGGATTTTGTAAATGACACAAAAGAAATATCATTGCATAAGTTTCATCTTCGTGATTGTTGATCATTAGTTCCGTCTATTGGATCTCAAAAAAGTATACATAAAATTTTTTATTGAAGTATATTAGTTGAAAAATCTTCCAATTATTTATGCATTTCATATTTGAGGACGTTAGTGGAAGAAGGGGCTATGTCGCAAATCCACTCAAACTCTACTTCTTGCATTGGTGGATAGCCTTTATGCATATAAAGATTTCTGGCTTATCAGATAACCGCCATCATGAAAATTTAAGAAAATAAATCATGGATGAAGTTGCTATGTACACAAGTTTTCAATACGAATTGTGGAAGAAGGTGCTATGTAACATTTTTATGTGTAAATTTATGTGTTTTATTTCTCCCCTGATATGAAAATATACAACGTCTTACACTGATTTACATAATTTTTATGCAAGTTCCTTTCAACAGTTTTGATAGAACTTCAAATTTTTTTGCTGAACTTTAAAGTCGATTTTCTCGTTTCACTCAAAGTGCGACATAGCCCCTTCTTCCACTAACGTCTTCATTGGTGTGGTAACTGAACATTGGTAGCACTTTGTGATTAGCTTAGTTCTGGTTTAACCATCTATTTTTGTAGTTGAAGCGCTGGTACTTTTGAGATTTAAAAAAAAATCCGATAGTATCGATATATCGATAGTACCCCTCGATACTATCGTCGACTATCGATGGTCCGGAATATCGATAGTTTTCCACCTCTAGTGCATAGGCTACCTTTTGCTGCCGACGTCGATGCCATCACACGCATAGTATCAATGAAGTCGTGTGACGAAGTTCGGGAGAGTCTCCGATCAATCTTGCTTATGGTTCAATTATGCTTGCTAGCAATACATTGCATGGGATCAGTCATTTTCAATATCTGTTGAATTGGTTTTACATGTATTCGATTATACAACGCATGGCAACCCAGAGCATGGCATAGAAGTCTGTTGAATTTTGATATATATGTAACTTAACATACCTACTGTCAAAGCTTTTGCTTATTATTCTTATAAATTTTAGTAAGAAACAAATAAAAGCGTTGTAATGGAAGAAGAAAAGCTGAAAGAATGTGTGCGAGCTCATGAAATTCTGTATGTTTCGCGAATATCTGATTTTGAGGGGCTGTGCGTTGTGCGAAGTATAATCAACATTTTCTTTTACGTGCTGTGTATTGCTATGCTATGCCCTGCTATGCAAGCATAACTGAACCATTACTTTTATCAAGTAAGCATAGCGCTGAGCTCTCTCTGGCACACATACAAGCATAATTGCGAATGTGGTCGTTTGGCCACCACTGCATTAGACCCAAAAATCGAAGTGGCTCACGAGCGAAGAACGTTCTGCTATAGTTAAACTAAATCAAGACGGCCGATCCCAGAGATATATTGCAAGAGTTTTTGGAAAAACCCAAACTGCGATATGGAAAGTCATCTCTGCTTTCAAAAAGAATAAGCGTATTTTCCGAAAAACTAGAAAATTACTACCAAAAGGGTTGATACGCGAATACTAGAAATTTCTGATGGTGATCCATTTAAATCTGCACCTAAAATTCGATCTCAGCTTTTAAATGAGGGAAAGCCTGCCCCTTCGAACTCTACAATTCGCAGACGGTTGCATGAGAACCAGAAGCATGGTAGAGTAGCAACAAAAATACCATACATGAGTACAAAAAACAATAAAAAAGGCGTGAGTTTTATGAAGAACATATTTTAAAACCTCCAGTCTTTTGGCATACGGTGCTCTGGACCGATGAATCTATGATCAGATTAAAATACTCGCACGGTGTGGTGTATGTATGGCGTCGTCCTTCAGAAAAACTTTTATACAAGTGTACTCTAAAAAAGCACCCTTTTTGTAGGGGGGACAAATTGGAAGTTTGAGATACTGTCTCGATAAAAAAAGTACCGAAACAAGGTTCGTTTGCAATCCATTTACAGCACGAAAAAGGATCGTTAACGTATCAAAATCTTATATCGAGAAAGTGGGCTCTGCTGCCTTAAACTGAGCGATAGGTAATACTTTTACGATCGTTTCACGGAATCAGTTCTCGATACTTTTATCAGGAAAAGTATTGCTAAAGCTTCGAAAACTTAAGCATTCTCGTGAGCGTTGGTCAGGTGGGAAGTGATGTACATACATACATGATACAAATACTTCCCTGGGTTTCCCCCAGTAAAGAGTGGCGCATATGATTGATCCGCCACTTCAGCTAACCTTTAACTATTTAAAAGATTATATTACTTAACTAACATGAAATACTATGATCACTCTCATAAAGGATAATAACAACTTTTTATTTTTTTAAATTTTTTGTAGCGGGTGGGACAAGGCCAATACCGCTTTTATATTCGTTTAATAAATATATAACGGTTACAAAATTTGGTATATAAACTTAATTAATTAAATAAAGTTGAGTTCTGTTAGTTAGTTTTCTTATTCTTTCAAATCAAGCCAATTCAAACTCATTCAAATAGCTAATCCAGTACCTGATTTTCAAAAGTAAAAAAAGGTTACTAAATACACTGGACCACGAATTTCAACTTTTTTTTACCAGAAACGCCATTCGTATGTAAAACCACCCCCTGATTTCGAAAATAGAATTTATTTTTTATTCTATGGTACCGTTTTCGAGATATTTGGAATTTACCGTTATTCGAAAAAACCAAAAAGACGCCTCCTTTAATTACGTATATCTCACGAACGGGTCAAGCAATTGCAAAAAGGTTTACAAAATCAAAATCACAATAAAATTTGGTATAAATGCATCATACATTGTTTTTGCTCAACCAGATAGTTTTCGCAATATTAGCTTATCATTTCAGATTTTTTTTTTTTTTTTTATGAAAAAATATGAAAAAAATTACTCTTTGCGAGGGCAGCATTCCAAAACCACAACTTTTTTCCAGATATTTTATTTTTCTTTACTCGAAGCTTTGTTTAATTAGAAAAAAGATAAGCAATAATCGAAGGAAATCGATGCAAAACTACGTAAGTTATAAATAAAAATACCCAGGTTGCGCAATTTAAAAGTATACCTCAAAACGTATGTATGGTATAAAGGAGAGTGAAATATCTAGCTATGCTCGGTTTCTATTGAGTTAAAAGTTCAATATATGAATGAAATTACCCATATTTTTAACTTTTTTTTAAATTTATTTATGTTTATACTATATTCTAACAATCCTTATCTGAATTTGATTTTACTATGTGAAATAATTATGTGTTCTACTTTGACGCTTATTCTTTTTAGGATCGGTTTCTCTTATGAAAAACCAGCAGTAATCGCCCATCATTGCGACGTCCCAGAATCCTTGATATCGATTCTCAATTAATTTCATTTGCTGGTGAAACCTTTCGCCATGCTCGTCACTTTCGTCGCCAAGGTTTTCCGGAAAAAATCTCAAATGTGAGTGCAGAAAGTGAACTTTTAAAGACATATTTACGCCTGGAAAAAAAATATTAGTTAGGTAAAAAATTTTTTTGTAGAAATGCACATCACACTCATCGAAAGCTTGTAAAAATGTAACAATGCACATATTTTTGAACTACAAAATGAAAGGTGCATAGATTCTAGAACTACTTCTTACCGTTTTCACATTTTAAAATCAGATTTCTTTTCTTCAGTAATGTCAGTAAATTCACTCAGCCATACTTCCTTGAAACCAAAGATGGTCGTGTCTATGTCGGCTTCATCGATCTCTGCACATTTTGATGGAACAAATCAATGTCACTAATGACATAGTTCTTTTTTTTCAAAGATAAGATGAAAGTTGCTCGCATCGATACGGGCTTGGTTGTGATATTTGGTTTCCGCGTGGTCTTTGAACTTTTCTAGCGCTTTCTTCCAATTTTTAGTATTCGACTGGTGAGTATGACAGCCACGGATATGTTTGTAGCGAGGGCAGCAATTACAACCGCCGACCTTCGATGCCGGGAATGCAAAAGAGGCATCTGGTGTCCATACATTTGCTAGCAGTTGATACTTTTCGTCATCGTCCAATGTTCGTCGACAAATTCTGCAAATTAGGAATAAATAAATATATAAATGGATCCGAATTTCGTGAGAGCTAGGTACCCCAGGCCTCACCCCCTGGATGCGTCCCTGCAACCATGGGTAAAGTGGCGTTAAGGCCTTTTCACACCCTCTTATCTATTTGGTTCTCACGACTGGTTGCTCCTGCTGGATAATCGCTCCTATTTAAGCCCTAGCCCAATACTAGACCGCCTGAAGTTCCCGAACCATCACATAGCTAATTATTGGCAAAAATCTACCACTCACGACGAATAAAACATCAACTGCGAACACCGTAAGTTTGGCTAACCCCTCGAGCCATTTAGCTTGTTCGACCCGGGATCGAACACTTTAGTCTACAGTTGGCTATATTTCAAAATTTTAATAAATTATGCGTATCCCATGACACAAGAGAAAGAATCAATTACGGCGCCAATAGGCCTTACCACTTCGATTATTTTGTTAATTATTTTTCGGGACACGAAATGGGCTAAATCGGATGATAACCACGCCCACTTTTTCGATATCGAAAATCAAATAAATTAACATAAGTTGAGTAAAACTTGAGATATTCGCATGAAATTTGGTACACAGGTTACTTTCTGGCCAAGGCAGGTTGGTGTTTAAAATTTGCGAAATCGGATGATAACCGCGCACCCTTTTTTGATATAGAAAATTTCAAATAAGATTCTAGGGCCTATATCATTGCCAAGTCATGGTATTTGTATCTCGTTCTGAAAACTAACGCTGGTTATTTAATGTTCGGTTCACCCGAACTTAGACTTCCTTACTTGTTTTAAGTTGGGTTTTTCCTTTTAAAATTTTTCTATGGGTGTTACTCCTACTTGTTCCTCTTTTATGCATTTTAATTCAGTATATATTTTCTCACCACACAAATTAATACATTAATTTTTATAAATAAATTTTACTTAAAATGAAAATTGTAACAAATGACGAGACACTTTCCAGTTTGTGCAGTTATAACTGTATACTTCCATAGTTGAGGCAAAGAGCATAATGACTGTTTTCATACTTGACACCTTACCACCTCGCGACGAGAGGCGGCAAAAGAATCGCACCCTGTGAAGCGCTGCACGAAGGTGCATTGCTCTTACTGAGAAGCTCTTATGTAATGCATTCTGAAGGGAAGCGCTTGACAATTTTCCAACTGGGACATTTAGCTTTGTTGTTTTGGACGAAGTGCACCATGGGCGCTGTTGGATATAGGCAGGGTTGGGTTACTTTGGATCATATACATATGTAATACTTATGTATATGTATATTGGCAGTTATGTATGTACATATCTTCTCAACGTGTAGAAATTATATACATATGGATGTATTTAATCAAAATTTAAGAAACTTTTGAATAATAATAATTTCGCAAAGCTATGTAGGTATGTGTTTAGCTAATAACTTTAAAGGATATATTATTGTGGGTTGGAACATCCAGCATAACCGATCTTGAAATAGATAACCTGCTCCTGATGCTCCAATACCGTTGGCAGCTAACCTCATTTACATATTTTTGAGTTCCTTCGGATCAGGCGTTAAGATTATTCCCGAGGTAGGCATACCGGTCGTAAGAGGGTACTAATATGCATAAAGATAAATAAGTGAAACTCTATGATTGATCTACGGATATGAATGGTCTCACCCATCTTCTTTCGCTTACCAAGTTAGAAAATTCATACAGATATCCTTCCACAGACCGTTTTAGTTAATTATTTTTTTTCCTTTGAAACGTTGATCGAACTGACAACAAGTTGTTTAATCTATCTTCAGCCATTGTGGATCGCAGTCTATTTTTAATCAAAGCTAGCTTACTGAAAGATCTCTCCCCAGTGGGCAATACCAACAACATCCTCAGTGATATACGAAAAAATTACATTCATATGAGATGAACGTTGAAATATTTCACCTATTCTATGCTAGAATAGACCTTTTAACAAAATTATGAAAATTATTTTTAAAACATGTATCGATTATTTTTCGTTGCACTACAGTATGCCATGAAAAATTTTCTCGAAAAAGAATTCCAAGGCAAGTTCATTCTAATTCTAATGTCAAGTGAACAGATGACTTCCTCTTCTTCCCGTTTTTAACTCGCCGTGTAATGTAGAATGTCATAAAATGAATGATTTGACTGTTGACTTTGAATATTGTGAAAAAATTATTCAAATTATTAATTATTTGGAATTACGTGTCGGAAGTCGTAAACTTTGGAAAAACACGTATTTATTGCTCCAGACACTATTAGTTTAATTTAATTTTTATGAAATATAAAGAAAACAATCGATGGTTTTCATTTAAAATTTTGTATCACTATGACATTCTAGCTTACAAAAACTTGAAGCGAAAGAGGCGAATATTGCCGAATTCGCTCTGCCATTACCATAACAATCAATGTGCCTTGAAGAATTCTTAAGCTGCAAACAGCCACCGACGGAAAAACGGACGACGTGTCAGCTGACACGATCTACCTTATGGGAATTGCATGTAAGCGATTTTTCACCGACGTTCGTGACGTGCGTTTTACGCACGTCGCTACGTCAAAACCAAAAAATTTCTGATTTTTACGTAGGAAACGTGTCAGCTGATCGCTCTTCGACACACAGTGTTGCCTATTCAACTATTTGCATGTTGAGTTTGGGCCGTTTGCCATTATTTTACAAAAATACCCAAAAGAGTTTTAAGTATTGTCGAAATATCTTAAAATTTTTGACTTATGTTAATGTTTATAAATAAATATACTATATGTAGTTATTTAATATTACTTTCGACATTTTACAAAATGAAAAATTACAAATACAAAAGTAGAGGTTTGGGTAAGCATACATGCAAACTGAGGAATGGTAGCACTGTATTGAATGTTTCTACGTAAGCCCAACGTTCATAAAAAATCGCAAATTTGCTCGTGTACGTCCACCGCCACCGTCCGTTAGACACGTCGGTGGCTGTTTGCAACTTTACAAAACTTAAGTGAGTTTTTGTTTCGTACACGAGTACTTACATATATACATATGTACATACAAACATAGATATAGGTACTTTGCATGGGAATGACGTAATTTTCCATGTTTTCTCAAAAGTCTGTATCTCAGTTAATTTTTGTTTGATGACAAAAAGATAAAATATGTGTCTAATATTGTTCCATTGTCTATCAGTACAAGTGTAATATGTTATCTGTCAAACGTTTGACAGGAACATCAAAATGAAGTTTTTTGTTTACATCTGAGGCACTTCAATATGGCGGCGCATCCCCTACTCCTATCTTCTATGCAGGATGAAACCAATATAGAATATAAAAAAACAGGTGTTAAATTTTCTTAAACTTTTGACCACAGAGCACCCGTTTTTGAACGCGCGCCCCAAGCAAATTAAAAACTTCTATTTTTCTTCAAACTTTGGAAAATAAAAAATGAGCGCAACAAGATACGAGTACGGAAAAATTATAGTCGACGATAAGTATTTATGAAGGCTTTATGGGATAAATCTGTATAAATTGAGACGCACTGATTTGATTTGATAAAAGTTAGGGACAATTGGTCCATAAATTAAGGCTTCTGGTTGGACTTCTTAGGGACTACTGATTTCTTTCCGGGGTCTTTTCGGAACAGTCGAAGGGATATTTTCAGGCACATTTCGGAAATGTTTTAGTGATCACTATTGGTCAGTCTCAAATTACTTCGAAAAAATAGTCCCGAAACTTGTAAAAAAAACCCACAGAACAGTCCGGAAAATTCTCAAAGTGACCATGAAAGAGTCCCAAATGATCCCGAAAACATCCAAGGAATCCCGCCAAGAGCCTTATTTCGTCGAGTAATATTCCCTAGAATCAAATGAAATCAGGGCATCATAAAGAAAGCCTTCATATACATATGTACGTTTATACATATGTAAATTAAGTTTTGCCCTTTGGCAAAATGGTTTTTAAAAAATAATAAGATAATAATTTATTTTAGTTCGCTTCCTGACGAACGAGTATTTATTAGAGCGTAATATAGTATTGAACGCGCTCCTCTAAAAAACTGAAACTTAATTCTAGATTCACGCTTATTTATAGCTTACAAAATTGTTTACTTAATTTTAGCTTCATGAAATTGTGAAATAGCCTAGCCTTGAAATGAAGATAGAAGTAGAACATTCCAAAGATGCAAGGAGGCTTATTTATGTCAACAAAGTGCGTTACTCTAAAGAATGATTTCTAAAGAATCAATTATGCAAAAAGATGATTGTTTATAGTTACGCTAATGGAGCTGTATGAGGCTTCCGTTAGCGTATGATTCATATGAAGAATCCACTATGTAGAAAGATGAATTTTGTTTACAATTACGGTAAAGAAGCTGTGTGGAGGCTGCCGTTAACTCCCCCCTCTCTAAGATGAATCGTCCCTGATTCAATTTTATTTTTTGTTAAATTATGAATTTGATCCAAAATTACGTTATATGAAACTTGTTGGAATTCAGAATTTACATTTTGTTTTTTTGTTTTAACTGATTTGATCATCCCTTTACACAAATAGATTGTCAAAATTACGCAAAAAGCCACAAAAATATAGAAATATATTGAATGTCGTTTAATATCTTCATTTTTCTTACCTAGAAAATTTATATTTTCCAACTTTAAATGCTCATTTTTAGATTCCACATATTCCAAAACTTCAAAGTTATTTACATAATTATGTGTTAAATAATTCCAAATTTTCATTTCAGTATTTACATAAGTTATATTATTTATTTTGGTTTGGTTTTCAAATGTTACTAAATATGTTCCTGTTAAATTTTGATTTTCTACAATGTTTTCGCCTGAAATTAATATAACTCCCTGTTTAATTATTTCAATTTTATTATTATTTTCTTTAATTTTTTTACATTTTGCTTGTTTTTTATTCAAAAGTTCTGACAAACATGTTTTTTCTTTATTTAATCTGCAATAAGTATTTGCTATTTCTGTTTTACAATTTTGAACATTAAGAAATTCATTATTACAACTTATTATATTTTTGTCAATAATCAATTTACCATCTACCTGTGCTATAGCTCTAGCTTCATAATACCTACAAGTAAATTTTATTTTTGGATATTTTATATATACAACAATTAAATTATTTTTTTGAGCAATTTTAAATTCTGAAATATCCATTAAATCTGTAATTGACATTAAACCATGTTGATGGTTTGTAATATTTTTTATTTCATCTAAATGCAAAATTACTGGGTTTAAGGTTCCTATTTTTCCAAGAGTAATTGTATTTATTAAATTTTGAAGTTCATGTTTCATATATTGATTTCTTTTTCTTTTCAGTGTTTTAGCAAATGTATCCCCTTTAATGTTATTTATTGAATCCGTTAATTCCCTGATTACTTTAAAAATTTCTGAATTCGTGGTGAACTGTTTATTATTATTTTCTACTAACTCGTCTAGCTTGTCATTAATTTTCACAAAGTCATCATGATCAGGGGTTCCTGCTATCCATTTCCAAAGTGTTCCTAACTCATTTATTCCTCTCCTTTGTCTAAAAGAATTTTGTTTCAATTGTCCTAACAGAGCCTCAATTACCAAAATATCAGACTCATCATCCAAACTATTGGTTTTTAATTCATCATAATTGTCTGTGCTATATGAAAATGAGGTTTTATAAAATGTTTGCTTTTTTTCGTTCACTAAATTTTCCAAATACGTTAAATTTGTGACATGAAAAACATCTCCATACTCATCGTATATAGAGACGTATCCATTTTCAATTAATACATAATTTTGTCTGGTGTAATCCACAATGTCAGCAGTTATTGGGCCAAATAAGGATGCAATTAAAAATAGTATCATTTTGGGAATCTGTGAAAAATTAAGATTTAATGTTATCCTTATGTATAATTCTTTCTCTATTATTAATTATTATTTTACTTTCTAAATTTTCCTTAACCTGTTGTTTTTTATATCTAGGTCTAAGTTTATTCCTTTCTCCTATGACCTTTTCGTAAATAATTTGGCCGGGATAATATTGTTTCTTTATTCTATTTTTGTTATGGGTTGCAAGCATTTTTTCTTGTGCTTGTTTTAATATTATTGATAAATTCTCGTGTTTTACTTTATTATAAAGAACTTCATTTGGTTTAAGATTTGTGACTGAATGAATCGTTGTATTATATTGTTGAGCTGCTCTAAGGATTGTTTCTAAATCACTTACTATATTATATTCTTCTTTTATACATCTAGCTATTTCAATTATTGTTGAATGGACTCTTTCTATTTGCCCATTTGTTATGCTATGTCTTGGATCGCAAAAATATATTTCGATATTTAATCTTTGCATAAGGGATTTAAATATTGGAGTTGTGAAACTTGGTTCATTGTCTAAAGTAATCTGCTTTACATCCGTGAAAGTCTGAAGCAATTCTAAAACTTTTTCTTCAATATTGGATTTATCTTCTATATGTTTTATTATTAAAAATTTTGAATATGCGTCTACACATGTGATAAATTTTAATTTTTGTGCGTAGAAAATGTCTAAATGAAGCTGTTCCCCTTCCTTTTCTGGGATTGGAGCTTTTCCTACTGGGATTTTTTTAGGATGTCGATCATATTTATTTTTATTGCATATTATGCAATTACGAATATATTCTTTCATTTTTTTCCTCATTTCTGGCCAATAATACATTTTTTCTATTTGTTTAATATTTTCATTAAAGCTACGATGAGCTCTATTATGGGTTTGTTCAATTATTCCAGACTGATCCTCTCTATTAGTTATATCCATTGGAAAAAGATTTGTATAAACAAATTTATTTTGAAACCTTTGTTTCAGGGGTTCTTGGATTTCATACAAATCCTCAATAGTGCAATGAATTGCAGTCACCAATTTTGGTTGAATAAACTCCTTCAAGATGGTTAATAAATTTTCCACGGTGTCATATTCTATTAAATGTCTTTTCTTTCCGAAATTTTCAATCATTTCATGGATTGTGAATTTATTTTTACACAAAATTATTTGTTGTTTAAATTGATTTACAGGTTTTTTTGTTTCCTGTATTCGAATACTTTCACTACTTTGTGCAGAATGGTTCGATTCATTACTTTCTGAATCCTCTGGATCATCGGACATATTATTTAACTCGAGACGTGACAACGCGTCTGCCACAATATTGGTTTTACCAGGTTGATACACAAATTTCGGAGCAAACTCTTCTATAAAAGCATGCCATCTTTTCATTTTTGGATTAGGGTTACGGGGTGACAAAGCAAATGTCAAAGGTTGGTGATCCGTACGAATTTCCAGATTGGTAACACCATATAAATAATTTCTAAGATTTTTTAATGCCCAAACAATGGCATATAATTCCTTTTCATTAGTTGCATAATTTCTTTCTGTTTTATTAAGAGTTTTTGAAATAAAGGTAATTGGTTTACCCTCCTGTGAAAGCACAGCACCAACGTTTGATGCGTCGGTAGTTAATACAAATGTTCTTGAATAATTTGGTTGCGTCAATTCCATTTCTGACGCTAAATGTTTCTTTAATTTATTGAATGCAGAAATACCATCTTGATCTATTTCAATTTTAAATTTTTTTGACATATTCTTAGAAATTCTTCCATTCTCTCCCGAAAGATATTTATTTAGAGGTTTTGCAATTGTAGCATAATTTTTAACAAACTTTCGATAATAACCCGCAATTCCTAGAAATCCTCTTAATTCACGTAGATTTTCAGGTATCGGATAATTTAAAATTAATTTTATTTTATTCGGATCTGTTTTAATAACATTTTGGGCTATTATATATCCCAAAAACTCTATTTCTTCTTGAAAAAATTTTGACTTTTCAAGTGAAATCTTCATATTGGCTTTTTTAAGTATTTCTGTAATTATTTCTAAATCCCTCAAATGCTGGGTCAAATTTTTTGAAAAAATAATTATATCGTCCATATAAACATGACAAATTTTTCCTATTTGTTCCCGTAATATATCATCCATTGCCCTTTGAAAGATTCCGGGCGCATTCTTCAAACCGAACGGCATTCGTAAAAATTCATACTTACCGTTATTAACGGAAAAAGCCGTCTTTTCTATGTCATTTTCCGACATTAAAATTTGATGAAAGCCTGACTCTAAATCAATGCTTGAGAAATATTTTGACTTGCCCAAATTAGACAAAATTATATTTGTATCCGGAATCGGATATCTATCAGAAATTGTATGTTCATTTAATTTTTTATAGTCGATGACCATTCTAAGCTTTTGTGAACCATCTTCATTCATTCCCTTTTTAGGCACCACCCAAATTGGTGAATTATAAGGACTTTTACTGGGTCTAATTATGTTTTCATTTAACATTCCTGTGATTTCTTTATTTACAAAGGAGTTTACTGATAAAGGATATGGATACTGCCTACTCCAGATAGGCTCAACATTTTTTGTTCTTATTTCTGCTTTTACGTTAGTCATAAACGGAAAGCTGGTATTTATATTCGAATGTGTTTTGCTAATTTTTTCTTTTATATATTCTTTAAATTTGAAAAGTTCCTCACCTTGATTTCTATTACTGAAATTTTCAGAAATTTTTTCTGAATTTTCATCTTCGCTATTTTTATCTCTTTTATTCTTTACATATTTTTTATAATTTGACAATTCTTCATTGTCACTATTTTTTTCACTATCTTTACTAACTTCTGAACCATTTTCATTCATTGTTGAATAATTTTCAACTATATTTCCACTAAACTCACTGTTTAAACTTTCAAGATTTTTTTCATTCAATGAAACAAAATATTTTTTTAATATGATATTGCCGGTAAAATCTTCGGCTGGCTTTGTAGAAACTTTTAGTTCCACAACATTTTTTATTTTCTCTTCGCATTTATTTTCATTGTTGCCGGTATTACCATCGGCGGGCGCCTTAGGATCTTTCTGTCCCAAGGGGTTTAAATTTTCACATGTATTAGACTTCCTTGTTTTTTTTTAATTTTTCACTTTTAACTTTTGTTTGCCGGTATTATCGTCGGCGGGAGCCTTAGGATTCTCTAATCCCAAGGGGTTTAATTTTTCCTGACTTTCATTATGAAAGTTTATATTTACGCTTTTTTCAATAATATTTTCACCACTTCTTACCTTAAAAAAAATTTTCCCATTGCGCAAATCAATGTGCGCTTCTATTCTCTTCAAAAAATTATAACCTAGGAGCAAATCAGACTCCAAGTTATCTATTTCATAGAACACTTGCTTTACACCAAAAAGTGTTATTATATAATAATGTTTAATAATTGAATGACCATTTACTGTTTTTACCCTTTTGTAAATGGCTAATTCTTTTCTATTTTCTAACAATCCTTGCTTTATATAGCAAGAAGTTGCTCCTGTATCGACAAGAGCTTTATATTTTTTATTTAATTTGTTGTTGCAGACTGTGATGTAGGGGAGGTTATCCCCTCTTCTTCTAAAAAATAATCTTCATTTAAATTATTTACTCTCTGATTTTTCTCCTGCGGCCTGAAGCTGTTATTGCTTTCTCTAGGTCGCTTTATTCCATGTGAACTTTGGGCTAAAGGGCTGTTCACATGAGTAGTTGTATTATTTACTGTGGGTTTTGCATTTTGATTAAAAAAATTTGTACTTTTTTGCCCTCTGGCATTATAATTTTTGTCATACATTCTTGACATAGATGGATCTACGTCCATGGATACAGGCTTTGTATAATTATTCTGTTGATTATACACCTGATTTTTTGGGAAGTCATTTTGTTGATTTGCCTGTGAATTATTCCGATTGGGAAAACGCAAATTGTTGCTTGGATAATTTTGTTTTATTTTTAATCTTTCATTTGAAAAATTTTGAGCAAAACGTGCTCTTTGATTATTTGACTCAAGTTCTTGAGCCTTTGCCAAAGCATCCGGTAAGTCCTGAGGACTCAAAGAGAATATAATATCTCTTACGGGTCGATTCTATAGTGGTAACAACATTCGTTTTACCCGGCAAACAAATATCTTGGAAACTTTTACACCCGTTTGGTATTCTGCCGGCTCAAGTTGCAGTTCAATTTCGTAACCACCGAAAGAGGTGGTAACGCCAAGTAACCGCGACAAATTGCACGTGTTTTGTAAATATTTTTTTGGACAGAAAATAGCACAAATTTTATACACACACTAGTTCAGAAGAATTAATAAACAATATAAGCACTTTTTTACGTGATGTTTCGTGCGCGTTTGCCTTTTATTCTCTTTTGCGCATTGTTTGTTTTTGACATCGTTACCATGCGCGCTAGAATCGCGGGTACATGCACCGGTTACGATTTTTGGTTAGATAATCTTCTGGGTACAAAGTTTCCGGTTACGCTCAGAATCGACACGTTAATGGCAAATTCAAGCCAGTAATAAAGATTCTAAGGGCATGATCCCTATTTTTCTTATTTAATTCTTTGGTAATATCCGCTGAATTACCATGGGTCATTATAGTTTTATTTATTAAAAGAGTCAGTTTCTTGTTTACTAAATTATAATATTCTACCACAGACATTGAGCCTTGTCGCAAGACACTCAATTCCTGTTCGATAATATGAATTGGACGTTTGTCCGAATATGCGAAATCCATTCGTGCGATTATCGCATCAAAGTTTAAAACTGTGCCATGATTTGTTAAAACATCATTAGCATCCTGGGTTATTTTGTTTCTTAAAATAGTTAAAGCAGCAAAATACTTCCTGCTCTTTCTGACATATAAGCTCATTGCGTTATGAGCTGCTTCTCGCCAACTTACATAGGCATTTAATTTTCCTGAAAATTCAGGCAATGATTTAATAACGTCAAGAGATTCTTGACAAGCAATATTATCGTCAATAGTTTCAGCTACGTAATCGGTAGCACTATTGGTATTAATTTCTAATTGGGATTTTAATTTGACAATCTCCTCTCTTAATTGTATGTTGCTATCAGCGATCAACCTTGTGATCAGATCTACTGTTAATCCTTCACCGTTAGCCATTTTTCCTTTATTCAAAATAAGGAAACCTTATTTTCCTCTTTCTGTAATTCTGCTAGAATTCTATCCAACTCCTCAAGATCTTCGTCTAATACTGGGGTATTATTGTTATGTGACAAAAAAGGATTATTTCCTTGAAAGGGATCTAGAGTCTCCAGAATTTTAATTATTTCATTATTAACCTCTTCAGAAAACTTTGATCATTATTTAAAGTAGGCTTCTTTGACATATTTATCTGCCTAATATGCTATTAATTCTTCTTATTTTTCTTAATCAAAGAACACCTTAAAACATCATGTTCCCCACCACAGTAATCGCAATATTTTAGCCTCAAATACTTTGGCTTATTTGGGATATTACCCATTTATATAATTTTTTTTTAAATAAAATTTAAAATTGCTGAACAAAATATCAAATTTCAATTACACAACTTAACTATTAACAAATTCACTTATTTTAATGTTTAATCATACCATATTCCGCATGACCAGTCAACTAACCAGGATAAGCAAGGCGTCAGTGTTTCGTATTTTATTCTCGAACTGATTTCCAATTTTTATCACGATGAGCACCAATTGGGTTGTTGGGTAAAGTTGATTTCTTTCAATAATTTGTTAAATATTTTTTGTTCTTTTTATTGTTTCAAAGTTTTTTATGCTCTTAATTTTTGTCAAATTTTTTATTAGGATACACAATAAAAATTTTTTTTTTTTTTAATTATGATTATGTTGATTTCCTCGACGGCTTGCTGCCGGGACCAAAGGAGGCATTGGAAAACATATATATCGGTGACTACGCCAGTCACTTTGCTGACACTCTTCACTACAATAATGGTCACCACATCTCTCGCAAATTCTTGATGTTGGGTTTTGGCACACAATACACCGACCCGTAAGATTTGGTGCAGGCATAAGGACAGTTTCAATGAAACCCTTTTATTCACAAAGATCAAGGATATTTTATTCCTTATTTGATCTTTAACTTTTCGAATTCACTCGCGTACTAGGGTACTTGTACTTTTCCCCTTAAAATTCGTATCGCGAGCCCCACGTTGGGCGCCAATTAAGTTTTGCCCTTTGGCAAAATGGTTTTTAAAAAATAATAAGATAATAATTTATTTTAGTTCGCTTCCTGACGAACGAGTATTTATTAGAGCGTAATATAGTATTGAACGCGCTCCTCTAAAAAACTGAAACTTAATTCTAGATTCACGCTTATTTACAGCTTACAAAATTGTTTACTTAATTTTAGCTTCATGAAATTGTGAAATAGCCTAGCCTTGAAATGAAGATAGAAGTAGAACATTCCAAAGATGCAAGGAGGCTTATTTATGTCAACAAAGTGCGTTACTCTAAAGAATGATTTCTAAAGAATCAATTATGCAAAAAGATGATTGTTTATAGTTACGCTAATGGAGCTGTATGAGGCTTCCGTTAGCGTATGATTCATATGAAGAATCCACTATGTAGAAAGATGAATTTTGTTTACAATTACGGTAAAGAAGCTGTGTGGAGGCTGCCGTTAACTTGTACACATATACACCTTCCGTCTTTATGCACATACGGGTGTAATTTTGCTGTCTCGTTGTCCTTATTTTTTATTTTCTCAAAAGTTTGAATAAAAACTAAAATTTTAGGCCGTGTGCTAATCGGAAAAATTTTGGTGAAAGGAAAAATGAGGCGAACACGTTTTTTATGGTGCCGCGACTTCGTATGCGTAAAAGTTATAATGCAGAATCATCATAATTATTTTTGTTGAAAGCGTCGAAATAAAACACTGGGACTAACTTTATTTTATTAATTTATTTTCATAGTTCTATGACGCATGTAGCAAGGGCTTCAAATGTAATTCAATTATTTATTTAAAGAATTTCTTTATATACAACAGTTGATGTTCTTCCCATATTACAAATTAGAAACAAATTTTCTGGGCCAGTAACCCTTGAGCACGCAACATACAATTGTCCGTGTGAGAAACAGTTTGTCCTAAGATCGATACCGGCTGATCGAAGCGTCTGACCTTGCGACTTATTAATGCGTGGTATGAAAACTACATATTTCGCCTGCTCTACAACCCGTAAGAATTTCTGCTTCTACAATATTATTTCGAAGGGAAGTAACTTTAAGGCGAGTTCCATTACATTACATTGGAGGGGTTAAGTTAAGCAACATAATCGGAATGCCTTTTTTTAAAGCGGTGCTATTAGCGGGAAGGCCGAGCGCAGAAATAGAGTTGAGAAACTCAACAGGATAATTCGTGGTCTCGGCTCTGTCCAAAACCGTGTTTATTGCTCGGTATACCACCTCTTCTCCATCAACTTTTTTTAAAATACTGTAATTTATTTCTGCTGCTTGGTCGTTTTTGGGCGTAAGTATAGCTCGTTTACAGAGCCAAGCATTATTCTGGCACGTTACTTGAGAAACGTCTCCATAAACCGAAGAAATAAGTTCTTCCACTGAAGGCACAATATTACAAAGATTTTCTAGCAGAGTTACTAATCCATTCGATTCGGGAAGTAAACCATGGCCAATTTTAGGCAGGATATCCGAAAATTCTTGCACACACGGGTTGCCACCTACATATGTGCGCTCTCATGTTGCGCGTTAGATTTAATTTATTTACCATTGGCCAGAGCACCGAGCGTTTGAGGCATGCACTGACTTCATCAGCCCTTGTTCCCCCAGTTATAACGGGAAGTATCTGATGGAAATCTCCACAAAATAAAACTGTTACCTTTCCCATTATTGAATCGTTTTGCCGGATATCTTGCATAGTGCGACTGACAGCTTTCTTGGAGTTAACTTTCAACGCACTGAATTCAATTTGGGTTGCCCTTTTACAACAATATTTCTATAGAAAAATTACGCTTTGTGTTTTTATTAGTTTGGGCTGTAAGCAGCTGAGCTTAAATGTGAATTATAACTTTGGCAAACATATTGGATTAATTGTTTATAAACAAAGTAATAATAGACCAATGATAGTCTTGAAAAATGTCTCGATGTTGCTATTCAAAATTGCCAGTAAAAATTTCAACTGGTCTATTTTTTCTGAAATCTCCGAAATCATTTGAGATATTAAAATAAAACTCACATCACTATGTAGTATTCATTTCTACCTTTCGTTTGACACCCATGTTGGAAAAAGTAATTTTAGGTCACATTTTGTCAATACCTTTGGAACCGAATTAGATATCCTGATGGAAGATGTCCTAAATTTAAGGATAGACGTCTATTTCGACTGCCATTATGTTTCGCATCTTTTGCTTTGCGTTATACTTTACTGTTTAATAACGTGTTGGCATATAAATTCATCTTACTAATATATAAAAACGTAAGTTTGTGAGTGACTGAGGATGTTTGTGGTTCTTTATCGTCTGAACAAATGGCCCGATCATTACGAAATTTGGCAGACAGCTTCTTAGGAGTGTAGAATAGGTAACAGGCATCATGAAATTTCGATAAATTTATCGATAATAGAGTTATCGGCCAAAATGTTGTTTTCCGTAAAATTTGAAGTATTCGCACAAAATTGGTATCAAACGAAAGGGGAAGACCACAGCTTTCATTTGGATTTTGGTTCATTTCGATATATTTATCGATAACAGGTTTCGGGTAAACTTTGGAATATTCGCACAAAATTGGTATCAAACGAAAGGCGAAGGTATTGATGAGTGTTCTAACATGGAGTGGTTTTGAGTCCCATATGGGGTTCCGTTTCCGAGATATTGACCCAAATGTGGACCAGGGGTGACTCCAGAAAGCGTTTGTACGATATGGGTATCAAATGAAAGGTGTTGACGAGCGCTTGAACATGGTAGTTATTAGTCCCATATAAGACCCCGTATTCGAGGTATTTCCCAAAATATGGACCAGGTGTGACCCCAGACGGGTTTTTTACAATATGGGTGTCGAATAAAAGGTGTTGATGAGTGTTTAAAAAAGAGGTGATTTTCAGGACCCTATGCTACCCCGCTTACGAGATATCTAAAAATGAGGACCAGGGGTGACCCTGGTATAATATAAAAATAAGTCGGAAAGCAGGAAAATAATGGAAGTCATTTTTCACATACATCGCCATTAGTTTTATGTGACATTTTTTCTTATGCGCACGTTCTTTCAAACGCAAATTTAAAACCGGTATTGTGTTCACTGTGAAATTGAAAAATGTATAGTAACTCATCAATTGAGAACGGCTGGACCGATTTCACAAATTTTTTTTATTGTATTTGTTTGTGCCCCGAGAAGGTTCTTCAGAAAGAAAAAGTAAAAAAAGTTTCTGGAATCCTGAGATATTGACCGAAATGTGGACCACGGGTGACCCCAAATGTATTTTAACAATATGCGTATCAAATTAAAGGTGTTGATGAGAGTTTTCACAAAGAACAATTTTCAGGTTCATCTGCGAACCCGTTTCCAAGATATTGACCATTAGGTGGACCAAGGCTGACCCAAGAATAAGGTCATATAATATAGCTATCATATCAAAAGTGTTGATGACTGTGTCCGCTTAGAGTGAATTTTAGATTCATCTGAATTCAAGAATAAAATTATTATACAAAAGCTTTTTCATAGAGCTGTTTGCCTTATCTATTTATAAAAATGAATCCCTATTTCCCTTGGTCATCGCATCACGCCTGAATGGATAAACTAATTACAAAAGTTAAATTAGGTTATGTCGATTTGCTATTCTTTTTTCAATTCAGTTCGCAGTTTTGGTAAGTTTGAATATATTAACTGACGGTAATTCTTTCATTTAGGTGTCACCTCCTAAAAAAATTGAATGCATGTCGTGAAATAAAAAAATTAAGAATATTCGACGATTTAATAAGATGCTTTAGGGAACATCTAAGAAAGACGAAAATTTAAAACATTCATTAATGATATCTTAATAAATGGTAAAAAATTTAGATCAAATCAAAACTGTAGGGAAATTCACCACATTTACCAAAGTTCAAATAACTAAATTTATAGATTTAAATACACTATGGCTGGGTATGAAAGATAGTTCGAGCAAATTGTGCTACGCAATAAGGTAAGATACATATGTATAAATGAAATACGCCCTAATTTTTGGCAGGACAACGTCTGCCGGGTCTGCTAGTTTGAAATAATCTGATAAACAATTTTGAATGCTGGCAGCAAAAAGTTCGAAATAGTGAAGGACTTCGTTTACCTTGGATCCAGCATTAACTCCAACAATAATGTCAGCCTAGAAATCCAACGAAAAATTACTCTGCAAATGCTACTTTGGACTGAGTAGGCAATTGAAAAGTAAAGTCCTCTCTAGACGCACGAAAATCGCACTTTACAAGTCACTCATCGCTCGAGTCTTGCTGCATGGTGCAGAAGCGTGGACACTAACATCTGACGAGGCGGCATTGGGAGTATTCGAGAAAAAAGTTCTGTGAAAGATTTGGGGTCCTCTAAGCGTTGGCATCAGCGAGTACCGAAGAAGATCGACATAGTACAGCGCATTAAAACACAGCGGCTTCGCTGGCTAAGCCACGTGGTGCGAATGAACGAAGACGCTCTAGCCCAGAAAGTATACTTATCGACACCCGACGGTGGAAGCAGAGGAAGACCACCACTCCGATGGAAGGACCAAATGGAGACCGACCTCCTATCTGGCGAGGTCTCCAGTTGGCGTAACTAAGAAATGACTGGCGAGCTATCCTGGACGCTGTCAAAGTTTTTTAATATTCGACCGACTGTCAAATTTTTTTTTAATAACTATAAGATTTCACCTGCAGTGTCACCGACGATGTGAGATTCCGAGCAACAGAAAGTATGATCAGTGAGAGGCGAGGGTAGCACTGCAGAACTATGACATTTTTTCTTGGTAAATTCAGGTTTTGAAACAGTTGCTACATATGATTGCATGGTTTAAAAGGACAGATTTCAAAACCAATCCCTCATAAAATCAATTTATTACTTTAACGATTGTATTGAAATCTTATATTTGGCAGCATCGTGGCTCGTTTATAGGCATCTGGAAGTTTCTGGAGTTTCTGGTATATTTTCGGTGGGGGTACGATTCCGAAAAAGTTGCTAAATTGAAATATTTGTTGTATGATATTTCGACTAAAAATGCATTGTGATGGACAGTACATAAAAATAACGTGACGTTACCACCTATTTTTTGTAGTTACGAAATTGAACTGCAACTTAAGCACGCAAATCACCAAAATTACCAATTTCTAACGGTTTCGCAGTTTGCGTTTCGCGTTATTTTCAGAAGAAGCTTTGTTGTTTTACTTTTAGGCTTGGTGTATGAAGTGTGGAAACGTGCGATTTTACTATTTTTTTTATTACTTGTACCTTGGTTGCATCAGGTATAATAATTTGAAGATAAAAGTGTTTCAAATCACCGCTCTTCTAATAATAATTGATAAAAATAGTATACCTTTATAAATGCACCTGTCTGACTGGAATAAAAATACGAGCGTTTTCCGGACAAATTGTCCGGTTACTACAAATATTTAACGACCGCACAATTGTAGTACATATCAGGACATTTTGTTACTTGAGCACCATATTTAATAATATTTCTTTTTATTTAAAATTATTTTAGAATGAGTGAAATAAGTCAAAGGAAACTATTGAAAAGATCAGGAGGCAGGTCCCGGACAAACAAAGAACGGAGTTGGTGTTGAATAATATTCGGCCAAAGTCGATGAATATTCGGAAAGCTCTTACTCAAGGCTCGAGGATGGTTTAGATTCACAATCCAGACAACTGTATGATGTGGGCGTGGCGCCTCCCATACAAACCAGATTTTCCTTGTTCCATATCTTTGGAAGTATTTATGGTAGGACATTGTAAAGTCATAAGAAGCTAAAGCCGCTAATCTTTAACACCTCCAGAATAAAGGAACGAAAGAAGAAGTGGACGTGACACCACCCATAGGTACAAAAAAAACTATTTGTGCGTCATGGTATAAAACGCATGATCCCACCAACCTTATGAGAAACATTGCAATGGATCAGTGTATATCTTGATTACCTATCCGTACTTGCTGGCACATTTGCGCCTTTATTTTATGGAATTATGTATGTATCTGCGATTTTGCATTAGTGCCTTTATTTGGCAAAATATTTTACAAAAAATTAAATTTTTGGTATAATCGAATGTATGAATGGTCTCAGGTTTAGGTGGGCTAATCTTATTTTTGGCGCAAATGTCACTTACGCGGGGGTTGCATCGGTGCGTTACGCGGTTTTACATTTTCACGGAGGATATATTTTGACTAGGTAGTATAACAATTGTTTAAAAAGGCAAACTATTTCTGCGTCTCTCAGTGATTATAAATTAGAATCAGTAACCCAAAAACAAGATCTAGTTTTAATAATGCTAATATTTTGGTTGCTTGGAAAATTCGATTAGGAAAAATACTTTAAGAGTCTATTCAAAAGAGAAATCGGTTTGTATGTTCCCTTAACTAAATCAACGTTTCTCTTTAAACATGCGAGCCTGATCTCAAGCCACGCCCCACTTGTTGGTTGCTGTTGGATGAAGCTGGGCATTTGTACTTGCAGCGGTGTATGCTTGTAGCATTTCAAACAATGAAGGCCTGCGGAGTTACACATACTACAAAATCATACCTACATTCACGCCATGGAGTATGCTGAAAACACTCCCTGTCACGGCTACGAGTTATTTCGCGACGGATACCGATCTCCAGAAACCAAACACGAGCAAAAAGCACATACCGAAGTACAACGCACAAACATTTCCATAATACCCACTATGCCCGTGGAATGTACATAAGTATATACATACATACAAATGTATCTATGTGCAGTCCATATGGAAGCATATAAATTTGTATGTACCAATAGATACAGCTTTGCGCATCTGTATTGGACGTAAATGAATGAATGCTGCAGGCATAGCATACAGCGATTTTCCCCCTTAAGGGTGGTGGTGGTGGAATTGGCTCGCGCTACTGGCCAGGGTTGATTTAGGCGATTTTTTCGGCTTTGCTGTTTCATTCCAACCATGTACATAAGTACATAAGTGTTAATTTAGAACTCCATCTGCCGCATACGCTACCATGCCTGAGAAGTTAAAATACATACATATGTACATATATCTAATTGCACCAGACCACTTCCACATCGAAAATTTGATATATGTACCTGGACATCGAGAAATCTTCATTTTCTCAAGGGTGCCAGACTTTTTAAAATATAAGAAGTTTTCTGCATTGAACCGAGATAATCAAATAAGTTAAACAGTTTTATAACATGCTACTAAAGCCAAGTTGTGAATCGCAACTTATTTTCTGTAACCAGTACGATCGCGTGTGTAAGCGAATCTCAAGTCTGTAGAAATCAGTTTGTTTGGGTGTCCTGCAAAAAATTGTGCATTGTGTATAATCTTTAAAGAGAGTTGTACGCGATTAATACCTTTCATCGACAGCGGGCTATAACTCAATAAACATAAGATAATTTTTGTTAACTCTCAGCATACTCAGGGGCGCTTTCACAAAAGACGGTAAACGCCAACCGGAGTATAATAGACATATTTTGTACGGTTAGCTGTTCAATTAATCGCCGATTAGGCTTAACCGCCTTTTATGAAAGTCGCCCTCATAGAAGTAAAAAGTACCAATTCGTGTAGAAAGTTAGTCGTTTCGTACACATTAGGGTATAAATGGATATAGTTAGGAGCAGTACAGCCCATAAAAAAAGTAACCGGAACTGGGTTAAGACCCATGCCAACAGCATCCTCCACTAATCGAGTTTTTTCAGGGTGTGTATATGCATCCCTCTATGTCTTCTGTTTGTGACAATGCAATGCCATTTCTCATTTACGGGTCGATTCTGAGCGTTGCCGGAAATTACTTACCTAGAAGATTCCCTAACCGAAAACCGTAACCATTGGCAACGCGGTTTATGTACCCGCGATTCTAGCGAGCATGACACCGCTGTCAAAAACAATGCGCAAAAGAGAATAAAATGTAAACACGCACGAAACTTCGCGTAAAAAAGTGCTTATATTGTTTACTAATTCTTGTGAACTAGTATGTGTATAAAATTTGTGGTATTTTCTGTCCACAAATATATTTACAAATCACGTGCAATTTTTTTTTTTGGTTTAGTATCCGGGCAGTAATAATTTGTGCCGAAAAGTAAAATAAATTAATTTTTTTATTTATAATACTTAAACCAAATATTATTAACTTTTTTTGTAATATGTTAATAAATACTTGTTCAAGCACATACTTTCCCAAATAGTTCCCACTATTTTTTACAAAAACCTGCAATTTCGCCGGATGCTCAGACTTCTGACTCTTAAACTACGTGTAGCTTTTAGACTATGCTTCTGATTCAACTCAAATTTTCCAAGCACACTTAGAAAACATGTATACTTCCTTTAGTGTTGCTATTTGAGACTACATATTTGTTTGTGATTTTGCTATTAATCCCAAAACATTGACATAGTGTCCGGACATTAGCGCTGTCCGGAAACTGGTGCAGTTACCCTAACGGTCTTGAGAAATAAAATTTGGCAGGGCTAGTTAAACAAAATTGGTCATGTACGAAAAGATGGCCTTTTTCGTAGCCGTCAATAATAAAATCTCCTCATAATTTTACACAATGCAATTATCAAATTATTTCATTTCTTCAATTAATAGATCCAGCCTCTTTATAATGATACCAGTAATCAGCGACTGTAATGCCATTGGAAAATTTGAAAAGTAGAATAAAAACCATGTTCATTATAATAGACTAACCGAAAATATAAAGTGAACCGAATTTCAATTTCAATTTTTAATTTATTTAGTTATAAGGCTTAGTCCAATAAGACATATGTACATACATACATACATTTCTTTTTTAGTACAATCATTATTGCATAACGTTCAAATAACATAATTATATATTCAAACATCCAATTACAAGTATACATACATATCGCACCCTAAATCAAAAACAGTCACAACTCAAAATTTTTTTAGGTCGCTTTCTTGGCATAGATTGCCTAATAAAAAGTAGGGCAGCCAATACATACAATATTTTTCTTTTTGACTATTATTGTTACTCTTTAAAGAGCACAGTGATGTCAAGTTTTTAAAAATCAAATCACTTTTGTGCGATCCAGAAGCAATTAACTGAAAGTTACTCGGATTTTGAGTTGTGACTCTTTTTGATTTAGTGTGCGATATGTATATCATAATATCTATAGAAAAAGGTATATAAACATAAAACATAAACGGTAAAAGGAACAATTTTAATCGACTAATCGAATAGTAAGAGCCAGGCGCGTATTCAGGGGGGGGTTTCGGGGGTACAAACCCCCCCCGAAATTTCCGAAAATTAAAAATTAAATGTCTGTACTAGAATAATTACTCTATTCACTTTTAAAACTTCTGTTAAGAAAATAGCTTTAATAGAAATAATGAAAATACGAAAGAATAAAATTACATAAATAATATTTCACACTGAGAGAAGTTATTGGTAGTCCTTAATCAATTATCAGAGCAAGTCTGAGAGGTCACAACTAAACTCCTGAAACGGTTCACTCATTAAGAAATTCGCGCAAAACTATCAGACTTGCTCTGCATAAGATCAACTTAGCATCTCAACTACTTAGCATCTCAACTACTTAGCATGTTAACAATAGCAACTGCTTTTCGAGTTATGAATACAGGGGGCAGAAATCGTAAAAATGAGTGTCTCTTGTTATAGTAGTCACGGTTGCCATAAGCTTAACCAAACAAATGACCAAGAAGTTAAAAAAAATTACCAAAAATTACCAAGCAGTACACAACGCAGTCGTATTGAATTATCAGAGAAAGTAACAATTAGATTGTACTTATACTTGTCAGGAGACAAAAGTTTAAAAGTAAAAGTCTGGTATGCTGTTAAAAAGAAAATGCTGAAGAAATATTGTCAATTATTTCTTGACCATGAAATGTAATTTACTACTCTCACAACAATTGATGGCAAAAAATTTTTAAATGTAATTAAGCTATCTTCTCGTACAAAAACAAGTTTTTTTTGAGAAAATTCTGTATTAATCTAAATCTTGTTATCAATAAAGGAAAAAAAAAAAAAAAAAAAAAAATTTTGACGTTCCGTTCTCCATGTCGAATAAATCCTATTTGCCGCTTTTTATATGAATTTCAATGTTATTTTATTATATTCTTTGTTTTTTTTTCCTAAACTTCAATTTTTCTCCATGAAATAAAGCGACAACTATTTATTTCTTGCCAAAGCCAGATTTGCGCAGGTCGCTTTTTTGTAAAAATTTTCCAGAAATTAGCTGTAGAAAAGTAGAAGATTCTGACACAAGAAATTTTCTTAAGCGTTTCATAAGTGTCATTTTATATAGAGTTTTTGGATTTCTTTTGAACAGCGTAAAGCCCTAAAAAAGAAAAATATTTTGCAATCCCAAAGGAGGAACGACCAAGCACGTTCATTGATGCATTAAATAATTGTTCCGTCCCTAATATAAAAAATGCTGCAAATCTTCCAGTTTCCGTTGCTCCTTCCGAACAGTCTTTCTCTTCCCTTCGAAGGTTAAAAACTTATCTAAGAAGTACAATGGGGCAGGAGAGGTTGGCTCTACTCAACATCCACTATACTTTTGAAGTAACTTCTGAACAAATTCTAAACAAAATTTCAAAACAAACAAGAAAAATAAATATTGTTTTGTACACGGCTAAAAGTTTTAGCCTAGATTTAAAACTTTTTGGGGCTACATATACATTTCTTGAATTTTCAACAAAGTTCTTAACTTTGAGTTGCAGTATTTTTATTGTGAATTTACACATACTTTCATTCAAAAATAATGAAATTAGTCTAAAGAAGTTAATTTTACTGGAAATTCCAAAAACACCCTTTGAACACAGATCGAGGTGTATGTCCAAACCAAATTTGGTTTAGAATTAAATTTACGCCGGTTGTCATAGAAATGCGCGTAATGAAAATTGTTTAAATTTTAAACCGAAAATGTTAACAATTTTTTATTTTTTTTTTTTAATGTTTGGACTCGAACCGACGTGCCCCCAATCAGTGCGCAATGCTCTACCTATCGAGCTACGGCGCACTCATGAATTTTGTGCGAAAAGTACACATATTCGCTGTGTATACGACTTTTGTTGTATTTTTGTTTATCACAGTTAAGTTTTAAATCTAAACCGCAAAAAATTGCGAATTTTGTGGGTAATTGAAAGGTTTGGAATTTATTACCAAAAAGTTTTAAAAATTGTGTAAACCAATGAATGCTTTAAAATTTTGGCTCAAATTTTTAGCCGTAAAAAAATAAAAGTATAAATATGTAATATCTATGTAAATATATAAATATGTGTGTATTTACAGGTAATTCTTATTTACTGACACTTTGGCCAAAACCCCCCCCGAAATGTTTTTCTGGCTACGCGCCTGGTAAGAGCCCTAGAGTATGATATCAGAAACTTATAACTTAAGGAAAAACTCTGATTTTACAGTTGTTGTACTCGTATCTTCTCCCAGATCCACGGAAACTCTTTAACACACTACCTTCCAAAATCCGTGCCAATAGGAATCTTGAACAATTTGCGAAAGGTATAAAATCCTTGCTTCTGGGTATCCCAAACAAAAAAAACTAAAAAAAAAAAATAATAAAAAATAAAATTATATCACTGGTCCATAAATTCGAACTGAGACCAGAAAATGAAATACATACGTATGCAAATCCACGTCATGATTCTATGGTACTGTTATATTACGATTTGAGATATTTACGATTTACCGTTATTTAAAAAAGTAAAAAAGATGGCTCCATTATTCATGTATCCCTCAAGAAATTGAACAACTACTATAAGCGATACCTACAAAACTTTACTGTAGATTCGAAGATAATGAGCAATCAACACGGATTTTTACTTTTTTCCTGTATGAATAAAAAAAAATGTGTACTTTGAGGAAAGGATATATGGGCAAATCCTGCGTTACGAACGCCACATTCGTACGCGTTTTCGGATTGAAATATAACAATTTTTTGGTCTTTCAAAAGACATACCTTCAAGTTATACACAGTGTTTAGTGGGATTTGAGTGTACTTTCGAATGTCATCAAAATATTTTTTGTAACAGGTTTAAGCTGCGAAAAATTTGATCTCAAAGTATTGTTACGCACGCTACAAAAAATGGATGTAGCTTTGAAGGTTGCGGTATATTTTCTTAATTTTTAGCAAATTTTGTATAATAAAGCACACCAAATGAAATACCTTAAAGAAAGATGAATATAAGAGAATTCTAAAATAACTTACTTGCAGCCAAAAAATTGTGTAGTTTTTTAACGATGGCCGTGAACCCAACGTTACGCACGCTAAATATTTTCCAGTAGTATATAAATAAAAACAATTGTATTTATTTTAACAAAACAATTTATACTCTTTTTTAATAAGATTATTTAATTCATAATTTATGTTTATAAATTAATTTATTGATGTATATATATATAAGTAAGTAAATAGAAGAAGCTGTAGTTTTCCAATTTAAGAATTTTACATTAGGGTGAGTCGAATTCAAAGGTAAGTTTAATTTAGGGTAAGTATGGATGCAAATGGTAAGTACATATAGTAGAAGGAAAGTATTTAATGGTAAAAGTAAGTATATATGATCGTATTTAACAAGGTAAGTATACAATTCAACTTTACGTATCAATTCAATAAATTCATGTACAAATTCAACAATTTTAGAATTCAATTTAACAGGTAAGTTTTAAATGATGAGGATATACATATATTAATCAAATTGAATGAGATCGTCTTCCATGTCTTCAACACTGTAAACAAACAATTTTCTGTGGTACCAATATGCCGATAATCTAAAGTGACACTGAAAGATAATTGCTAATGATTCAAACGAAACCAAAGGCGAGACAAAGTGAAATTTACCGTTTAAAAAAATAATCGCCAAACGATTATAGAGGCTAAGGATAGTAGGCGAAGAACAGATTTAAGCGAAGTGATAAGAAAACAGAATAAAAATTGCAAAGGTTTCTATTGTAATTTTTGTGAGAACTCAAATCGTTACGCACGCCACAGAAATGAATATGCTGTAATTTTTTGGTTTTTAATTGTGGAATGAAAATGGTTTTTTTTCTTAAAAGCAGGATATTTATTTAAATTAAAATTATAGATGATTTGTGAAAAAAAAGTTTTTCTACTCACAATATAAAAAAGCCGATTTTCCGTTACGTACGCTACAACGCTTTTACCTGGCATTTCATACCAAATTTTAATGTTTCCAGAAAAGTAAACGAAATTTTTTTTTACAAATTTTAAGGAGAATTGAGTGAATAACAATATAGCTTTCGATTGGACCATCTATGTTAATACTAAAGCAATGATATGAACACGTAAAAAATTTCACTTTTTTTGTATAACATTAAAAGACCTGAGGTAGGGTAGGATTTGGTTATAATTTTTTTATTAATGATCATCGAAATAATTTTTGTTTTATAAATTTATAAAATTAGATATTTATTCTAATGCTCCATTAAAAAAAATTAGGTTGGATTAAGTTCAAATATTTTTGGTTGGTAGACAGTTTCTGGGATATGCCCATATGTGAAAACTTTTTCTTTTACAGACATTTTTTTGCTGCAAAAAAAAATAAGTTTCATTTAAAATATATGTAGACATATAATATTTAAGTACCCTACAAATATTATCATATGCACATTTGTCTTAAAAACTTGTATAGGCCCCTCTCATCAAGATCTATTGATTTATTTTCAAGAAACATATATCGTCGATGCCGGGCCGTGCGCAGGAATTGGCCTTGGGGGGGGGGGTTTTAATTTAGATTTGCATTCACATACATAGACACATACATAGACTAAGATAAACATATTTGCTGAAACAGATACCTAGACCCATACATCATAAATTTAAATGTTCTTTAACTTTTCTGAAATTGCATACTCTGACACCTAAAACTATACCCAAGAAAATTTTTTTGGTTGTACACATTTTTCTGTATTTGATAGAGAATTGGTGATATGATGGCATATCCCAGCTAACTAAAAGTTCAAAAAAAGACTCCTTTCGGAGCCATAAAACGCTCATTTCTCAGAGCTTTACTCTCCAAAATGAGCTTCTTTCGGAGCCCAAATGGAGCGAAAAATCGCTCTACGCGGGAACTCATTTCTTTACGCAATTTTTCACTTCTAACTATTCTGCCGTCACCAATTCTGACTTTCTAAATTATCCCTATGAGCTACATGGGAACAATTTAATTAATTGTCCAACTATATGCGCCAATGATGTTCTTATTTATCTGAAAATCTTGAAGGAATCTTTTAAATGCGGCCCTGATAGGATTCCTACATGCTTCTTGAAGAAGTGTGCTAACAATATTTACAAACCCCTTACCAATTTGTTCAATCTGTCACTAAAGTGTGGTGTTTTTCCAAAAGCATGGAAGAAGTCGTTTCTTCTACCGCTTCATAAAAGCGGAAGCAAAGCTTCTATAGAGAACTATCGTGGCATAGCAAAGCTTTCTGCCATCCCAAAAGTGTGTGAAGCTATTGTTACCAATCAGCTTACGAATCCTATCTCTACCTTGATTTCCGACTGTCAACACGGGTTATGTAAGGGAAAGTCCACCGTTACAAACTTACTTACAAAATTGACAAGGGACGACGGAAATTCGTTCCAATATGAATTCCAATATGAATCTTACTTGAATTTACTTTGATTTCAGCAAAGCTTTCGATAAAGTGTGTCACTCTTTACTTATTCATAAACTGGATCAGTTGGGTTTCCAGCTGGGTCTCAATCGCTAGATCTCTTCTTGCCTTAGCGACAGAGCACAAAAGTAGTGTTTAAAAATTGTGAATCCGATGTTGTTTATGTCTCCTCAGGAGTTCCTCAAGGAAGCCATCTCGGCCCGATTCTGTTCTTGGTGTTTATAAATGATATTTCTACAGTAGTATAATTTTCGAAAATTTTAATGTATGCGGACGATGTAAAGCTTTTTATGTCATTCGAAGAAGCTTCAATCAGATCTAAATACACTAGTTACTTGGTGCGATTTAAATTATATGCATCTTAATCTAAAGAAATGTAAATACATGCGTTTTTCGAGAGGAATTTCACAGCCGGCTTCCTATACAATACAAAATTATAATCTTGAGCAAATGTATGATTTTGTTGACCTTGGGGTTACTATGGACTAAAAACTCAGTTTTAACTGCCACATTAACGTAACAGTCAATAAAGCTAGAGGCTTTCTAGCATTTGTTAAACGATGGTCTAAAGAATTTATCTAACTACTTTACTACATTAGTCAGACTGATACTTGAATACGGTTCTATAATTTGGAACCCACGCTACCAGGTCCAAGTGGATCGCTTAGAATCAGTTCAAAAACAATTTTTAATATTTGCCTTAAGAGATCTTCACTGGGATCCCTTGTATAATTTGCCATCGTATACGAGTCGCTTAAAACTAATTAATCTTCACAACCTTTCTAGTCGGAGGGAAATGCTTGGAATTGTCTTCATGATTAAATTACTAAATGGTTCAAGCCCGTTTCTTTTGAGCGAAGTGAACTTCAATGTACCTTCTCGTCCATCAAGACATTTTAAACCACTTATCTTGAAACAGTGCCGAACTAATTTTGAATTAAATCAGCCTTTTCGTTGTTTGTGTCAAGATTATAACTATCATTCTGGTACGTTTGATATTTCAGACTCACTATGCAGCATAAAAAAGTCAATTCTTTCCTTCCTAAATACATAGCAACAATTTGCTCTTTTGATTCTTATCTTTATTCTTTACAATAACTATTCGCTGTCAACTAACTATTTATTAATTGTGTCATCTATTTTTTATCTACCTTACTTAGCTGGTGAGGTTTTCTCTGTAGCTGAGCAGTTTTAGATCTCGACGACGTTCATTTTCTCAATATTCTCTTTACGCCTACAACAAAAAGGGTCAGAAAACACTCGAAATCTTTCATATAATTGAGCCTTGCAGTTCATTCGCTCTGTTAATTGAAACTGCTCACTGTTTTCATCAGTAAAATTAAAAAAAAAAAATGCCCATACGCTACACAACTTTGTAATTTCGTTAAGCTCCAAGTGCAATTCAAAGTGCCGGACTTATGTATTGGCCAACCTTATTCTTTGCAGCTTTCACCAATTTCTTCTTCCGTAAAATTATTTTAACTAATTTTGTCAAAAATTATTAGTCAAGATTCAATACAAGATTTATAAACTGTATTTTGAAAACTTTTTCAAAATCATTGCAACTTAGATTTGGCCATGGGGGGGTTTTAACCCCCAAAACCTCCCCATGCGCACGGGCCTGCGTCGATGCCTATGCAATACCACCTATCCACCAATGACGGCAATAAAATTTTACAGAAGATGAAAAAAACGAGTTTTCTTTTAAACTTATGAATGAAGTTTTAGCTGAAATCTTTTTTCTACTATACATACCATATACATACATATGTATGTAGAATAAGGTGCCTCGCCAAAAAAAGTTGCACTGTTTCGGAATTTCAAAATTCACTCTTTTCTAAGGACTCCCCCAAAATATTTAAGATTTACCGGAGCTAAACCGCGTTAAAAAAACGCTAAAAATATCGTTTTTAGTTATAAAAGGAGTACGAAAAAATATTTTTTAATAAAAAGCATCTGAGGTGATAGAGTGCAAAAGGTAAGCATAAACAAGTTTACAAATTTTTTCAATACTATTATTGTATACCTGTGTGCTAATATTCGCAATGTGTAAAATTGGACCAAAAAGGGTTAAATTTTGCTTGCGTTGATACAATTTTTAAACTTTTTTATGCTCACCTTTTGTAACCCAGCTAATTCATCATCTCAGATGCTTTTTATTAAAAAATATTTTTTCATACTCCTTTTATAACTAAAAAACGATATTTTTAGCGTGTTTTTAAAGAGGTTTAGCTCCAGTAAATCTTAACATTTTTTCGAATACATTGAAGTTTATAATTTCGATGGAAACAGGGTGTCCATTTCTTTTTGTATGGAGCGTGAGGCGCCTTAATGTAGAATAAAAACAAACTTCTTTCTTTTTATCTTTTTATAATTAACTTTACAGACTTAAATCTTAGTATCTGTTGTTTGTAGGGTAAGTTGTCATAAAAGTAGTGACAGTCTGAAGGAGTTACATGTTTCAATTCTTGTAAGTGCTGGTATTTAGATTTTTTTATTGGTATACGAGACAAATAAAGAGCGTTAGGAGTGCATTTGTTCCATTTGCGTTTAGATCGGTGTGGAAGCTCTAGAAAAGTGCTTTCGAAAGACAAAATATACTTGATTGATGCCTTAGAAGAATACAAGACACGTTAATCGAAAACGACTTTATCCCCTTTTTACGACCTGGGTGTTGGAGTCATATAATTGATATTTATTATTATCAAAGCCTTTAAAAAATGTGTAGTCCACCTCTCGTGCGATATACGGAAACGGACTACGTCTGGATTCCTGTGTTGCCAAAATATATTGGCTAGGTAAATATATTTGCTGATTCTTCAATTTTCGCTCAATTACAGAGTGAACCGAATCTACCTCCATCTGTGGAATGAATCACTACAGGTTTTATTTCTCCAGAATTGGCAAGTATGGTATCATTCCTAAACCTTTTAAAGTCAAATTTTTTACTCTTAAGCACTTATTAAGCACTCTCTTCATTCGTGGCACATCTTGGACTACTTTGTTTTGTGTTTTGCGAAAACCCTTGTACTCTTCTTATTCTCTTTTATTTTTGTTTTCTTCCAAAATTGGTGTTTCTGAAAGGTGTTTATTTATTTGATAGAATTGTTGCTGTCTATAACAGGAGAATTCAACATACTGGGGAAATGAAAAATTCTTCATCATTCTCTATTGAGATGCGCATCCCATGTGTGTGCGGCGACAACTCCAACTCTGAATAAGAAGTTCCAGCAGAACTTGGTGAAGTCGCCCAAGCATCTAATTTTATATTTTAATAATGTACATGCAAATACTTAGATATTATATACATAAGTACATAAATAACATTGTTTCTTTTTTTGTTACCTTTCAAAACTTTTTTACATAATTATATCACTTCCTTCATTTGAAGCCAGTTCTGGTATGTATATTCACAAACAGTTAAAAAAAATTTAATAGCAAAGAACACAATAGAATAAGGTCTCTCCCTGTCCGTAGTACTGACGCTTGGTTGATCAACTTGCTGAACAGAACTAAATGATGCTTGGTTTTGCAAATAATTTGATTACACACTTTACATGCAGTTTTGCATTTACCGTTTGTTCGACAATTTCGACTGGAATACGAATTTTTGGGAGGTTTTGCATCTGGTAGATAGGTGGTATTGCATATGCATCGACGATATGTTGCTTTTGAAAATAATTCAAAGAATCGATCGTGATAGGAACTTTTTCCATAAAGTTGATATGCGTATTAAAAATGGGGAATTTGTAGTGGACAAATCGCCAAACTGAAATTCTACTTACGCGGTTTTACGTTTATACCTTAATCGGTTTGCAATGTCTACGATTTACGGTTTCAATTATCCCTTTGTCGACAAAATTTTGCAAAAAATCACCCTCTAAACGTTTGGTGTTCATTTAACAGTCTCTCAGTAGCTTCAAAATGAAATACTTGCATGCCTGCCAAACGCTGACTAATATCATGTGATCAATCGCGTCCATTCCACCACACATAATATCAACGAATACAATTAAACACCCGGAAATAAAGTTTGCCAATACGCGAATAACTCCAATCGGCCGCTGTGCGGAATCACGTCCATTCCGCCAGCAAATGTCATATTCGACCGTATGCCAGGGTGGATTGGAGACTCGGCCTCTTCAACCATTCTGTGAATAATTCAAGATTTCAACTCACAATATTTAATGATAAATCTACCGTTGTTGCTCCGAACCACAGTATATCCAGTAGTAAAACTCTGTACCAATCAGCTGATTATATTCACCGCCAGGATGTACATGGGTTGGCAGTCAACGCTTTTTTGGCATTTCAGGGATGTGTGTTGCAAAATTAATTTGGTGAATAAAAAAAGAAAAGAATTGTTAAAAATACATACATACATACATTTAGATATGTTTCGGTTGTTGGTTTAGAAACATAGCGCTTTATATTTATGACAAAGATGTTATCAAAGTATACATACATATGTATGTATGTTAGTACTTGTGTTAAATGTTAATTACAATGTGGCGGGTGTACACAGATTTACTTGTATTAAGTCTCGCAAAGCAAACGAAAAATGATAAAAGTTGTTTTTAATGATAGTTTATCTATTTTTAGATTGGTATGTGATAGGCTTGCTATGATTTTTCGTTAGATATTATGTTTTCAGTAGCACACTTTTCACAGGGTGTTGAACGTTTTACTTTGAACTAAGGCGATTTCTGTGCGATTTAAGTTTTGAATAGATTTGAATAAACAATTAAGTCCAGCTTAGAGGTTTTATGATTAAAAAACCATTGCTTTAACCCAGATACACCCGAACGCCTTCCTGAAGGATTTTAAATGCCGTTCGCTAAATTCAAAATTTTCACTTATTGTAACAGCTAACAAAACAGGCTATGCTTTTTTTTAGTTTAGCTAAAATCAAATTTTATCTCTTCGCGTATTTTTTTGTAAATTTACGATTAGTCAGTGAGAATTCTCCAAGTGAATTGTGCTTTTATTTAAGATGGCTGTCTTGATAGACCTCGTTTTTTATAGGTAAGTTTTATTCTTTTACATAACGAATTGTAGATGTCAGGCTATTATTTTACTACAAAAAATTATTCAATTTAATTATTTGCTTGTTTTGTAGACGTTTTTTGTGAAAAATTTGCCTGTACTGGCGTGGGAAACACGCACATCCTCCCAGAAGGATTATGGGCTAATACAACTAATTTTATTAAAATTTTTTGTAGAAGGAAGATTACCCTAAATGAGTTGTTAGACATCATCGAAACTGCCGATGACGACGATATTCCTGTAACCCCTGCGGGTTAGGGGTTTAGAATATGCCCGCGGTAGGCATACCGGTCGTAAGAGGCGAATAATATGCACAAAGGTAATGATGTGCAACTCGATGGTTGATCCACGGATGTGATGCCTCTCACCTCTCATTACCCATCTTCTCTTTCCTTTCGGAACGAGGGATGACATGACCTAGAAGGTTACACTGGTCATACCAAATCGCTACCCGACAGTCGGGCAGTACCGCAAGGGAGTACCGGACTGGCATTTCGACAACACTCCCCAAAACCTCCGTGCAGTGATTTTGGTGCTAAAACAACAACAACAACAACAGCGATATTCCTGATAATGGATTTGATGTGGTAGTTTTACCCCCAATCAATTTTAATGATGATGTCACTGATGAGGATTCTGGGGAGGAAAACAATCCTACCATCAACAATTTACATGGCATTCAACTCTATACAACCGTCCTGAGGATAATGTGGACTATTTAAATTTTCGGCGAAGATTAGCCTGCTCTATTTTGGAGTCCAACAAAAGAATAGTTACACAGAGAGGACGTGCTAGCCAGTCAGCTTTGATTGATAGCCGGTATGATCGCAAAGATCATTATGTATGTATAGCAACTTAGCATTGCTGCCAACAGGCAAAAAGCAATAATTGGTTTGTAGTAATTGCCCCAAAAAAGCAACGACGAAATGCATAAAATACAATGCGACATTACATGTTGATTGCTTTATAAATTATGAAAGGAAATAAAACTTTTAAGCATTTTTATGATAATAAGTCTATGTACTTCCTTACTTTTTCCATAAAGTCATGGATAAAGCAACAAATAACTTTATATTATACATACATATGTATGTATGCAAACTACCAATATAAACATAAAATTGTAATACCAATTTAGCTATTGAATTAATTTATATTTTTCTTTGAATCTATAAATAAGGCAAAAAAATGTTGAATTTATTTCTATTGCTTTGGAAAAATTTGTTAACACAACTATTGTGGTATTCTCCCAAAGGCCTTCCAGAAGGATGGGGTGCTGTGACCAGGGGGAGGGGGTGAAACCTTAGCAATTATAATTTTCAGGTTATTTGAAGGGCACTTAAGCAATAATACACAATACATTCAAAAAAATCGACAAAAAGTAATTCGGGTTTATCTGGGTTAATAGAGGCGCCCATATCGGCCCGATATAAAATGTGGTTTTATTTTGCAAAAGGCGGTTTGCTACTCAGAAGCGTCTACTCAAATATATAGTATAGAGCTAAAACTCAATTTATAGCTATACTTGTAATCATACTCAACATAGTCTGAAAACCCAATTTTTTCTCCACTTTTTGAAGAGTTTTTAACGCCCACTGTACCCATACTTATTCAAATATCGAAAAAATGCATTCTAAATATCGAAAATATATAGTTTTGCTACAACCTTGGCATAAACTGCTTTGAACGCAAGTGAATTTTTCAGTTTCATATTTAAACTATTAACCCCTTATGAGAACACATATATATTTGGTGGAAATTGAACCAAGAATTATTGTATTTTTTTGTCTTTTTTTAACGGTGGGCTATATATATGTGAACAATATGCTCCAAAATCAGTTTATTCATGCATTAATACTAAATAACCGTTATTCCTGTATCAAAACCCGTAGAAAAAAAAGTTGTGACATTTAAGGGTTGTGACATTTCATTTTTAATCTATTCTCATTTTAATATGGCTTAATATTTTTGGACTTCCGTTAGAAATTAGATGTATGCCACCAAGGTCTATATGTGTTCTAATTTTCAAGGAAAAATTACACCTAGTTTAGAAGAAAAGCTGTGGTAAAGTTGTGACATGAGAAAGTGTGACACATATATTAAACGCAAAATCTTCCCAACCCGTCTTCAAAATGGGAGCTGCTCTAGCACAGGTAAATGTTGACATTAGACTGAACATGTGTCAAAAAAATTAATATTATATGTTAATTAATATTCGTACACGCCGACTGTGATCACCATTTTTTATTTTTTACAAAACTGGAGAACAAAGTTTAGTCCTCTATAGGACCCTAGTCAAGCACATTATTTTTAAAACAATTGTGGCATATTGTTACGCTCTTTATCCTCTTTTAAAGCTTCTTCATGCAAATTTTGTTTTGATCACAATTTATAGCAGGGACCGTAACTGTTATAAGTTTAATTATAGAACTCGGCATTTGATCATTATTTTCTGATTTTTTTCATTAAAAATCAACAATAATCGTTACGCTTAAGTTTTATTTTTTTGATTAAGCGTAATGATCACTTTTTGAGTTTTATTTTTTTGAGAGGAAATAAAACTTACCCTTCAGTTTTATATTTTTGCTCGACAGTAAGCGTTATTCTTTGAGTGATATTTTATCGTTCAAGGATAAAAATTAAGTTCCGAGTTTTAAGTTTTTTGGTAGATCAAAAAACTCAAAAGGCCGCTTCACCTTTATGGCAAGTATATGTATGTGGCTAAAACTATGTTTAAATAATTGAGTACATATGTTGACGAGATTATACCAACCAATATTTATGACCAACAACTTTCCTTAAAGGCGCAGCGACCATTTGAGTTTTTTGATCCGCGAAAAAAACGTAAAACTCGGAACTTAATTTTTATCCTTGAACGATAAAATATCACTTAAAGAATAACGCTTACTGTCGAGCAAAAATATAAAACTCAAGGGTAAGTTTTATTTCATCTCAAAATAATAAAACTCAGGGAATAAGTTTTATGTTTGACTAAAAAAATTTAACTCAAAAGTAATGATTAAGTTGTAATTTATATAGGATTTACTCAAACTTTTTTCAATCATTGTAGATTTCGGTTGAGCATGAAGAGACATGCTCATTCATGTACTTGAAACTGTTCTACGATAGGAGGAAGCCTTTGAGTTTTGAAATTAAAAATACAAAATTAATCGTTATTGGGGGTCCCTGATTTATAGCATATAATGCCAATATAAGTGCATGACCTCAGCAAAGGGACACTATAAATTGTGACTTTTTATACCTTTCATGAACATGAAATGGTATTATAACTTTGGTCCGATGTTTGTAAGTATGAGAAGAAGAAGAGATAGACCCACTATTAAGTATACCGAAATGATCAGGGCGATGAGGCGAGTTGATTTAGCCATGTCCGTCTGTCCGTCCGTCCGTCCGTCCGTCCGTCTGTTTGAACGCAAACTAGTCCCTGAGTTTTAGAGATATATCGATGAAATTTTGCAAGCAGGCGCCATTTTGCATAGGATTAATCATTTGTCTGAACCAGCAAGATCGGACCGATACAAGGCATAGCTCCCATACAATCGATTGTTCCGATAAATGGGTTTTGGCCTATAACTCTTGCAATTCAAAAGCTAGGAACGTAAAATTTTGCAAATTTAGTACATATTGTATTTGTAACGTGTGTAGTGAAAATGACTCAGATCGGACCAACATGACATATAGCTCCCATATAATCGATAGTTTCGAATAACGGGTTTTGGGCTATAACTTTTGCAGTTAAAAAGCTAGGAACGTTAAACTTTGCACCTTTGCTACATATTATATATTTAACATATGTAGGCAAAATCAGCCAGATCGGACCAACATAACGTATAGCTCCCATACAATCGATTGTTCCGATAAGTGCGGTTTGGCATTCATGAAAGGTATAAAGCCTTCGGCACAGCCGAAGACAGCCCTTTCCTTACTTGTTTTCTTCTCTTTTTTGTGTGTTTTAAAGTAGTCCATGGTGTTAAATGATTAAATTTTGCACTTGATTTATATTACTCGATATTTTTTTTTTTTTTTTTTTTTTTTTTTTTTTTTTTACAAAACTGGAGAACAAAGTTTAGAGGACTAAATAATAATAATAAAACAAAAATAAACAGGGAGGGCAGCTCTCCGATTAAGAAGCTGTCAGGAGCTTGCTCCGCAAAGGCCACGGCTCAGCCGGGTCTCAAAGTAGCCGAGATAACTCCTCGGCGTTTCGCTGCCGCAGGGATGCCACTCAGCGACAAGCGTCTGGTGGTTCGGCTGCTGGGGGTTCCAGGGATGCGGGGGTGACTGCCTCTGGGGTTGGGGGACGCAAGAAGCAGCCCAACCATCAAGAGAGGCGCTGGGCAATCCGGATCCTCCGTAGGAACGCCACCTCACCGATAAGGGAGGGGGATGTCTCTGCGGAGGTCTGGTCTAGAGCTCAGCGTGACCTTGAAAGGGCGAGGAACATGTTTCCGGATTATAGGTCAGACTGGGTCGAGATTGATGAAACCTCGAAGCGCCAGAGATCGATGGACGAGTCTAATCCCACGGCACCGAAAAGGGCCAAGACGCAGGGAGGCTGGACGCGATCTTTTGACGAAATCGCCAAGGGTCGGCGGATCATTGGCGTGATCGACGAGAGTAGTGAAGATGGCAGGATCCCAAAGCAGCAGTGGAAGTGGGTTGAAGCTGCGCTCGCTACTGTGGCCGTTAAGGTCCTGAAGGATAACCCTGGTCCACCGCCATCTTACACAGATGCAGGGTGGTTCCAGGGTAATGTTAAGCTCGTCGCCTGTGATGACTCCAGGTCCTTAGAGCTGTATAAAGCCGCCGTTATGAGGCTTGGCGAGGTTTACCCGGGGGCGCGCCTTAAGGTAGTGGAGGCGCGTGATATCCCCTCACGACCAAGGGCTAGAGTCTGGGTCCCAGTGACGCCATGGGACCCACCTGATATCCTGGAGCTGCTCCAGGTATACAACCCGGGTCTACCAACTACAAATTGGAAGGTGGTCAATGTCGAGAAATCCGACCGGGCCACCATGCAAGTGGTCCTGCTGCTCGACGGCGCAAGCGTCGATGCGCTTGCTAAGCAGGACTTTCGAGTGAGCTACGGCTTCAAAAATGTAAACTTGAAGGTCTACAAGGCCGATGTCGAAGCCCTAGTCAGCCTCGAATCTCGAACGGAGGTGGTGAAGACGAGATGGAGGTGGACGCGGGTGAGGAGCAGAGCGGGTACGTTTCATCAGGCTCGGACGGTAGCTTGGCTCTCAGAGGGATTTACTCTGAGAGTCAGCTTCTGGGTGATGGCGATTCCGACGCGACGCTCACGGAGGAGAGCGCGAGTAAACTGTAATGCGGGTCCTCCAAATAAACCTGCATCACTGCAAAACAGCGTCAGCTGCACTTCTACTGCACCTGTCCTCAGGTGCGGTAGACATCGTTTTAGTCCAGGAGCCATGGATCACTGGCAATAGGATCTGTGGTTTGCGGACGCCAGCTTTCAAGCTTTACAGCGCTAAAGATAAGGGTAAGCCTCGCACTTGTATACTAGCTAAGTATACTCTTAATGTATTTCTTCTACCCAATTTTAGTGATGGGGATCTGACAGCAGTTAGCGTCGAGGTGTTGGGAAGGAGACTCATGTTCGCCTCCTTCTACGTAGCACACGATCACCAGGGCTCTCTGCCACCTATTAATTTCAAGGAGTTCGTGAGAACTACAAATATGCAAAATGACACTACAATACTTGGAGGCGATGCCAACGCTCACCATGCCCAGTGGGGCAGCAGTGACACAAATGATCGGGGTGAGTCCTTATTTACTATCTCCTAGGTACTAATCTAAGTATTTGTAACAGGGGAAATTACCCCACTTTCATTACGAGGAACCGCGAGGAGTTCCTTGACTTAACCCTGGTCACCGACTCTTTCTGTGACAAGATAACTTCTTGGAGAGTTCTAAAAGAGCACTCCTTCTCTGACCATAGGTATATTAGTTTCTCAATATCAGATGCGTATACGGGCCCTAAGTATATTCAAAATTTTAGAAGAACAAACTGGGGCTACTACAAGAAGATCCTAGGTAAAACTCTACCCAAAGAGGTGAGGAAGCCAGGAAACGAAGAGGAGCTGGAATTACTAGTAGATAATTTCAGTGACATTTGTAGGACTGCTCTGAATAGGGCCTGTCCGGCTAGAAAAGTTAGGGAAACGCACAAACCACCGTGGTGGACGTCTGATCTCGACAAGCTTAGGAAGTCTTCCAGGGCGGCTTTCAACAAAGCCAAACATGATGAGCATGAATCCGCATGGACTGCCTACAAAGCGAATCTAAATTCTTATAAAAAAGCACTCCGTAAGGAAAAGCGATCTTCTTGGGTGGATTTCTGTGGCAAGATCGAATCAACATCCGCGGCCTTCCGCTTAAGGAAGGTTCTATCGAAATCCCCTACTCAGCTAAGCTACGTTCAAAAGCCCGATGGGCAGTGGACGAACTCCACTACGGAAACCATAAATCTGCTTATGGACACACACTTCCCGACATGCGCGGGTGTGTCTACAAATTTTGTCAGCAGTGGGTCACCTACTGATCAGCTTATAAGCGAAATCACAGATGTTAATAAGATAGACTGGGCTCTTTCGACTTTTAAGCCCTATAAGTCGCCTGGCCCGGATGGAATCATTCCGGCTCAGCTCCAGCATACTACAGAACTTATTAAGCCCTGGATTAAGAGGATGTTCGAAAGCTGTCTAAGGCTAAATTTTATACCAACATCATGGAGGGAGGTCAACGTGGTTTTTATCCCCAAAGCAGGGAAGTCATCACACTCGAAACCGAATGACTATAGGCCTATAAGTTTATCCTCCTTTCTACTTAAGGCACTAGAAAGACTCCTAGAGGACTACATCAGGAGGAAGATTGTGCCGTCGGCTTTATCGTAAGCTCAGCACGCCTATACTAAGGGCAGGTCGACCGATACGGCCCTGCACTCACTGGTATCCATTATTGAAAGGTCACTTGACCTCAAGGAGTATGCTCTAGTAGCTTTTCTTGACATTGCGGGTGCCTTCAACAACGTACTCCCGGAGGCCATTGTCTCGGCGCTGACGGGTATGGGGGTTGATGCGTGCCTGGTGGGGTTTATACATAATCTGCTCACACGTAGGCAGATTAGAACGGAGCTAGACGGCAGCGTGATTCGCAGACCAGTCAGCAGAGGCACCGCGCAGGGAGGCGTTCTCTCTCCGTTACTCTGGGTGGTTACCGTCAACCAACTGCTACGTCTTATGGAATCGGAAGGTCACCTGGTGATCGCGTATGCAGATGATATCTGCGTCACTATGCGGGGGAAATTTCCGCAAACTCTCTGTAACTTAATGGAAGGGGCACTATGCAAAATATCTCACTGGGCCACGGCCGCAGGTTTGGAAGTTAACCCGGATAAAACCGAGTTAGTCCTCTTCACTTCAGTGGCCCATGGCCACTTTCAAGCTTCGTGTGAACACGAGCACTATCAGAAGGGCAAATGAACTATGGTCGGTCATCCCATCGTGTGAGACGTCCAGGCTAACATGGCCCTCCTATGACAAGGGGCGCACAAGGGCGCTTCTGAGTATACATAAATTAGCTTTATCATCCCTGGTTAGGGTCATGACAGGGCATTGTTTAATAGGCACGCACGGTGCAAGAATGGGGGCAGCGACATTCGATTACTGTCGCAGCTGTAGACATGCTGAAGAGAAGGAGAGTGTCCAGCACCTCCTCTGCCAGTGTCCAGCACTTAGCAGGCGTAGGTTGGCCATCCTGGGCAAACCTTTCCTACTTGACCTTGCGGAGGTCTCTAGCTGTGGAGTGAAAGCTCTAGTGAAATTCATTGATTCCACGAAGTGGTTCGACCCGTTGTAGGCAGGGAAAGGGTCCCTTCTTCGGGACCGTACGGGGTATTACAATGGGACCTTTGGTGGCCTAAGTATTGAGCAGTTGCCTTGTGGTTTCGGCTCAGCCCTTGCAACCTAACCTAACCTAACCTATATTACTCGATGAGATTAATAAAACTGCATATCAGTTTATTTAAAAAAATGTCGGTTTGTTATAAATTTTTGACATTAAAGTCGGTGAACACAAATATATCAGTTTCCAAGGAATCAGCCATATAAGTCTTTCTTTTGCATAAAACAGGTCATCGCTAACAGCTTTTCGTCGATAATACATATGTATTTCTTCGGAATTTTACCATTTTACTTTTATTTTTTCTACTCTGAAAATTTTACCTCCAGGATGAATCGCGTCCATTCCACCGGCACCACACATAACATCAAAGAACACAATTAAACAACTGGAAATAATGTTTGCCAAAACGCGAATAGCTCCAATCGGCCGCTGTGCGGAATCACGTCCATTCCGCCAGCAAATCTCATATCGCTCTTGTACTCGACTTTAAAAAAATTAAATATTCGAACGTATGTATGGGTTGATTGGAGACTCGGCCTCTTCAACAACCCGGTGAGGATTAATAAGTCAAGATATTCAAGACCATCTTTAATGGAACAACCGATCGTTTCATAAGATGGACTACAATCACGGCCACTCTAATCTTTCCAGTTAATAACCAACGGTGCCATGACAAAATCCCAAGTGGCAAAATCCCAAGTAAAAAAATGGGAATATGAAGCTGCAGTGGAGTGTCATACTCCCAATTGGGTTTTTGACACCTTTGAGCTGAAAAATTAGAAAAAAACTCAAGCCTGTTCAATACTTTTATTACAAGATTTATTTTCAAGTTTTTTGCCAGAAACAGTAAGCAAATATCTATATATACAAAATTCAAATTATGTAAATATATATGTAGGTATAGATCGACTTGAGTCCTAAACTTATAAACCGATCGTAACCAAATTTTACACACCCACTGTACATCTTCCAGGGATGGCCACAGGCTAAAAAAATATTTTGATATATATAGGGGGCGTGGCACCTCCCATACAAATGGAATTTTTCATTGTCCGTATCTCTGGAAGTATTTATGTTAGACCATTGAAACTCGGTAAGGGGTTATATGGGATCGATCCCTACCACCTCCAAAAAAAACTGGGGATAACGAAAAAGGGGGCGTGGCACCTCCAATACGAATGAAATACTTCTCAGTCGATATCTCTGGAAGTATTTAGGTTAGACCACTGACATTTGGTGAGGGGTTATATGGAATCAATCCCTACCACCTCCAAAACAACTGGGTATAACGAAAAAGTGGGCGTGGCACCTCCCATACCAATGAAATACTTCTTAGTCGATATCTCTGGAAGTATTTAGGTTAGATCATTTAAACTTGGTGAGGGGTTATATGGAATCGATCCCTACCACCTCCAAAAAAAAACTGGGGATAATGAAAAAGGGGCGTGGCACCTCCCACACTAATGAAATATTTCTTAGTCGATATCTCTGGAAGTATTTTTGTTAGATCATTGAAACTCGGTAAGGGGTTATATGGGATCGATCCCTACCACCTCCGAAGCAACTGGGTGTAACGAAAAAGTGGGCGTGGCACCTCCCATACAAATGGAATTTTTCATTGTCCGTATCTCTCTAAGTATTCGGGTTACACCACTGATATTTGGTGAGGGGTTATACGATTAATTAATTTAATTTTTCAAGCTAAATATCTCTAAAAGTATTTAATGCAGGAACCTGGAAATTGGTATAGAGCTAAATGATAACAAAACAATTTTTGCGCATAAAAGTGGGGTTATCGTAAAAGTGCTTAAAGTTAGGACCTGAAAATTGATCAGGAGATTAATGATATCAATAGTTTCCGTGTAGGAAAATTTTTTTCGCTATTTACTTACGCTCCGGGACAGAAAACTAAAAATTTTGTGTATCGTGTAGCCTTAAACGGAATACTAAAATTTTATATTTTTGAAGTTGTATGCACAATGAAGTAGTGAAAAATTAATAAAAAAATCTATTTTGGGAAGAACGAAGTTTTGCCGGGTCAGCTATATTATATAAATATGAAATCTTAAAGTATATTATTGATTTTGAAAGGCCCCGTAACTACTTACATCCCGAGCAACGCCGGGTACCCTGCTAGTAATATATAAATTTATAATTGATATGTTTTGAGAAATGGCATTGAAAAAAAAAATATATATTTCAGATATCCTTCCATTTTTTTAATGAAACAATAATATTCTAATTCTTTTTGTATTTTATTGATTAGTTACACACAAATTTCACGTTAACCAAAGTGGGAAACGTGGCACGCGGAAGGACATCACCGTGGCGGTAGCCACGGCTATGGCACACACCCGGAGTTGGAATGGCGTAGCTCAGGGTTATTTTTTGAAGCGCGGCCGAAGGCCGCCTACGCGGAAAGGTGTTCTGCACATAAAAAAACGTGGATCGGGCCCCCGTAACAATAATCCGAAGGGGGAAAAGCAATATTTTTTTCTGTGAAAAGTTATTAGTGAAAAACCGAAAATTGGGATTCAGTGTCAAAGTCCCAAGTAAAAAAATTGGGATTATGACACTGCAAGAGAGTGTCATAATCCCAATTTTTTTACTTGGGATTTTGCCACTTGGGGCTATGACATGTCACCATAACCAACTAGCTCTGATGACAACACTGCAAGAATAATCGACCGTATGTGAGGGTGGATTGGAGACACGGCCTCTCCAACCATCTCACCTAATATGTACTTTAATTCATATTGCCTAGTTTTTAAGTTGTGCGCAATCCGATAGACTAAGTTTATCTTGCCTTATTAATTGTACCTTTGTTGTAGATACATACATAGTTTTAATAGTATGTTTTTATATTTATCCTTAGTCGACCTCTTTGTTTGTGTCGACTTAAAACAAACTAATAAATAAAAATAAAAATGAGGCTTTAACAATGTATATACATATGTACACATGTAAGTTTTGTCTTAACTATGATCTTATTTTATACTTAAAAAAGTTATTTGTTTTGTTTTGACGCTTATCCAGATTAGGATCTGTTTCTCTTATGAGAAAGCAACTGTAATCACCCATCATTGCGAGGTGGAGGTGCGGCCTGTGCTGATCTATGGATCTGTAGTGTGGTGGGAAGCTCTCCGGAAGAACTAAATAAGGTCCAGCGTGCCTCGTGTGTTGGTGCCACCGGAGCCTTGCGCGCTTGCTCCACATCGGCCTTGGATCCGATTTTGAACCTACTCAGCAGGGGCACAGTAGCATTCTTAACAATCTTCCAGCTGGCACTATTAATGCCAGGACCGACTTCTATCCTCACAAACTGATGTTTGAGAGCAGTTTTATTACTACAATACCGAGTAGGAATGATTGAAAATGGTGCAGGACCGCAGTTGACAGCAGTATCCAAATCTACACCGACGGGTTCAAGATGGATTCGAGTGTGGGAGCCGGTGTCTTCTTGGAGTCCTTAGACATTGCTGTATCATTCAGACTCCCATCGCATTGCAGTGTGCTTCAAGCAGAGGTCCTTGCAGGACCTCAAGGACCTGATCACAACTGGTAAAGTCACCATTTTTTCAGAAAGTCAAGCAATAGGAGCACCACACACGCGTTCGAATGTGGTGCATGTATGTAAGCAAATCTTGGCTGCACTAACTAACCTTGAACTATCCATTACCTGGGTTCCGGGTCATTAAGGGATGATGGTAATGAGGAGGCCGATAAGCTGGAGCGAAGTGTCTGATCGGACGGAAATGAGGAAGCGACCAATCTTGATATAGGGATACTCAAAAGTACTAATGGAAGAAAGCACAACTGAGATGGAGGAATACCACTAGTTGCTCAATATCAAGATAGACCTGGCCAGACTATAGCGAAAAGAGGACAAGAAGTCTTCTAAGTAGGTCAAGAGCTAACAATCACAAACCCATAGCAGTCTTCACAGGGCACTGGGTGATAGGCACGCATGCGGAAAAGATGGGAATTCCGCACCATGACCACTGCAGAAGCTGTGAAGACATCGATGCCAAAGAGACCTTTAAGCATTTTCTGTGTAAATGCCCGGCTCTAGCCAGAAAGCGAATGAAATCCTTTGGGGCCCCTTTTTTGATAAACTTGGATTATATATCCGAGATAGGGATTCCAAACATCCTCGAGTTTATCAACAGCTCTGGTTGGTTGCAGTATATGTATATCCATACTACATAAGTAGGTGTTAACGAGTTTTTTATGGCATAAAAACGGCTTCTAACAGCTACTTCGGCGACCTGGGTCTCAGTCATTGTACCTACCTACCTACCTGATATAGTTTTGTAATGACAATTAAATTAAGTTACTTCGTTGTAGCAATTGAACTATTAAAACTTAGGGGCTTCTATAGCGCACTTTGTGTTGTGAATTAAGTATATTCTGAAGTCCAACAGAGCTACAGCAACAGTCAATATGTATGTATGTGTTTGGCAACTTACAAAGTGTATCTGTAATCTTTGCGAACTAGCCTAGAAGCACTGACGAAATTGATATCGCAGGAAAAACTCATTTCTGCCCAGTGCACTTATGCAATTATGTTTCTACAATAAAGCTTTGAGAATCCAAGTGCTATATTATGGTCAAACTAACTTAAGAAATCAGACTAATTTGAGCTTTGCTTGGGAAAATTGAATAACTCTTTTTCAATAATCACGATATCAATATCTGAAAAAATGCTGCCTGCAATCTTACATGTAAATTAAAATTTACCTGAAAAATTCGTATACGATATTTATCCATACATACGTTTGGATGCAAGTATGTATGTAGATATGAACTCCCGAGGCAAATCACGAGTTTAGCTGCTGGGTACCACAGCAATATACTTAAAATGGTTTTTAACAGGTTTTACCACGAATTATTGAAGCCATCCCGACAGTTTACGCTAAGAAAAATTCAACTCCTGGCTTTTTACATACATATGTACATGCATATGTACACATTAGGGATGCTAGTAAATATTTCTTTAAAAAGACCACAAAAACTATTACGATACCTTTGTATTTTAAAGGTGAGCGCGGATTGGGCATACACAACTTTATGGTCAATGATATGATTTTTCGTTATACTTGTTATTCCAGCTACCTTAAGAACTCTTACACATATAATTGACCACTGCTTTATATCTTCGTGCTTCCCAACATAATGGAAAAAGGCATTGATTATTCCCGTAGCTAAAACTAAAAATCAACAGGTTTTTAGCAATTACAGGCCATTTGTACTTTACCGGCCTAAAGTGTGCGAGTCCTTAAGGCGATACAAATATTGGCATATGTTGAAGAGATCAATACAGTCAAGATTCAAACCAAAACACAGCTGCTTTACGGCTATGATAACAACTCTTGACTATATTAGAGTCACTTTGACATTAACGAATTAACATTTCTGTGGTCTCTTGATTTTTCCAAGGCATTTGACACTGTGCATCATAGCCTCCTTTGTAAAACACTTGCTCAGCCGATTAGGAAAAGAGTTTGAGAAGTGAGAAGGCTTTGTATATCCAACATTCGATGGTAACTAAAATTTGTTAACGATTTTCTCGAACTGTAATGTACTAAAACAATATTTTCCATGCATTCAAAATGGAACGCAGTCATCGACTGATACTCGTCGCGAAAGGTTGTGCGAACAGTTTGATCAGTGATTATCTTTGCGACTTTCTTTTGTGCTTTTTCTTACATACAGTGTAAGTGTTTTTCGCAGTTTTCTTCATTGTTGTTTCTGTAAGCGTGAATATTAAATATTGATTAGGAATAACAAGTGCGTAGTAACTATGCCCCCCGGGGGATCTTCGCTTGGGGATAACAGGTACAGCCTGCTATCCTCAAGCCCAAAAACCAAAAAGAAAAAACTAAACAACTCCTCTCTCGATATATTCCCAGCCCTACCAACAATTAAAAAAGAACATCCAAAATACCTAGTAGCAAGTGCCGTTAACTCACCTAAGCCTCTTAGCAAATACTCGTGTTTTGCTATCGACAAAGCACTGAAAAACATTAGCAATAATAAGTATTTCCGAACTTAGAGACGGCAATTTACTTCTCCTAGTGAAAAATGACACTAATGCTAAAAAATACATACAAGCCACTCATTTAATTGGAGTTTGCGACGTCAAAATAGAATTCCACAATAACCTGAACAGTTCAAAGGGAACAATATATGCACCATGCCTTAACGACATTTCAGAGTCTGAAATCCTCGAAAATCTTAAAGAACAGGGAGTTGTATCTATTTTTAAATTTACTAAAATAGTTGAAGGTAAACATATACCCAGTGGAGTACATCTCTTAACCTTTGATTTATACCACCTACCCGAAAAAGTAGAAATATCGTGGTACACCACCAAAGTAAGACCCTACTATCCAAACCCTATGAAATGCAAAAATTGCCACCTTCTTGGTCACACAACAAAACGTTGTAGTAGGCTCCCTATCTGCGATTCTTGCGCCCTTCCTCCTCATTCACCTGATCAATGTACTCGCACATATTGTGTCAATTGTACTGGCCCTCACCCCGCATCCAACAAAGCATGTCCAAAATTCTTGCAAATGAAGGAAATCATAAAAATAAAAACAGACAAAAAATGTTCTATGCGTGAAGCAATGAAGGCATACAGAACGCAGACTTCGCCCACTTTTGACTCCTCCTCCCTTTCCTTCTCTACAATTACAAAAAGCACTCAAAATCAGCAAAATAGTTCAAATGTTCAAATCAATACAAATCAACAAAATAGTTTACAACAAATAAACACAAATACCCCTAACGGTTCTAACCACATTCCTAACGCAAAACAACAAAATAACATTGAAAACGCAGTCAATCAAAACAATAGCGTACTCGAAACTAAAGAAACACAAATGAAAACAAATAAAAACAATAACTTAGAAAACAGCGAAAAACAAGTAAATAATGCAAATGAGATAAACATTAATAATCCAACATCGATATCAGTCGATGACTTATCCACAAATACAATTATTTCATCTTTCCTTTCCCAACTCATAACCCCCAACTTCCCTCCTACCTCCAGCTTGCCGATGCAAGACCATCTTATGGATGATGCATCATGATGCGTGTCCTGCAATGGAACTTAAATGGTCTGTATAACAACTATGCAGACCTCAATATTCTAATTAACGATTTCTCACCCGAAATCATAACTCTACAAGAGACCCATATTCCCTACAACAAAACAGCTTACCCACCTAACAAATATAAGAGTTATTTTCATAATAATACACAGAATACAACATCAAAACAAGGAATTGCAATTTTCATCAAAAAAACCATCAATCACAAAATAGTACCAACAACTTCAAACTTATCTTCCCTGGCCATCGAAGTAGATATCGGGTTTAAATTTGTCGTCATTAACTGCTATATTCCGCCCCATCAAAGTTTCACAGCTTTGGATATAGTAAGCCTAATCAAGCCTTTTAACTATCCTGTCATCTTGCTAGGTGACTTCAACGCCTGGAGTCCTTTATGGGGTTCCCCTTCAGCCAATCAAAGAGGACAGCTAATTGAAGACGTAATTATGGCCCATAACCTTATAGTCCTCAACGACGGCTCTCCCACCCACTTCTCCACACACAAAACATTTTCCCACCCAGATATAACACTCTGCTCACCCGCACTTGCCCCCAAGCTATCCTCTCAAACCCTAGACGACCTCCACAGTAGCGACCATTTCCCTATCATTACCTCACTTCTTACCCCTACTTCCTATCAAGTCAAACGCAGATCTAAGTTTCTAACAGACAAAGCTGACTGGACCCGCTTTTGCAACCTTTCTTTAGAGCTTTCTAACAAAAAACCGTGTAAAACAAATATTAACGCGGAAGCCGCCGCAATAAAAACAATTATTCGTACAGCGGCACATGCATCAATACCCCAAAGCTGTTCAAGACTATTCTCGGCTAAATTACCCTATTGGTCAAACCATCTTTCAAGCCTTCGTAAAAACAAGCAATATCGTTGGGCTATCTACAAGAAGAATAGATCCGATGACAATCTTATCAGCTATAAGAAAGCGAATGCGGTTTTTAGAAAAGAATTAAAAGAAGCAAAGCGCAAACACTTAGAAAATTTCACAGCTAATATATCTCCCACCTCTAACCCCAAACAATTATGGGCCGATATAAAAACCCTCTCAGGATCCCGCCCAGCCTCCAACATTTCCTTTATCCATTCATCACAAGGCCCCATTTATTGTCCTAAGCAAATTGCCTCTGATTTTGCTACTTCATGGTCAGCATACTCCGACAATACCAACTTCCACCCCAGTTTTAACACACTAAGACACCAATACATTTTAGAACCTTATCATAACCCTACCCCCTCCCGTACAGCTTTAGCGGTTGAAGTTCCCATTACACTTGATGAATTTGAGTACACCATTTCGTCAATGAGAGGCAAAACGCCTGGGGAAGACAAAATATCTTACCCTATCTTGAGAAATCTACCAGAACTCCTTAAATCTAGAATTATCAATCTTTACAACGATATCTTGGTAAGCGGAACATTCCCTCAACAATGGAAAATTTCTGCAATCATCCCTATTCCCAAGCCAAACAAACCTTCCTCCTCAGTATCCAGCTATAGACATATTTCCCTTCTGCCCTGCATTTCGAAAACCTTGGAAAAAATCATTTCCACTCGCATCATGTTCTTTGCTAAAGCAAACGGTCTTATAACACCTCATCAGTTTGCCTTCCAAAAAGGTATAGGGGTCATCGACTCTCTAATGTACTTTGAGCATTTCGCTAAAATGTCCTTAGCATCAAAAAACCATGTGTCTATTTTAAATTTAGACTTTGAAAAAGCCTTTGACCGAATTGGTGCCCATGTGGTGCTGGGAGTACTTAAACGATGGAATATTGGCACGAAAATGTATAATGTCATAAAATCTTTCCTAAACAATCGTAAATTCCTGGTAAGAGTAAACAATCAAAATTCTGACATTTACAATCTTTTCAACGGCTTACCACAAGGCTCCCCACTCTCTGTTACCCTTTTTACATTAGCTTTTAACGAACTAAGCTCTATCATCTCATCGTTCACCCACATCGAGCACTTCATTTACGCAGATGACATTGTTATTTTTTCAAAAACCAAAAACTTATTTAAGGTGAACGAAACGTTCGGCAAAATTTTAGATGATATTACAAAGTGGTCTCAAACATCAGGGGCACATATAGCAATACCAAAATGTTCAACTTTCCATATCTGCAGAAAGCATCAGTGTTCCTTCCCTTCCTTATCCTTCCTTAATACCCGTATTCCACACTCAGATTCTCTAAAAATACTAGGTATATTATTTGATAAGAAACTTACTTTTAAGGACCATTGCAAGTATATTAGACTAAGCTTAGCATCTAGGCTTAACATTTTAAAATATCTTTCATCTAAACATTGCTTTGTCCATACTAATACTCTTATTAACATAACAAGATCACTAATACTTTCTAAAATCGATTACGGGCTCCCCATATATGGGAACTGTGCAAAGTCACACATCAAGGTTTTAAATTCACCATACCATGCAGCAGCCAGAAGGAGCCTTCGTGCGTTTCCAACATCACCAGTCAAAGCTGTCCTTGCAGAAACTGGACTGCCCGATATCTTGAGCAGAGTGAAATACGTTACTATGATGCTGATACCAAAGATAGTATATTGCAAGAATAAGCTGGTATTCGAACAAATAAACTCTGCACATCTCCAACTGGGAAAAAGTAAAATAGAATCTGTAATTTCACGTTGCGTGTTGCTAATAAAAGATGCTAATATTATTTCAAAACCAATATTGAAACCTACTGCACACCCGCCCTTCATTGCCCCTAAAAACTCAATCATCTCAAATCTACTTAAGCATCAAAAAAGCAAAACCAGCCCCAATGAATATTTACAACTCTATATGGAAGCACTCGAGCCATACAACGAGAATTGGGAAATTATTTTTACCGACGGATCAAAAACAGACACCACTACTACCTTTGCCATAACAAACAAACTCGGTGAAACCATCTCTGTCGGGACACTACCCAACTACTGCTCAGTATTCACAGCGGAAGCAGCTGCCTTGCTTGTAGCGGTAGAGTATGCCTCACGAAATGGAAATGAGCATATTGTCTGCACTGACAGCAAATCTTGCGTCGAAGCCATCCTAAATCCAGCAAACGATTGCTACCTGGTTGTACAAATTCGGGAGACTCTGCTGCAGCATAGCTCCATCAAAATTATGTGGATACCTGGGCACATGGGCATTCGCGGAAATGAAATTGCAGACAAACGAGCTAAAGAAGCGGGCAGAGAACCCCTTCACTTCTTCGAACATCTAATAAATAGCGATATCCGTAACTTGTATAGAAAGATTATGTATGAAAGCTGGCAAACAGATTGGAGGGAATATCAACATTACTACAAAATCTGCAATCCCTCCGGGTCACGATCAATATTCCCAACAAATGCACCCTGCAAAAACATACAACACTTTGTCAGACTAAGAATCGGTCATACGATCTCAACACATGCACATCTCCTTAATGGCGAACCTCCATCATCATGCCCCTACTGTGATAGGAATATTTGCACAGTTCAGCACCTCCTCGACGACTGCCCAGGACTTCAACAAATTCGATCATGTATTTTTACTAACACAACTCCTTCAGAGCACCTAAGATGTAATAATGACAACAATATCAATATTATTTCTAACTTTGTTTCAATCTCCAAGTTAAAACTATAACTATTCACCACTCACATGTACATAAAAAATCATTTCAATCTATGTCATGCGCATGTATTTGTGGATTTTGCGATGTATCTGTATGGCTGACATACAGATACTTATGTACTCAATCTACGAATCCCATGCGCATGCCTTTCTTTATCATAATATCTCTACAAAAGATTAGATTTAGCAAGCCGACGGCCCTGGCAGCCAGTGCTTTAGCTCATAAGTGTAGTAATTATTCATAATTGCTTCTCTTTATAATAAATAAAAAATAAAAATGGAACGCCTTTTGGAGGAAGTGCAAATGGCCGAAGTCGTCAGAAATTATTGTGGAATGCTTGGGATCGACATTGCATGTGTCCGTTGCAACTTGGTGGGATTCATTGTTCGAAGCAGTAACGGAGCTACTTTGGGCCAAAGACCATTGAATCCGTTGTTCGAAAAGCTCAGCTTGTCACAATTTTCTTCGAGCGATTTCCAGAATGTGGAGATGTACACACAGAGAAAAACTATTGTAAAATTAATTTAAAATCGAGTATACCACAACTTAAAACTAAGGAATAATTAACCTACTAAGTTTTTTCATTATCTTAACCAAAATAATTTAGTAAAAGCTTTGTAATCTTTCTTCTTGGGTAATTTTAACAAAGAATGGTTCAATTTACCCAAGTTAGCTAAGGTAAATTCTTACATTGTTTCTTGGTAATTTTGTACCCTATAACTTAGGTAATTTTCAACCAAACTACTTCGTTAGCTTATCCTCTGTAACTTGTGCAATATTCAACCAAATCCCTTCTGCATATTATACAAGTATCCCAGTTGTTTTATGTAATATAACTTAGGTGTTATCCACCAAAAACTTCGGTAATTTGCGAAAGGTTCCTCCTGAAATGTCGATAAAGCAGTGAGTATGAAAAACTTAAATAATTTTTATACCATAATGCAGAGCACATTATTTTTTAATGTAGGTTTCAAGTATAAAAATTATAGCTGAAAAAATCTAAATTGCTTCTTTTTTAACATTTAGTAACAATTTATGTTATCTCATACACAGCCTTTGTGTCAAATTAGTTAAGCCCTTCTAGTTTTTAAAAATAATTTATTTAATTTCTGATTAATTTTTAATACAAAAAATTTATACATATCTAATTTTTATATTTTTAAATAGGCACTTTTATGATTTTGACATTTTCTTTGCACGTTATGTTGATTTTTATTGGTGATAATTATTAAATTAATTTTCGTCTTCAAGACTTTGTCATTTATGTAAAATGCATATTTATAACTTACTAGCAGACCCGGCAGACGTTGTCCTGCCAAAAATTGGGTCGTATTTCATTTATATATATGTATCTTACCTTGTTGCCTAGCACAATTTGCTCGAAATATCTTTCATACCCAGCCATAGTGTATTTGAATCTATACATTTAGTTATTTGAACTTTGGTGAATGTGGTGAATTTCCCTACAGTTTTGATTTGATCTAAATTTTATACCATTTATTAAGATATCATTAATGAATGTTTTAAATTTTCGTCTTTCATAGATGTTCACTAAAGCATCTTATTAAATCGTCGAATATTCTTAATTTTTTTATTTCACGACATGCATTCAATTTTTTTAGGAGGTGACACCTAAATGAAAGAATTACCGTCAGTTAATATATTCAAACTTGGTCCACCTAATGGTCAATTTCTTGGAAACGGGTTCGCCGATGAACCTGAAAACTGTTTCTTGTGAAAACTCTCATCAACACCTTTAATTTGATACGCATATTGTTAAAATACATTCGGGGTCACCCCTGGTCCACATTTTGGTCAATATCTCAGGATTCCAGAAACTTTTTTAACTTTTTCTTTCTGAAGAACCTTCTCGGGGCGCTAACAAATACAATAAAAATTAGTGAAATCGGTCCAGCCGTTCTCAACTGATGAGTTACTATACATTTTTTCCCTCCATTTTTATATATATAGGTAAGGCAAACAGCTCTATGAAAAAGCTTTTGTATGATAATTTTTTTTCTGAATTCAGATGAATCTAAAATTCACTCTAAGCGGACGCAGTCATCAACACTTTTGATATGATAGCTATATTATATGAGCTTATTCTTGGGACCGCCTTGGTCAATATCTTGGCAACGGGTTCGCAGATGAACCTGAAAACTGTTCCTTGTGAAAACTCTCATCAACACCTTTAATTTGATTCGCATATTGTTAAAATACATTCGGGGTATCTGGTCCACATTTCGGTCAATATCTCAGGATTCCAGAAACTTTTTTAACTTTTTATTTCTGAAGAGCCTTCTCGGGGCACAAACAAATACAAAAAAAAATTAGTGAAATCGGTCCAGCCGTTCTCAATTGATGAGTTACTATACATTTTTCAATTTCACAGTGAACACAATACCGGTTTTAATTTTGCGTTTGAAAGAACGTGCGCATAAGAAAAAATGTCACATAAAATTAATGGCGATGTATGTGAAAAATGACTTCCATCATTTTCCTGCTTTCCGACTTATTTTTATATTATACCAGGGTCACCCCTGGTCCTCATTTTTGGATATCTCGTAAGCGGGGTAGCATAGGGTCCTGAAAATCACCTATTTTTTAAACACTCATTAACACCTTTTATTCGACACCCATATCGTATAAACACCTTCTAAGGTCACCCCTGGCCCACATTTTGGTAGATATCTCGGAAAACGGGTCGCATAGGGTCTTGAAAATCACCTCTTTTTTAAATACTCATCAATACCTTTTATTTGATACCCATATTGTAGAAAACCCGTGTGGGGTCACACCGCGTCCATATTTTGGGAAATACCTCGAATACGGGGTCTTATATGGGACTAATAACTACACTATGTTCAAGCGCTCGTCAACACCTTTCATTTGAGACCCATATCGCACAAACACTTTCTGGAGTCACCTCTGGCCCACATTTGGGTCAATATCTCGGGAACGGGACCCCATATGGGACTCAAAACCACTCCATGTTAGAACACTCATCAATACCTTTCAATTGATACCCATATCGTACAAACACTTTCTGGAGTCACCCCTGGCCCACATTTGGGTCAATATCTCGGAAACGGGACCCCATATGGGACTCAAAACCACTCCATGTTAGAACACTCATCAATATCTTTCATTTGATACCCATATCGTACAAACACTTTCTGGAGTCACCCCTGGTCCACATTTTGGCATATTTGTATATTTTTTTTGACCAGCTGATAGGGAATGCTTTATTTGAAGTTGTAACTCATTTAACATGACTGCTAAAATTGTGTTTGGCGCTGATGTTAACCATAAGCTGATGTTAGATATACTGTGTAAACAATCGAATGGTCTTAACATAGTTCATTTTAACTCACGAAGCCTTAGCTCCGATAAAATGGACTATTTGAGATATATTTTTGAGGGTTCCTTAATAGATATTATTTGTGTCTCTGAGACCTGGTTCAGTGAACATATCACAGACCTTCAGTGTTGCATCAACAACTATAACGTTGTTCGTAATGATCGCACACATAAAAAAGGAGGCGGGGTTGCCATATACTGCAAAAAATCAATTAAAATCAAGGTTCTGGCTAAGTCTGTAGCTTGTGAATCAGAGTTCATAATTTCAGAGGTTTCGGACGGCATTACAAAAGTACTGGTTTCGTGTGTGTATAACCCTAATAAAGGCTTATCATTAGATGGTTTCTTTGACGCATTATCCGCTTATGCTATTGATTATGAATATTTTGTGTTATGTGGTGATTTCAATGTCAACTTACTTACCAATGATTCTCATAGTGGCAAACTACGTGACCAAATATCCGCAGCTGGTCTAACTATAGTTAATGAAGAAGTACCTACTAGATATGCGAGTAATGCTAGACCAAGCCTTTTAGATTATTTTATTGTCTCTGACTTGAAACACATACTTAAATTTGAACAACTATTTTTTATATCGGATCATGATCTGCTTTTTTGTACTGTTGATGTAGTGTTTGAGCGTCCCTCTGTTGCTGTTGCTGTCTCGTACCGCGACTTCCGTCTTATTGATACCAGTGCACTGTTTTCTGATTGCAGCACTATTTACTGGAATGAATGTTGGAACTATGAGTCTGTAGACGCGAAGGTTGAATTTCTCAATAATAATTTGATATCTCTTTTTGATCGGCACGTCCCTTTGCGAAATGTTAGTATTATTAATGCAGCCTGCCCATGGTTCAACAAAAGAGTAAGTGCTGCAATACGGAAACGAAACAAGTTGCATGCTAAGTGGAGAAGGTCACACACGGGAACAACCTTGCGTGATTATAAAGCGGCAAGAAATGCAGCAACAGCTACCATTAGGCAATCAAAAAGATGGTACTGCCAACAGAAGTTGAATCCTTCTCTTCCATCCAAAAAATTATGGAGCAACATTAAAAAACTGCACATCCACGGGAAACATAATGAGCTGTGTGATGTTGACCCCGATATCTTAAATGAATATTTTACGGATCAATCCGGCCGCACCAACGTTAGTTGTACCGAAGAACTACCTGCACCAGCCTCTATTCCAGATCAGTTTGAGTTCCATTGTGTAAGCGAATATGATGTACACAAGGCTGTTATGGCCATCAAATCTGAAGCTGTTGGGAATGATGGGATACACCTTAAATTTGTTAAAATTATACTGCCATTTATTATAAGTTCCCTTACTCATATAATAAACCACTGTTTCACAAGCGGTTGCTTTCCGGATGCTTGGAAAAAGGCTGTTACTTTGCCAATTCCAAAAAAACCCCGCGCATCCAACCCTTGTGACTTTAGACCAATTAGCATTTTACCATCATTTTCCAAGGTGTTTGAAAATCTTTTGGCCGACCAAATCTCAGCGTACATTCAAAGGAAGCATTTGCTTTCTCCATTGCAGTCTGGGTTTAGGCCCAAGCACAGTTGCGCTACTGCAATGTTAAAGATTTTGGATGATATTAGAACTCCATATGATAAAGGCGATCTAACTATTCTCTGCCTGTTGGATTTCACAAAGGCTTTTGATTCAGTTAACTATTCCATATTATGCCGGAAACTCAGGTACTTGTTCGGGTTTTCTGAAAGCTCAATAAAACTTTTATTTAGCTATCTTACTGGAAGATTTCAGCGCGTTAGGGTTGCAAATGCGTCCGCTGAGTTAAAAGCTATCAAATCTGGCGTACCGCAGGGATCAATACTTGGTCCACTTTTATTTAGTTTGTTTATTAATGACGTGCTTACAGTGTGTAAATATGCTAGTGTTCATGCGTATGCCGACGATATTCAGCTGTACTTGTCAAATCGTATTGGTCTCGTGGAGGATTTATGCTATAAATTAAATAGTGATTTGTCCGCTATATTGTGCTGGGCGCAAAATAATGCCTTATATATAAATTCCGCCAAGTCTTATGCCTTGCCAATATGTAAGGACAATATAGATCCCGATAATATCCCGCCATTGACAAAATAAGGAATCTTGGATTCACCGTAAACAATAAACTGAGCTGTTGTGATCACATTAACAAAGTTGTTGGTAATGTGTATATCATTTTGCGTAGGTTAAAGACTTCTGCAGCATTTACACCCCAAAAAACTCGCCGGAAGCTAGCTATACAGTTATTGGTACCTCATATCACATATGCCGAAATAGTCTATAGCAAGCTAGACGCACAATCAGCCAACAAAATTACCGTCGCCTTTAATAATGTAACAAGGTACGTTTATGGCATAAGCCGTTATGCTCATATATCGCCGTGGAAAGACAAAATTTTGGGTTGTACTATTATGCAGTATCTGGCCACTAGAAACTGCATTTTCTTGTTCAAGCTGCTTGAATGGAAAACACCTAGTTATCTATATGACAAGCTTCAGCTAACCAGATCTCAGAGACTCAGATCTCTAACCTCCAGCCGAATGTTTTTCGTTAGCGCTGTAAAAATGTGGAACACAATCCCAGGAAGTATAAAAGCACAGCTAAATAGAAACAACTTCAAAAAGCTCCTATATGAATATTTTAGTGATCCTGTTATGACTCTTGCCTCCTAACTACAAAAAATCTATTTTTATCTCACTACTTTTTCATTTCTCTCTGCTTTCTTAATTTCATATACTGTCTACCACTCTTTTTGGTTTAATTTATTATATGCCAATGTATTAGGATTAAGTTAACATCATGTAACTTGCTTTTTGTTCAAGAATAATGTTATATTGTTGATGTACATAAAAAAGACGGATGAGTCTTAGTTGTACAATAATATGAAGTAAATAAATAAATAAATAAAAATAAATAAAAATAAAATAAATAAAATCTCCAAAACCTTCCCGGTTTCTTATACTTTTTTTGGTCATAAACCATGTCGGGCTCCATCAAAAACTACGTGCAAAATTTCGTTTAATTCGGTTCTGCCGTTCTGGAGTTATAGCGTCAGCAAGGAAAATAGGCTCCATTTTTATATATAGATAAGGCAAACAGCTCTATGAAAAAGCTTTTGTATAATAATTTTTTTCTTGAATTCAGATGAACCTAAAATTCACTCTAAGCGGACACAGTCATCAACACTTTTGATATGATAGCTATATTATATGAGCTTATTCTTGGGTCAGCCTTGGTCCACCTAATGGTCAATTTCTTGGAAACGGGTTCGCAGATGAACCTGAAAACTGTTCCTTGTGAAAACTCTCATCAACACCTTTAATTTGATTCGCATATTGTTAAAATACATTCGGGGTATCTGGTCCACATTTCGGTCAATATCTCAGGATTCCAGAAACTTGTTTAACTTTTTATTTCTGAAGAACCTTCTCGGGGCACAAACAAATACAAAAAAAAATTAGTGAAATCGGTCCAGCCGTTCTCAATTGATGAGTTACTATACATTTTTCAATTTCACAGTGAACACAATACCGGTTTTAATTTTGCGTTTGAAAGAACGTGCGCATAAGAAAAAATGTCACATAAAATTAATGGCGATGTATGTGAAAAATGACTTCCATTATTTTCCTGCTTTCCGACTTATTTTTATATTATACCAGGGTCACCCCTGGTCCTCATTTTTGGTTATATCGTAAGCGGGGTAGCATAGGGTCCTGAAAATCACCTATTTTTTAAACACTCATTAACAACTTTTATTCGACACCCATATCGTATAAACACCTTCTAAGGTCACCCCTGGTCCACATTTTGGTAGATATCTCGGAAAACGGGTCGCATAGGGTCTTGAAAATCACCTCTTTTTTAAATACTCATCAATACCTTTTATTTGATACCCATATTGTAGAAAACCCGTCTGGGGTCACACCTTGTCCATATTTTGGGAAATACCTCGAATACGGGGTCTTATATGGGACGAATAACTACACTATGTTCAAGCGCTCGTCAACACCTTTCATTTGAGACCCATATCGTACAAACACTTTCTGGAGTCACCTCTGGTCCACATTTGGGTCAATATCTCGGGAACGGGACCCCATATGGGACTCAAAACCACTCCATGTTAGAACACTCATCAATACCTTTCAATTGATACCCATATCGTACAAACACTTTCTGGAGTCACCCCTGGCCCACATTTGGGTCAATATCTCGGAAACGGGACCCCATATGGGACTCAAAACCACTCCATGTTAGAACACTCATCAATACCTTTCATTTGATACCCATATCGTACAAACACTTTCTGTAGTCACCCCTGGTCCACATTTGGGTCAATATCTCGGAAACGGGACCCCATATGGGACTCAAAACCACTCCATGTTAGAACACTCATCAATAGCTTTCATTTGATACCCATATCGTACAAACACTTTCTGGAGTCACCCCTGGTCCACATTTTGTGGAATATCTCCAAAACCTTCCCGGTTTCTTATACTTTTTTTGGCATTAAACCATGTCGGGCTCAATCAAAAACTACGTGCAAAATTTCGTTTAATTCGGTTCTGCCGTTCTGGAGTTATAGCGTCAGCAAGGAAAATAGGCTCCATTGAACATGAAATGGTATCATGAACATGAAATGGTATTATAACTCTGGTCCGATGTTTGTAAGTATGAGAAGAAGAAGAGATAGACCCACTATTAAGTATACCGAAATGATCAGGGCGATGAGGAGAGTTGATTTAGCCATGTCCGTCTGTCCGTCCGTCCGTCTGTTTGAACGCAAACTAGTCCCTCAGTTTTAGAGATATCTCGATTAAATTTTGCAAGCAGGCGCCATTTTGCATAGGATTAATCATTTGTCTGAACCAGCAAGATCGGACCGATACAAGGCATAGCTCCCATACAATCGATTGTTCCGATAAATGGGTTTTGGCCTATAACTCTTGCAATTCAAAAGCTAGGAACGTAAAATTTTTCAAATTTAGTACATATTGTATTTGTAACGTGTGTAGTGAAAATGACTCAGATCGGACCAACATGACATATAGCTCCCATATAATCGATAGTTTCGATAAACGGGTTTTGGGCTATAACTTTTGCAGTTAAAAAGCTAGGAACGTTAAACTTTGCACGTTTGCTACATATTATATATGTAACATACATATGTAGGCAAAATCAGCCAGATCGGACCAACATAACGTATAGCTCCCATACAATCGATTGTTCCGATAAGTGCGGTTTGGCATTCATGAAAGGTATAAAGCCTTCGGCACAGCCGAAGACAGCCCTTTCCTTACTTGTTTTTATGTAACATTAATACATGTAGAAAATTAATAAATTAGAAAAAAATTATATTATTTCGACACTGTCAAATTGTTAATATCATTTATGAATGTATTAATTATTGGATACGTGCCATTCGTTTTTAAACGGTTTTATTATATTAAATAAATATCTTTCCAAAAATTTCCATACACTTGTACATTCGTTTGGATATTTTAGATTTAGCACAAACATTAATTTAAAGCAATATTGTACAGCCTCTATATAGGAATTAAATGCGTACTTAATTCCATCTAATGTTACATAAAAGTTTTTAAAATTAAATTCGTTACCCACAGCAATAACAAATGGTTGCAGGGTACAATTATTTTCCATTCACTGTTTTTTTTTCTGCCACTACTTCATCGACTTCACTAGATTGTCTAACTAGAACTGTGAAAGCCTTTTGGGAATCGGCAATCGTGAACTTTGTTCGACGCCCATTTATGATTTTTCCAAATGGCAATAAAACCGAATGTAGCAGCATCATAACGTAAATGTTGAAATTATCTAACAAATATAGGTACAAATTTAGTTATTCCAATATTTTTTTTATAATTCTAAACGTTTACTATACCTGTATTTAATGTGTCTCTCTCTGCAAATACTCGTCGATGCTTACAGCGTTGTCGACTTTTTATATTGAACTCAAAACACACAATGCCGAAGAATAACGGAACAACCGTCGCGAACCACATTTACTTTGAAATTTTACAAATACTTTGTAAGATTAACTAAGTTTCTTGGGTGAATTGAAAGCTACCTAAGATAACTTAATAAAAATAAACAAGAACTTTGATAGATTAACTAAGTTTCTTAGGTGAATTGAAAGTTACCTAAGATAACTTAATAAAAATAAACAAGAACTTTGTTAAGTTAAACTAGATTCTTCTAGATTTTTACAAGTTATCCAACCTAGCATCGCCTACTTTGCTAAGCTAACAAAGTTCTTGGCTGCGAACAAAAATTACCCAAGCCACCACTGTTAAGATTACAAGAAACTTCATTGAATTACACCATATTAGGTGCTAGCACGGGTTACACAAGATAACTTAGATATACATATTAACTAATCTTTGTTTACATTGATCAAGTGTGAGTTTCCCAAATACCTTGTTGATTTGCATGTATGTAGTTTTCAAAGTTCATATAAAAAAAAATACCTAGGATAACTTAGTTAAAATATACCCCTTTTTTGTTAGCCAAAGTGCTTAGGTAATAAATTGCCCAAGCTTTGTTTTCCATTGCCGAGCATAAATTGTGTAAGTACTTTGATAGGATGCACAAGTTTCTTCGGCCCCATACAAAATTCTTTAACTAAGTCAACTTTGTTCTATTTACAATTGTTTTTACTCTGTGTGTACCAGTTGTTGATAGGGCCTATTGTTCGTGCCTTGGACTACATTCAAGGAGAAAGCAACGTGAATTACGGTAAAATGTACTCGTATTATCGTTTTCACATTAATTAAGTGTATAATCTAATAGATTTTATAGATTAAATAAGCTGGAAACAAGCAAGAAAAGCAGTAAGTTTGTTCTGTGGTTGCTAAGTTGGAGCAGCGATTGAGATATCGGTTTGACGCCTTGTTATGCCTAGTAGTGCTTCGCACACAAGGTATATGACCTTCATTCGCCCAACGGTAGTATGTAACGGCATAAACGAATCGAGATAGATATTGACTTATATATACAGTGGTGGTCTTATACTCGTACTATTAGAAACGACTTTGCAGCATATGATTTTCGTAATACATTTTTAAAATGTATTTCGCCACATGAAAACTATATTTGAAGTAACAAAGAAACAAGTCATGTTTGAGTTTAATATGAAAAATAATCGAAATTTTAATTCATTTTTTAGGAAAATCAACTTAAGTCAAAAAACATCCAATTCAGTTTCGTCACATAATTAGAAACGACAGCGAAAATATAAAAATATCTGCATAAAGTTAAACAAAATTGACAATATTTTTAATATTTTGTTGGATAATCTTTATTTTTGGCCACATTGTTCATTCCTCGTGGTAAACTCTCAATTAAATTTTGGCATGTTTGCACTGATATGCTGTTCCGGCTTTCCTGCACTAATTGAAACAAATCGTCCTTATTTAGCGGTTTTTTGTTCTTCAAATCTCGTTTCACAATTGCCCATAAGTTCTCAATTGGGTTGAGATCGGGACTTTGCGGTGGCCAGTTCAAAATCTCAATATTTTGATCCGAAAGCCAGCTCTTCACTAACCTTGAACTGTGCTTTTGGTCATTAACTTCATGCAGTGGCGCATACAGGATTCTGCCAAGGGGTGGAATAAGAATTTTTTAGGGTGAAATTATAGGTGAGACACACAGCAACTATTTAGTTTTTAACTTTGACTGAATTAATTTTTACTTTAGTTCAATTAAGTTGAAATTTTTTTTTTGGATTGTTATAAGGTGAAGTTGAGTCTTCTTTCCGTAACACTCAATCTTTCAATGACTTCGTCTGGTGTTATTGGTACATCACGGTGAACTGCCAACATTGTTAAACCATTCAACCGCTCCTTGAATAGTAAGGAAATAAATCAGAATATTATCAAAATGAAGCATATATCTATTAATATTTAAAATACCTGTCCAATAGAATTGCGAAGATAAGTATTTAAACTTTTAATCGTTGAAATTGTGCGCTCTGACGTCGAAGTGGAAACGGGAAGAGTTGCAAAAATTTTAAGCAACTTGAATAAGTTACTGAATGACGTTTTGTCGCAAGCGTCAAGTGCAGTTTTTGATGAAAGGTTCTGTCGTTTTAAAAATCTCTTCCATAACTTGCTTTATGCCATAATATTTTTACTTTCAACGTATGGCTCATAAAACTGACCAAGTTTGAATATTAATGTGTCATTAACTTTGCTCTGGTTTGCTGATAAAATGGAAGCAAAGCCTCTGAAGATTGTTCTATGCACATTGAATCGACTATTTATTTCCATTATTATATGGTCTTTAAATGGGTAAAAAACATTCCCCTTAAAACGGTCAGCTAAGTTGACTACTTGGGGAGTCTGGCTAGATTTCGGTTCTTTTCTATGCCTATTTTATTTGCATGCTCCATACAATTGTTGAATAAGAAATATTCTTCGTAGCGAATACGTAGCAGCTCTGTCACTTAGTCGTCAGATAACCTCTCGGCCTAACTTGTGCTTGCGTTATTTTTACATATATTTCTCAATTAGTTTCTGCAGAGCAGTGTGCCAAATCTAACCGTGTCTTTGCTGTTTTTTTGCACACGTACGTATACCGCATCCCATTATAGCGCATGTAAAACCACATAAATTTGTACTCTTCACTCACGTTATCAATAATGAAAAGTTTGGTTAGCGCTAACAGTCAGGTATAATGCAAACACAAGCCAGCGCTAATGGTTATGAATGACGCAAACTTTATATATAGCTAACTATGAAAAGACAATTGTTTGTATTATTAGATTTGCTTTTTATTGTTTAATATAAGTCAAAATTGCACAATTTTCACGTTCACAATAATCAGTAAATTCTTAAAATACACATATCTATCACTAAACATTTGCAAAAGTATAATTTTACTCCATTTGGCCAAAGGTTCCTTGATTTGCTCGTGCCTCTGAAAGTATAAAAATTTGGTGCATAAATATTCAAAACAGTACTTCACTTATTAAATAACAATTATAAGCACTATATACTTTCCTTATCAAGGCGGTTTAGTTGTAATTTCACTGCTAAACTCCTTTTTTAATATTTTTTACATATTTTAAAGACGCAGTTGCATTTTGCTCACACTTTCAAGAAGAAGAAACGCAAAGAAAAAGCAAAGTTTGAAAGAAGGCTTTGTGTGTGTTAGTAATTTACAATTTTCGCTTGCATGTGTTAGTGAGTGTGGTTAGGCCGGTCTAGTATGGTGCACTTATGAAACATAAAAAAAAAACATAGTTTTTGGCGAAGGGGGGATATTCATTTTTTTTTTGATACGTGAGGTTTTTTTTGTGCAATAGTGAGTATTCAATGAATAATGGACCGATACCAATACAAAAGCATTCTGGAGAATGTAATGGAGTCATATTCCTTTAAGAATATCCGAGTCCATTACATTTTTCAGCACGATAATAACCAAGGTGAGTGAAGAGTTGGCTTTCGGATCAAAATATTGAGCTTTTGAACTGACTACCACAAAGTCCTGTTCTCAACCCAATTGAGAACTTATGGGCAATTGTGAAACGAGATTTGAAGGACAAAAACCGCTAAGTAAAGACGATTTGTTTCAATTAGTGCAGGAAAGCTGGAACAGCATATCAGTGCAAACATTCCAAAATTTAATTGAGAGTTTACCACGAAGAATGAACAATGTTGTCAAAAATAAAGGGTATCCAACAAAATATTAAAAATATTGTCAATTTTGTATAACTTTATGCAGATATTTTTATATTTTCGCTGTCGTTTCTAATTATGTGACCAAACTGAATTGTATGTTTTTTGACTTAAGTTGATTTTCCTAAAAAATGAATTAAAATTTCGATTATTTTTCATATTAAACTCAAACATGACTTGTTACTTTGTTACTTCTAATTAATAGTTTTCATGTGGCGAAATATATTTTAAAAATCATATGCTGCAAAGTCGTTTCTAATTAGTATAAAACGAAAAGAGAATTTGATTAAGCCATGTCCGTCCGTCCATCTGTAAAAACGATAACTTGAGTAAAGTTTGAGATATCTCAATGAAATTTGGTACGTAGGTTCCTTTTCACTTATCTCGGAGCCTTATTGAAAATAAGAGAAATCGGTTACAAGCCACGTCCACTTTCTACATATGTATATACATACATTAAGGCGCCTCACGCTCCATACAAAAAAAAATGGACACCCTGTTTCCATCGGAATTATAAACTTCAATGTATTCTAAGACCTTGATCAAAATATTTCGAAAAAATATTAATATTTACCGGAGCTAAACCGCGTTAAAAAAAACGCGAAAAATATCGTTTTTTATGTATAAAAGGAGTATAAAAAAATATTTTTTAATAAAAAGCACCTGAGGTGATGAATTAGCTGGAGTACAAAAGGTAAGCATAAAAAAGTTTGAAAATTGTATCAAGTCAATCCAAATATTGAGATGTATGATGCTGTTTTTGGTCATATTTCGAGGGGTAGGTTTGTGGAAAACTTTAATAAGTCAGCCAATTATTGACGGATTTGGACGATTAGCATATCATTTGAAATGTATTTTCCTAACGTTGCCATTTCTGCAAAATTTAACCCTTTTTGGTCCAATTTTACACATTGCGAATATTAGCACACAGGTATACAATAATTTTGCACTCTATCATCTCAGATGCTTTTTATTAAAAAATATTTTTTCATACTCCTTTTATACATAAAAAACGATATTTTTAACGCGGTTTAGCTCCGGTAAATCTTAATATTTTTCGAAATATTTTGGGGGAGTCCTTAGAAAAGAGTGAATTTTGAAATTCCGGTGGAAACAGTGCAACTTTTTTTGGCGAGGCACCTTAATATACATATATGTATAATATTTTCGATAAAACAAAAAGAGTGATTATTCAGTATATAAGGATAAAATTAGGTGTGACCATTAGCGTTAGGGCAACAAATACATTTTTAAAAAGGGGCATGGCACCACCGCCCACTTTTGATTAAGTCAAATTTGGAAATATTATTAATCATAAATCAAAAACCGCTCAAACTAGCAAAATGAAATTCAGCACACATATTTATATTAATACCGGCAAAAAAAGAGCGAAATCCGTTAAGGTCCACGCCCAATTTTATACGAAAGATTTTGAAAAGGATCATACTTCTATTTCACCTCTAAAGTGTTCGTGAGCAAAGAAAGTCGAAATAACTAAATTTTTCGAAAATGGGAGTGGCCCCGCCCTTTTGGTGTATTATGCCACAAAACTTTCCATGCCATAACTCTGGTAAAAATTGATTTATTGAAACGATATTTGAAGAAAGTGTTCAACGTATAAAGCTAACTCTTTCCTGTAAAAATAAACAAAAATTGGTTCACGGACACGCCCACTTTTTGAACACCGTTCTGAAAAATTTCCTGGTAATATTGAAATCGCATAATAACATAATAAGCTTTTTAGGCAAAACTAAACTATGAAAAAATGTTGTGGATTTTGGTGAAGTAGGCGTGGGGCCGCCCACTTTAAGGCATAAAAGCTCTGCTATTTTCAAAAGCGCTTTCTTACAATTTCAAGAAGGTATTTCAATGAAAGTTAGTGAGATGCTTTTTAATAGTATATAGTATACTCCTGTCAAAAATTACGCAAATCAAAAATCAAACAAGCAAGATTTACGGCAAGTAGTTAACAGCCTACTGCCTTTTTTTTCATACCTTTCATGAAAATGGGTAAAACTAATAATATTTTGTTATTTAGTGATAATTTAATTTACCACTCACAACAGAAGTGTTTTTAAGCGAATAAATCAGTTGCCTTTATAACAACTTTTCAGGTATTAAAATAGACCTGAGTAAATTGGGATACCACAACAGATCACTACTAGGTATTTAATGTTCGGTTTAACCCGAATTTAGACTTCCTTACTTTTTCAATATAACCTTATTCGTTATGGCATTTTGGGTTATGAAACTATAAAGCAGTTTATTAAATTTTGAACGTGGGTAGGGTGGCTGCCACCCCTTTTCGAAGCGTTAAACATATTTATCAAAAAATAGCCAGAACAAACAATCATAGAAATTTAACATTCTACCAGAATCCGCAGTTTAATTTTGTTAAAAAAAAAGTTTTTTTGTTCCATACAAAATGCACCACAAAAAACGACTTGGTTGCATGTTTTTTGTAGCAATGCACTTGGAAAAAGTGATTATAGCGGGAAAACTATAGCATTTACTAGAAAAACTGTTGAGACACTTTTGATGGAGATTCAATTCGGCAACAATGTATAAGAGATTTTTTCACTGATATTACCACTACCGGAATAATTAAAAAGAAAAGAGCTAAAAATGCACTTTAATTGGCTGCAGAAAAGTATGCTCTGTATATTTTTGGATTATATTTTACCCTTTCACGTTCATTAGTAGGAAAGTTAGATAAACCAAAAACACCTATTTGACTTCACTCCCCAAAACCTTCGGAGAGTGGTTTAGTTCTTATGGCATAGTATATTTCTACTAGTAGCGCAACTAACAGCTGACTAACTCCGAATCAGCACACACACAGGGTACGTTGTATGCAATAATAAAGCAATCGGATTTTAATGCTGAAACATTGAACGTAAAGACAAAAAACTCCCAAGTTATTATATATAAAGCAGTTTTAACAACTTATCAGATGCTAGTAATTGTACATTTCATTATAAATGAAAGTTTTCAATTGCAATATTTACTGTCGAGCAACTCTGAACGTTATTTCCTCCATTCCACTTTGTCGGAGTACCATCATCCACTGCCTTACACTCCGATTCGTAAAAAAGATGCCAAACTATTCGAGGTAAACAATGCTTATGGCTTCGGCAGAAACAGTACGTCACGTACTTGGCGGACAAGGAACAAACTGACAGCCGAGTAGAATGTGTCCATTTTGGATTGTAAACGCTAGATTGGCAAAGTATCAGTCAACGGATCCGGCATCCTTTGCCAATTTTCTATTTTGGCGGAACGGCAGCTGCGTGAAAAATGCCAAAATCCATTTTACCGCTCCATTGCTTCTATTAGCATCACTACGACAAGTATCACGCGTATTTTTTGCATTTTTATTATGTTTTTTACCGAAACTTTGTGTTTTTTAAGAAATTTCGTTTCGCGCCAATCACTTTGTTTATGTACATATCTGCTTACTTCAACAATATGTACGTCAAACGTTATGTGTCATCCCTCTGCGCCACTTCAGTCAATCGCGAAGTACGTCATGACCAAAGATGACTAGATACGAAACTTCGCGCTCTCTGAGAGCGCTCAAAAAGTGGTCATTTTTTATAACATTTTGCAATTATGCCAGTATGGTGAAAACAAAATATGGGCATTTTGAGTACCTTTTTAAGAATTTTGCAATTCCCACAGACCAAGAGGTGTGCAAAAATGTGCTATCGAATTAATTTTTGAATTTTTCTTGCTCGGAACGTATAAAATAAGACAAGATATATTTAAAATAAAATATATGAAATAATAAATAATTCATAATATAAAGTTAAAATTTCCTAGATATTTTAAATTAGGTAAAAGCCTTAATGATGTACATTTCGTAATAAGATAGAACATGGTAATGGAAATAATAACATTTCAAATAAAAATAATTATAATTAAAATTTTACACAAACAACAAGCTTGTGTTTCCGGTCTTTATATTTGAAGTATCGAAACAGGATTATAATTAAAATAAATATTTGCAAATAATACAAAAAGAAAAGGCGTATTGTTTGTATCTTGTAAGCTTTTTTTATACCTCTAAACCTCTCAAATGCGTAAAAAATATATAATTTTCTACATATATTTTCTGCAGCTATGTTCTTAGACTGTACTATTTCATTCTTAACGTATTTTCTCTCAATCGTGCGATATTTTAAGTTTATCGAAATGTTCATTTGTTTGATTTTCCCAAATTTGGTGCGTTTTTTGCTTTCTGGCTCCTCATGGTTTATGTATCTAATGTCAGATGGTCCTCGATTGTGTAGTATTGCCAACTAGCGCACACATAAAAAAGTAGGCAACACTGCATAATCGAGGACCGAAATGAGAGAGCGGGAGAGAGTTTCGTATCAAGTCATCTTTGGTCATGACGGAGAAGTACTGATTCTGTTTGAGCCATTAAACAGAAGTCGGCAAACCTAACCCGTGCGGGTATTACGCTCTTCACATATATTCTTACCAAAGATGACATTCTTACGCTCTTCATTTTAGTAGCTACTGAGAGCGAAAAACCAGTTCCGCCTAGTGTTGCCAGGATACAATTTATTTTGGAGCTAGATTTGAGAAAAAAAAGAGCTAGAAAAGAGCTAGATTTATTCAAGAAAATCCAAAACATGTAAAAAATGAGCTAAAAGCACTTAAGTATTTTGTGTGTAAGTTTTTACATTTATTTCATACTAGCAGGGTACCCAGCTTTGTTCGGTATGTACCTAAGTAGTCTAACTTCGACATTTTGTCATCTCCCCTCTATTTGACTCTTTAGCTTTGCCTAAACATTCCCCAAGTCATCCCCAGTCATTTTTCAAAGAAATTTCAAATATACAGAAACAACTTATCTAGAGTTTTATTAAAGTTATGCTGACACCCGCATAGAACGGCAGTGTACATATGGGTGTTTCCCCCGGAGGGTCCACCGCGAACAAAATATAAAATGTTGGCAAAACAATTTTTTTATAATTTTTATAGCAAAAAGAGATGTCAAGTTATCATGATCAAATAATATTTTTAGCGTAGTAGATTTACAGGTATAAAAAAAATTCTTTTAAAGTTTAGAATAGGGATTTCCTACTATTTCCTAATTTTTAATAAACTTTGCTCTTAATTATTTTTATTCAGGAGTGATGTCCTGTTTGCATGAATACCCCTAAATACAAGGTACATTTATACTTTATTTAAGAAAAATACAATGAATTGCAACAAAGGTTAGATAACGGTAATTTTCTAATTGACTTTTATTGATGTGCTAATGTAACGTACGTACCCTTAAAATTATATTTTTGCTTCTTACGTCTGCTGTAACGTGTGGAAAATAGTGAAAAGAGGAACACAAAGTTAGTTTATAACGCAGAGTCGGAAAAGAAAATTAATGAACAAATTTTTTTTTAAATAATATTATTTTTGGCCTACTAAAGTTTGTCGTGCAACGTACCCCAATTCAGAATTTGCGCTTAAAAATTTTTAATTTATCGTGTACATTAGAGCTTATCATTAAACATTGTTGAAAAAGTTCTCCGAGTTTCAAATACCTAGCATAGGAAGATTTTTAAAATAGGATACAATTTTTTTCATACATTTTTCGTATTTCTTGAAAACCTCAAAAAAATACAGGATTTCCAAATTCAAACTACTTATTACTATAGGGATAAAGAAAAAACCAGTAAGTGTTATACCATTTTGGAATCTTTATTTAACAGGTAAGTTTTCAAAGTAGTTTATAAAACTAGTCTGGTATACATTTTATTCACCAAGCCTACTCAAATGTAGGGCTACTAATTGGGCCAGGGTCCATTTTTAAAGTTTGTCTTAGTTTTTAAAAGTTTTAAGGATGATAACGAACATTCTTTTGGACTTTCTAAATACAAGGATATAAGGAGATAAAAACGCAGCAAACAGAGCCACAAAATCTTTTCATTTGTGTAGCCGGCATGAAAAAAACCGAGCAATGGTCCAAATTTCTCAAAATTATGAAAATTGTGAAAAATCTCGAAAACCGTGAACATTTTACCTAGCTTTTTTTCTTTTGTTTAATAGACAATCGAGTGGCCTATAACCAGCTAAAAGGTATTTTTGAATTTCTAGACACTCTGTATGGCGTCCTGTTTTTGTAACGCAACGTGTGTAACGCGACGTTTCATTTAATATTGTATATAAAAAAATCGAAGAAGTATATTCGAGGAAAAAAGAAGTCTTTTGTTGAAGAAAATCAATCTGGTTAAACTGTTCTAAGTTACATTAAAAAATGTTTTCATTATTCGCAGAATTTTGCGTTTTTGTTAATACATCTAAAAAAAACTTCTGTTTTTGTCACGCAACGAATCAGTGTTTGTTTGTTTATATCTTCGAGAAAGATTTCTCCACAGATCTCTAATTTTTGCTATATATAGTGCTTAGGAAGACTTATTCATAGACTATATTCAAAGTCAGGAAATTTAAGCGATTCGGTAATTTTCTTCACGTTGAATCCGTACGAATGTAGCGTGCGTCATCTGGGAAATGCCCATATGCAATTGATTTTTGATTTAGCTGAAATTGAAAAAAAAGTGAACAAAAATTTTAGAGAGGCCCGCTTAGCTTTTTTTTTTGACAAAGTAAGTGCATTTTTCTTCATATAAATTTAAATCAGTATATCTTTTTTGTTTGTCGTTCGATTTTGATAGTGCAGGTCCCTTTCTAAGCTTCAAGCAGTCCATTAGTGAAACTCTCATCAAAATTCATTCCTTAGTTTAAAAGTCATTTTTTTAAAGAAATTTTTAATGTACGACTTTTCTAGAGATGTATTATAGTATAGATTTAACTAAGTCAACAAAAAAAAAAAGTGTGTTCTTGAAAAGTTATCAAGCTTGATAAATAGTTAAGAAAAAAATATTTAAATTTTAGTAAAACTCAAAAATAATTTTTATTTTTGCGTCAAAGCCAAATCAAGTCATTTTAATTCTGACTCAGAATTCAAAACGCTTGAAATATTTTTTCTGAATATTTATCATGAAGACAAAATCGGGGGGCAAGGTTGTTCAGAATCATTAGCAACTTAGGAAAGTGTTTTTTACACACAATTTACTTACCTTTCCATTTCGATTCTTGTTCGCAAAATAAACATATGGCATTTACGAATGTTACTCGACCAAGTTAACCGATTTAGGTATTTGTTATCGGTGAGGGAAACTGAGTTGCCACATGGTACACAATGAAACTAATATAATAATTTCGACGTCGATTATAAAAGAAATAAAAACTTTCTCCATTTTTCAATACAATTTGTACAAATAAATTTGGAGCCAAAAAAGAGCTAACAAAAAAAAAAAAAGGACTAGAAAAAGAGCTAGGAGCTAAAACAGAATTTTGGAGCTAAACGCCAAAAAAAAAGAGCTAGATCTAGCTCTAAAAGCACCAAAATGGCAACACTGGTTCCGCCACAGTGGTGTTAGAACAGAATTTGCATGCCAGTCGCTTCGCAAACAGCAAAGGGGTAACACGGACGTCGCTTTGCTGATTGCTTTATTGCATGCATTTGTAATGCATGAAAATATTAAATATTACCTAAAGATTTTGACAAATATGAGGGCGTGCAAAAGGGACAATATTTTTTGAGAAAAACAGAATATGCTTTTACAAAAGTATATCTAAGCAATCTGTTTCCCAAAATGAAGATTATAGAAATGCGAAACCAATGCTAAAAAGGGATATGTCGAGTCTTATAAGTACAAGAAGGCATTTTACAGACGGCGTTTTTGTTTAAGAAATTTTTCTTAAAATTTTACAAAAACTGCATGTCTCTTAATATTATATTCCCGGTTCCCATGGAAGCGTAACATAAGATACATTGCATTTGCCCAAGGCATCTGGAATCATAAAAATGCTTAACAGTTATTTTTAGTGGCGCATAAATATTGCTACTTCCTTGCTGTCGGTTAAGCCACTGACACGAAAATTCTATTCTTAGCACCACTGTAGCAAAGTTACTCCCGCATTTACCAACACATACTCAAAAAAAAAAATTTAAGTGCATGAAACATTAATTTTAACTGTAACCAGCTACGCATTAAGGCTAGTACGCAGATTATAAGTAATTGCTTAGGTAAAATCTAGCTTTGTTCCTTGAAATAAACGTTTTTTATCAATAACTTTTGCTTGCAATAAATTTTTTATTTCTTGCATACGGATTATTGAAACCGAGGTCACAACGCGTCTTTTAATACCTCTCCTGTTATTTTTAGATACGTTTTCTTGTTTTTTTTTTTTACTTTTTCCTTCAAGAAATATGTTAAAGCCACTTCATATATTTCTTGCGGACACCCGTACCCAAATTTTACGAAAAGATGGTAGTCAAATTACGTTGAGAACAGTTTTTTTTTTTGTTTTTAAAAGAAAACAGTATTTTTTTTCTTCAAACATAATATTTTTAGTTGTTTCTATAGTTTTTGCTGTGCTTTTAAATAAAATATACATACATATTAGAGCGTTTCAGAGAATATTTTTTTCTCGTATCCTTCCTTGCTCAAAAGTTTAGTTTTGATCCAAAAGCAGGGCTCAAAAAATATGTTTTGAAAAATGGTGGGCGTGGCAAGGTAACTAAATATTTGGGAAATTACCAGATATGACATAACAGAGATCGACAATAAATGTTGGCCATAAATGAAACTAGAAAAATAGAAATTTGAAAAATAGCTTATCCTAAGGTTCACTGGCTTATAACTTAATGAAAAATTAAAATTTCCTAAAAAAAGTATTAATATTAAAGCCCAAGGCTACTAAAATACCCAAAAAAACCGTATCACATTCAACGAATAATTTTTAGTGTCCCATTTCAAAAAAAATTTGACAATAAAATATGAAATTAACATTTGAAAACATTCAGTGGATTCATATAGACTTAGAGATAACGAGTTAAGCTGAAGGTATATATGTACATACATATGTATTTTGTTCAAAATTTCTTTTGTTAACGGAGGGGTGCAATAGCGCCTTGTGAAATAAGCCCTTTAAGGCCTTATTACACTATTGAAAGTGAAATAAGGCCTTTATTTCAAAAAAGGCTTTATTACACTTCGAAAGAGAAATAAAGTCTTAAAGGCCTTATTGCTCTTTCTTTTTTTTTGATGAAACAATAATATTCTAATTCTTTTTGTATTATATTGAATAGTTACACACAAATTTCACGTTAACCAAAGTGGGAAACGTGGCACGCGGAAGGACAACACCGTGGCGGTAGCCACGGCTATAGCACACACCCGGAGTTGGAATGGCGTAGGCCAGGGTTATTTTTTGAAGCGCGGCCGAAGGCCGCCTACGCGGAAAGGTGTTCTGCACATAAAAAACGTGGATCGGGCCTCCGTAACAATAATCGAAGGGAGAAAAGCAATATTTTGTTTCTGTGAAAAGTTATTAGTGAAAAACCGAAAATTAACCCGGGTCAGATCACCAATTCGGGGCCCGATCCTCGTTTTTTATGTGCAGAACACCTTTTTGGGTAGGCGGCCTTCGGCCGCGCTTCAAAAAATAACCCTGGCCTACGCCATTCCAACTCCGGGTGTGTGCCATAGCCGTGGCTACCGCCACGGTGATGTCCTTTCGCGTGCCACGTTTCCCACTCTTTCTCACAGGGTAATTTGTGATTACAACAACCACATGAAAATGACAGAAAAATTGTGAACTTTAACTGCAAATATCTCGCAAAATTCTAAAAATATCGGATTTCCCCCTCCAGATTATTGTTACGGAGGTGAAGACGCGTCTATTGATTCCTCTACCTAGATTTTTGGACGTGTATTAACTCTTGACGTTGGATTGAAAGTACTACCCAAGGAAGAAATAATTATATGGTGTTTAGTTTTTAAGAAAAATGTGTTCTATTTAACCCATTACCGCTCTCTGTCCCCACACGAGGACACCTCTTCAAATAGCAACATCTATATCTAAAACATCGAAAAATGATAATGTTACTACAATTATGACACAAAAATGGCACGAGGAGTATATGTAAACAGAAACATATGTTTGTTGTGTCAATAAAGTGTGATTTCGCGCGCTTCGAAATTAGACATTTTTTCCAGTTATATCTTGTGATTTACTTTTATATATTTTTTGTATATATTATAAAACTGAAGCAAGCGACTTTGACTAAAATATTGAGTGAAGAGTGAACAAGCTCGCGGAAGTGGTATTGTGTTGAAAAAAAAACAAGAAAGGACAAAAAAGGTATAGTGTTATAGTGATGTCCCCACTTGGGGACAGTGGGCATAACCATTAATTTTTATAACTTTCAACAGGTGGTTTCGGAAGCATAAATATGGCAAATCGGAAAGTGTTTAAGGGTTAAAAGGGCTTTTTAAAACTACAACAGGCTGTTGACTGGAGAATGGAGAACGTTGAAGATGATTCTGAATATGACATACTAGTCATCCCGCCTGATCCCGAAATTGTAAGTGAGGAAAAGGAGTTGAACGAAGACGAATTGGTGAGCACTACCATGCCGAATAATGTGCCGATGACGTTTTGCTATGTAAAGCTGACAATACCCCCCAATGGATCAACTGTCATTCAGAAGACACATTGTGTGTACATATCTCAAACCTACTTCAACCAGACAACCTCGTCCTTCATCCTCAATAGCAGGTACTGGGTCGAAAAACAACGGTCACAATCCTGAACGCTTAACAAACCAACTGCGGTGTGTAATTTGTCACGCTAAGTGTCGCTGGAGATGTTCATTGTGCACAAAAAAGCTTTGCGTTGAATACGATTGCTTTGCTCACTTCCATACCTTAACTGCCCATTGTCCCCAAGTGAGGACACCCCTTTTTCTCAAAAGCTAAAAATTTTTTTTTTATTTTTTTCGTTTTATCTTTTTATTAGACCATAAATGAATTAATAAATGATAATAAAAAATATTTCTCACAAGCGGTTTCGATTTGGGCGTTAAAAATATTACAATTTTGATCACAATAAATAAAATAAAAATTCTTCAATTATTTACTTAAAATCGTGAAAATGGTCCGGTGGATGGCCGTGGGCGCGGGCCGCGGGCGTCGGCGCGGATGTGCGCGGACGCACGAACCGGCGGACGCGGATGGGAGCGGGGGCGGACGCACAGCCGGAAATCAAATCTTCGTGATAACCCCAATCATATCAGTAGTTGGTTGTCACTTATGTTTAATAAAAAAAAATAAGGCTTTATTGCACAATTGGGTAAATTTTTATAAAGGCTTTATTTTTTTAAATAAAGGCCTTATTTCACTTTCAATAGTGTAATAAGGCCTTAAAGGGCTTATTTCACAAGGCGCTATTGCACCCCGCCGAATGCCTCACATCCAGCACACTACCACCACTTATATTTTTCTGCATAATTTGGTGTTTGACTGAATGGTACATAGTGTCGGTACTGCAAAACCGCGTAAGTGATATTTCAGTTTGCCTGTTTTTCCACTACAAATTCCTCATTTTCTATATCTACGAACATCGGCTGTGTGGTTAAAGTTCCCAGAGAGATCGATTCTTTAAATTATATTCCAAACCAACATGATGTTTTCTTGAGAATAATGTCAGTTAGGCGGTTTTGCAGTGTCAGCGACGATATGTAAATATCTATTAGTGCTAGTTGCATTAATTATTTCCCTTGGGTTGCCTAAAATATGTGCGATAAGCGTTGGGTTGTACAAGCATACAGTCAGTGTTCATTGGCAATGGCGTGCTCGCCCACGCATAACATTCGGCCCCAATCTTGATAATTTGTACATACATACATGTGTACATCCGCATTGTATCGCAACTAAGATATGAAAATGCGTATAAAGACAATCGCACTTTTTATGCGTTTTATTCATAGATATCAAACTCATTTTATGCGGAATGAAACCCATCCGGATATTCCATTTGACGCATTAAATGAAAATTCCGTAGGAAACGAGTTTATCTAAGTATTCGGTATCTTAAATAACAGCTACAGAAGGTGAGGTCACAAAACTATCAAAACAGCTGTAATATGTTCCGCTGTTCCGCTGCACACAACTATAATACAAAAAGAACTCAGTTTAATTGACTGCAAAGCGCATCTGCCTTAAGCAGTTGTAGCAAACAATCAATGCAAGTAGAGAATAAAGCTCATATCTAGGATTCTAATCATGACATTAGACACTCTGTTTTTTTGATATTCTAGGTATGTACCTAGTATTGCCATAAGTTCTGTCACAAATTTTCAAAGCAGCAGACTTGGAAATTTTAAATTCTATGGTCCCCATATTCCACATTCAAAGTAAAAAAGTGTATATAAAGTGCATCCCTGAGTATAGTGTAGTGAATTAATGCTCATAGGCTCCACTAGCTACTGAGATGGGAAAAAAGGTTGAGGATGGCTTGACGTCCCTTGGTGTTTCCAATTCGAGTCAGTTATCGCTAAAAAGCTATGACTGGCGTTCTTTGATATGCAACGGTCAAGCGCCAAGAAATGATGATGATGCCAACCATTGCATTCTTATAATTACGGTTCCGGTCGTCGTGGTATAGTATAAAAGCAAACAAATAAATAAAATGCTTAAACAAAATTTGAACACATACTGCAACAAACTGTGAACTTTTTATTGTTGTTAGTCTGGTTCAGGTTCTGTTTTATGGACCTCGTAGTTATATTTCACGAAATTTCTAAGATGATCAGGCAAATGTCTGTTATTTTTCTTGCAAAAAAATTTCGTCATATAAAAAAATATTTTCTGTTTGACACTCATCGCATCTAACTTGAGCAAAACTTTTTGCTTAGAAGTATCGTGGCATTTTTGCAATATAAAGCGCATAGCTTTATTCTACATCTTTTGCAATTTTAGAATCTGAGAATTTTTCATAGTAAAGATAGTTGTAGGAAAATAGATCAAACAAGGCTCAACTTTAGATCTATGTATAATATATACTATATGTATTGTATATACTTTTAATTTGTAAAGATACATTTCGTTTTCAGTAAAAGAAAAAGTAAGAATACGTTTTTATAATTTAGTTTATAAACAAAAATTGCAAATTCATTGAAAAAAAAATAATAAATTCAAAGCTCACCGTAATTTACGGTTGAGCCGGTACGCCGACGTTTGGCGAGTTGCAGAAGTGGCTGGTCCTGAGTTTAAATCATCAACTTCATCGGAACCTTCTTCTGTATCGTTGTTACTAAAATTTTGTATGTAGCACTGTTCACACGTTCTTATATAATGTTTTGCGCATGTTGGTTTGAAACATAGGTCGCATACGGCTGTGGTTTTTGTATCCTTCCGTTTTGTTCGGTCGATTCATTTTGTTTACCCATAAAAGTATCAAATAAAATTTAATAAATAACAATATTTACATGAGGAGACAAATTATTTACTTGCACTGTTGGGAATGATGACTTCTCGTTTGGGATTTTATAATCTATTAATCACACTGCAGTTTTCACTGATGATTTTGGTGGTTTTTTCGATCGGGTATTCAAATGAGGCTGGACCATTTCCAGATGTTTTTCTTTTTTCCGACTTGTTTGTATTCCACTCTGGATGGCAAAGCTCATATAAACGGAATGCAGCTAGTGCAGCTACATCAACCATGTTGTAGAAAAGTGAATATAGGATAATTAGTTTTAGCATCTACAAGCCAAAATATCTTTATACCATACTTTCCAGGGTTTGAAGGTAGGTACTGTCGAAAGCTGCATCGATTCCTAGAAGCTAATAGCTGCTCATCAATTGTAAGCTCTTTCGATGGGATGAATGGTAAAGACAAATTTTCGTGAAATAAAGTCCATATATGACGTATTGGAGCCAACTTGTCTTGTCGCAAGGCAAGCGATCTGCACGCGTTCTCGAGTCAGCGAAACTTAAAAATCGGCTTATTTGCTCGAATCGCTTCAACGACTTCACTGCTCTATAAAATGGCGTATGGGGCTTGTGAAATAAATCTTTGGTTTGCACTAAATAAGACTTTTCGGAGCCAGCATACATCAATATACCAAGAAAAGCGTAGATTTCGTTCACATTGGTGTCTTGCCAAGGTCGCATGTTTTTTGGAACCTCTTGTCTACTATTCGCTAGCTTTCCGATTTGTTTCCAAAACAATGTTTTCAATAATATCTGTTGAAAACAGGTGCTTCAATGCAGCTTGTTTTGAAGTAAACGTTTCAATGCAGCATGCATTGGCTCCTATTTCTCCGAAAAGTCTGAGTCCTTACTTTCTCAGAGCTACTAGGCATAGTCACGTCCTCCAATGTCTTCGGTCGCTTCGTTCGAATCCTCGTCAATTCTGTTGAAATAATCAGCAAATTCCTAGTCCTCTTCAACAGTTAATGTACGCCGAATGTTTGCTAAATGGGCAATTCTTTCACTCATTTTATATTTTTCATAACGAATCAAGTCCACAATCGAAACAAAAACACATCAACCGAGACTTTAAAATGCACTAAGTTCAAAATATGAGTGGGGAGTACTAATCTCCAAAGGCGTATATGGGAAACTTTACATTTGATCTTTTTTCATCAAAACCGTTACACCGAATACCATAAGTTCTACATATACATAAACTTAAGAATAAAGTTTGTTAATCAAATGTGACTTTAATAGTGGTATGGGGGAAAAAAATTAATCAGTCGATAAAGTTAGCTTGGGGAGTCCAGCACCCCAAGGACGGATCTAAGGGGTATAACTCTTCTTCTTCTCATACTTACAAACATCGGACCAAAGTTATAATACCATTTAATGTTCATGAAAGGTATACAAACTACTTTGCTAATGAATTGCAAATACCACTTCTTGTAAAGAAATATACATTTTCTGATTTTTTTTTAGAATGGCTACATGATTTTTAAAAATGCACTCGTACAAACCAATAATGGATTCATGCATTCTAAGAATAGGATCATACAATTTGGGAATGGATTATTGCATTGTAAGAACGAGATGATGCAATTTAGAAATGGATTAATATATTCTAGGAATGGGTCCATGGATACCAAACACAAATATCTCTACTCTTTATTATTTATCTAATGCAGCTAAATTATATAAACACGATTTTTGGAAATCTTTTCATAAAAAATTACTTTAAATAAATGTCTTGGTTTTAGAAATCATGTATCTTTTTGGTTCAGTGTAAAAATGAATATTTATAGTTTTCAGTACATAAGTACATATGCATGTATATACATACATCATATTAGTATAGTTGTTTGTAAAATTAAATTAAAATAAGCAAACTCGATTGAAGCGAGGCGGGAGAGCCCGTTTTCCTTATGTATTAATAACTAGCAGAAGCAGATGTTTCCGCTGATCGTATTAAAGCCTTGGGCAACAATCTGAAGCTGATCGGTTGCAAGAATCCAAAAGCCACCGTTTCTTAAATTTACCTTTGTTTTAACCTGGTTTGGTAAATACTTATTTATGTACTATAGTACATGCAGAGGTTGACGGTTGGCTGATTGAACTTTGCTTTGTATTTTCGCAATCGGAGATTGAACAAACGTATCAAAAAAGTATAGGTGCAATCCTATTAATAGAGAGGCACACGTCAATATGAACTTATTTTTTATGTAACTACATCCACGATTGCTTTAATTATGGTCATAAGAAATTATTCTTATTATTTAGAACTTCTTTCTTAAAATCTAAGAACTTTTTGATGTTTATTATATTTAAGAAATGAATCATTGCGAGCCCTTAGTTCCAGTGCCAGATTAGCCGCGAACCAAAATTACCAAACGCTACGGGCCCTGGGCATTTGGAAGCCCCGCCCACCAACGTTCTCTGACCATAAAAAGGTACAAAATTACTGAGAACAAAATATTAGCATCAAAACGATCAACTATAATTTTATCATTCTTTATGCTGGTTATACCGAAAATCATGTTTCCCTCCTAATACACGCGAGTTGGCAAAATTGCTAAAAAAGCATGGAATTCTCTAATATGTTCTATGGCTAGTCGTAATGGCCCGATCGATTTAAAAAGGGCTATATTATATACCAATAGTACAGTGTTATTACGTAGTCAATAAGGGACAAATATTCAACAATAACTGTGTAGAAGGTAAGCTACACAGTTGGAAAAAAAGGAGAAAGAATCAGTTACAGCAGTCCTTCTCCGGCGCCAACAGGCCTTCCCTTTCGCTTTTGAAGGAATGGATTATACAAGCAGTTCGCTTCAAGCCCTTCATATACGCCTGATTGTAAGGCTTTACCGCATCGCTTCCGAGGCATGGCTTACAGAAGGAGTTCATCCCAAGGGCTGTTTTTTTCTTTTACAATTCTTCTTCTATGCGTGTTACTCCTACTTGTTCCTCCTTTATGCATTTTAATTCAATTAATATTTTCTCACCACACAAATTAATATACAGTAGAATCGCGCAAAAGTTAACTCGCGAGAAAGTTAAACCTTCGGCTAAGTTGACCGATTTTGAGCGTCCACGTACCGCTCTAAAAAGTTAACTTTTCGTTAACTTTTTCGAGCTTATCTATTTTTTCAAACCCAACCGTTTGTTTGGCAAGAAAAACAAGCTCGGGTATTCCCCTTATTGCTATGTATTCCCCGAATTTGTATGTAAAAAATTATTGTCGGTGTTGGTTGGTACATACGTAGTTTGTCATGAACGTTTGAGCTTGTGAGTTGTTTATAGTTAGTGTGTTAAAAATGTCAACTAAGCAGAAAAAATCATTGCAAATCAGATTAAATTTGCATCAAAAAGCTGAGATTTTAAGAAAAATCGATGAAGGTATTCGTGGAAATCGAATATCAGATCTTATTAATATGCGCACGAAAATTGTCAGGAGCTATTACACAAAAGAAAAGAAACAAACAAGTCTCGACCGCTTCTTTAAACCAGCCCTTACAAATTAATATGTAAATATATGTATGTAAAATGTGAAAAAGTACAAACTAAATCTAAGTTTCTGTTTTGTTACGAGTAAAAGTGAGTCATGCAAATAAATTGAACGTATTATATTCCCAAAATTATGTTTATTTCCGTGTTTTTTTTCAAATTCGAGAACCCTTTGGAAAAGTTAATATTTCGGAAAAGTAAAACACCCTTGGAACGGTTGGTTAACTTTTTAGCGATTCTACTGTATTAATTTTTATAAATACCTACGCTTGTTATCGCCACAAAAATTTTACTTAAAATGAAAATTGTAACAAATGACGCGACACTTTCCAGTTTGTGCAGTTATAACTGTTTACTTGCATAGTTGGAACAAACAAAGCGCATAATGACTGTTTTTATGCTTGGCACCTTACCACATCGCTTCTCGAAAAGCGGCAAAAGAATCGCTCTATATGAAGCACTGCGCGAAGGTGCATTGCTCTTACTGAGAAGCTATTATGTAATGCATTCTGAAGGGAAGCGCTTGACAATTTTCCAACTGTGCATTTTTAAGGTTAAATTAGCAAGTATTATTTATCTGAAATTTTTATACCCAGCGTACTAACGGGTGGCGCAAAAGTAATCTTCCGATGTTTTTTGGCTGTAATTCAAAAAATAAACGAAAAACTTTGATTCTTCTTGTGGATTATTTTTATTTGGTCTTTTAATTTTGTTTACATCAAGTCGAGAATATGATGTCATGTAAATGGCCGCCGCCACAGTTGATTGTCATTTGAGCCATTTTTATGGCATTTTCCATCACTTTGACCAAAACTTCCGGCGATAGGTCCTCACATTCTTGACGGATATTGTCTTTAAGAGCTGCAAGAGTCTGAGGCTTGTTGACATAAACCCCCGACTTCAAAAAGCCCCACAAAAAGAAGTCTGGAGCGGTCAAATCAGGCGATCTTGCTGGCCAGTGCAAATCGCCAAAACGGGAGATTAGGCGCCCGGGAAATGCATCCTTCGGTTGTGGCACGTGCAGTGTGTGCTGTTGCACCGTCTTGTTGGAACCACTTGTTTTCCAATCCAAATTCATCAAGTTGCGGCATAAAGAACTCGGTGACCAGTAGGCGTTGGACGGCCAGGAAATCTGCGACGAAATTCACGTTGTGCCAAAGTCACCGACCGATTATTGGTCAAATAAATAGTCAGCAATATTCCACGTTCTGGAGCAGTGTAGCGCATGTGTTAACTACACAAATGTCAAAACAGAATTGATTACATTTTCTGATAGGAAGATTACTTTTGCGCCACCTTGTAGTACTAGTACAAGGGTATTATAATTTTCGAGTTAGATATAGAGTTCCATATATGAAAGTTCTTAGGTTGAAAAGAGGAATTGATTAAGGCATGTCCGTCTGTCCGTCCGTGTACACGATAACTTGAGTAAAAATTGAGATATTTGCATGGAATTTGTTATGCAGGCTACTTTCTGGCCAAGGTGAGCTGCTGTGAAAATTGTCGAAATCGGATAAATCACATAAATTAACATAAGTTGAGTAAAACTTGAGATATTCGCATGAAATTTGGTACACAGGTTACTTTCTGGCCAAGGCAGGTTGGTGTTTAAAATGGGCGAAATCGGATGATAACCACGCCCCCTTTTTTGATATAGAAAATTTCAAATAAGATTCTAGGGCCTATATCATTGCCAAGTCATGGTATTTGTATCTCGTTCTGAAAACTAACCCTGGGTATTTAATGTGCGGTTCACCCGAACTTAGACTTCCTTACTTGTTTTTTTAATTATTTGGTTGGAATTCGATTTTGATTATTATGAACATTTATGTACTTTGAAAATTGAATAATCGTATGTAAAATGAAAAGCCAATCTAGAGATATGGGCCGACACCACGCTTCAGGAAGTGCAAAGCCCAGGCGCGTATTGGGGAGGGGGGTTTCGGGGGTTCAAAATTTCTAACTTTTCATTAAAAATTTTTAGATTTTTTTCGAGTACGCAGTTTTGTGGCCCGTTCAATTAAAGTGAACAAAGAAACCAATCTTAAGCCGCTAGAATTACTCGATTTTCGGCAATTTTTTTTCTAGCCAAATGCATTATCTTCCATACAAATTTATAAGCGTAATATTTTTATATTGAAGAAAGTACTCTTGGTCGACTTTTGACAACTGAACGAGCTACAAAACTGCATACTCGAAAATAATAAAATTTTACCTGAAAGTTAGAAATTTTGATGAAATTTTTTCGAGTTTTTTTAAATTTTCATGAATTTTCCACAAAGTTCTTAAATTTGAGTTGCAGTTTTTTATTGTGTACTTACGCATACTTTCATTCAAAAATAATGAAATTAGTCTAAAGAAGTTAATTTTACTGGTCATTCCAAAAAAAAACCTTTGAACGCAGACATACTGGTCTATGACCAAACCAAATTTACGCCGGTGAGCTACGGCGCACTCATGAATTTTATTGTATTTTTGTTTGTTTTAGATTTGGAATTTATTACCAAAAAGTTTTAAAAATTGTATAAACCAATGAATGGTTTAAAATGTAGGCTCAAATTTTTAGCCGTGTAAGCGTTTAGAATATGCCTGCGGTAGGCGGGTCGGTCGTAAGAGGCGACTAATATCCACGAAGGTAATGATGTGCAACTCGATGGTTGATCTACGGATGTGATGCCTCTCACCTCTCATTACCTATCTTCTCTTTCCTTTCGGAAGGAGCGATGACATGACCTAGAAGGCAGGGCCGCCGTAACCGGGCGTGCAAGGCGTGCACTGCACGCGGGCGGCACGTCGAAGGGGGCGGCAAATCGAGCGATTCATCACATATTATTTAAAGCAGCGACGCTCAAAAGCTAGAACATGTGCGGAGAGTTTTATTGCTCTCACACCGAAATTTTGGATATAAATAAGCGCGCATTTTATGCCCCATAGTCTTAATTTGGTAGTAAACGATGCAGCAAACATTACCCAAGAAACTATGAATTTCTTTAATATAATTCAAGAAATTTACGTTTTCTTTTCATCATCTACAAAAAGGTGGTCGATTATTTGCAAACATTTGCCAGATTTAAAATTAAAAGCTTTAAGTGCTACGCGATGGTCTAGCAGAATCGATGCAGTTAAGCCATTATGGTATCATCTCGGAAAAATATTTGACGCTTTGCTAGAAATATCTAGTAATTCGTCGGAATGGGATTGTATTACATCTCACAAAGCTCATTCGCTTGCTTTATATATTCAAAATTATAGATTTATTTGCTCGGTAGTAATTTGGTTCGATATCTTAAACGAATTAAATGCTTTGAGCAAAATGATGCAGAGCCCCACAATGAATGCTCAAATCCTCATAAATTTAATAAGTAAATTGATTGATAAGATTACAGAATATAGCACGGATGAACACTTTGAAATTGTTTTAGCAGAATCTTCCAAAGTGGCTCACGAACTCAATGTTGACACAGATTTCCCTCCTATAAATACCATTCGGCCAAGAAAAAAACCAATTCAATTTCAATATGAACACAATGATGAAGTTTTAGTAAATCCAAAAATCAAATATAGAGTAGAGTTTTTTTTTAGAATCTTAGATCAAACAATAATTTCTTTGAAGGATAGATTCGAGGAGCTACAAACATATACCGACGTATTTGGCTTTTTTAGCGTTAATTTATTTAATTACTCCAATGATGAGTTAATGAAACACTGTAAAGATTTGAATCTGAAGCTGATGAAGATGATTCAAGTAGTGACTCAGACATTGACGATATTGATCTGTTTAATGAAATCAAATCATTTAAGTTGCATTTTGCAGAAAACCAGTCTAATGATCCACTAACCATATTACAATATCTTTTTACCAATGACTTAATTTCAACATTTCCGAACACAGCAATAGCGCTAAGAATATTACTTACACTACCGGTTTCAGTTGCATCTGGTGAAAGATCATTTTCAAAATTAAAAATTATTAAAAACTATTTAAGATCAACAATGGTTTAACACAGACTTAGTAATTTAGCTATAGTTTCAATTGAACATGAGATTTTAGACAGCTTGGATACAAGAAAGTTGATAGAAGATTTCTCAAATATAAAGGCAAGAAGAGTGAGGCTTTTGTAATATACATACATATGTATTATTTTACTTTTACACTTAAATAAAAAAATATCTCTAAGTACCTAATCAAAATAAATGTTTGTATTCATTTAAATTTTTTTTATTTGTACCTTCCATGATGGAAAAAATTAAAAAAAAACCCTTTTTTTAACAAAACTCAGCATAATATGTAGTCATAGGGCGGCATAATCCGTATTGCACGCGGGTGCACAAACTGCCAGCGGCGGCCCTGCTAGAAGGTCACACTGGTCATACCAAATCGCTACCACGACAGTCGGGCAGTACCGCAAGGGAGTACCGGAGCGTACCGGTTTCGTATCCGGCCAAGGACTGTTATTTCGACAACAATCCCCAAAACCTTCGGGGAGTGATTTTTGTTGCTACTACAACAACAACAGGAAAATTTCAAATATATAAAAGTATAAATATATGATATGTAAAAATATAAATATGTATGTATGTGTGTATTTACAGACTTTGGGCAAAACCCCCTTCGAAATTTTTAACTGGCCTGGCAAAGCCTAAGGCAAAGGATGAAAATTAAAAAATATAACGAAGCTGTTATATAAAAAATCCGTAGCTTGGCCTGTTGAATATACACAAATTGATGCTGAAACCCCCCCCCATGGCCAAATCTAAGTTGCAATGATTTTACAAAAATTTTCAAAATACACTTTATAAATCTTGTATTGAATCTTGACTAATAATTTTTGACAAAATTAGTTAAAATAATTTTACGGAAGAAGAAATTGGTGAAAGTTGCAAAGAATAAGGTTGGCCAATACATACATAAGTCCGGCACTTTGAATTGCACTTGGAGCTTTCCGAAATTACAAAGTTGTGTAGCGTATGGGCATTTTTGTTCTTAAATTTTACCGATGAAAACAGTGAGCAGTTTCAATTAACAGAGCGAATGAACTGCAAGGCTCAATTATATGAAAGATTTCGAGTGTTTTCTGACCCTTTTTGTTGTAGGCGTAAAGAGAATTGTGAGAAAATGAACGTTGGAGAGCAGATGAGCGACAACGTTCAATTATTTGAATGTTTTCAAACATTTTCTTAGGTTTTTTTTATTTTACCTAACAGAAGATAAAGATCGCATTTTTCATGGACGTTTATCAATAGTCTGTGGAAAATAAACATAGCATATTTCATATTTTCCGTATAGTGTCAATAAAACTTCATAAACCTTATTTTTTATTATTTATAATAATAATAATAATAATAATTCCCAACGGATTATCCACCATATCCCGCCCGACCGGCGCGAGGGGCGCATCCGCAATACGCGCGGATTGTTCTTTCGTGCCGAGTCTTTGAAAGGCGTTGGTTTGTTAATCGTCGAGATCTGAAACTGCTCAGCTACAGAGAAAACCTCATCAGCCAAGTAAGGTAGATACAAAATAGGTGACACAATTAATAAATAATTAGTTGACAGCGAATAGTTATTGTAAAGAATAAAGATAAGAATCAAAGGATATGAAAGCAAATTGTTGCTATGTATTTAGGATAGAAATAATTGACATTTTTATTCTGCATAGTGAGTCTGAAATATCAAACGTACCAGAATGAGAGTTATTATCTTGACACAAACAACGAAAAGGCTGATTTAATTCCAAATTAGTTCGGCACTGTTTCAAGATAAGTGGTTTAAAATGTCTTGATGGACGAGAAGGTACATTGAAGTTCACTTCGCTCAAAAGAAACGGGCTTACGATTGAACCATTTAGTAATTTAATCATGAAAACAATTCCAAGCATTTCCCTCCCACTAGAAAGGCTGTGAAGATTAATTAGTTTTAAGCGACTCGTATACGTGGCAAATTATACAAGGGATCCCAGTGAAGATCTCTTAAGGCAAATATTAAAAATTGTTCTTGAACTGATTCTAAGCGATCCACGTGGACCTGGTAACGTGGATTCCAAATTATAGAACCGTATTCAAGTATCAGCCTGACTAATGTAGTAAAGAGTTTTAGTTACATAAGGGTCGCTAATTCTTTAGACCATCGTTTAACAAATGCTAGAACGCCTCCAGCTTTATTGACTGTTACGTTAATATGGCAGTTAAAACTGAGTTTTTAGTCCATAGTAACCCCAAGGTCAGCAAAATCATACATTTGCTCAAGACTATAACTGTTAATTGTATAGGAAGCTGGCTGTGATTTTCCTCTCGAAAAACGCATGTATTTACATTTCTTTAGATTAAGCGGCATATAATTTAAATCGCACCAAGCAACAAGTATATTTAGATCTGATTGAAGCTTCTTCGAATGACATAAAAAGCTTTAAGTACATCGTCGGCATACATTAAAATTTTCGAAAATTATATTACTGTAGAAATATCATTTAAAAACAACAAGAACAGAATCGGACCAAGATGGCTTCCTTGAGGAACTCCTGAGGAGACATAAATAACATCGGATTCACAATTTTTAAACACTACTTTTTGTGCTCTGTTCGTAAGGTAAGAAGAGATCTAGCGATTGAGACCCGGCTGGAAACCCAACTGATCCAGTTTATGAATAAGTAAAGAGTGACACACTTTATCGAAAGCTTTGCTGAAATCAAAGTAAATTCAAGTAAGTTTGTAACGGTGGACTTTCCCTTACAGAACCCGTGTTGACAGTCGGAAATCAAGGTAGAGATAGGATTCGTAAGCTGATTGGTAACAATAGCTTCACACACTTTTGGGATGGCAGAAAGCTTTACTATGCCACGATAGTTCTAAATAGAAGCCTTGCTTCCGTTTTTATGAAGCGGTAGAAGAAACGACTCTTTCCATGCTGTTGGAAAAACACCACACTTTAGTGACAGATTGAACAAATTGGTAAGGGGTTGGTAAATATTGTTAGCACACTTCTTCAAGAAGCATGTAGGAAACCTATCAGGACCGCATTTAAAAGGTTCCTTCAAGGTTTTCAGATAAATAAGAACATCATTGGCGCATATAGTTGGACAATTAATTAAATTGTTCCCATGTAGCTCATAGGGATAATTTAGAAAGTCAGAGTTGGTGACGGCAGAATAGTTAGGAGTGAATAATTGCGCAAAGAAATTATGACCCAAAAGAAATAAAAAACGACCCCAAATAAGCTTCAGGAAAACACCAATAAAAGGCTCCGACAAGTGTTCAAAAACCCTCTGAATGGATGAATGAAAGAAAAGCACTAATTAGAGGGCTCCGAAAGTCGTCTGAGAAGGCTCCAGAAACCCTCAGAATGGAGGAATAAAAGTATCCGAAAAAGGTTCAGAAAAGCACCAATAAAAGGCTCCGCAGTTCATTTAAAAAGAGTCAAAAAACGCTTCAAATTCATCGAAATTGGACTCATTTCGGACTCTTTTTTATGACTTCGTTGGAGTGCCCGCGTAGAGCGATTTTTCGCTCCATTTGGGCTCTGGAAGAAGCTCATTTTGGAGAGTAAAGTTCTGAGAAATGAGCGTTTTATGGCTCCGAAAGGAGTCTTTTTTTGCACTTTTAGTTAGCTGGGATATGCCATCATATCACCAATTCTCTATCAAATACAGAAAAAATGTGTAGAACCAAAAAAATAGTAGTTTTACGCATCAGAGTATGCAAATTCAGGACAGTTAAAGAACATTTAAATTTGTGATATATGGGTCTAGGTATCTGTTTCAGCAAATATGTTTAACTTAGTGAAAAATGTATGCGAATGCAAATCTAAATTAAAACCCCCCCCCCAAGGCCAATTCCTGCGCACGGCCCTGCTTTGGGCATATGTGTATTTATTTTTGTTCTTTTTTTTTGTAGGACTGTGTGATTATTGTGATATTTTTAATGAAAAAAATCAAAGTCTTCCCCGTATCGGAAAACAGTTTAAAGTATACGAATGTGCAAGTCTCGTCATGCTCTACGGAATTCTGTATTGATTGAAAGAAAATTTGAGCGAAACCTACATATGTATGTGTATAAATCAGGGACGGTAATCATTATGAGTCGATTCATATTTTTTTGATTGAGGAATAATCATTATTATAGAGTTTTATTTTTTCGATTGGCAGTAATTATTAAACTTTGATTTTAATTATTTAAATCATCAATAATAATTATATCTCGATTTAAATATTTTTGATCGCGGATAGATATTATATGTGATTTTAATCGATTTTACTCAATCATAATAATTATCTCTTGATTTTTATTATTTTCCTCAGCCGTAATCATTATCCATAATTTGTATAAGTTTTCCTTCAATCATAATCATTATCGTCGATTTTTATCTTTTTTCTTCATCATTACCTTTGATTTTTATCAATTTTCCTTTAATTATTATTTTTGATTTTCAAAATGTTCGCTCACGCATAATAATTATCTTGTGATTTTTATTTTTTGCTCAGGAATAATAATTATCTTGTGATTTTTATTTTTAATTCTCATGATAAAACTCAAAACGTCATATCTCCTGAACTATGACGAATTTCCACTCGAAAACTTAAATGTATATACCCCTTTTGCCTGAAGTGTTTAATTCTATACATAAATCATGGAAAAATCGTTTATAAAAGGGGGGAAAGGGGTATGCAAATATTCAAACACAAAGGCATTTTTAGAAATTGTGGGTGTGGCAAATTACCGAAATATTTGAAAATGGGTGGTGAAAGCTATTTTCAAGCTGTGATTACTACGGGAAGGGTCAACCGATTTCATAAGTTTTTGTACCATTGGAAATGTTTTTAAATCAGCCTACGAAAACATACACTGTAAACATTTTGTATAACACTGAAAAGATTTTTTGTTAACACTCCCTTTGCGTGATGTGGCCTACCCAGTGCATTTTGATTTTTAAAGGTGTATATCTTTTTTGTTTGTTAAATTTTCAAAAATTGGCGACAATATACGTATGGTAGGGATTAAAAAACACAAAAATAAAAAATACACAATAAAAATGTTTACCTGTAGTAAATAAAAGCAAAGGTAACTGCAGTTATTAATATCTGCGGGTTAGGGGTTTAGAATATGCACGAGGTAGATCGTAAGAGGCGACTAAAGTGCACAAAGGTAATGACGTGCTATGGTTGACCTCCGGATATGATGCCTCTCACTACCCATCGACAGAGAGACAGTACCGCAAGGGATTATCGAAGCGTACCGGGTTTATATCCTACCAAGGACTGTCAATTTTACACCGCTCTCCAAAACCTTCGTGGAGTGTTTTTGTGGTTAAAAACATAACTACAACAATAGGGGCCTGATCGTGAATTTTGTTTACTAAAACTAATAAGACTGTGGAAAATGCGCTGGGAGCAAAGAATAACTAAACTTTTGAACAAAAACTTTCAACCTCTGATTGAGAGAGAACTATATTTACTCTTTTACGTACTTTTATTTTTCATAGAGCTTATTAACTTATTAAGATTTTTAGGTGAAATGTATTTTTTTCAGAATCTGTGTGTTAATAATTTTTATAAAATTCGCAAAAGCTTTAATTAACAATTAATTAACTGTTTGGTAAATTGTAGCCGATTTTTGAAAATTTAACAAACAAAAAAGATATACACCTTTAAAAATCAAAATGGCCTGGGTAGGCCACATCACGCAAAGGGAGTGTTAACAAAAAATATTTTCAGTGTTATACAAAATGTTTACAGTGTATGTTTTCGTAGGCTGATTTAAAAACATTTCCAATGGTACAAAAACTTATGAAATCGGTTGACCCTTCCCGTAGTAATCACAGCTTGCAAATAGCTTTCACCACCCATTTTCAAATATTTCGGTAATTTGCCACACCCACAATTTCTAAAAATGCCTTTGGTTTGAATATTTGCATACCCCTTTCCCCCCTTTTATAAACGATTTTTCCATGATTTATGTACAGAATTATACACTTCAGGCAAAGGGGTATATACATTTAAGTTTTCGAGTCGAAATTCGTCATAGTTCAGGAGATATGACGTTTTAAGTTTTATCATGAGGATTAAAAATAAAAATCACAAGATAATTATTATTCCTGAGCAAAAAAATAAAAATCACAAGATAATTATTAGTCGTGAGCGAAAATTTTGAAAATCAAAAGTAATAATTATGTTTGAGGAAAATTGATAAAAATCAAAGGTAATGATTTTCTTGAAGAAAAAAGATAAAAATCGACGATAATGATTATGATTGAAGGAAAATTTATAAAAATTATGGATAATGATTACGGCTGAGGAAAATAATAAAAATCAAGAGATAATTATTATGATTGAGTAAAATCGATTAAAATCACATATAATAATTATCCGCCATCAAAAATATTTAAATCGAGATATTATTATTATTGATGATTTAAATATTTTAAATCAAAGTTTAATAATTAAATTAAGATCAAAAAATTTTACTCAAGTTTTAATGATTATCTTTGATCAATATGGATACAACTCAAAAAATAAAAATCATTGCAGATTCACACAGATTATAGCATAACAAATGCAATGGTGTATTTAGATTTGTTTTGCTATGTTTTGAATATTGCGATTTTTTTGATCGAAATAATGAAGAATAATCAAATATAAATTACATCTAATGGTTTAGTTATGCTTGCACAGCAGGGCATAGCATAGCAATACACGGCATGTAAAAGAAAATTTTGATTATACTTCGCACAACGCACAGCCCTTCAAAATCAGATGTTCTCGAAACATACAGAATTTCATGAGCTCGCACACATTCTTTCAGTTTTTCTTTTTCCATTACAACGCTTTTATTTGTTTTTTACTAAAATTTATAAGAATAATAATGGTATTCATATAATCGTAGAAGTTTACGAAGTGTGTATTTTTTTAAGTTTACACACCCCGTTATATGAACGCACCTGTAAATAGCCTCGGAAAGTTGTCAGTCAGCGATGGTTAGATGTGTTCACTAAACGCAAAATGAGTAATAATTTTACAAAAAAAACATATAAAATTATAGAAATTGTTCAAATTTATTTTATTTTACCTCTTCCATATTTTTATTTTTCTTTTGGCGGCTGACAGCTGATTCAATGAGTTTGAGTATTGAGTTTACGAGCATCAAGGCAAATTGATTCTTATGGTAATGGCAGAGCGAATTCGGCAATATTCGCCTCTTTTCGCTTCAAGTTTTTGTAATGTAGAATGTCATAGTGATAAAAAATTTGAAATGACAACCATCGATTGTTTTTTTATATTTCATAAAAAATTAATTGAACTAATGGTGTCTGGAACAATAAATACGTGCTTGGACAACTCATGCGTGCATAAAATTTAGTTAAAATCATCGCCATCGTATCCTTTTCGTAAGTTGCGATCGTTTTTTGAAAATAAATACCAAATACAATATTCAAAGTCAACCGTCAAATCTTTCTTTTTATGACATTCTACATTACACGGCGGGTTAAAAACGTGAAGAAGAGGAAGTCAGCTGTTCACTTGATATTACCATAAGAATGAATTTCCCTTGACGAGCATTTACGCACCGAAATCAGTTGATAAATTTACGAAGTTTGCGTAAACTTCTTTCCATACAAATTTTGACAGTCCATTTACGCACTTCGTAAATTTACGCGTTTATTAGCTTTACACGCTGTATACACGATTACATGAATACCATTAATAATTAGTTTCCATGGCCTTTTTATTGCCTTGTGACAAAATTGAAACTTCAATAGCAAAAGCTTTGACAGTAGGTATGTTAAATAACATAGAGATCAAAATTCAAAAGACTTCTATGCCATGCTCTGTGTTGCCATGCGTTGTATAATTGAAAACACGTAAAACCAATTCAACAGATATAGAAAATGGCAGATCCCATGCAATGTATTGCTATACTATGCAAACATAATTGAACCATAATCCAGGACCGGCCAAGCCTGCAAACTGGCACTTTAGCCGCATTCTTCTGGTAGTTGCCGCTCTGGCTCACGCTCAATTCTCACGGGAACAGTCCGGTTCATGGTTATGTGAGCTGGCAGCACTGACAGAAAACGTCAATTTTCACAGCAAAAAACAAACAGACGGTGAAAATAAGTGGATGGCAAGTTGGCAGCAGTACTGTCATTGTTGGACGAATTTTCATTTATTGTTTCTTGTTGTTGCTTTTCCAACGGCTGTCCGTACAAATTGGTGGAGTGATTGTTGGAAATTGTGGCAATGCTGACATTTAATGTGCAAGTGCTGCCAAGTTGGCACAAAAAATCCAGTTAAACACAGCGTGAACCAGAATTCTATGTGGATTTATCTGGCTCAAGTTGTTATTGTTGCTTTTGCATGTAAAATTTTGTATCTATCTCTGGTTCACTACCAGAAGAACACGGCTTTTGAGTTCGTATTTTCACACCGACGCTAACGATGTGTAAGCACGAAATTTAGCTTTCGCTTGTCAGTCGCTGTTCAACTATCAACGAAGCAAAACTATGTCGCCTGACAATCAACAAGCAACAGTCATGACAAATGAAAATGCACAAACTTCTTTTTGCGCATATAACAAAAAATAATATGTTGCAATGCGTGCTATGCGACCGAATTTTTACGTCCAAAAGACTTTTTTCCTTGAAAAGACATTTCAAACCGAAAAGTTAACTTTATACTTAGACCAAAAAAAAGAAGCATTTTCTCGGATGCTGAAGTTCTTCTCTTTACTATTATTTTTTTTCTTTTCTTATCTTTTCTCTTCCTTTCTTTCCTTTTCTTTTTTTTTCCTTTTATCCTTTCTTTCTCTTTTAGCTCCTTTTTTCCCTTCCTTTCCTCTTCCATTCTCTTCTTTCCTTTCCTCTTCTTTTCTTTCCTCTCCTTCCTTTTTCTTTCATTCTCATTCTTTTCTTACCTTTCCTTACATTAACTTTCCTAATATGTTTAATTTTCCTTTCCAGTGATGTTTCCACATCAAAATAAAATGTCTAAAAAACAAAATAAAATTATGGTTTGACGCAAAATCAAATAATAAAATTTCGTTTTGATTTTATATTTTCACAGTCCGCATTTTCTTTGCAGCCAAATGTTTTAGTATTTGTTTGGCCGGGTCTGATCTAATCACTCCTTTTTGAGTTTTACTTTTTTGATCGAAAATAAAACTCATTGTTGACTTTTATTTTTTCAGTCGCAAGTAAAACTTATTCCTTGAGTGATATTATATTCCTCAAAAATAAAAATTAAATGTTGAGTTTTAATTTTTTTCACCGGTCGAAAAACTCAAAACGTCACTGCCCCTATGTGCATATGTATATGTACATATGTATGTATGTGTTGACGAGATTATACCAACCAATATTTTAACTTATTAATTTAGCGATTTTTTATTACTTAGGGTGTGTGCCAATCGGTTGAAAATAGCAAAATTTTGACAGTCCGGGAGAAAATTCTGACATTTGTTGTGGTGAATACGAATGTCAGAATTTTACCTAGCCCCTGTGAATGTGTACGCATGTATGCATTGGGTATTGCCACTTATATTATTTCAAATGAATTTATATGCCAATACGTTATTAAATATAGTTTAAAGCCAAAAATATCAAATATAATGGCAGAAAAAATACGTAAATTTACATTTCATTCATAGATTGTTTGCTTTCACATGTGCTATTTTCAGATGTCAAAATTTACAACTGTCAAAATTTCCTATTTCATCTGGCACAGCAAAATGGAAAATATTTGTACACCATAGAAAATTTCTTCACCTCATTTTTCCTTTGAGTAAAAAGTTACCGATTGCCACACAGCCTTAAGAATAAAAATTTAATTCTGGTTTTTAATTTTTTTCACGGTTCGAAAAACTGAAAAAGTTGCTGCATTTATGTACATATGTAGGTCATGTATATATATATGTATGTTGTAGTCATTGAATACATATCGTTGCCTCAGAAAACGAACGGCGAATGTGAAATTTGGCGATTTTCAACTTTTGATGCATAGTAACTAAAATCAACCTGATCTTTCAGTTTTTTCAATCCATTTTTTTCTCTCTCTTTTAGTTTTCGAGTTATTTAGTATGCAATTTGTCGTTTGTTACAAAAACTAACTCTTTGGGTAAACTTCAAAGTCGATTTTCTCGAAACTGTGTTTTGTAACATACGCCGATCGTTTTCTGAGGCGACAATATGCTGACGAGATTATACCAACCAATATTTACATACATACGATCAATTACTTGCATGTAGATTGAAAGATCAGATGCTGGACAATGTAGCAAACAGATAAGTACATATAGACGTTCTCTAGCTGAATGCGGATGCATTTAAACTCAATGGAATCCGTGTTAGGTACATTAACCTCCTCTGAAGGGATGAATGAATGAACGGCAAGTAGAACACCACCTCCGACTCTGTTTAAGCGATAATGTCTATAAACTTTATATTCGTTTCAAAAAAACTCGCCAAGTTTCGGTGAAAGCAATAACGTTATAAGTGCAATTGAAAGATTTCAAATACAGATCATTTAGTTTGGTATTTAAACCTCTGAGATTTGGATAAAAAATATTCACGGACTCAGTTTTTTGACTCAAAATTATTACGAGTGATTTTAGCTAAGTTTTCAACATTTCTATTCGGTCTGTACTCAAAAGGAACTGTCCAAAAGAGAGTTAACAGGTTCCCTGTCCCATGTATCATATATGATACACGTTTTTAATTTTGTACCGTGTTTTATACGCTCATGTATCATATATGAGCAAATTCTGATAAACTTCATATCATAGAAATTTTTTAAACGTGATTAGTTATTTGTGATTGTAAAATAGGGCGTGGATGCATATGCTTTGTATTATATAAAGCTAAAAAAAAGTTTGGTGATTTTGAAATACTTACCGAAATATTTGTTAATGAACTTGAGCAAAAAATACAAAACTGAGGTTTTTGCATATTTGAATGACATATCAATAAATTGATTCAAATTTATTTATTAATGATACTCATTGTAACAACTTAGACAATAGGGTTTATTACATGTTTTGCATTCCGTATCCACTTGTTTCGCTCGAGCGGGGTTACCTCCATCAGCTTTTATATTTGCGTAGCAATACCAGCATCGCTTTCGCACAAGCTTTCCATCTTTTTTTGGAATTCTTGATAATTGATGGCTAGTTGAGGGAAAGTTTTTTTGCATTGGAGCCCTGTGATGAATTTTTTTGTTGGCTATTTCACCAAGCCAAGATCGAATAATTATTTCCTGTATTTGTAATAGGGACAGTTGTTTCTGGTTAAGTTCGTTGTATACCACTCGGGTGTTTACAATAGCTGCCTGAAACAACAGGTCATATGCTAATTTCTTATACCATGTCATTCTTTTTCTAAGTGGGGAATAATAAGAACTTAGCTGATCTGCCACATCAATGCCCTTTTTAGCATCGTTGTAGTCAAAAATCATTTTAGGCTTCAGGGTTTCGCCATCCCGCCAGTTAGATGTAGGTACCATTTCATTATCGTGACAGGTAGAAATCATTAACACGTCACGCTTATCATGCCACTTCAGAACTCTGGTGTAACTATCCAACTGCCTAGCGATGACTTCCCCTTTCTTTAACTTCTTCTCCAAAACTTCTTTAGGTAAACCAGTTTTGTTTTTACGGAGTGTGCCACACAAATCAGTATTGTGGTCTTTTAGATATTTCGCTAATCCAAGGCTCGTGTAATAGTTGTCCGCAATTATTAACCTTCCTTCATTTAAAAGCGGTGAGCATAATTTAATAACAGTTGAACCTGGTTTGTCAAGGGCATCCAAGGCAAAAGTTGTTCCAGAATACACAACGTATGACCAAGTGTAACTATTCACGGAACACATTTTATAAATTTTCATCCCATATTTCCTAGCCTTAGCTGGGATATAAATTTTTATACGTAGAGGTTGAATTTTGTACAAAATATCTGGATTATGAGGCTGCATGTCCTCGAAATGCCAGCAACGTAAAATTGATGAGAATCTATTGTACGACATTGATATATTATGAAACAATTGGTTATAGTACAGTGTATCCATTTTCCAATAATGTTCAATGGTTGGCTTTTTATCAATACCCATCAATAAAATAATTGCAAACAATTTTTTTAGTTCGGTACTGTCCACATCGGTCCAGCGATTCATTCGACTGTACCTCTTTGACTGCGAGTTTTTAAATATGTTGGCATAATTATTTGTTTTATTTACCATAACTTCAATAAGGTCATCAGAAACCAAGTACTCGTAAATTTCCATGACGCTAATGTCACCTGATTCATCAGAAATTGATTGCACATCCTGAACACCTGACTTCCCTGTAAATACTTCCCGCCCAATAGACAAAATATCCTCTTCCCAAAGTGGGTGTAGTTGGGGTTCTCCCATATTATCCCCTTCTTCAAAATCGGCCACTGAATTTTCGTTTTCAGAATCACCTACATTTGCCATCAAATCATCTTCCGAAACGTGCACCTCATTTGATACAAAATTCATGTGTTCTGCTTCGCTTTCTGAGGTGTCGGAATCTTCACTCTCATTTGGTATATAGTCATCATCACTTTCACTGAAATCCCAATCACTATCGCTGTCTTCCAGCATATTACTAATTTCTTCCGGAGTATATTTAGAGCCTGATGCCATTTTTTATTTATATTTAAAAAAAACCTGAACTAAAATATTAGTAAATTGCGCTTAACTTGCTTATATTTTTAGAACGACAGATGTATGTATACGATGGAAAAAATTTATAACGGATCTTCTCTCTCGTAACAGTGTTTATCTATGTTACCAGATCGATCAGTATTGATAATAAGCAGAGCCGATTCTACTGCTCTAAGAAGTCTCAACTGAAAGATCCCTCAATTCACTAGGTCTGTTTGTTTTTAATCGGTTTACCTTAGATAGACTGATTATAAGCTATAGAAAGTAGTTTTCTTTACTACACAACTTTTGATTCACCAAACGTATGGCGCGAAAATTTCCTCAAGCACGTTCGTGAATCAAATATGATACATGATACATAAAACGTGTCGAGATAGCAACCTCTCGTTTACGTTCATGAATCACATATGAGCAAATTTTGTTTTTGCTTTTTTTCATAATTCTGTTTTCCCAATATCATTTAAAAGCTTATACCTACAACTTTTGTTCCATCATAATATAGAATCTTGGAAAAGATTGTTAAGCGAGGAACACTTGAAGTACACTTTTGTATGGGGACAGGAAGCACATTAACGTATTAAACTCTTTTGACTTTAAGGGGTCGATTCTAGAGTGGTAACAATATTCATTTTACCGGCAAAAAAATAACTTGGAAACTTTTACACCCTTTTGGTTGGTATTCTGCCGCCTTAAGTTGCAGTTCAATTTCGCAACCACCGAAAATTGCACGTGTTTTATAATATTTTTGTGGACAGAAAATACCATAAATTTTGTACACATACTAGTTCACAAGAATTAATAACCAATATAAGCACTTTTTTACGCGAAGTTTCGTGCGCGTTTGCATTTTATTCTCTTTTGCGCATTGTCTGTTTTTGACATCGTTACCATGCGCGCTAGAATCGCGGGTACATAAACCGCGTGCCAATGGTTACGATTTTCGGTTAGATAATCTTCTGCCTACAAAATTTCCGGTTACGCTCAGAATTGACACGTAAATGTAACTTTTAATATTTAAAATATCAAGTAGGTTTTTAATTATTAAAGAAAAATACAGAGCAAATAAAAAACACAACTACACAGCTTGACGTTTGCGAACATAGATATAAACTTCAATGTATTCTAAGACCTTGGTCAAAATATTTCGCAAAAATATAAGGATTTACTCGAGCTAAACCGCGTTAAAAAACGTTAGAAATATCCTTTTTTATGTATTAAAGTAGTATGAAACCATATATTTTGATGATGATGAATTAGCTGGAGTACAAAAGGTAAGCATAAAAAAGTTTGAAAATTTCATCAACGCAATCGAAGTATTGAGATGTACCTAAGATTAAGCTGACCAGAATTTCTTGGTGAAAAAGGAGGACAAATGGACTAACAACACAAAAATCGGGAAATCTAAGTTTTTGCCAAAAAAAGGAGGACACTTTTCCCACATCAAAAACACACAATTTTTTAATTTTTGTTTATTAAAGAACATAAATAAAACAAAAATTAACACTGTTTATATAAGAAAAAAACAATTCATGTTTATATAACTAAAAACAGGTAAATAGCGACAGCCGAATTTAAAAATTAAAGGAACTCTATTCACTGATGGTCCTAGGAACATACATACATACATGTAAGGGGCTTAATAAAGATTTTCCCTTGTTTGAGATCGCATTTGAATGAATTTTCTTCAATAATGCATCATTCATTCTTAACAATTTATAAGGTTTTTACATCAAGCCTTGACTTTTCACTAGTCCATATATCATTCGATATTGAAAATACTCTTTCAACAACCGGTAAACATAGGGCGTTTTCTATTAATATTTTGACATTATTAAATGGAATGTGGTGCTTTGTAAAAAAGTTAAAAATATTGATCCATTTTTTATCTATTTCTACATCTTCTTTTTCATTCAATGTATTATTTCGTAAAACATTATTAACTCTGCCCACCTCATCAAATAGCAAGTTATCTTCAATTACAATGTCTAATTTGTTTTTACAAAACTCCAGGGCTTTCAATACATTTTCCCATTCGATTTCATCTTTTAGCATAACCCAATCAAACAAAATTGAATAATCGTCGTGTTTTGTCCAATTTTCTAAGTATTCAATAGCAGCTTTGTAAAGTTTTTGTACTTCCAAATAACATTTTTTTTTATTTCAGAATCGTTTCCAGATAATTTGTTTAAATTTGACTGAACAATTAAAGGCAAAAAGTTACATTCTTAACGCCGTCTGAGTTGTTCTTTTAAAGCATTGCAATGAAAATTTACTTCAGTCGATGTTATGTTGTTATTAATGAAACATCGTGGCCTGACTGTGTATGTATAAACAAAAGTGTTGTTTCAGCAGTTTCGTTCAAAAAACAGTTTTCCAAATTAAGAGGACATTTTTCTAAACTTAGAAAATACGATTTTATTAGTTAAAATAATTTCAGCACTCGTTCAATTGCTGGGGTTAGTGCAAGCCATCTCGTTTTTGAATAACCTAATAGCTTTTTGTACTCCACTGAGGCGTCTTCGCAAAAAACTTTCAACGAAGTGACCCTAACAGTAAACCGCTCAAAATGTAAATAAATTTGCACTATTATGGTTTCAACATCAATACTCATTAAACTGGAAGCAATATTTAAAGCATTAAAGCAAGACCCGATTCCTATAAGTGTTTTTTCACATAAAGACATTCATTTTTTATGTACATTATTAACACCATTGCGATTGATGCCACCAAAGTTAGTATAAGTGTTATCAGCACATATTGCAATTACTTTACTTTGTAAGCTATTGATTTATATTACATTGTGTAAGTGGTTGGACAATACTTCAGACGTCTCACATTGTATCGATTCAAATGATAAAATTTTAGTTTGGATACCTTTTTCGAAATCCATATATCGTACCAATACAGGATACAATTTTATATCCTTATGGTTTGAATCATCTGAGAGTAAAGTTACAAATGCTGCTTTTTCTAAATCATTTTTTAAAATATCTGTTGCATATTGATGAAACACATTGCGAATTATTGCTTCACCTTTAGTTCTAGCGCAGTGAAATTTTTAATTATACAAACATCTGTTAATTTTAGATAAATAGTCCAAGCTTCTAAAACTTTGATTGTGCATTATAGTATGATATGCGGTCAAACCTTCCGCAGCTGCCAATGCTCTTTGTGAATTTCCAAATGATTCTGCTCTTACAATGCTAGTTACCTTCTGAGATGTAGTTGCCAAATTCAAACTGTTATTGTATTTTTTCGAAGAAAGATGCTTGGTTATGCTTGATCTACTGCCAATGGTGAACTCAGCTAAACAAATGCTGCATTTCACAAAAGAATCACCTTTTTTGTCGCACACATGCTTGAAGGGAAATTCTTCTTTTAAAGTTTGAGTTAAATGGCATCTTCTCTTTTTTGCAGACATGTTAGTTCTAGTAAGAAGATTACACCAATTACAGAAATCTATAAATTACGAGTTTATTTCAACAGCAACAAGTAATTTGAAAACAATGACAGAAATAGTGTTCTAGCCAAGTATCGATACATCGATAAATACATATGTATGGCAGGCTACTAAGTCTGTTCGATGAACCTCATAATAATATGAACATAATCGCAGAGTTTTTTGTAAGAGTTTGAAGGCTTCATACAAATTTTAAGGCACACTTAAAAAGGAGGAAAAAGAGGACAAATTTGTAAAAAAGGAGGACAAAGGAGGACAAGAGTTTTTCGGAGGACAGGCTGCGTTTTGTGAGGACAATCCTCCGAAAAGGAGGACGTCTGGCCAGCTTATAGTATGGTCATATTTCGAGGGGTAGGTTTGTGGAAAACTTTAATAACTCAGCCAATTATCGACGGTGTCGGACAATTAGGGTATCATTTGAAAGGTGTTTTCGAGACGTTGTCATTTCTGCAAAAACCCATTTCGGTCCAATTTTTCAGATTGCGAATATTAGCACACAGTTATACAATAATAATATTGATAAAATTTTCCACCTGTTTTATGCTTACCTTTTGCACGCCAGCTAATTTATCATCTCAGATGCTTTTTATTAAAAAATATATTTTCATACTCCTTTTATACATAAAAAAGGATATTTTTAGCGCTTTTTTAACGCGGTTTAGCTCCAGTTAATCATAATATTTTTTTGAAATATGTTGGGGGAGTCTTTAGAAAAGTGCGAATTTTGAAATTCCTGTGGAAACAGTGCAACTTTTTTTGACGAGGTACCTTAATATACATACATATGTATGTACAAAGTCATAGTAATAGTCACTTCACGTTGTCAACTTAAATCATTCATTATATTGAAGATAACTAAATATAAGAAAATATGTACATGTGCCAAAAGTTGGAGGTACATATGCTGGTCGCAAATGATTTATGTTAATGGGCGAATAACATGTTTTACGCGTATTCAAAGCTCTTTTTGACTGCAAAACAAATTTGTCAGTGGGGGTCGGCACGCGCTGCAAATATCAGGCAAGATTTCATACTAATTTTTATAGTTCGCATGAGCTGCATTTCAGCTTCTTATACTGTATGAAGCACGTGACGACGACGCTGCGCACAATGTAGCAAAGTGGCTAAAAGTTATCAAATTTGTGCACCCTCGCTTTAATCGCAAGTGCTGTGAAAAACAGAGTAAACTCCCTCGCAAAAAATCTATTTTTGTGTCTAGGTTCCATCCGGACACTACGGAGGAAGAGTTGATGTACCATATTTCGTCTAAAGTAAAAGATCAAAACTTAACCGTTAAGAAATTGAATTTCACGTATCAGAGAAGTATGTTTTCATTTAGAATTGATCTCCCCAGAAAAGATTTCGATGCTCTTTTGGACAGTTCTTTTTGGTCTCCCGGTGCTCTTGTGCTGGAGTTTGTATACAGACCAAAAAGAAATGTTCAAAATGTAGCGACAAATTCTCGTAATAACGTTGAGCCAAAAAATGTAGTACTAAGACTATGACTACCTTTTATCAAAATGTCAGTGGTTTAAATACCAAATTAATAGATCTCTATTTAAAATCATGTTCGCTTGAACAGAGTCGGGGGAGGAGTTTTACTTGCCGTTCATTCCCCATGTTTTCAGATGAGATTGATGTACCTACCATTGATTTCATTGACTTCAAATGCATCCGCATTCAGCTAGCGAATGTGTCCATGTACTTACATATATGTTTGCTACAGACCTACAGAATCAGATTTTGCTGTTTACATGCAACTTGTCTCTCTGCTCAAAACTGCTAACTTTTTGACTAAAGATTTTGACTCGATGGTTGTTTTGGGCAATTTTAACCTACCTCATATAACATGGAAGATGGATGATGATGGAAACATTATTCCAAATCTATCCAAGGTGGGCTACGATGACTTTTTATATGGTATTTCCGATCTCTGCCTTACGGGTCAATTCTAGAGTGGTAACAACATTCGTTTTACCGGCAAACAAATAACTCGGAAACTTATATAAACTTTTGGTATTCTGCCATTGGTAGAAAAGTTGTTGGTAGGGCCATTTTTTAAGCAGATAAAGTAAGATGAGGTTAACGCATCTGCGACCTATTCCTATTCATATTGTCGTGTATTCATATCTTTAAATCGTGCTCGAGATCTTTTAATAGGCTCAGGAGGTGTGAAATATAGGGGGAGAAGCAATTTTTTTTAGGATGGATATACGTGGAATCTGCTATTAGTTAAACCGAAGTGCTAATATCGATCGCTAGAGCTGAAAAGTTTGTTCAAATCGGTACAAGATAGTTACAAACAAGCCAGCCCACAAACATACAAAAAGCGATTTTAGAAGTTTCAATAAGTAAATGAGTAGGATCAGCAAAATTTTCATAAACAAGCTTACGACTAATTGCTAGTTTCTTGTTTCGACTAGAGGGGAGTATTTTTTTGACTTTACCTACAGCTTTTCCCAAGGCAAGCGCCACTTTTCCTCTGCGTGCATTACCCGTTTTTTCCCCCCCCGGTACATCCTTTTCCTATCACTTTTTTGGATTTTAGTTTTGCAAGTTTTACATATATCCCTCGTTTTCTTCATTATTTTCGCCTCATCGGGTCCCTCTTTTTTCTCGAAACAGATTATACTCAAAATCTTCAGGCGATTCCTTTATTTCAAGTCTATACTTCCTCATCCTTTCCACTGCGTTAGTTTTACTCATCGTTCTGAACAGAAATGCTGTTAAACATAATTTATTGAAACATACATTTGTACACATGTATATCAAGCTATAAAGCTTATCGCCCCTGTTAACGCACATCTGAGAACTTTACCTGTCGTTTGTTGTTTTGAAACATATACATTTTTCAGGAATATGTACTCATGTAGCTACATCTTTTTTCATATTTTCCCTTAAGTACCCGGGTTCTCTTAGGTGGCTAACCCGCTTAAGTACCTCAAAATGCTGACCAAATATGCATACATAATATATAGCTCCCATACAATCGATTTCTCCGATAAATAGGCTTGGGCTATGTATCTTTAAATTAACAGTTTTGAAGAGTTTGTACCAGTTGTCGGTAAGGATCGGATAAGGTTTTTGTGTTTGGAGTCCAAAGCACTCAACCGATCTCTATGAAATGTTCGTGTTCCCTCCTCACAGTACAGGCTATATAAAATTTTGGGAACAAATCAATGCAAGTTGGAGGTATGTATTCTTTAACCAATGTTTACACAATTTTTTAAAAGTGGGCGGTGTATCTTTTTATGCTTTCACAGTGCGTTCATGGGGCATCTGGATGCGATGCTGTCTGTATAAAATTGAAATCCGGAGAAACTAAGAGTTTGTATACATAATTATAGATAATGATATTTCTATGTATCAAAAAAAAAAAACAAATTTGGATCGGTACTATGTTCATTTATGTATGTATATACGGCAGTGTTGGGAAAAATTTAGTTAACTAATGATTGATGACTAATGATTGAATGTGTTAGTCATGATTGATGACTAATGATTACTTAGTTCAATCACGAGGTGATGACTAACGATTGATTAGTTTTAATCATAATCAAATAATCATGATTATTTTTTTATGATTGATATTTTTTAATACCAGGAAAAGTAAAATATTTTTCTGCATCTGAAAAAAATACTGAATTGCACACAAAACGTTAATGTAGGTTGGGTTAGACTTTGGTGTTTTAGTGTAAAATTCAGTATTTTTTGGTGGTCAGATAAATACATGCCCCGGTAAAATACTCGTCAGGGATGGGCAATATTAGAAAATTTGAGTGACGAGTGACGAAAAAATTAAAAATAAATTTTTATTCATTATTCAAAAAAATTTGAGTGGTGAGTGACTGGTTATTTCTTTTTCAAAAAAATCAAAGTGATAAATAACATGTTATTTTTATTCAAGAAGTGCTTGAAGAAAAATAATATGTTATTCGTCCTTCAAGAAATCCTGAGTGATGAATAACATGTTATTTTTATTTTTGGAATTCTTGAATAACGATAAAACTTCATTTTTATGCAGTTATTTAAAAATAAAAAATAAGTACCCTGAGATCCCGGAAAATTATACCCATATGCGCATTATATTTGTCGTCATTTTCGGTATCATTTCGGAACTGTTTCGGGATTATTTCGGGACTATTTTCGGGATTGTTTCGGGACTTTCTCGGGATCATTTCGGGACTTTTTCGGGATTGTTTCGGGACTTTTTCGGGATCATTTGGGGATTATTTCGGGATCATTTCGGGATTATCCCGAAAAAGTCCGTAAACAATCGCGAAAAAGTGCCGAAACAATCCCGAAACTAGTCAGGAAACAGTCCCGAAATAGTCCCGAAATGATCCCGAAAAAGTCCCGAAACAATCCCGAAATAATCCCGAAACAGTCCCGAAATGATCCCGAAAAGTCCCGAAAATGGTCTCGAAAAAGTCCGGAAACAATCGCGAAAAAGTCCCGAAACAATCCCGAAAATAGTCAGGAAACAGTCCCGAAATAGTCCCGAAATAGTCCCGAAAATGGTCCCGAAATTATACCGAAAATGACGACAAATACTATAATGCGCATATGGGTATAATTTTCCGGGATCTCAGGAATTTTGAATTTTTTGAATAAGAAATAACCAGTCACTCATCACTCAAAATTTAAAAAATGATCAATAATTTTTTATTTTTTATTTGAATAATTTTTTATTCAAATTGGCCCAACCCTGATACTCGTAAGGCACTAAGAGAAAATCAATCGTTTGATACAGGGTGTAAGGCACAGCTCCTGAAAGCTGAAAACTCAGACAATCCTCCTGAGCAAAGTCCACAAAGAAATTTTTCTCGGAAATTAAAAGAATTTTTTGACATCTCCATACAAAATTGGCTGCCGAGTCGCATATTTTGTATGGGGAGAGAGTAGAAAATTCTTTTCATTTTCGGGAAAAATTTTTTCATTTCCGAACCTATGTAATTATTTCAGTACTTTACTCGAGATGATGGTCTGAGACTTCGGTCAGCTGATCCTTACACCCTGTATGTGTAGTGTACCAACACCTGTGCACCGAGCTTAGTCATACATTCATGATTAAAACTAATGATTGATGATTTGCGATTAACGAATTTAGTCATGACTAATGATTGATCTCGTTAGTTATGATTAAATTAGTCATGACTAAATTAGTCATGATTAGATCAATCATGATTGATCAATTGATTGAATATATTAGTTGATTAGCCCAACACTGATATACGGGCGGTGCAACGTCAATTTCCCAAAAAATTAAAGAAAATACCTTACAATATCAAACCAACATATTCTATGGCGCTTACTAAGACACATGATTCTTACCGATACGCTTTTTCATGGCAGGATTACACTCGGGGGGTTGGTGTGGTATACCAGCAATACTACTACTACACCAAATCTCAATTTATTTTGGCTCTTTCTAGTGTTAAAAATCGAAACCCATTAAACGAATCTAGACCTTGTAAATAAGCAGAAAACTAAAACCAAAGTACTACATTTCTTCATTCAAATGTCGTTAGTGTAAGTTTACGTCAGCCAAAAGTCGAAAGTGTTAGTCTTCGTAAGAAATTTTTAAAGTGTTACTTTTCAAAAATCATACCTATTATACAATTAGAAATTTGGGGCCAAGTAATAAAATAAATAAATTTATTTGTTCACAATCTTGTGCTCGTATATTTTATTTTGAAACCTAAACCGGAACGAAGCTGAAATAGTTGTTTAAGGATGATCCCGGAACCGAAACATGTTAAAATATCGATACCGAAACGGGACGTTAGTTTAATCGGTAGCATGCTTTGATATTTGCATTGAACATACATATTTACTATATACAGTAGAATCGCGAAAAAGTTAACCAAACCGTTCCAAGGGTGGTTTACTTTTCCGAAATATTAACTTTTCCAAAGGGTTGGGAATATAATACGTTCAATTTATTTGCATGACTCACTTTTACTCGTAACAAAATAGAAACTTAGATTTAGTTTCTACTTTTTCACATTTTACATACATATATGTACATATGTATTAATTTGTAAGGGCTGGTTTAAAGAAGCGGTCGAAACTTGTTTGTTTCTTTTATTTTGTGTAATAGCTCCTGACAATTTTCGTGCGCATATTAATAAGATCTGATATCTGATTTGCATCGATTTGCCAATCGATTTCCACGAATACCTTCATCGATTTTTCTTAAAATCTCAGCTTTTTGATGCAAATTTAATCTGATTTGCAATGATTTTTTCTGCTTAGTTGACATTTTTTAACACACTAACTATAAACAACTCACAAGCTCAAACGTTCATGACAAACTACGTATGTACCAACCAACACCGACAATAATTTTTTACATACAAATTCGGGGAATACATAGCAATAAAGGGAATACCCGAGCTTGTTTTTCTTGCCAAACAAACGGTTGGGTTTGAAAAAATAGATAAGCTCGAAAAAGTTAACGAAAAGTTAACTTTTTAGAGCGGTACGTGGACGCTCAAAATCGGTCAACTTAGCCGAAGGTTTAACTTTCTCGCGAGTTAACTTTTGCGCGATTCTACTGTATATATATATATATATATATATGGCGCGATATACAACAGTTGTACCATCAACCTCCTATTAGATATTTGCGCCGAGTTTCTCTTCCAATTTGTGGTGTGCCGCTTTGAAATTTTTCCTACAAATTAGCGGGGCCTAAGGTTTTTCGCCGACTCCGAACGGCATCTACAAAGCAGATGAATTTTTGCTGAGAAGCCTTTCATGGCAGAAATACACTCGGAGGGTTTGCCAAACCACTGCCGAGGGGCGACCCCGTTTTGAAAAAAACTTTTTCAAACCACTTTTTGATGTAACCTGTACCAGGGCTCGAACCCGGACCTTCGGTGTGGTAGGCCCACAACACTACCTCCACACCACGGTGGCCGCAACTATGTGCACAAACTTTTTATACCTTTCATGAACATAAAATGGTATTATAACTTTGGTCGTTTGTTTGTAAGTATGAGATAGACCCACTATTAGGTATACCGAAATGATCAGGTCGATTAGCTGACTTCATTTATCCGTGTCCATCTGTCTGTTTGAACGCAAACCAGTCCCTTAATTTCATAAATATCTCGATGAAATTTGGTATTGAGCGTCCCTTTTATATTATACTAGCAGACCCGGCAGACGTTGTTCTGCCTGACCAGTGAATTCCCTAGAAATACATTTTCAAATATTTTTCTTTAACTTTTAACATTCCATTTATTGCAGTGCTTTAGGATATACAATGTTTGTGGCTTTAAAGTCTTTGGTATAAACAAATAAATTTTTTGGATGTCCAACTCAAAAAACGGATCTTTTGAACTCAATGGGTATGACAAAAACCATTATGCGCTGCTGAGCAGATGTATAGTTAGTACTTATTTAATTATATCCTATATCTACCTATAATACTCTGGATATGTATGAACGGCAATAACAAAAAAAAAAAACTAAGTGCGTTGATTAAGATTTAAGAACGTTAAAATGTCACTAAAGCAAATACATTCAGGGATATAACGAATTGAAATATTACTTAGCTTGTGGTCTTGGAACTGCCCACTTTTCCAAAGAATTTACAAATGTAGCCTATGTACATATGTCGTACCCAACGAAGATTTTAACGTATTGGAAAAGTTTAAAACAGATCAACAGGTGCCACGCCCACATTTCCCAAATTGTATAATTCTTGACCAAGGTACACACATATCCAAAAATCATTAGTTTAGACCAAAAATATTCAAAGTTATAATGATTTAAATTTTATATAGCCTGGGGGCGTGGCACAACAATCTTCTGAACCAATCTGGAAATTTAGAGAAGATCGACCATAAACTTTGAACTTATTGAAGTACAAACAAAACACAAAAAATGTGGGCGTGGGACCGCCCACTTTTCCCAAATTATATCCATCTTGACTAAAGGACACACATATCCAAAAATCTTAAATTTAGACCTAATATGTTCAGAGTTATGAAGAATTTAAATTTTATATAGCCTGGGGGCGTGGCACTGGCTACTTTTCCAAAAATTCATATAGCCTGAATCGTACACAACAATTTTCTTAACCAATCTTGAAAGTTTAAAAGAGATCGACCATAAACTTTGGACATTATCGAAGTACAAACAAAACACAAAAAAAGGGGCGTGGCACCGCCCACTTTTCCAAAATTACATAAATCTTGACCAGAGGACACACATATCCAGAAATCATTAATTTAGACAAAATATGTTCAGAGCTATGAAGAATTTAAATTTTATATAGCCTGGGGGCGTGGCACCGCCTACTTTTCCAAAAATTGATATAGCCTAAATCGTACACAACAATTTTCTTAAAAAATCTTGAAAGTTTAAAAGAGATCGACCATAAACTTTGGGCATTATTTAAGTACAAACAAAACACAAAAAATGTGGGCGTGGCACCGCCCACTTTTCCAAAATTACATAAATCTTGACCAAAGGACACACATATCCAGAAATCATTAATTTAGACCAAATATGTTCAGAGCTATGAAGAATTTAAATTTTATATAGCCTGGGGGCGTGGCACCGCCTACTTTTCCAAAAATTGATATAGCCTAAATCGTACACAACAATCTTCTGAACCAATCTTGAAAGTTTAAAAGAGATCGACCATAAACTTTGGACATTATTGAAGTACAAACAAAACACAAAAAATGTGGGCGTGGCACCGCCCACTTTTCCAAAATTACATAAATCTTGACCAAAGGACACACATATCCAAAAATCATTAATTTAGACCAAATATGTTGAGAGTTATGAAGAATTGTAGTTTTATATAGCCTGGGGGCGTGGCACCGCCCACTTTTCCAAAAATTAATGTAGCCTATGCTTTAACCCATGATCTCAAGAATATACTGTGAAAATTTCATAAAAATCGGTTGAGTACTTTGGACGCCCATAAAGGACACACAGACACACAGACACACAGACACACATTCATTTTTATACCTAGTAGTGCTTCGCACACAAGGTATATTAACTTCATTGGCCTAACGGTAGTATGTAACGGCATAAACGAATCGAGATAGATATTGACTTATTTATATCAAAATGTTCAGGAGGAGAAGAGAAATTGATTGAGCCATGTCCGTCCGTCCGTCCGTCCGTCCGTCTGTGAACACGATAACTTGAGTAAATCTTGAGATATCTCAATGAAACTTGGTATGCGGGTTCCTTTTTACATATCTCTGAACGGTATTGAAAATAGGCAAAATCGGTTAAAAGCCACGCCCACTTTCTATATATATAATATTTTCGAAAATACAAAAAGAGTGATTATTCAGTACATAATACACCTATAAGGATAAAATTTGGTGTGTACCTTACCGTTAAAGCAAAAAATAAATTTGTGAAGAAATTTTTAAAAAAGGGCGTGGTACCGCCCACTTTTGATTAAGTCAAATTTGGAAATATTATTAATCATAAATCAAAAACCGCTCAAGATAGCAAAGTGAAATTCAGCACACATATTTATATTAATACAGGCAATATTTCGAAAAAAAATTATCGAAATCGGGTTAGGTCCACTCCCAATTTTATACGAAAGATTTTGAAAAGGATCATAGATATATTGAATATGCTATAACTTTGCTTAAACTAGCTGTATATCATTTCTATTTCACCTCTAAAGTGTTCGTGGGCAAAGAAAGTCGAAAACACACAATTTTTGGAAAATGGGCGTGGCCCCGCCCCTTTATGGGGGATTATTCCATAAAACTTTCCATGCCATAACTCCGGTAAAAATTGACTTATTGAAACGATATTTACAGAAAGTGTTCAACATATAAAGCTTACTCTTTGCTGTAAAAATAAACAAAATCGGTGAACGGACACGCCCACTTTTTGAACACAGTTCTAAAAAATTTCTTCGTAAAATTAAAATCGCGATATTTCCATAACTGTATAAGTTCTATATATAAGATTTTACACACTTAATAAGCTTTTTAAGAAAAACTAAACTGCAAAAAAATTGTGTGGATTTTGTTGAAGTAGGCGTGGCGCCGCCCACTTTTCAGCAAAAAAGGTCTGTTATTTTCAAAAGCGATTGCTTGAAATTTCAACAAGGTATTCCAATGAAAGTTAGTGGGATGCTTCCCAATAGTATGTAGTATACTCCTGCCAAAAATTACGCAAATCGAATAACAAACAAGCAAGATTTACGGGCAAGTAGTTAACACCCTACTGCCTTTTTTTAAATTAATTTTTTTTATTTTCATACCTTTCATGAACATGAGGAAAGCTATTTATATTTTGTTATTTAGTGATAATTGAATATACCACTCACAAAAGAAGTGTTTTTAATCGAAAACAATCAGTTGTCTTTATAACAACTTTTCCGTTATTAAAATAGACCTGAGTAAATTGGGATACCAAAACAGATCACTACTAGGTATTTAATGTTCGGTTGCACCCGAACTTAGACTTCCTTACTAGTTATTTATAAGATTAATCACCAGCAAGATCGGACCGATACAACGCATAGCTCCTATGTATATGTAATATCGATTGTTCCGATAAACGGGTTTTGACCTATATATAACTCTTGCAATCAAAAAGGTAGGAATGTAAATTTTTTTCAGGTTGGGTGCATATTATATATGTAACGTATGTAGTGAAAATCCCTCGGATCGGACCAACATAACATATGTGTAGCTCCCATATAATCGATGGATTCGATAAAAAGGTTTTGGACTATAAATTTTGCAGTTAAAAAGCGTGAAATTTTGCAAGTTTGGTACATATTATACATATATGGCTGAGTTCTTGGAAACTGATATATTTCACATAGACTTTTTGTGAAATGTCAATGTTACGATAAATGACTTTTGAAAGTGTATACAGTGTAAATGGGGTATAAGAAATAGTCCCTGTTTCGCATAGCGCTACAACTTAACCCATTAACGCCCACTGTACCCATACTAATTCAAATATCGAAAAAATTTATTCTAAATATCGAAAATATATAGTTTTGCTACAACCTTGGCATAAACTGCTTTGAACGCAAATAAATTATTCAGTTTCACATTTTAACTATTAAACCCTTGTGAGAACACATATGTATATATTTCCTGGAAATTGAAACAAGAATTATTATACTTTTTTGTGTTTTTTTAACGTTGGGCTATATATGTATGTATATATGTGAACAATATGCTCCAAAATCGGTTTATTCATGTATTAACACTAAATAACAGTTGTTACTGTGTCAAAACCAGTAGAAAAAAAAGTTGTGACATTTTAGGGTTGTGACATTTCATGTTTAATCTATTCTCATTTTAATATGGCTTAATATTTTGGACTTCCGTTAGAAAGTCGATGTGTCAAGGTCTATATGTGTTCTAATTTTCAAGGAAAAATTACACCTAGTTTAGAAGAAAAGCTGTGGTAAAGTTGTGACATGAGAAAATGTGACACATATATTAAACGCAGAATCTTCCCAACCCGTTTTCAAAATGGGAGCTGCTCTGGCACAGGTTAATGTTGACATTAGACTGAACATGTGTCAAAAAAATTATATTACTCGATGAAATTAATAAGACTGCATATCAGTTTGTTTTAAAAAATGTCGGTTTGTTATAAATTTTTGACATTAAAGTCGGTGAACACAAATATGTATATCAGTTTCCAAGGAATCAGCCATATGTGACGTGTGTAGTGAAAATTAGTTTGATCGGACCAACATAACATATAGCTCCCATACAATCGATTGTTCCGATAAATGTGGCTTGGGCTATGTACCTTTAAATTAAGTTTCGAAGAATTTGTACCAATTGTAAGAAAGCATCAGACACTAGTTATGCGTGTTCATGAAAGGTATAATGCCTTCAGCACAGCCGAATACAGCCCTTTCCTTACTTGCTTTATAATGGCGTCATGCTGCAAAAATTTTCATTTATTAAGAAGTCCCGTTGAGTATAAACCAACATGCGGTTTTGTACGTGACAATTTCTTAATTTGAATATAAGTATTCACTTTTTATAATCAACAGCATACATCTTTGGAAGTGCAATGACAAGGGAGTATGATTTTGATGGGTTTAGTGTTTATAATGGTCTGGATCTAATTCCTGGCTCTACTGCACGCACATGGCTACTTACATAAAACATGTAACTCAAGTTACATTAGAAAAAATATTTAGTTAAACACACCTTTTTAATTTAGTCCTTATGCCACGTAGATACTATTTGTAATATGGGCACATGAAGCAACAGCTTAGCTGCACCGCTTGTAAGATATACATACATACATACATATAGCACCCTAAATCAAAAACAGTCACAACTCAAAATTTTTATAGGTCGCTTTCTTGGCATAGATTGCCTAATAAAAAGTAGGGCAGCCAATACATACAATATTTTTCTTTTTGACTATTATCGTTACTCTTTTAAGAGCACAGTGATGTCAAGTTTTTAAAAATCAAATCTCTTTTGTGCGATCCAGAAGCAATTAACTGAAAGTTACTCGGATTTTGAGTTGTGACTCTTTTTGATTTAGTGTGCGATATGTACGTACTAGTAGGTATGGACTATTCCAGCAAATGGCAGGAGGTGTACTTGATTCTAGAAATATTCGCTTGGGAATTGGTTTTGGAGCCACATTCTGGCCAAGGCCGGAATAGTGGATAAGTTCTGAAGGATTGTTATACACACATATCCTTATTCTTGAGAGTGGAGGCTTCGGAAATGGGTACCATGAAATAAATCCTAAATGAAATAAGTACGAAAAAAATTAAATAACTGCCAAATATTGGGACTTATCTTTCAATGGTTTAACTCCAACTGCGTCGGGACTTTTTCATAGTTTTTGTTGGAAATATGTAAGTCACAATGGAAATGAAACAACAACCAACATGTAGAGAAGAAATAACTCCCAAACAAAGAAATGAAATATGTAAGTCCCAATATTTGGTCCCAAAAATAATGAAATAACTCCCAAATAAAATAATAATTCCAAATTAACATGAAGTAACTCTCAATTAAAATTTACACAGTCTATTTATTTATTATATGTATGTAAAGTTATACAAAAAATACTGGAAATACCTATGTGATTTATATAATCACAAATAAGATACATATGTAATAGGCTGTTCATGCTGAGCCAGCAGTTTTTTTTTTAGCATTTTAGCTCAAAATGCTGCATTTATTTTCGCATTTTCCATACAAATTTTGGCAGCAAAATGCAACTTTATTTTTGCATTAGCATTATTAATGCAGAAATCAACCCTGTAATCTGCGAATAAAATCGACTCGATTTCAAAAGAGTGGCAATATTGGTAGTTTCTACTTGGCGTTCTCTCATCTCTGTCTTTCGTGAACATTCAGAAAATTTTCTTGAATTTTAAATTTGTAATTTAGTGCGCGTTTGTGAGATATTGTTAAAATCAATCAATCTACAAGTTAATCTGATGTCTGTGAACGAAATTAAATAAAAGATTTAATCAAAAAGTTGTAAATTTTTTCACAAGTGGCATAACGAGCTTGCTAAATGTGCATTTGCTAATTGCGCCAATGTTCGAAAATGCAAAATGCCGCATTTTAACTTCAACTTTATTCAAATGAATAAGACCATTTTAGTCACAAATAAAACTTATTCCTTGAGCGATATTTTATTCCTCAAGAATAAAAATTAAATTTTGAGTGCTAATTTTTTTCACGGTTCGAAAAACTCAAAAAGTCACTGCCCTGTGTGCATATACATACATATGTATAAAGCTGCCATAATGGATACTTAGCATAGACTTGACTTGACTTGAGAACTGTCACTTAGCACTTAGAAAAATAACAAGAGAGCATACTAGCCAGTTTCAAATAAGAGTAAAAGTTTCAAATATCGAATTGCTTTTTAAAAGTAATCGTGTGATTTTTTACATATAACTCAATAAAAAGTACCAAAACGAATTTTCTTGGCATTAGGTTTCGATTTTCTGAGCTTACCTACAATCAATATATAGTCAATGCCAAAAAAAAAACAATAAAGCATTTTGGGAGGAAAAAATTTTTTTTTTAGGTTAGCCTAATTTGAATTCAATTTATTTGACAGTAAGTTTTGCGGCTGCCATATGAATAATATACATCCAGAAATTCTTATCTCTATAGAATAGTTGGAGGAATTTATTCAAAATGTTAAAAAAAAAGGTATGGCATCACACAGTTCTCTCACGGCGCTCACTAAACTTAGAATTTACATAGAAAATCAAAACTCAACAGAATTCTAAGTCAAGTCAAGGAGGGTAATCGGATACATGCCAACTTCATTGAACAGAACGCTAAGTGGCAGCTCCCAAGTCAAGTCAACTCTATGCTAAGTATGCATAATGGCTGCTTAAGTCTATATATATGTTTGCATTATTATATCATTAATGAATGATTTAAATTTTCGTCTTTCTTGGATGTTCGCTAAAGCATTGAACCGGTGACCACGATAGATCTCATTAAAAAGTCGAATATTCTTAATTTTTATACCCAGCGTACTAGTACTAGTACAAGGGTATTATAATTTTGTACACATAACGGTACTATGTAATACCTAGGACAGACATATGGTACATAGAATAGTATAATACGGAAACCATGAGTGTGTCGCCAGTTTTCCTAATTTAGTTCGAAAGCATATGGAGTTCCGAACCATGAAAGCAAGCAAGAAACCATTGAAATTGAGTGGAGTTGCTAATTGTACTACGTTGCAGTGCAATGAACACAGCCAATTCTTCTGTCACAATCAGGTGTTTTATGTCATTTTGACAAAAAATATTAATTAAAAAAATCACCAAATTTATATCAGAAATGGAAAAAAAATCAAAAAAGTACGTTGGAAGCGACGCAATTAAAAAAAATAATTGCAGTGTGGGCTCAATTTAGCCATGAGCTGCGTGGAGCACATAAAAATAGCCATATATGTATATGCAAAGATGTACACGCAGCTGGCAAAGGAGCACGCACTTTCGAGTTTTCATTGAGTTCATTTTTCTTTTATTTTTTTATTTTGAACTTTGTTTTTTTATTTTGTTTAATCAGCTGATAAGTGCCAACGTCATAAAAAACCAAATGTGTGTTAAGCAGCCATTATGCATACTTAGCATAGACTTGACTTGACTTGGAACTGCCACTTAGCGTTCTGTTTAATGAAGTTTGCATGTATCCGATTACCCTACTTGACTTGACTTAGAATTCTGCTGAGTTTTGATTTTCTATGTAAATTCTAAGTTTAGTGAGCGCCATGAGAGAACTGTGTGATGACATACCTTTTTTTTTAAATTTTGAATAAAATCCTCCAACTATTCTACAGAGATAAGAATTTTTGGATGTATATTATTCATATGGCAGCCGCAAAACTTACTGTCAAATAAATTGAATTCAAATTAGGCTAACCTAAAAAAAAATTTTTTCCCTCCCAAAATGCTTTACAGCATGGTATAAGTAGAGAGGTAAACGCAGTTATTGACATAGGCAGCCATCTTAGCCATTTGACTTTTACTGAATTTATGACATTTCATTAAAATCATGCTACCAGAGTTAACAGCAGCAAATGTTTTTTTGGCCCGAAATCTGAAGTTTGTGAAAATAAATTAATTTATTATTTATTATAAATCCGTTGATATGCTCAGTGCATTTCGCTGTAGCGATATTAGTATTACAAACAATAAAAATGTATTATCTAAATGTGCAGTGCCTTGTTATTTTCGAAAACAAAGTAAGGACGCAATATATAAAATGTGCATAATTATTTACATTTTACTCCTTCTCTTCTCATTCTTTAAGATAGAAGTGGAAAAGAACGAGCAAGTTGTAAAAAAAATAGTTGTTCGCACATATCGATGAATCTTCTTTGTTGAATGCTCCTTGTCTGCTGTATTGTGTAAGGCTGTGTATTAAATATTCGGGCCGTTCCCCACTTTTCAAATCCCATTTAATAAAATATATCACTTTCTTTAAATATTTCTTACTTTCTTCAACTAAAAGTAAAATTACGAAATATTTTCTAAAAATTACCATTTTTAAATTTTTCCGATATGGCAACCTCGATCATAATGTTTACAAAAAAGATACTTCAGAAAAATGCAGTAGCCGTAAAAAATTTTGAACTTGAATTACCTTCTGAATTTTTATACCATGCTTTACAGTATTTTTTTGGCATTGACTATATACTGATTGTAGATAAGCTCAAAAAATCGAAACCTAATGCCAAGAAAATGCGCTTTGGTACTTTTTACTGAGTTACATGTAAAAAATCACACGATTACTTTTAAAAAACAATTCGATATGGGAAACTTTTACTCTTATTTGAAACTGGCTAGTGTGCTCTCTTGGTATTTTTCTAAGTGCTAAATGGCAGTTCCCAAGTCAAGTCAAGTCTATGCTAAGTATGCATAATGGCAGCTTTACTATGCTATTGTAATGTACATGGTTTCCTGAGCTTTTATTGTAGTACACATTGTGGTACAGAAACCATATGTCTGTCTTAGGTATAACGGCGCAAAATAATCGAGTTAGATATAGAGTTCCATATATGAAAGTTCTTAGTTTGAAAAGAGGAATTGATTAAGGCATGTCCGTCCGTCTGTCCGTCCGTGTACACGATTGAGTAAAAATTGAGATATTTGCATGAAATTTTGCATACAGGTTACTTTCTGGCCAAGGTAGGTTGCTATTGAAAATGGGCGAAATCGGATGATAACCCTTTTTCGATATCGAAAATTTCGAAAATCACATAAATTGACATAACTTGCGTAAAAACTGAGATATTTGCATGGAATTTGTTATGCAGGCTACTTTCTGGCAAAGGTGAGCTGCTGTAATTGTCGAAATAGGATGACAACCCCGCCCACTTTTTTGATATAGAAAATTTCAAATAAGATTCTAGGGCCTATATCATTGCCAAGTCATGGTATTTGTATCTCGTTCTAAAAAATAACGCTGGGTATTTAATGTTCGGTTCACCGGAATGCATTCAATTTTTTTAGGAGTTGACGTGTTTTTTGTTTGTTTTTTAAAAAATTTTTCATTTTAATTGTTTTTTGTGTTCGGCGCTGCTTGATCTCTTAAAAGATACCAACAGTAATCGGAGAGCATACCCAGCTAACCAAAAGTGCAAAAAAACACACCTTTCGGAGCTATAAAACGCACATTTCTCAGAGCTTTACCCTCCGAAATGAGTTCTTTTCGGATCCTAAATGGGGCGTAAAATCGTTCTACGCGGGCACTCCAAACGGAGTCATAAGAAAGAGTCCGATTCCGATGAATTTGGAGCGTTTTATGACTCTTTTTAAATTAACAACTGAGCCTATGTTAAAATGTTTGTTCAGTCGCCTACTAATAAGCGTCATGAAATATGTGATCTTAACCTTCTGTTAGGTAAAGCAAAAAAAACCTCAGAAAATGCTCGCAAACATTCACATATTTGAACGTTGCCGCTCATCTGTTCTCCAACGTTTATTTTCTCACAATTCTCTGTACGCCTACAACAAAAAGGGTCAGATAACGCTCAAAATTGCTCATATAATTGGGCCTTGCAGTTCATTCGCTCTATAATATTCATTTCTTCTCTCAACGCTCCGTAAATCTTCATAAAAAAGTGGTTCTTCGGTGTTTACTCCGAAAAGGCTCCAATTACGGACTCTTTTTGGATGCTTTTTTCGGAGCGCACCGACTTTGGTAAGCTGGGTAGGTACTTATTGTGTTTTTTCCAACATAACGCTGTTAAATTTTTAGTATTTCCTGGTGGAATCGTTCTCCTTACTCATCGCTCACTTCCTCATAATTTGGCGCCTTTGTGTTTCCCAGCAAACATTCGCATACAGAAGAAAACCCTTGCATTGCTTGTTTTTCAACATCGGCCATTAGTTGTACAAAGTTACTATCGCTTAATAGTTCACGAATTTGTGGACCGACAAATATTCCTGTTAAAAATCTTAGCTTTATTCGAATCGCGTAAGTTATTCGCGGAAACTTTTTTTCAATATATTTGAAGGTTTGACCATTTTTATAAAGTGCTTTGACAAACTGTTTTATTAAATCCAGTTTGATGTGTAGCGGCGGTAAAATAATATTTTTTGGATTAACTAAGGGAATATTTATACAATTTTTTTCACCAATTACAAACGATGTACTACGTGGAGCCAAATCTTTTTGTTTGTAGTGTAGAGACTAGTTGCTCGGCTGTCCCATTCGCAGAAATAGCGCGGATACTTCGTATTTCCACCCTGCATACCATTTAAAATAGTCAATACCTTGAAGTCAGCTACAATTAGCCAGTTGTGAGTTTTGTAATAAACGACATTCAATATTTCAGCAATACTATCATATGACTCTTTAATATCGGTAGCGTAGGCCAGTGGAACTGATGGATATATGTATGCCACTTAAACTTGGTGATACTTCCAATACCGCTGTTTGACTTACGTCGCCTTTCTCACGCTTTACATTCTTAATAACATGGTCAACATCAGCATATTTAATCTTTCGTCTTACTTTGAAGTGGTATCCTTTTCTAATCGTCAAACAAAAGTAACAATTATTTTTTCGGTGGATACGTTGTGGAAGCCAAGCAACTGGCTCTTCAAGAGTGAATGATACTCTGCGATTTGTCTTCCAAGACCTTAACGACGAATAGCACGACGAGCAACACACGGTGGGTATATATCACACATCGTACACATAGGATCGACTGAAATATTCTTCGTAAAGCGAAATAAGCTCTTTGTTTGACGACGCGGCAATTTTGTGTCGTGAATCCGCATATAATCCGCAAATGAAGCAAAAATTATCTTTTTTATCACATACTAGCAGACCCGGCAGACGTTGCTCTGCCTGACCAGTGACTTCCCTAGAAATACATTTTCAAATATTTTTCTTTAACTTTTAACATTCCATTTATTGCAGTGCTTTAGGATATACAATGTTTCTGGCTTTAAAGTCTTTGGTATAAACAAATAAATTTTTTGGATGTCCAACTCAAAAAACGGATCTTTTGAACTCAATGGGTATGACAAAAACCATTATGCGCTGCTGAGCAGATGTATAGTTAGTACTTATTTAATTATATCCTATATCTACCTATAATACTCTGGATATGTATGAACGGCAATAACAAACAAAAAAAATTAAGTGCTTTGATTAAGATTTAAGAACGTTAAAATGTCACTAAAGCAAATACATTCAGGGATATAACGAATTGAAATATTACTTAGCTTGTGGTCCTGGAACTGCCCACTTTTCCAAAGAATTTACAAATGTAGCTTATGTATGTCGTACCCAACGAAGATTTTAACGTATTGGAAAAGTTTAAAACAGATCAACCATAAACTTTGGACATTATTGAAGTACAAACAAAGCACTGAATACAAAAAATGTGGGCGTGGCACGGCCTAAATTTCCCAAATTATATAATTCTTGACCAAGGGACACACATATCCAAAAATCATTAGTTTAGACAAAAAATATTCAAAGTTATGATGATTTAAATTTTATATAGCCTGGGGGCGTGGCACAACAATCTTCTGAACCAATATGGAAATTTAGAGAAGATCGACCATAAACTTTGAACTTATTGAAGTACAAACAAAACACAAAAAATGTGGGCGTGGGACCGCCCACTTTTCCCAAATTATATCCATCTTGACTAAAGGACACACATATCCAAAAATCTTTAATTTAGACCTAATATGTTCAGAGTTATGAAGAATTTAAATTTTATATAGCCTGGGGGCGTGGCACTGGCTACTTTTCCAAAAATTCATATAGCCTGAATCGTACACAACAATTTTCTTAACCAATCTTGAAAGTTTAAAAGAGATCGACCATAAACTTTGGACATTATCGAAGTACAAACAAAACACAAAAAAAGGGGCGTGGCACCGCCCACTTTTCCAAAATTACATAAATCTTGACCAGAGGACACACATATCCAGAAATCATTAATTTAGACCAAATATGTTCAGAGCTATGAAGAATTTAAATTTTATATAGCCTGGGGGCGTGGCACCGCCTACTTTTCCAAAAATTGATATAGCCTAAATCGTACACAACAATTTTCTTAAAAAATCTTGAAAGTTTAAAAGAGATCGACCATAAACTTTGGGCATTATTTAAGTACAAACAAAACACAAAAAATGTGGGCGTGGCACCGCCCACTTTTCCAAAATTACATAAATCTTGACCAAAGGACACACATATCCAGAAATCATTAATTTAGACCAAATATGTTCAGAGCTATGAAGAATTTAAATTTTATATAGCCTGGGGGCGTGGCACCGCCTACTTTTCCAAAAATTGATATAGCCTAAATCGTACACAACAATCTTCTGAACCAATCTTGAAAGTTTAAAAGAGATCGAAAATAAACTTTGGACATTATTGAAGTACAAACAAAACACAAAAAATGTGGGCGTGGCACCGCCCACTTTTCCAAAATTACATAAATCTTGACCAAAGGACACACATATCCAAAAATCATTAATTTAGACCAAATATGTTGAGAGTTATGAAGAATTGTAGTTTTATATAGCCTGGGGGCGTGGCACCGCCCACTTTTCCAAAAATTAATGTAGCCTATGCTTTAACCCATGATCTCAAGAATATACTGTGAAAATTTCATAAAAATCGGTTGAGTACTTTGGACGCCCATAAAGGACACACAGACACACAGACACACAGACACACAGACACACATTCATTTTTATTTATAAGATTTCACACTTAAGATGTATGTATTTAATTTTCAATTCTTTATTTCACAAATAAGTTCACTAAAACAATATCAATGACCTCCACGAATTTAATACAAAACTTTTATGGACAAAATTTTAAGTCAACTTACCAATTCTGACAAGTAACAATAACTCAGATCGCTCTACCTAAGCGAAAAACACAAATCGAACGCAACGTATGTAGTTCTACCCCTACTCAAAACCATAATAAATTAAATATGTTGGGTTTTTATTCTTTTAATTACTATCATTAGAAGATACCTAAATCTAGTATTAGGTACATCAATGGCCATACCTACCTTATTAAATTGAAGCGTTTGCTTTCAAGAATTGGCATGCATTTTTATATATGTTTATTAAATTCAATTTTATAGGTACGTGTTTATTTAGAAAAAAATAAAAATTATATTTTTATAAAAATACATACAATCTTACACTAAAATAAAAACTACTTAGTAAATCTATAGGAAACTAGAGGCAGCCAATAGTTAGATAAACGTTTATTATATCAGTTTTTTGTTTTTTTAACAGCATATCGTCGAATTAATGTCCTCGATGGAATCCAATATTTTTGGGATAATTCGTTTATCCCCATCGTATTTTTGTTCATTTCGTCGAACGCGACCTGCAGGCTTTCTGTAGTCCCTTCCTTTTGTACTTTCGCGGCATAATTTTGCTGAAAACTGTTAAAAGTCCATAAAATAGTACATGAAACATATATTAGACTCCAAAAGTATGTAAAAAAAATATACTTACTCCTTTGTGATTCATGGAGGGATAGATTCCCTTAGGGGCATCTATACCTCGAAAAATCAGGGCAACTATCCTTTTTGATAGGGATAGATGCCTACGAATTTTTTGAATAAATTATAAACAAAAAAATATCTATTTTTAGTTAGATGCAGTCTCAATGAATCAGTTTATTAAGGCACTAAAAAATATAATGGAATTTATTACTAGTTATAAAGTTATACAAAGCACAATACTTACCTTTAAAACTTTTATGGGTATTTCAATTTCGTCGCAAACAAAATGTTTATACTAACCAAACGCGTGTTCACAGCTCGAAGCCCTTAGATAACTAAAATGCGCTGTGGCTGCGGCTGCTAATTATTAAATTAATTGTTAGTCACGAGCTCGGGAAGTTAGATTTTTTGAATATGGGGCATCTATCCCGTTGGGGCATCTATCCCGGTTTTACCCTATACTCAGTTATGTGAAAGTTCATACCTACATACTTACACTTACTTTGTGTGCAAATATTGGATTTACAAAATCCGTATTTATTTTCAGATTTTATTTATATTTGGCACGTATGTTTGATATATTATTATGGTCCAGTTTTGTAAGTTTCGTACACAAAGTCACTGGCAACAAACAAAACTAAAACATTTTTAAAAACAAAAAAAAGAGGCTTATGAAGCACCACTACCCTAATTTTGAATCAATTTTAATTTAATTTTGCTCTTTGGAAAGCTGATTTCGTGTGTTTTGTAATAAAGGCTTAAACCCCATTGTTTGTAACTTAGAAATCCAATGAAACCATGCAGAAAACGAAAATTAAAAAAAAATTCCTTCTTTTTTGGAATAGGAGACTAAAACTTGGTAATTTTTCTGTCGATTTGCAAATTATTTAGCTTGTTTCAAAGGTAAAAGAAACATCTTTCAAAAAAAGAAAAAAAAATTGAATTTGCTCAAGAAAAAAGAAAGTTATAGCATCTCGAAATTGTAATTTCAAGAATTTCATGGTTGCCATATATTTGTACGCAAAAAATTTGAAAACGAAGTGATGGGGAAAAACCGCAGATGATCGTATTACAAGCCAATACGATATAAAAAAAACCATGTGAGAGCCCCTGCATGTTCTTTTTTCTTATGTTGTAGCACTGTGTTATCTTCGTAACACAATCGATGAACGCTGTCAATTTCCGTCAATGGTGGATTTGATCACGATTTACGATAGTAGTAGCTAAAGCACAACTTACGAATATGACTAATTATCTTTGTTGGTGGATGTACTGCCAATTGATGAATAGGGTGTGTGTAAAACAATCGATGCACTATATGCATTTTTGTCGATGGTGAATATGATCACAATTGCTTGGCTCAGTAAATAGATCAAAATGTTAAAAAAGGTCAATTATATTCGTTGTTGAACGTACCTTTTACTGATGAGCGCAACGCAATCGATGAACGCTATGCATTTTCGTGGATGGTGGATGTGGTGAATTATCTTCGCTGGTGGACGTACTTTCGACTGATGAGGGCAACACCATCTATGAACGCTTTCCATTTTCGTCGATGGTGGATGTGATCAATTAACTACGTTGGTGGACGTATTTTCGACTGATGGTTACGGTGAGTGCAACACAATCGGTGAACGCTTGGCATTTTCGTGGATGTGGTAATTTTTTTTTCGTTAATTTTTGGATGTGGCCAATTTTTGAAGTTAACTTCTTAGGCGGCGATATGAAGTTTTTATTGAGAGTAAAATTGAGAAAATTGTCTTGTAATAGATGATATAACGGGAACTATGCAACGGAAATAGAATATTGGTTGTTGTCTTTGAAATCCTGACTACTGCTGCGTAGATGGCACTAGAAACGCCAAACTTGAAAAGGTGTTAGGAACAGGCCGAGAAAATTGTATGCGTCCAAACCACAACTGCATATAACATCTAAAAATCAATTAGTTTGGCCTAGGGTGTTCATCACCATCTTTTATAGTTTTAAATAATTCTTCGGATTTTGTAAGAATTTAATTCAAGTACATTAGAACTGGAATGTCCCCCCAAATCAATAAAATTCAATCCTCAGACTCGGACGGCTTGATTTTACACCGGCGCATAAATTCGTTCTACCAGGCACGCAGAAAAAATGCGTGCGCGGATGCTATTTGACAAAAATTTCTATTCGCCCCCTTGAGATTGAGACATGCCTTAGGTCGAATTACATATTCCGTGAATGGATGAAATTGGTTCCAGTCCATGGAATAAATCGAAATTAGATAGGTAAGTTTGATAAAGTCGATAGAACTGATACCAATTATGCCCGTTCTTCAAATCCTTATACGAGTGGTTTCATAATCCTCATATAACTCTGTTGAATTTTAGCGGCCTAGCATGAATACTTCCAGAGATATGCAACATTTGTATGTCAGGTGCCCGCACCTTTTCCCCTATCCCTCTTAATTCATCGATGGTTTTCAGTTTCTGTTCTAAAGTTGGTTATGATCAGTCAATCCGTTTAGAATGCAACTTAAGTTATGCATACATACACACATACAATATTTCAATCTTATACATTATATATGTAGTAGAGGCAGACGTCCTGTCTAAATGCGAGCTCACTGACCCCCCTTTTACAACTCTCCTTCCAATCTTTCTTCGCCTTCACTCTATCTCCCCCCTTTTTCTCTTCATTACCCGCTTTCCTTTTACCCCGCCCCTCTTCCTCTATATCCCATTCGTATTGGCCCCTGTTAATTTAGGCATAATTCTACCCACTTACCAAATTTGAAGCAAAACGCACAATGCATAAGATATTTTTGAATGGATCGGTTCCCTGGTCCACTTCCCGGAAGTAAGAAATTGTGAATCTAAACAATTCTCGAATATACCTTATTCATATTTCGTTATTTCTGAATTTAAGAAGTTAACTTCTTTCACGTGTACTGGCTACACGCGGTTTTTTTTTTCGTTGATTTTTGAGCGAGAGCAACAAAATTGTTGAACGGGGTGAAATTTTTTCATTGGTGGAAGCGATAACAATCAATATATATATAGCCATCGCCGAGTTTCTTGAAATATTGCAGGTTGGTGTTACATTTACTTGCATGTTCAACGGCAATTTGAGTCGGAATGAGCTGTTCTGCCACCTTCCTGCGATCGAGTCGTTGCCAAAATCAATGATATTAAAAACGTTTTTCCAGTCCCACCAGGAGCATCCAAGAAAAACAATCCACCAGTTTCATCGTTCACCACTTTCATTATGGTCTCGTAAACATATTTTTGTTGTACATTTAACAGGGGAACGTTTCTAAGAATGGTTTAATTTAATGGTCTTGAGTGAAAAGGTTGCGTATTAGCCGATTGGGCGAAGTCATTCCTAATTGTGATAAATCTTTGTTGGTAAGCATCAAGCACATATCTTCAATTAATATTAATTCTTCATTGTAAATTTCATCGTCAATTTGCAAATTTGAGGTTGATGTTCTAGTACGCTTCTCATGTAATATATCTTCGGCCATGTGATATTGATATTTGTTCCATAGATCAATCGGTGTTGAGGGAAAGCATGTAGACAAAAGTATGAAAGTGTACGTATTTGTTTATCATTTGACGAAATCACAGCATGGACAAATAGTGTCATCAGAAATCAGAGTATGGTCCAATAGTGTCATTTTCGAGCAATCCCAAACGTTGGCATGCTTCTCTGTATGTACCGCACAATACACCATCAACAGTTCGCAGATGTTGAAATGATGTTGGGCCATGAACGTTAACTAACAGTAAACGCAAATAAAAACACTCCTGTTGGTTGGAATGGACTGTGCAAATGCGTCCTAGTGCATCGGTATGAAATACTTGCGGATGGTTGAAACTTTTTAAGCGATTGATTCCAGGTATAATATTGTGGCATTTCGGAATAAAGAAGCGTTCTGGTAAATTCATCATTCTGCCGCGTTTCAAAGAAGCTGGTCAATGTCTTGTCGATTGACTTTCATTATTATTGACTTTCCGTTATTATCAGTCGAACGCCGCCGATAAACTGGATAACCACCATTTCCACTGATGGTTTTTGCCACCAATGCCTTGGAAAGCGTTTGGAACATTTTCCATCTACCATACATGGAGAATTTGGATTTTAAGCTTAACAGGGACCATGAATCATATTTTTAGAAACGATCTCAAGTAGCATCTTTATCGGGAATTTCCGCAGAAATCAGATCGTCGATGTTATTCGGCCTTATTCTCTCTAGCAAAGATATGAGGATGTGTGCATGTGGCAGTCCACGTTTTTGTTTACCGATGCTTAACTATAAAATCCATGAGTGATTTTAACTTATCGTGACGATCAATGGGTGATTGACTAAGAAATAGTAGTAGTAGTGGTGTGCCATAATAACACACGAACGACATAGCATCCTGAGCATATTCGTGCATATGACTTCCGACATATGTTGCTGGGAGAATTATTGTCCTACCTACGTTGTGTGCATTGCCATCAGTGTTGATAGCGTCCCGAAGATGAATATATTCTTCAGAACGCATTTTTGCCTGGTTCAACCTACAATATGTCAATCACTCAGTTTCAACCTTCGCATACATATCTACAACGTGGAAGAGGCGCCAACATTTTAAAATGTGATTCTCCTCACTTTACCTAACCATCAACCTCTATGCGTAATAGTTCATTGAACTAACTTTTTTATTTGTATTGAAACCTGTCACTGAATTAGATAATAATTTTCATTGAAAAATTATATCCATCTTCTCCTTGCCAAAATAATAGAGGGTATTGTGACGCATCATATGATCTATGCGTTTCAGATACCCTCTGTAGTTGGTTGCCACGCCGATGTAGAACTATATCTCTACTTTGTAAGTTTTCACCAATGACGACAATAGCGACTTCATCAATTGTTGGTGCATTGAAGCGTCTCGCGTGTTGTCCTGCAGGCGTCTTATCAGTTTTTATGATATTTTGTGATCATAACAAGGCATGCGCTCCAATGCGGTTGTAAACAATGCAACCAACTCGCTATGTTGATTTAACATTATTTGGAGCTCTTCAACAATCGAGCTTTGCAACGAATTGTTGTGCGCACAACGCTGATCTGAATCGCCCATAAAATAAATTTGTAAAAATTTAGAATCACTATCCGATGTTGGCAAAAAGGAACCTAAAATGATAACCTTAATGCCAAATTTGATTTTAAAAGTGGGCATAAAGTTGTCTTGCACAATTTTCGTGGCACCAAAGGACGTCATTTGAAAGCAATTATGTATTATATTGCTGTATGTTATTAAAAAAATTAAATAAAGAGTATTTTGAAAGTGAAATATGTTCAATTGGTGTTATTTTTTGATTTTGGAGGATAAGGGATGCATCAAATCCTATGGAGCTGCCAGAATTATAGTAAGATTTATACACATTTCGGAAAGTAAGGGCAGTTTCTATTAATTTCTATTTTATAGCTTCCAAACAAAATATCGGTTAACCAAAGAGGTTTTTATGTACCTACGTTTTCAATGAAATAAAGTTAAGGGAGGGCGTGAGAAGTACGTACATTCCTCCAATCATGAGGCTTTTAGCAACACTGGAGATATTGGCAGGTGGCGGCTATCAATGGCAAGTTGGTGGAGCACACACAACTCCAATCGGGCATAGTACACTGTCGAGGATCTTTCGGGACACGTTGTCATCCATGGAAGACATCTATGCAGTCAATGGATAATCTTTGAAAAAGATTTTCAGCCCTGTAAGGAGTGGTTCAACCAAAAATATAATATTCCTGGAGGTGAAGTATATATGTATATACATAAATGACTAACATTTCAACTATTTTACTTTATTAAGTTGTTGGCGCCGTCGATGGAACACATTTGCAGTTGCTTTAACCTGGAGAAAATGAGCATATATATTTTAATAGGAAAGGAAAGCATATCGACAGCCACACTGCAAAACCCCGTAAGTCACTATGTTTCCAAAAATAAGGTTCTGAGCCTTTCCCATAGATCGTGATATTTCCCACATTAAAATTCAGTCAAAATCGGGTTACAACTTCCCGTTTCTTTCCAGTGGTGAAATGAAATAACCGTCGCTCATATACATACGTTATAATTATCACAGTTTTTTCCCTCTCCTGAAAACTTTTTGGTTTTGGACATACAGGGTTTTGCAGTGTGGCTGTCGATATGTAGCATTAATGCAATGGTTGTAAGTATGCCTATATTTTTTAAATGTCCACCTTTTTTCAACTACCTTAATGGGTATTCTTTAACATATGTAGATCTGTGACCATAAACTAATCATCAAAGAAATATGTCCACAGTATAGAGGTGGAGTATAGTTACTCGATAATGTGTATACCTTAGGAGATTCTGGGTACCCTCTTGAGCCATGGTTAATGACCCCGTACCGATTACGATAAGATGAAACCGACACAAGTAAATGTATATTCAATGATGTACACAGCAAAGCTAGGAGCATAGTTGAAAGAAGCATTGGAAGCAAAAGTTAGTATATGTCTTAAATCAAACACTTCTTAATATATTATTTTAATTCGCATTGTTTGCCTTAGTTCGCTGGACAATCCGACATTGGTTGAAACGCAAACGTGTGCGCCGCTCTTCACAATGTGTGCATCACCCTGTTCCCTTCCGAGTGAATAACCAACTTTTAACTTCAAGACAAGAGGAGATAGAGTCCAACCCACCAAACAGAAGCAGCCGAGAAGCGGAAAGAATCAGAAATAGAATTAAAGACCATCTTTTTCAATCAATGTAAATATTTAATTTTGATTGCATATAAATTAAATTGAATTCATTGTAAAAAAAAAAACAAAATTGTACTTCATTTCTCAGATAAGGCATATGTATGCCATTTTTAAAACTAAATTAAAGTTATTCAGCAGCTTTACGTTTCAGCAAAGCAATCTCACATCTTACTTTCTCTATGTAAATCTAACTACAAGACTTGTACCTACTTTCATTTTCTTATATTGCATTTCAGTTGAAATTTGTTTTTCCATTAACTGCAGTTTTTTGTTGCCGTTTTCATTATTTTCTTTCAAAAGTTTTAGAATTTCAGTTTGAAATTTTGCTTGGTTCTCTATTAATTCCACTTTGGGATCTGCACATCTTTTTGCTTTGGAAGTGCATGGTGCCTCATTTTCACTTTCACTATCCGTAGTAATATTTTGTCGTGGTGATTCAGTCTCACTTGGCACTTTATTTTCGTCATTGCTCGATGAGCTTCCTGCACTTGACATTGCTCTAAAATATTCAATAATAAAATCTTCCTCCGGTTGTCGAGGCGATGTGGAAGAACAAGGTTGCTCTGCATTGTTACCATGTGATGACGCGCTCGGAACTCCCATCAAATGTTCATTTATTTTGGCAGCAGCAATTACTCGTTCTTCCATATTGCTTAACGAAACAGCTTCATATGGCCCACCACCCGTTTTATGCAAACTCCTCATATTTATAGTTTGCGTTTCGCTTTGTACTTGTAATCAGTCCATACCTAGAAATATTTCATGAATATTAATTACAACAATAAATTTGTATCTAATTTTTAATTAACACGCACTTTCTGCCATCCTTTTGTTGCCTTCGTGGGAGGCCCGTTACTATGTAAAAGATCCGTTAATTTTCCCCATAACTGTTTCTTCTTTGCACGGCCATTACTCGCATTTTGCAAGTTATTTTTTGCTAACGCATCATGTTTTTCCATGAAATTTATCAATATTTTCAACTGAGCAGAGTTCGTTTGTTGACTCCTAAATAAATTTCAATAAAAAGTAAAAAATTTTAAAATATTGAAATTCTACTTACATTTTGTTGCACTACAATGCTGGCAAATGGCAAAACGATAGTATAATTGGTGGCGAACGATTTATGTCGAACGTTCGATACAACTCAACGATATTTTTGGTTAGAGGAAGCAAAAACGATACTTCGACAATCGTTTTTGCTCGATATCGAATTACGGAAAGCCACCCCAGTATAATTGGCTTCGAGCGAATTCAGTTCTACACGCACGCACACACTGCCTTGGTTCGAAAGAAAATATTTTCATTTTTTTTTTATAAAAACTACATAATGATGCAGCCCTTCTTCTAAAACCTTCCTCCGACATTTGTGTAAGGGTTTTAGAAGTTGACACCTAAATTCATAAAATATTCAAACTTACCAAAACTGCAAACTAAATTGAACGTTTCATATGATTCGTGATATAAATATGTGCACTAAATTAAATATTTTTCACTTCACAATATTTTTCTCAGACTAAAAAAAATATTTTTCACATTCACTTTCTAATTAATTTAATTATTTTACATGTCACTTTGACAATGTTTTCAACACACTCTCCATCAATTTTATATCTACAGTGCGAATTCTGTCAATGTCAAGTCAAATTCTTAATAGGGTCTATACACGATGCGTCTGAGCCAAGAGTCAATTTAGGTGTATTAGTGAAAATGTGTATGTAGTAGCTACACCGACATGACTCTGGCATGACTCAAGAAAATCAAAATGAGTTTGATATTTTGCTGTGATTCGCCCGTCAAATTTTGAAAGTCAATTGACAAACCGTTTAAAAAATAAATAACGAGAAGAAAAAATGTATTTTAATTTCAAAAATGTCTGCCAATAAGTTCTATATGAAGGAAAATAAAAAGTTTTTACTTGAATTCATGGAAGTATATACATACATGATATATTCATTTTGAACCTTATGTAATGAAAACTATTCACAAATGAATGACGCAAGGGAACCCAGAATGATGGCGAGTCAACATGTACACAGATGACTCTTGACTCAGACGCATCGTGTATAGGCCCTATAATACGATTCCCCGATAAATATTATGAAATATTAAAAAATTAAAATATTTTCTTTCATAAAAATCTATGACCTACAAAGTTTATCTGTTCAGGCCTTATACCGTCACAAAGCGAAATAGGGATTCATTCTATGAACAAATCGTTTGTATAATAATTTTTCTCTTGGGTTCAGATGAATCTGAAATCCACTCTTAGCGGACACCTTCATATGAACATATTCTTGGGTCAGCCTTGGTCCACCTAATGGTCAATATCTTGGAATTGGGTTCACAGATGAACCTGAAAACTGCTCCTTGTAAAAACTCTTATCAACACCTTTTATTTGAAACACATATCGTAAAAACTCATTCGAGGTCACCCTTGGTTTACATTTTGGTCAATATGGTTCTCTGGGCAAAAACAAATACAATAAAAAAAAAAATTAGTGAAATCGGTCTATTTTCGTTCAGGCGTGATGCGATGACCAAGGGAAATGGGCATTCATTTTTATATACATACATACATTCATTTTTATATATATTGACGAGATACCAACCAATATTTGGATAAATTACTTGCCAAAAAGTTGCAGCGGCTTTTTAAGGTTTTCGACCAGTGAAAAATTTGAAACTCAAAATTTAATTTTTTATCTTTAGGAATAAAATTATTATTATTAATGTTAATATTATATGATATAAACATAATAGATAATTCAAGTAATATATGTATATACCTTTTTTAACTTTTTTTTTTCTCTTCTATTGTTAATTATATAAAGACGCTAATGACTCAATTGTATGCGTAAGAAAAATGCTCCCACAATTTTTTTTTTTTTTTTTTTTTGATATTCTATTTATTTTTATGATATCTGTGGTCACAAGCAATAATCGCTTATATTGCTGATTATATATACATTAATTGGCTACAAATAAAAGTATATGAAATAATTATGATTATTTTTATATGTACCCTTGTTTGGATGTAGGAAAAAAAGAAAAAGACCACAGTGCTTGCTATATTTGCCAAAAAAAAAAACTACTTGGTTTACTTTCCCAGAAAATCGGTCATATGTAGAATTTTGTGCGTATACGCAAGAAATAAAGAGAAAAAAAATATCGCTCTAAAAAAATAAAACTCAACCATGAGTTTTATATTCGATCGAAAAAAAATGAAACTCAAAAATTAATGATTATTTTTGATCAAAAACTAAAACTTGAAGATAACTATTATTGTTAATTTTTACGTAAAAAAAATCAGAAAATAATGATTAATTAGCGATTTTAATAATAAAACTCACAACAGTTACGGTCCTTGCTGAAAACCTCACGAAAATGTCTTACAAGACTTCCAACTTTAAACTGGCGAAATTTTTGTATTTTGACAAAAAGAACAAAATCTAACGGGGCTTTAAGAAATACTTCAGCCTACTTAATTGTCTTAAATTTAAGTAAAATATATACTCATTGCTGATGCATATGTACTTACTCCGTTAAGAGATAAACTTTTTTTCTTCTTTATTTTGAGAAAATTGTCTCAAATTTAAGTAAAATATAAACTCATTTCTGTTCTTAGGCAATATTTTACTTGAAATCGCCTCAATTTACTAAATATTAGTAAAATTGCTTTATAAATCAGGTCAAGACTATATACTTACTTGTCTTAAGTGCGTTTTTTCGTACTTTTTAAGAACAAATTTCGTTAAAAGCATAGGTTTTTCCTTCAAAATAGGAAAATTTTCTAGCTTGTGTGCCAAGTAACAAATTTCCTTAACTTTGAGTGTGGGTAGTTTTCCCTTATTGCCACAGAAATAGTAGAGTACGTGGACTTAAAAAATTAATTCACCATTCAAACTTCATCCTGCGACTTCGTATTCTTCTTTTACAATATTTTTGTATACCTTTCAACAACCACAAACTTATGAGAATAAAAAGAGGCAGAATCACTAATAAGTATACCGAAATAATCACGGCGAAGCGCACAGTCGATTTAGGTATGTCTGTTAGGCATCTGCCTGTTTAAATGGAAACTAGTCCTTCAGTTATAAAGAAAGCTCGATGAAATTTGGTAAGAGGTTACCATTTTGCAATATGTTATTCATTCATCCAATTCAATGCATAGTTTCCATACAATCGATTGTTTAAGGCTATAAATCTCGCAATTAAAAAGCTGGGTACCTAAAATGTTATATACATATGTTACAGATATACATATGTAGGTACATATTGTGGCTATTGAAAATAAGCTAGATCGGACCGAAATAACATTTCATATAGGCCTTATACAATACAGCTGTTTGATAAACGGGGCGATTAACAGGGTAAGACTGTCATATTTTGCAGAATTTGTTCTTATTGTAAGTAAGAATCGGACACCTAAAACTTGTGTGTCTGTTCATGAAAGGTATAAAGAATATAGATCTTTCTCTGCTTGTTTCAAATTACCTGGGCCATGCGATGCATTTTCCAACACCATTTTAAATTTATTAAACTCTCAAATATGCTATGAAAAATATTTATTAAACATGAATCTTCTCAGTACTCTTTGCCACAGGTTAATATATGGGTGTTTCCATGAGAAGGTCAACCACGACTGAAAAAATTATATGACCAGAAAATCTGTTTTAAGACGAATTATTAAGGGAAAAGGAATTGAATTTTTATAAAATGGAAGTATTTACAGCTTGTTGGTATCTTAAAACTCATAAACGGAAGAGTAAAACTGAGATTTTCTTCAACTCAGTTTTCGCAAATTGAATCAACTATTTTCTCTTCCGAATTACTTAAATTAAGAGATTTGAAGTAGTGCAAATACATTTTAAAATTAAATTAACAATGCCAACTACTTACAAAAATGAGAAAAAGAGAAGTTTGAACTCGAATAACGGTATTTTTTTAATTTACTTTTGATAGTATACCTTTGTCGCGTACGTTATGCAAAAACATTATTTGTCTATATCATTTGTGAATTGACAGTCGCAAGTAATAGAGATTACAACTCCAAATCAAGAGATCTTCTAGTTAAATATATTTGCTGAAATTTTCTTTTGAATCGAAGTAATAAAAATTGTATTACCCTTTAAAGTTTGTCGCATACGTTATTTTAAGTATGAATATTTTATTGTAATACATTAAAATCGACGTTAAAAGCAATTTTTTCAATAATATTATCCTGAATACATAGGTGCAGTTTAAAAATAAGTTTATTTTAACAAGCATCCCTTATTTTGTAAATAAATTTAGCTGCAAATATTTTGAATGGAATTTCTTTGCCACCTCGCATGGCAAAGGCGCTGTGGATGGAATAGGTGTTCTTATAAAGAGAAAGGTGTGGCAAATAGTAAAAGCTAATAATATAATTTTACCAGATGCTTTTTCATTTTATAAATGCGCTTGTGAATATATCGATATATTCGTCGACAGTCAACATATTACTGCTCGTTACGAGAAAATATTAGCGTTTATGTAAATATATAAAGAATGTATATCAACAAATACATATGTTATGAATTCGATTTTATTTTCATTATCATATAGTTTTTATAATAAGAATACATTTTTATTTTGTTTCCTAATTAAAGTGTAAATTTCAAACAAAAAACATTTTATCAGGGACCGAACTAAAGTCAGTGGAATTAACGGCAGTGACGTTAATTCCACTGACGTTAGTTCGCGCCACCAAAATAATTGTTATTTTTTTCTTTCAGAATTCACATTATCATCAGATTTATTTTATTTTAGTCATCGTAACCAATATAAATGAGAGATTTATTTTTTTGGCTACGAATAACCCTTATCGCAAGTAATAAATTTTTTGGTTATCGGTGACCCACTCGACAGCAAACTATTTTTGCTGAATAGTGGTAAATTTTTCCTCGAGGAACTTGCAGACATTGGTCATGCCACTCCAGCAACTCAAGTTGTTTTATATTGTTTGCATTTTTTTGCTACCGATAACCAAAAGAATTATGTTACTTACAATAATGGTTATTGTTAACCAAAAAATGTTTCTCTCATTTATAATGGTTATGTTGACCAATATAAAATATGTCTTACGGTAATGGTTAATTATAACCAATATTTGAATACATCAGTATTAATGGTTAAATGTGACCTTTTTATCATATTTCTTATAACAGTTACGTCCCTGCATTTTATTATTAATATACTAGAAAAATTGTCGCGAACGTTATGTCACGTACGTTATTTAGTTTTTTTTTTAAATAATAATATAAAGAGACGATTTCTCTTTAAATATGAGAGGATTGTAAAGGTGCATTATTTAGCTTAGGTTACGAATATTCAAAGAAATTAAGAACTGGCTTGATTCGCAGACTTTCGCATATATGTACATATGTGCACAATATAAGCACTTCCGTTTTTGCCGCGTAAGTTATCACCTCATTTTGAACGGATATTTTAGACACCAAAGCTTTCAGGGCGACCAATTTTTTTTCCAAACATACTTCTTTTTAATTGCAACGTAACTGTATTTTTATTTTCCCGAAAACTCGTTTTATGTGAGATTTATATTACTCCAAAAGTGTTCGAATGTCGCATACGGCTGCATGGAAACACCCATATGGGTATTTCCATGGCAAATCGTAACATAGTTGAAATCCGCCAATTTTGATTTGAATGAAATTTGGGGAAGATGTTTCATTTATTATAAAACAAAGTTCTGCCAAAGAAAAAAAATTATAATTTTTTTTTCAAAAGTTACATACATATGTAAATCCTAAACTTTTACTTTTTCCTGTTTTTCATCAACCTTGCTAAGCTAAGCAGCAATGACAGATACGGCCCCTGATATACAATAAGGTTGGAAAGACTTCCCTAGACTCAACTGCCATCACAGAAACAATTTGAGCGTTCTTTAAATACCTGATTAAAATGTAAAAAATGGCGAAGCATCATTTGAATACTACGCCACTTTTAATATATGTATGTAGGTGTGCAGAACTGTGGCATACCGTCTGAAGAAGATATTCTCAGCAATTTTCTAGAAAGTCACAGAGAACTACAGGACCTGGGAAATATTTAATTTTTGTAGAAGAAGAATCGGCAGATAAAGATTCGGATAAGGCTTTCTCGCCATTTACTTTCCTGTAACCTTTCAGCAGATAAAAAGTAACGAACGTACCGATTAATGTTTCGAACTTCCAAATAATTTTTTTGAAAATGACAACTGGAAGGGTGTACAAAACAAACCAAACGTACTAATTGTCTGTACACACATCCATACATATGTAAATGTGCTTGGCTACTTAAGTAGGGGTTTCATTAAAGGATAAGTTCACTTCAAACTTCTCGATCAACTGGGAGTTGCCACACGTTTTAAAATATCTTACATATATACTTTTCACTTGAAAAGTTAAGTTCAGTTTACTCAACGAACTAGTTCAATTAAAATACTTCTTTCATTAGTTCTTTAATCAAAAAACGCCCAAAGCCTATTGTGTAAGTAAAGACTTTGAAGTGTTTTGTTCATTTTTTGTGAAATTAATTAAATATTGTACAAATAACAAGAGGCACGTGACTAACGTAATGTATCCTTTCTGAATGTGGTAATATTTTCGATCTTCTGAAACTGCGCCTGATACAACCCTAAAATAAACAGTCGGTGACTGAGCTGTATTAACATTTACTGACAATGGATGGAAATTCATTAGGGCCCACCATTCAGGTGTCTGCATGGACTCCTTTTTACTCCAAGTTGTACTCACCAGCGTTATTTTTATACTTCTTTTCTGACGAATGAACGGAAGAGCGTAAAAAAACACTAGCATCACGACCAAACGACGTTCCATGCCACTGACACGGCTTGGCTTTACGCTTTTAAACTGCAATATGATGATGTCGTTTCTAATCATATCGACCTTAAGTATGGCCAACACAATTCATCACTTAGCAGGGCAATAGGGCTCTTGAATGCTATAAAGGGATATAAACAAGGTCACGTGCTGAATACACTCCTGCCTCTTTAGTGGTTGATAATAGATGACGTGCAACGTGATGCTGGCGTATTGAAACTTCTACTTGTGCATACATTCGTATGTACATGAAAAGGTACACATATCTGCAAACTAGCATTTTACCTCATCACCATGTCAGTTAGCTTAATATTAACATAACGAATTATTAGCCTAACCAGAACATTGGATAAGCAGATAAAGCAGTATACTCGTAGTATGATATTTCATAATCGTAAATCCTTTTAGGCGTGCATAATTGGCATTTAAATAACCTTCAAGGATATTCAATGCTCAGTTCCGATGCATATGGTCATCAAAATTTGAATATATATACATATTAGGAATGTCAATCCGGGGATCCCGGAATGTCAAGCCTTGATGTGCGGGATTTGTAATATGTTACCAAAGAAAAAATATGTGTTATATTTATGAATAGTAATGTTTCGGTTGATGTGTAATGCTTTTGATTTTTCAGTTTCAGTTTTATGATTGTGTTCCCAGCAAATAACAAGAAACAAGGATCTGCCGACAGTTTGAACTTGTTATTTAATATTTGAATTTTATGTTTAAACATACCTCACATCTTTTATAACAAAAACTGAGCTAACACGGATTTTAAGCTGGAGCACTATACTATGCTGCTCTCATTTCACAACCTGCGACGGCCGCTGTCATTGATCAAGTTACTATGACCAAATTTTTCGTTTACATTAACCCTTCTGCTACGGTATAAAAAATCACACTCTTGGTGTTTTGGGACAATTTGACCCACTTGCGCTACTTATAACTTTTTTAATTAAACTTAATTTTTTTCATTCAAAACCGTTTGTAGAAAACATTTTGTTAGGAAAAATGTATGCAATTTTGGATGGATACGGTTCTTTAAAAGCATTTTCTATAAATTTATGCATAACTGTATACCAAATCACATGGTGGGTCAAATTGGCCAATAAGTGTAACAAAAACAACTTAAGATCTTCCTGGTAGTGTTGGTAACCATTATGGCTTTAATTTGTATGCTTACTCCCCCATTTGACGCCGTAAACAAGTGCATACATATGTATGTCAAAGTACTTAAATTTTTGTTTTGAAACTTTGAACTCAAAATCGCGACCAAATTTGGCATATAATGTTTTCAAACAACTTTTGTCGAAAAAACCTTAACCAAAGAACAACTTTAATTGATAATGGGTGCCTGGAAAGATGCAACATGCAACTATTTCTACTTTCTCAGTGTAAGAATCAAAAGGAAACAAAACTAGTAAGGAAGTCTAAGTTAGGGTGGAACCGAACATTAAATAACTAGTAGTGTCTGTTGTACTATCCCAATTTACTCAGGTCTATTTTAATACCTGAAAAGTGGTTATAAAGGCACCTGATTGTTTTCGATAAAAACCACTTCTGTTTTGAGTGGTAAAATAAATTATCACTAGATAAGAAAATATAAATAGCTTTCCCCATGTTCATGAAAGGTATGAAAATAAACACAATTAATAAAACAAAAGTCAGTAGGGTGTTAACTACTTGCTCGTAAATCTTGCTTCTTTGTCATTCGATTTGCGTAATTTTTGGCAGAAGTATACTACATACTATTGGGAAGCATCTTACTAACTGTCACTGAAATACCTTATTCAAAGTGCAAGCAATCGATTTTGAAAATAGCAGACCTTTTTTGCTGAAAGGAAGCGGCGCCACGCCTACTTCAACAAAATTCACAACATTTTTTACAGTTTAGTTTTGCGTAAAAAGCTTATTATGTGTTCAAAATCTTATTTGTATAACTTAAACAATTATGGAAATATCGCGATTTTAATTTTACAAAGAAATTTTTCGGAACTGTGTTCAAAAGTGGGCGTGTCCGTTAACCAATTTTGTTTATTTTTACAGCAAAGAGTTAGCTTGATATGTTGAACACTTTCTACAAATATCCTTTCAATAAATCAATTTTTACCGGAGTTATGGCATGGAAAGTTTTGTGGAATAATCCACCATAAAGGGGCGGAGCCACTCCCATTTTTCAAAAATTTTAGAGGTGGAATAGAAATGATATACAGCTAGTTTAAGCAAAGTTATTGCATATTCAATGTATCTATGATCCTTTTCAAAATCTTCGTGTAAAATTGGGCGTGGACCTTACCCGATTTAGCTAATTTTTTCTCGAAATATTGCCGGTATTAATATAAAAAATATGTGTCCTGAATTTCATTTTGCTATCTAGAGCGGTTTTTTATTAATGATTCATAATATTTCCAAATTCGACTTATGAAGTTAATATACGTGTGCGAAGCACTACTAGGTGTAAAAATAAGCCAACAGAAGCAATTATTATCACTCACGATTTTTGTTGCTATACCGCCAGTTCAGGTTCGGTTTTCAAAGGAAATTTAAAATTTTTGAAAAAATATTTCATATGTCGCTAACTGCTTACAAAGAAAGGCGGCTAATAATAGCTAGATGCCCAAAGAAGTTCAATTGCTAAGTCTATACTCTGTAAAGTTTTACAAAATATTGGAAAAACGGAAACAATTTTTTTTATCATTCTAAATATTCATTGAAAATATTCATAAAAATCACAGAAATTTCAACAAGTATAAAAAAATCTCGTATATTCTTCTGATCGGTTGGTAAGACTATTATACGTATTTTAAGCTTCTCTGCTCTAATGGGGTATAGTGCTAATAATAATAATTATTACTGAGAAATATTACTTTTGAGTTACCCATAATTATTGTTGTGATATTTTACTTTAAAAATTTCAAAGTAATAACTATGAGCAATTTTTATTTTTTTAATTCTTCAAAGACCTTTTCTTCGAGACTTTTAAAATAAAAGTCTTTGGACAATAATTTTTTGTAAATTTTTATTTTTTAAGTCTTTGAAAAAAATTGTTTTAATTTTTTCTATAGTAAAATTAGCACGTTTTACAAAGGTATGTACAAACACAGACAAAGGGCGTCTATTACCTACGGTATCAATATTGCGCCAAACCAACATAAATATTGATATTGAGAGGAAAATATTCCGTATCTATGGAACTGTAATATTTTCGTGTGCGACTTTTTTAATTTCAATAATGTCAGACCTGTTAAATTCCCATTAGAATTGAGTAATCAACTGATTGAATAGCTTTTTTAATCATTAATGATTATTTTAATTGTTTCGCTGCAGAAAAAATTATTAATAGGTCTAAAGCTCGTACCGAACCAGGATACTTCAAATATAAAGGCCGGAAACACAAGCTTGTTGTTTGTGTAAAATATCAATAAGTTTTCAGAAATTTTCAATTACTAATTGATTAGAATTAGAAAAAAATCAAAAATAATAAAAAAGAATTAAAAAATCAAAACTAATCGAAAGTAATCAAAATAAGATTTTTAGATTACTTTGGTTTTTTTTGGATTTTGTTGATTATTTTTTGATTTTTTTTTATTTTTTTAATTTTTTTGCTGAGTATTTTTGAGAGTATTTTTATGTAGTATAAAAGGAATGCTTGTGACATTTTCGAAGTTAAGTGTTCACCGACGATACGTATCGGTTTGATATAACGGTTCAGCGACACAGTTTTCACAGAGGATTTTTATTTATCTTTGTTTTTCTTACATATATATCTACTTTCTTTGAATATAATACAATACAGTTTCAATGTTTTCTAAAACGGCAAAAAAACTGTAAAAAATGCGGTTTGTCTGCGTCGATACAATGGACTTCACATATGTGTGCATGTTCTTAAATTCTACAAAATTTGGATAAAAACGAACTTTATGCATCGCTTATGCATATTTCCATCTATCAAACAATACAAAAAATAATCAAAACAATCAAAAATAATCAAAAGTAATCAAATAATCAAAAATAATCAAAAGTAATCAAAAATTTAATTTTTTTTAAATCATAAAAAATCATGATTGTTTTTTAGAATAATCCTTAAAACAATCATTGAAACCCCTAAACAATGGGTGATCAATCATTACTATGCTTTTCCAAAAAGGAATCAATCAAACCGGTAATCATTAGGATTATTAATCATTACTTAACAGGTCTGAATAATGCAAAAAATGTCGGCAGAAAATTATTACCACATTGATTCAAATTATATGACTTGTGTAAAACACTTCCATAATAAATATACAGTGCACTCGTGATAATATGAGCACCGTGAAATATGAACACCCTAAAATATAACCACCGTTTTGCTTCCATTGAGTACTCTAAAATATGTACTTTTGGTCAAAGCTCTAAAATATGAACACTATTGATTTTCAAATTTCTAACAAATTACAAGAGCTTTATAAAATGGCGAATCCCATAGTTATTAAAATATAAAATGTACATAAACGTCGCTGAGAAATACTTGCGTTCACATGCTTTGCTTTCTCTTATGTTCAGTCCTCAGTAGAAATTTTCAAAGGAGTTATTCGGTCATGAACAAAAGAAACAACAAAAGCGGATTATTGATTTTTTTTCGACGTGAACTAAATTTTTTTAAATGTGCCTAAAACTAATTAAATAGAATATTTTTCAATTTAGTTGACTTTCGTAAATATGAACAATCTCGTAAAACTGAACAGGCCTGGTTTTAATTAGTTCATATTATCACAAGTGCACTGTATGTACATATATTATCTTAGTATCAAATGTAAAATTCCAGCAAGGAGGGCCCCACAGTTTAGGAAATAGAAGAGGATCTAAATAACTATATATTCTATTGAACTCAGTTAAAGCCATAGTTGATCCCCACACGACTCCGGCAAGGAACGGGGATGCTTAGGCTTAGAAGGAAAAAACACATGGAGGTTGGCTTGACCATTATCGAATAAGGACCCTAAAATGTATGACCTTTCCTCTAAATTAAACATTATCTCCAGTTGGTATCCATTTTTCTCTTCGAGCGGAACCCGGTATTGTTCCGACCAAATCCTTGGCCTCCAAATTAATGAGCTGGCATAAGCAGATAAAAAGTTAATTGTACCCAACCTTAAAAATCGGATATGACATTACACCAAACTGTCGCCTTCGTCGCTTATAAAATCTCAAAGAAAAAAAAACGGGCTCGAGCTGTTATTCTCTAATATAATTGCCGATCCTAGCAGATACACACTCGAAGAAGTTGCAAATACGTTTGCATCTCGAAGAGATACTCCGAGAAATACAGTTGTACCATCCTTTGGCACGTGCACCCGCAGGCCATTCGCAGTATTCACAAATATCAGTAATTTGATTCATACCTTAAATAACTTAACAAGAGGAGGACCTCGATATGCCCAATGACAGTTCTTTAAAAGAAATAATTACCTGTTAAACCAGGTCATATAATCAATTTTTACTAAAGCACATCATGGAAATAGGTACTGGTTATATAAACACTTCTTCGTTCTCTCCTCACCTTGAATATTTTTAAAGACTTAAAAATAATATATGTATCTCATAAAAAAACTATTACTGCGAGACTTTTATATTATAAAATACAGAAAAAAAGTCTTTGAAGACTCGGATAGTAGTTATTTCATTTTACAAATTTTAAAAATCTTGTGCAAAGTAATAATTTTTCAAGACTCAAAAAAATATCTATTGAAATGAAATAGTTATTTTGAGACTTTTATGAATATTCTTATAATGGGTATGTCTTTGTTTAAATCAATTTTCATCAAAGATTAATATCGTACAATAATTTTAAAACAGTCACAACTCAAAAAAATGTTCGACCAATAATAATAATTGTATTCGAGTTTTTCGTAATAAAAATTACATAGCTAAAGAGTTACCTTCGCGTTTAGCTTTGTAAAATTATAGCGCTATACTAAAGCGCTCATCACAAAGCTTTTCCGATTTTGAAATGTGACTGTTTCTGATTTACTGTGCAATATTATTTAATTGTTTTATTTCGGTTACGGTTTATGGAGATAGTTTCTCAAACAATTTGTTTACACTTTTTAACTGTTGGGGAATAACGAATACCGAAATCCCGGCATAGAGAAAATCGAAAAGTTGGCATCACTGATACAGCATGCTTTTGCAGCAACCCTGTAGGGAAAATTTCATGTTCTAATCCAGCGCCCTTTAAGGAAATAGTCCCCGTTGCTTTGCACTTTTTTTAGTGCGGAGCTAGTGAATTATTCTACAGTTTAGTCCTACTACTTGGCTAGGTACTATTTCTTTTGTGTCGAACCAGACCAAATTCCTACATAAAGATTCTAGTATGATTCCACTATCTTTCGATAGTGACGTTGTTTTTCTAAAAATTAAAACCTTAATTTCATTAACGCATTTTGAAGATCATTTATGTATGTAATACCTTAACTTGAATTTGAATTTTATTTTATCAAACATGAACTTAAACAATATCATTTTAAAGATTTTATGGTAATATATTAAAAATAAAAAATTGTGTTCTCTGCAAGGCATGTGTATATTTTTACATTATGCATTGCATACGTATTTTGGGTGTATGTATGTATTATCGTGCAAGCATCGGCGAAAGAAGAGATAGTTAAGGCAATTACATTAGATAGTAATAAAATAACTTCCACAAGCTTATGACATTTTAATACCAGACAATTTTGTATGATAACGTTTGCATTAGGGAGAAGAGCGAGAGATTATCAGGGGAACAAATATACATAGTAGACGAACAGCTAACCAAAAATAATTGTTTTTTTTTTTTGTTTCTCACTCCTATTATTACGGCTAACAACATAAAGTAACAGTCAGGCCCGACGAGAGGGGGGTTGGTCGGAGGTGATTCCGCCGGGCCCGAAGTTCTCGAATGGGCCCGTATTTTTCAAGAAATTGAGTGAATAGTTAAATTAGAATGCTTTTGATAAACGATTTATTTGAAAGAACAGTTACGTACATTAGCAAAAACTGGCAATGTAATGTAATAAGAGCTTATACATACATATTACTACTGAACTGTTTAGACGGTCAAACAATATATGTAGATATACGAGTACATACATACATACAATGCGAAAACGAGACAAACAGGCAGGTTCTGAAATTTGCGTGAAAGTGAATGTGAAAATGAATCCTAAAACGAGTGAATTCAAATTTGGTGCTCCGAAAAACGAGTTTTTCATTCATTTTACAGCTCGTTTTAAATTTACCTAAAAAATTAACGCACCTTTGACAGTTGCCACTGACAGAATAAAAATAATAAATTTTAGATAAAAACTAGTAAGTAAGCCTAAGTTCGGGTGTAACCGAACATTAAATACCTAGGAGTGATCTGTTTTGGTAGCCCAATTTACTCAGGTCTATTTTAATACAGCAAAAGTTGTTATGACGGCAACTGATTGTTTTCGACTAAAACATTTCTGTTTTGAGTGGTAAATTAAATTATCACTAAATAAAAAAATATAAATAGCTTTCCCCATGTCCATGAAAGGTATGAAAATGAAATTAATAAAAAACTAAATAGGTATGAAAAGGCAGTAGGATGGTAACTACTTGCCCGTAAATATTGCTTGTTTGTTATTCGATTTGCGTAATTTTTAGCAGGAGTATACTACATTTTATTGGGAAGAATCTCACTAACTTTCATTGATATACCTTCTTGAAAGTGCAACCAATCGCTTTTGAAAATAGCAGACCTTTTTTGCTGAAAAGTGGGCGGCGCCACGCCTATTTGAAGTACTCAGTAGAAATTAATTCATAACTGAAAAGAATAAGAAAAAAACTGAGTATATTTATTTATTTTATTTCTGCTTCAAGTGGTTAACGTTCGTTTAGTGCTTTAGCAAGGATCAACAATTTTCATCTCTCATGCTCCGCTCGTCGCAGGATTTCAGGACCAGCTACACTATGCTTAGGGGCAGAATTAGGCAAGAAGTTGGAATTCCAGATTATTATCGCTGCCGCCAAAGCTAAGAAAGCTCACTTCTACGTTCCAAATAACTGAAGATTGGAGGATGATAGCCAACAAATTTCGGAAGAACTATTTTTTAATTAATCAGATAGATAAATACAAGTCTGACCCAGATTTTTCTGTGTTCTTATAAACTCCTGTTATCCCTTTATTCGTATATTCCGATATAATCTAAATATGTATTTCTGGCCGAAAGTCTATATATGTAATTTAGTAAGTAGAAAGATAGTTGACGAAATTGATGCAGTATTCGAAGCTTTTATGTCTAAAGAGGGTACCACATTTATACCCCTGGACCCGGATTTCCTCCCGACTGCCTTGGTAACAGTACTTAGTAGATAAGGTCACTTAAATATAGAAATTAAACAAGTTTGTACTAAACTAACAGTCCTTGGCTTGGTGAAGCCCCAGTCATTCCTGTACAGAGCTCTGCCTGAAAGCAACGGAAGAGCGAACACCCAAAAAGTGCCGAATTTTGTCAAAGTCAAATATTTGGAAAAATGTCTTAGTATGTATTGAAAAACGTTTCCGAGAAACATCATTTTCCATCTTTTTGTTGGTTTTAATTTTTAAAAAAGCCTATATGTTTTCTTAAAACTTTTACCATACATATATGTAGGTTTTAAGATACTTAACTTACTCTGGACTAAAAAATATAGGTCGCAACAGAAGATTTTATATATTTTTGTTGTATACTACGATTTTAAATTGAAAGATAAAGTGCTAAGCTTTTGATCTTCGTTTAGTTTGGTCCGAGCTATGTACCTATGTATGTAAGTTAATTTTTTTTATCATTGATAGTTTAAAAATTTTTTTTTCTGGAAGCCAATCTCCTTTATTCTTTGACTTCAAACGTACAACTAAACTTTCAAAGTTATTAAATTTTAAAGCTAGCAAAACATGTCTGATTCGTTTTGCCGCCGCTCGCGCTCTTGTGACAGTCTTGTTGTTGTAGCGCTACTTAGCCCTACCTAGGTACACAGTATCTTACCCAGTAATATCATCAAACTCTTCTAACGGAAGTCCTAGAACCTCAGCAGCTTCGACAGGGGTGGACCAGAGGGATATGGTTAGTATAATGGGAGGACAAGCCGCATGCCGGACAAACATTAGGCAAGTCGGGGTTCAGTCTGGATAAGTAAGAGTTTAACCTATTAAAATATCCAGACCGGAGTTGGGCCAGCATCACCCTAGTCTCCCAAGGCAGTTCGCGCTCCTCTTCGACAACGGGTTGTTGTTGCCTGAAGGACGGCGTTCGCTGGGAGAGAGCTGACAACCGAATTTACCGAATTGGTGTGGATGAGGGTGAGGGCCTGCCGGTGCACCTCAGGATCAAACGGCGTGGAAATCAGGTGCCGGATCTCATCGAAATGTTTGCGTAGATGGCTTCTTATGCTCCTGGGGGACGGATTCTCGTTGACCAGGCGTCTGTTCGGATGCTGTGGTTTGCAGCAGTTGGGTGGGGAGAGCAGCGAAGGCGCTCGCTGTGGTGGTGAGAAAGCCCTCCCAGTCGGTTTTATTTAAGTTGGTGTAAGTGCGATTTTCGGTGGGGCGATCAATAGAGAGCACTATGGGTAGGTGGTCTGAAGCAAGCGTTAGCATCGGTCGCCAGTCAACGCAGTTTATAAGGCCTGCGCTGACTATGGTGATGTCTGCCACTCTAGTGGGGGCATCCCCATTTACCGTGCAGAACGTTGAATCGTCTATTTGGTCAGCCAGATGCTGCCCCCTACCATCGGCCTGCAAGCTAGAGTGCCACAGGTCGTGGTGTGCGTTGAAGTCACCAAGGATGACACGATTCTCGCCCCTGAGTAACGCACGAATGTCGGGGTGGTAATCCCTGGGACAGCAGGTGACAGGAGCTATGTATATGTTTATGATTTCAAGGTCGACATCGCCTGACCGGACAACCATACCTTGACGTTCGAAGATGGTGTCCCTCGGGTCGATGTCAGGCTCAAATAGACGATACTCCACCGATTGATGCGTGATGAATGCCAGACCACCCCAAGCCCTCTCGCACGATCGCACCGGTGTATGTTGTAACCGTTGCAGGTCTGAAAAGGCGACCTTCCACTGAGCTTTGTCTCCTGTATCGCTGCGATTTTGATGTTATATCGCCTCGAAATAACAGCCCTTGGTCGGGGAATCGAGCCATTCCAGTACGTAGAACCGGCTGTCGTGGGAATGGTTCCCGTCAACATTTATTTGAATACGCATACCTTTTTTCGATCCTTACCTACAATTAGGACAAACTCTTCAAAACTGTTAATTTAAAGATACAAAGCCAAAACCACATTTATCGGAACAATCGATTGTATGGGGCTATATGTTAGATTGATGAGATCTAGCTGCTTTTCACTACACATACCCATTTCATTTTCAGGTGGCGTATTTACAGATACTGGAGTTCGCTCATTTGTTGAAATTCAACCCCAAAAGCTTCTGGAATAATGTTATATTTAACTATAATATTAATTAATCCCAAATTGTGTCAGAATAATAGCATTTATAACTTTAGCCATACTTATCATGGTAACAAAAACATTTATTCATAGACATGTACATATGTATGTACATATGTTTAATTTATTATTTATTGCAAAACTGAACAATTTCAATAAGCAAAAATTACTACAGTTACTCTGTTTAAAAAGAGAATGTATATATTTTTTGCATTATAACATGTTATGGAAACGCGTCAAAATGGAGCAGTAAGGAAGGCGGTCGGCATGATATCAAGGTCGCACTGTGGCTAGTCATGTCGGCTGGGGTGGGCTCTTGCCAACCTTACCGTCCTGCGCCATAAACAGAGAAAGGTCAAAATCATGCCTTTGAAAACGCGGGGAAAAACGCAAAAACCGCGTCAAAATTACGTTTAAAACAACATCCGGTTAAACCCGGATGCCACGGACAGACCGTTGACATTTCAAATTCAAACTCAACATTCAAAAAAACTCAAAAAGAAAACCCAAAATAAAACGGGCATTTAAAATTCAAATCAAAATTCAAAACAGAACTGGTAAAACGAATAAAAAATTTAAAATTAATTGAAACTAACCGAAAAATCGAATAATTATTTAAATAAAACGAACGGATTTAAATTAGCCAAAAAAAAAACCTGAAAAAACAAACGAATCGGAAGCGACCGATTACTACAGCTGAAAAAGAAAGAAACAAACAATAAATCAAAAAAAAACAAGGCCGAACAATATAAGGGGGCGCCGCGGGTGTAGTTGCGACGCCCGGTGCTTGGCCCACCCTCATCCATGGCCATCGATGCACCTGGTTTCGATGGCCCCTTACCTAGAAAATCCTATGCCTCTTCTAAATAATATGGAACGCCAGCACTCCCATTTAATTATAATTTTTATTTATAATTCATTTTTAAACTTTAACTTAAAATTATTTATTTAAAAAAACATTTAATTTAGTTAATTAACTTTTCTTTTTAATTTTCTTCTTCTCCTTTTTAAATTACATTTCTATCATTCTCCTATCTCTTCCTACTTTCTTCAATTCATATTCTTATTACATTTGTTTTACTATAATCTAACTTTTCCTTTTTCTATCGCTAACTTTCTTTCGCTTATTTATGTATTTTTGCTTTGGTTGCTTATTCTTGTTATTGTTATATTATTAAGTTACTTTAATTATTATTTATTTATTGTTATGTTATTTTAACCATTATTTATTATTATGTTATTTTATTTGTGGCCTTTAGTTTGTTATAGTTGTAGTTTGTTTATTTAATTATTTATGTATTTGGTTTAGTTGTATTAAAATATATTTTTAGGTATTTAGTTTATGTATTTAATTAAATTCATTTTATTTTAGGTATTTAATTTTATTTAATTAAATTTATTTTATTTTATGTATTTAAATTTATTTTTATTTTATGTATTTAGTTTTATTTTTATTTTATGTATTTAGTTCTATTTTTATGTTATTTATTTTATTTTATTTATTATTGTTATTTTATGTTAAGTATTTTACTTTATTTAATCTTATTTTATTTTAAGGTATTTTTAATTATATTTCATTTTATGTATTTTGATTTTATTTACCTTTTATTATTTGTATTATTCTATTTTATTTTATGTATACTATGTATATTATGTTATCTAATTTTATGTATTTTAATTATATTTTATGCTATGTATTTTAAATAAAATTTTTTTTTTTTTTTTTTTTATATTTTATTTGTTATATATATATATTCTTCCTATCGTTTCATATTAGTTTTCCTTTTCCTACTCTATTCTACAATTACAAAATATAAGTTCATTTTAAAATTTTCTTTTTAAATTTAATTTCTCAAACCCTTCCTTCTCTATCTTTCTTTTGTTTACTAATTCCAATTGTTTTGTCTTCTTATGTCCTACCTATCAATCTTAATTTACTTTAATTATTTGGGGTTTCCCCAGTTAGAAAATTTCTAGTTCCTTCTTTTCTTATTTTAATATCATTTTAAATTATGTTCTTATTTTTAGTATTTTTTTCGATTTTTCCTATTCAAAAAGGTATACGCAAAAAAACTATACTATATTGGCTAGGTCTCACCCGGTTGTTGCAGTAGGCCGTTGGTGGGGCGCTACTGTTGTTGTTGTTGGTATTTGTGCGGCGGGCCTATAAGTGGGCGGCCCCCGTTGTTGTCACTGCTGGTAGTTGGTGTTGTTGTCGTTGCCGGTGTTACAACCGGTTGCCGTTGTTGTTACAGGTGTTTGTTGTTGCCGGTGTTGTCGATGCTGGTTGTTGATGGTACTATTGTTGTTGCGGCGGGCCTATATGAGGCGGCCCCCGTTGTTGTCACTGCTGGTAGTTGTTGTTATAGCTGGTGGTGTTGTCTATACTGGTGGTGTTGTCTATGCCGGTTGGTGTTGTCAATGCCGGTTGATGTTGTCAGTGCTGGTGTTGTACACAAATTTTTGATTTGCTTTGTATTTCTATTTATTGCAGCAAATTATTGAATATTTGTTTGTTGCAATTGTTGTTATTATTGGTGCTTACTTAGGTCGCTTCAAAACTGGAACACACGCGGCTGTAATGAAAAATACTATATTAAGTCTAGTCGCTTTCAAATCTTTGTATCTTCAAGGTTTCAACTTACCAGTTAGTCCTATATTGGGTGAACCAACCCAGCCTGTGCTAATTGCATGTCTCGTCTTCAGTAGTGTTCTGTTAATTAATGTCCAAAATGCTATTAAACGAAGCATGTAGTTGCACCGTGATGACGATCCAGAATGTGCCAAGTGTGTGCGCAACGCATGAGAGGATTTTACGAGTATGGTCACTTGTGTTTTTTCCCTTTTTATTGCTTGAATTTAGTTTGGTTTTTGTATTTTTCAATCAATATTGAAACTAGCATATACATACATATGTATATATGTTGTATTTATGAGGATATCTTGGTGAATGCTATTTCAATTTATGGATTTAATAATTTACCACTTTATTTAGTTACGCAAAGGTAAAGTAGAAGCACACTAGGCTTTAAGAAAAAAAACTACGACTGCTTTTGTAGTTGGCTGATTTTCAGCATTACATATGACGCACACACTGATTTTTCCCTTGCAAAATGTATTAATACAACTTTGACTGTAATACAGCCAAAGGTGAAGACTAACTCACTGAATTTGAAATTTTACACTTTTTGATGGCTGTTGAGATAACTAAACAATTGTTCTGGTTTTGTATTTAAGGGGTATCACTTAAAATTTTTCACGACACATCACGACCGGTTGCACCAAAAAATTTTCACATTTGAATGGTCGAATGCCGGTGATGCCGCTATAGGGAAAATTTCCAATCAACTGCGACTGCGCAATGGAAAAGTTCCGTTGCCCAGTCTGACATGGCGTGATCGTTGCCAGGTGGGACACTACGATTGGTGGTTGCCATCAGGGTTCGGACTTTTATTACTATTTTAAGGACCCTATTGCACTACTAAATTTAGTAAAAGTACAGTACTCATTCCGAAACAAAAAAACCAGGCCCTATGCTATTGAAATTAACGTAGAAGATATGATTTTACAACTGTTTAGTAGATTTTATGATAGTTAATCTGTAGACATTACTTAAAGTGAAAGTTCGGTAATTACACTTTTACTTTAAGGCTTTAAAGAAAAGGAATTTAGTACTTTTACTTTTACTACTCTTTTGTTCTTTAGTTAGTTTAAAGGTGAATTTTCACGTATGGAACAAAAGTGGAAATTACAGAAGGTTAAAAAGGAATAATTATCCTACGGGAAAGTTTGAAGTCAGAGAAAAATTTAACTAATCAACAAAAAAAATCATACGATGGTAATATTATATGGGAACATAAAACGTAGTAGATTTGTGTAAAGTGCATTTAGTATTGAAATTACTACAATTTTAACTAAGTCCGAACCCTAAAGGCACGCTTTCGTTGGCGCGCGAAAAAAGGAAGGTTCTAGAACTTGTGTTTGGTGTGTTCCCTTGGTGGTCCGCGGAACCCGACGTTACTGGGTTTTAGGGTAGATGACACATGAAACTCCTTGTCCGACCCGGCCATGGATAATACTATAATACACGAATATTGACGCCGTTAAAATGGTTAAACTTCCACCTTACAAATGCTTTTTACCAATTACTAATACTTATTGTCCACTTTGGTTGCACCTTGTTTTGGCGATATGATGAGTTATCCATCGAGTCAAGGTCAGGAATCAGGACGGGATTCCATGTGTCTCCCACCCCACTAATTGATGAATTAATATAAGTTACCCAATGATATACGTTAATTTCACCTACAAGAAATAAATGATATTTACTTATGTCAAATGCCCATTTAATTCACTGTCATTTTTCGGGCAATCTGGTTTACCCATCTTTTTTTTTATTTCTGGCCACACCGAGAACACACCAACCACTTGTTTGTCTGGAAATTACAAATTCCGTTATTGGTGCCTTTTTCCATTTTATGGAACATTTGGTGCTGCCACCTCGGCAAAAATCACGCCACTTCCCAGAATCTATCGATTTATGTCAAACCGCAGTGTGAACCTAAACTGTCACCTATCCAACCGCAGTGAGTCATACCAATCAAACTCAATAAAAGAAAAATGACTATAAGTTGGAAGTAGACCATAACAAACCTGCTTCGCTTCGAAGACCGGTCAATGAAGCGAACAGGAAAAAGGTATACTTGCAAGAAAGCCATTTCGAAATAAAAAAAAGGAAACGTGGGGCACGACTCACCCCTAGATAAGAGTCTCTAGTTCTACCACAAGCTAGCCGGGCACAGAAGATCCGCCAGTAAGGAGATAAATTGAAGTATTTTGTTTCGTAGTTCAAAACGCATTGCGGCGAAGGGAAGTTTTTATAGTGGTTTGGCCCCCACAGAAGTTAGGCTTGAGAAAAACGGAGAATTTAATTTTGTTTCATAGTTAACATGCTTCGCGGCGGTAGACATTTGTTATTGGAGAACTCGTCAAAACTCCGAAAGACAATCCGGTTATCAGGATTGCCAGGTTGTCCACTGCTCCCGGTGGAAGCACATGTGGACTCCCTTCTAGGTCAATGCTCGGGGAGAATACTGGGCGAGTTGTCCCCGACTGCCAAAACGCCCAGATGGAAATGCAAGGTAGAAAAAAAATAAATAAAAAAAAAATGTCAAAATTTTGTTTATTGTGGACGAATATCCGAAGCATGGAAACGCCCTATCAATTTCCCCGTCAGATCTTCCAAGTCATACAACGCATTGCCTATTTTTCGACGGACTCGACACTTAAGGTATTTCGGCAGGAATTTAGCGTTTATGCCTTGTTTAAAGTTACTCAAAGCAAAATTTTTTCTAAAAACTTCCTGACCTTCCCTATAGTTCACTAGTCTAGAGCGTTTGTTATATACTCTTACCGCCCTATCTTTTGCTGCATCTAAATTTCTACGAATTTTTTCGCGAATATTTGACAATTTATCAGCCCTAGTTACTATTGGGATTTCATCTTGCGCCAGAGCGCCGAGTTTATCTAATATGTTGTATGCCGATGCATGCTGAATCATGTTCTGACCGTATAATGCAAAGTATGGAGAGCACTGAATTGAGGTATGAAAGTCACTTCTTAAAACTGATAGTATTTCGGGTATATGTCTATCCCAGTCAGTATGATCCTGTTTATCCTTCAGAAAAACTCTTATTTTTGAAACAATTTCCCTATTTACGCGTTCAGACGCGTTAGCCTGCGGTGAGTATAGCCCTGTCTTAATGTGGGTTACCCCGTAATTTTCTAAAAATTGCTTCATATCCTTCGAGATAAACTGTCTACCGTTGTCGCTGTGGATATACTGAGGGACCCCTACAGTTGGAAAAATTTCAGAAGTGAAGTAATTCATAACGTTTACCGTCGTCGCTCTCTGCATGGGCTTCAACCAAACATACTTTGAAAAATGGTCCAATAAAATGAAAAGGAATTGATTTCGACGCTTCGATCTCGGATATGGCCCCAGGAAATCGCAGTAGAACCGCTGAAATGGTCTTTCCGAAGTAAAAGCATTCGCTATGGGTGGCCTGGCTTGTTGATTTGTTGCTTTTACCGTTTTGCAAATGTCGCACCTGCGTACATACTCCCGGACGTCCTTAGCTTGGCTTGGCCAGAAGTATTTCTGCCGAACGCGCTCCAAAGTTTTCTGCCACCCTCCGTGGTAGCTCCTGTTCGCATCGTGCGCAAGTCGTATTGCCTCCTTCATCAACCCAGTCGGTAACCATAACCGCCATAGCGAATGCTCCTCATCCTCCACACCTTTACGAAATTTAACCCTTTTGAAAACTACGCCCTCGTTTACACGTAAATCCGGTAGTGCCTCTTTGTTATCTAAAATGGTTCGGACTAGATCCGAATATGCGGCACTTGCAAATTCTGGCAACTCTAAATCTATTTCGTGAGGTGTGTTCGGATAGGTCAGCGCGTCTACATCGAAGCGCGATAAGGCATCCGGTACAATATTCAGGGTTCCCTTGCGATGTTCCATTCTAAAGTCATATCTCTGAAGCAGAAGCGACCACCTAGCCAATCTACCACTCAAATCCTTTTGAGTCATCAACCACTTGAGGCTCGAATGGTCTGTAATAATACGAAATGGCAGACCCTCAATGTATGGACGAAAGCGTTTGACACTGACTATGGCTGCTAGGCATTCCAGTTCGGTCACGGTATAATTGCGCTGAGCATTGTTAAGCTTTTTTGAGACGAACGCTATTGGATGCTCAGCGCCCTCGTCGTCGATCTGGAACAGCACACCACCCACACCTATTTTGGACGCATCGCACTGAATAACAAATTCTTTCGAGAAATCGGGTTGGGCCAGGACAGGAGCGGAGCTCAAGGCTACCTTCAGCTTTTCGAAAGCCTCTATTGCCTCAGGGGTAAGTTTGAATGGACCTAGCTTTTTCCGAAGGCAATCGGTCAAAGGGCCTGCTAAATCAGCAAAATTTGTAATAAACGCCCTATACCAATTCGCCATACCTACAAACCTACGTACCTGCCTCGGAGACTTCGGGATTGGAAAACTTTTAACTGCTTCTATCTTCCCTGGGTCTACCTTCAAGCACCCGCTACCTATCAAGTACCCTAAATATCGAATTTCCTTCTGACAAAATTTGCTCTTCTTTACGTTAATTGTAAGGCCCGCGTCCCTCAAACACTTTGCTACCTCTGCCAATAAGCTCAAGTGGTCCTCAAAGTTGGTGCTACATACCATCAGGTCATCCAAGTAGACAAAAACATTCTCCCGTAACCGCGAAGGAATGGCCTTGTCCATCAGCCTGCTCATCGTCTGCGGTCCGTTACATAACCCAAATGGCATCACTTTGAAGTGGTAGAGAGGCTTCCCCGGAACTGCGAACGCTGTCTTTTCTTTCGATGATTCCGTCAATTTGATTTGAAAGAACGCGTCCTTCAGGTCGATACCACTGATGAAATGGGTATCCTTCAACCTACTCAATAGCCCATTAATATGCGGCAACGGGTATGAGTCCTTTTTAGTAACCGCGTTGACTTTTCTGGAATCAATACAAAGCCGGACCTTCCCTGGTTTCCGGACCAACACCACAGGACTACACCACGGCGAGTTCGATTCCTCGATAACCCCCATTTCGAGCAGCCTATCTATCTCACTAAAAGCTTCGGCTTGCCTCGGTGGTGAAAGAGGGAAATGCTTGCTCTTTATTGGAACCGCGTCGCCCGTGTCAATATGGTGTTCGACTAGCTTTGTTTGACCCAGACCTAACTTCTCAAATGACGGAAACGTCTCTACTACGTTCTGCAGCTCGACCTTCTGCTTGGTTGTTAAATCATGGAAATTATGTCCTTGTTCCCTCTCTTCGCTAATCTCTAAACATGCTACACTAGGAAATATATCAGGCGCTAACGCGAAAGCTCTCCAAAAATCAACTCCGAAATACGCTTCTTGTAGAAGCGAAGGAACAAGGTAAAAACGTATGGTTTTGGTAATATTTTTGAAAGTCACAGGTAAGGAAACAGAACCTAGTATTTTCTGCTTGGCGCCACCCGCCGTGTATACAAAAGCCTGTAGTGGGTGGTACTTAAGCCCAATCGAATCCAAAAACTCTTCACAGTCCTTCCCGAGGATAGAGACATTAGCACCCGAGTCCAGCAGGCCTACTATAAAACTGTTTTCTATCTTTATTCGCACCAGAGGCCTTTCGTCCTCTGTGAGAACTAAGGTGGTGCTTTGCAAAAGTTTACGCTCCTGTACTCGATTATTGTATCTCTTCCTACATCTTACAATATCGTCCGATACGAATGACTCTGGATTGTTTCCGAAAATTCTTGACCTAACTAGCTCGTAACTGGTAACCCTCTGTTCCAAACTAGGTGAAAAATGCGCTTGACAAGCAACATCTCTACTATGACTTTTCAAAATGTGAACTGGCTTTGAAACATGAGCTGACGGCCCTGGACTATCTGAATCTGAGCTATTGGAGCTATCTGAACTATCAGGAAAAGTTACTAAAATGCTGGGTTGTTTCGTCGCAAGAGTGCCACTACTCCTCGAAAGTTCACCACTTCCATGGAACTCACTGCTCGCGAAGGTTTCAGCACTCGAGGCGACTCCTCGGGCACTGGCTGATATGGGGGCTATGGCACCGAACGAGTTTCCCCCATCTTCTCGCTCGAATATTGGTTTCCCTGCCGGCGATGGTCCTTTGGACACTTTGGGGTATACACGCCCCTATGCCCGCACTTAAAGCAAAAAGGGTTCCTAATGGGTTCCTCACAATAAATATATGAATGCCCCATGGCCTGACAATTCCAACACTGGATTCCTGAATAGTCCGGTTTCCTATTGCGCCGATACTCCAACGCCTCGATCTGCGGGTCAGCTTCGCAATCCTCGCCTTCCATCTTCCTATCAGGTGTCATAGCTCGGGCTTCATTGACATGTCGTCCGGTATAAGTTGTTCCAAGTATCTTGCTCTCCCTTAGCACTTGTTCACCCTTCCGTGCTATATCGCGTAGATCATGCAATGTCCTCGCCTCTGCGTTGAACAGCATAAGTTTCAGGCTACTGTTGACGTTCCGTTTTATTATGTCAATTAGTAGGGCTTCGGACATCGGTTCTCTAAGGCGCGCATTAAGTGCTACTATGTCAGTGTGGAACACATCGTATGACTCACTCAGCTTCTGCTTTCGCATTGAGATCTCCATCATGATCTCGTGGTCACTTTTCAATGTTCCAAACTCACGCTTCAAAGAATAACACAAAAAAGGGTAATTCGCGTTTGGGTTCTGCTTGGTGAACAGCCAGTACCATTCCTCGGCCCGCCCTGACAGAAATAGATGAAAGCTTGCCATAAGCTGGTCATCAGAACACTGAGTCCGCTCACATAAGGTGTCTAATTTAAATAAAAAATCCGCAACGCTCCCAGTTCCATCGAAGGAGACCTTCCACTCCTGTGGTTTCACTGCCATTGTGGTCGGAACTAAGTTGGCTTGGTTACTAACAAAGGTCTGGGCCCGGTTCCTTTCATCCCTATTGGGGTTCCTCGAATAGGTCGCACCGCCCTGCGACGATGTCACTGCAGCGTTAAGTAAGTCCATATTCTCCCTGATCGTCCTCATTTCGTTACGCATCTCCTCCTGAGAAGTCCTGAACAGCTGATGTAGCACGTTCACCCACGAGTCTTCAGGAGGGGCCTCGACAATATTCCGCGTTGTATTCCTATCACCTAAAGTGTTAAGAGGTATAGAGTTTTGTAGCAAAACTCCAGCTTCCTCCTGTATACCTGTCAACACGTTAGTCGAAGGGTCAAAAATATTCTGCATGGGATCTGCGGCCATGGACGAATCAAGGATATTGGTACTAGCTGGTCTATCCATTTTGTGGTTGGAAGCAGGGTTCAAAACTGTCCCGGTCGGATCTCCTCTACCCGGAGTACCTACTGGAGAATGCATCACTAAAGGCCGATTTGTGGGCTGTTTTGGGAATGCCCCTCTACCCTGACCTCTAGGTTTACCCCCACTTCCTCGCGTAGAATTTCTAGTAGTCATGCGTTCAGCTGACTGTTCCATGTCTACTAGAACTGTGTCTATCAAAGAAAATATCGGTCAATAAAAAAAAAATTCTAAGTATTGGTTTCGGTTACAAGGGGCGGTTGGAAGGCACAAAGTAAAAATTCACCCTCCCTACCCTATAATACCGACGATTCGCGAAAAAAAAAATTATGTTTAATTAAATCAACGTTAATCAAGTCGCTAATCGTAACGACTTTTCCGTAAATAAATATAATAAGTTTTCAAAAAAAATGTATATACATACGTGTACAATATACGCTGAAAGAAAGTTGGATTAGTAAATATACGTTTAAAAATCAAAAGCAATGAAATACGATGTGTAGTTTGAAAAATGTATGTATATGTATTTAAATGTTCAATGGGAATGCTGACATCCCATCATTAGAAGGCATAGGTATAATGGAAAAAAAAATAAACATAAAACATTTGACAAGGACATAACCAGGTCCACCTACCGCAATGCAGGGGTGGTCTTAAGGACACCTCGCCCTGATACATGTGGGTATACCATGGCGAAAATTTTGAAAAAGCTAAACTTATTTGGACTACAGTACTCCCGACCGCAATGCAGGGGCTGCTAAAGGCTGCCACCTGAGACTTGCCGAGGCACTGTAGACCGCAATTGACAAAAAAAGAAATCTGAAAATTTATTTTACTTTACACCTCTTCAGCTGCGCCGCAATGAAAGGATTCGGTTAGGTACCGAATTTCCCCAGACTTGCGCAGTTGAAAAAGTTCGACTTATTTAGAACTCCAGCACTCCCGACCGCAATGCAGGGGCTGCTAAAGGCTGCCGCCTGAGACTTGCCGAGGTGCTGTAGACCGAAAATGACAAAAAAACTGAAAATCTAGGTTCTACCCCTCCTCAGCTGCGCCGCAATGAAAGGATGCAGCTAGATGCCGCATTTCCCCAGACATGCGCAACTGGAAAGGGGGTTATTCGGGTCCCCACTCCTCCTTCCGCAATGCAGGGGCTGCTAAAGGCTGCCGCCTGAGACTGGTTAGAGGAGTGGAGATACCTACAAAAGAAAAAAAAATGCGTACAAAAAAAACAAAGACAAAACAAAACACACGTTCGGCAAAACGAAAAGTTAAAAATCCCTAAAAATCTAAACCCCACTTAGCGGACATATTTATTTTTCCCGAAGCCGACATCGGACAACAGACCCGGGACAAAAAAAAAATATGTATATTACAAAAAAACTAAGTGCGTTTAGCACTACCTCACCGGGTGAAATGCAAAACTTCCGGTGGACATGACGTGAAGTCTCGTGGAGCCCTCAGCTACTGAACCCGAAGACCCATCCGGACGACCTGGTCAGTCCCACCATCCCGTCGCAACGCAGGTGGCGGCTACTGGGCCTGCCTACCTGGGACATACGAGATGGTGAAACCTCACAAATCGACCAGAAAAGTCATCGAGGCCAGCGCCTCGGGTGCCACGTTGGGCGCCATCTGTTATGGAAACGCGTCAAAATGGAGCAGTAAGGAAGGCGGTCGGCATGATATCAAGGTCGCACTGTGGCTAGTCATGTCGGCTGGGGTGGGCTCTTGCCAACCTTACCGTCCTGCGCCATAAACAGAGAAAGGTCAAAATCATGCCTTTGAAAACGCGGGGAAAAACGCAAAAACCGCGTCAAAATTACGTTTAAAACAACATCCGGTTAAACCCGGATGCCACGGACAGACCGTTGACATTTCAAATTCAAACTCAACATTCAAAAAAACTCAAAAAGAAAACCCAAAATAAAACGGGCATTTAAAATTCAAATCAAAATTCAAAACAGAACTGGTAAAACGAATAAAAAATTTAAAATTAATTGAAACTAACCGAAAAATCGAATAATTATTTAAATAAAACGAACGGATTTAAATTAGCCAAAAAAAAAACCTGAAAAAACAAACGAATCGGAAGCGACCGATTACTACAGCTGAAAAAGAAAGAAACAAACAATAAATCAAAAAAAAACAAGGCCGAACAATATAAGGGGGCGCCGCGGGTGTAGTTGCGACGCCCGGTGCTTGGCCCACCCTCATCCATGGCCATCGATGCACCTGGTTTCGATGGCCCCTTACCTAGAAAATCCTATGCCTCTTCTAAATAATATGGAACGCCAGCACTCCCATTTAATTATAATTTTTATTTATAATTCATTTTTAAACTTTAACTTAAAATTATTTATTTAAAAAAACATTTAATTTAGTTAATTAACTTTTCTTTTTAATTTTCTTCTTCTCCTTTTTAAATTACATTTCTATCATTCTCCTATCTCTTCCTACTTTCTTCAATTCATATTCTTATTACATTTGTTTTACTATAATCTAACTTTTCCTTTTTCTATCGCTAACTTTCTTTCGCTTATTTATGTATTTTTGCTTTGGTTGCTTATTCTTGTTATTGTTATATTATTAAGTTACTTTAATTATTATTTATTTATTGTTATGTTATTTTAACCATTATTTATTATTATGTTATTTTATTTGTGGCCTTTAGTTTGTTATAGTTGTAGTTTGTTTATTTAATTATTTATGTATTTGGTTTAGTTGTATTAAAATATATTTTTAGGTATTTAGTTTATGTATTTAATTAAATTCATTTTATTTTAGGTATTTAATTTTATTTAATTAAATTTATTTTATTTTATGTATTTAAATTTATTTTTATTTTATGTATTTAGTTTTATTTTTATTTTATGTATTTAGTTCTATTTTTATGTTATTTATTTTATTTTATTTATTATTGTTATTTTATGTTAAGTATTTTACTTTATTTAATCTTATTTTATTTTAAGGTATTTTTAATTATATTTCATTTTATGTATTTTGATTTTATTTACCTTTTATTATTTGTATTATTCTATTTTATTTTATGTATACTATGTATATTATGTTATCTAATTTTATGTATTTTAATTATATTTTATGCTATGTATTTTAAATAAAATTTTTTTTTTTTTTTTTTATATTTTATTTGTTATATATATATATTCTTCCTATCGTTTCATATTAGTTTTCCTTTTCCTACTCTATTCTACAATTACAAAATATAAGTTCATTTTAAAATTTTCTTTTTAAATTTAATTTCTCAAACCCTTCCTTCTCTATCTTTCTTTTGTTTACTAATTCCAATTGTTTTGTCTTCTTATGTCCTACCTATCAATCTTAATTTACTTTAATTATTTGGGGTTTCCCAGTTAGAAAATTTCTAGTTCCTTCTTTTCTTATTTTAATATCATTTTAAATTATGTTCTTATTTTTAGTATTTTTTTCGATTTTTCCTATTCAAAAAGGTATACGCAAAAAAACTATACTATATTGGCTAGGTCTCACCCGGTTGTTGCAGTAGGCCGTTGGTGGGGCGCTACTGTTGTTGTTGTTGGTATTTGTGCGGCGGGCCTATAAGTGGGCGGCCCCCGTTGTTGTCACTGCTGGTAGTTGGTGTTGTTGTCGTTGCCGGTGTTACAACCGGTTGCCGTTGTTGTTACAGGTGTTTGTTGTTGCCGGTGTTGTCGATGCTGGTTGTTGATGGTACTATTGTTGTTGCGGCGGGCCTATATGAGGCGGCCCCCGTTGTTGTCACTGCTGGTAGTTGTTGTTATAGCTGGTGGTGTTGTCTATACTGGTGGTGTTGTCTATGCCGGTTGGTGTTGTCAATGCCGGTTGATGTTGTCAGTGCTGGTGTTGTACACAAATTTTTGATTTGCTTTGTATTTCTATTTATTGCAGCAAATTATTGAATATTTGTTTGTTGCAATTGTTGTTATTATTGGTGCTTACTTAGGTCGCTTCAAAACTGGAACACACGCGGCTGTAATGAAAAATACTATATTAAGTCTAGTCGCTTTCAAATCTTTGTATCTTCAAGGTTTCAACTTACCAGTTAGTCCTATATTGGGTGAACCAACCCAGCCTGTGCTAATTGCATGTCTCGTCTTCAGTAGTGTTCTGTTAATTAATGTCCAAAATGCTATTAAACGAAGCATGTAGTTGCACCGTGATGACGATCCAGAATGTGCCAAGTGTGTGCGCAACGCATGAGAGGATTTTACGAGTATGGTCACTTGTGTTTTTTCCCTTTTTATTGCTTGAATTTAGTTTGGTTTTTGTATTTTTCAATCAATATTGAAACTAGCATATACATACATATGTATATATGTTGTATTTATGAGGATATCTTGGTGAATGCTATTTCAATTTATGGATTTAATAATTTACCACTTTATTTAGTTACGCAAAGGTAAAGTAGAAGCACACTAGGCTTTAAGAAAAAAAACTACGACTGCTTTTGTAGTTGGCTGATTTTCAGCATTACATATGACGCACACACTGATTTTTCCCTTGCAAAATGTATTAATACAACTTTGACTGTAATACAGCCAAAGGTGAAGACTAACTCACTGAATTTGAAATTTTACACTTTTTGATGGCTGTTGAGATAACTAAACAATTGTTCTGGTTTTGTATTTAAGGGGTATCACTTAAAATTTTTCACGACACATCACGACCGGTTGCACCAAAAAATTTTCACATTTGAATGGTCGAATGCCGGTGATGCCGCTATAGGGAAAATTTCCAATCAACTGCGACTGCGCAATGGAAAAGTTCCGTTGCCCAGTCTGACATGGCGTGATCGTTGCCAGGTGGGACACTACGATTGGTGGTTGCCATCAGGGTTCGGACTTTTATTACTATTTTAAGGACCCTATTGCACTACTAAATTTAGTAAAAGTACAGTACTCATTCCGAAACAAAAAAACCAGGCCCTATGCTATTGAAATTAACGTAGAAGATATGATTTTACAACTGTTTAGTAGATTTTATGATAGTTAATCTGTAGACATTACTTAAAGTGAAAGTTCGGTAATTACACTTTTACTTTAAGGCTTTAAAGAAAAGGAATTTAGTACTTTTACTTTTACTACTCTTTTGTTCTTTAGTTAGTTTAAAGGTGAATTTTCACGTATGGAACAAAAGTGGAAATTACAGAAGGTTAAAAAGGAATAATTATCCTACGGGAAAGTTTGAAGTCAGAGAAAAATTTAACTAATCAACAAAAAAAATCATACGATGGTAATATTATATGGGAACATAAAACGTAGTAGATTTGTGTAAAGTGCATTTAGTATTGAAATTACTACAATTTTAACTAAGTCCGAACCCTAAAGGCACGCTTTCGTTGGCGCGCGAAAAAAGGAAGGTTCTAGAACTTGTGTTTGGTGTGTTCCCTTGGTGGTCCGCGGAACCCGACGTTACTGGGTTTTAGGGTAGATGACACATGAAACTCCTTGTCCGACCCGGCCATGGATAATACTATAATACACGAATATTGACGCCGTTAAAATGGTTAAACTTCCACCTTACAAATGCTTTTTACCAATTACTAATACTTATTGTCCACTTTGGTTGCACCTTGTTTTGGCGATATGATGAGTTATCCATCGAGTCAAGGTCAGGAATCAGGACGGGATTCCATGTGTCTCCCACCCCACTAATTGATGAATTAATATAAGTTACCCAATGATATACGTTAATTTCACCTACAAGAAATAAATGATATTTACTTATGTCAAATGCCCATTTAATTCACTGTCATTTTTCGGGCAATCTGGTTTACCCATCTTTTTTTTTATTTCTGGCCACACCGAGAACACACCAACCACTTGTTTGTCTGGAAATTACAAATTCCGTTATTGGTGCCTTTTTCCATTTTATGGAACATTTGGTGCTGCCACCTCGGCAAAAATCACGCCACTTCCCAGAATCTATCGATTTATGTCAAACCGCAGTGTGAACCTAAACTGTCACCTATCCAACCGCAGTGAGTCATACCAATCAAACTCAATAAAAGAAAAATGACTATAAGTTGGAAGTAGACCATAACAAACATAGACAACGAAGTAGAAAATCAAAATGAGTTTCAAAAACGACCTATCTCAAAGAAAACTTAGTAAATGTTCAGCTAAGAAATGGCGTTGTTGAAAAAATGCTGAGATAAGTGTTCTTCAAAAAGCTAAGAAGGGGGTTGTTGAAAAAATTCTGACGAGTCGTTTTTCAAAATTACTTTGAAATTTGGTGAACTTTCCTCGGCTCCCGATATGGAAATTATAAAATGCTCAATAACTACATAAAACTTCTCTAAACTCAATTTTTTTTGTAAATGCTCTGTTGTCATTAAGTAAAGTTCATTGTAATTCTAAATGTATTTGGCCTTAATGCCTTGGCCTTATGTTGTATTCAATATAATAGCAGTAAAACTTCCTTTTAAATATATCGTTCGACGGAAAAATAAACCGAATTCTAAGAAATTTCAAAGGTTACGCAAAGGTTGGGCAAGAATTTTTTTCTTTGACCATTTTTTAAAGTTTCATTAATTTTCCTGAACTTTGAAATTTCCTTTTATATGCTTTCTGTTATGAAATTCGACTAAAAGAAAATTATTGAAATCACAGCCTTTTCTTATTTCGTCGAACGATATTCATTTTAATGTCACTACTATTATATTGAACCCAGATGTATTTGTTATAAAGTCAAAATTCACATAATTTTTGAAAAGTTGGCGATGTCACGCCCACGAAGTTTTCTATGGTTTTTGTCCTACATTCATGTCCAACGTTTACTGCCGGCCTCTGTGAAACTTTTACACTGGGTTTAGTTGTACGCGAATTACAACACAGACCTTATATAGTTTTTTCAAAAGACCCCAAGTTATAGGTATATTATTTAGGGAAAGCTAATGATAAACTGGACATTAATGAAACACAAACAGAAAAATACACCAGCGTGGCACCGCCCACCTTTCCAAAACTATCAACCAGGGACCGAAAATAATTTTTATTTTTTTCTTTCAGAAGAAAAGGTTACGCGAAAATTCCCTTTATATGTTTTAGGGAATTTTTAACCATTATCATAAGAGGTATTTTATTTTAGTCATCGTAACCAATATAAATGAGAGATTTATTTTTTTGGTTACGAATAACCATTAAGTCAACGAAAAATTTTTTTGGTTACCAATAACCATTAAGTCAACGAAAAATTTTTTTGGTTACCAATAACCCTTATCGCAAGTAATAAATTTTTTGGTTATCGGTGACCCACTCGACAGCAAACTATATTTGCTCGAGGAACTTGCAGACATTGGTCATGCCACTCCAGCAACTCAAGTTGTTTTACATTGTTTGAATTTTTTTGCTACCGATAACCAAAAAAATCATATTACTTACAATAATGGTTATTGTTAACCAAAAAATGTTTCTCTCATTTATAATGGTTATGTTGACCAATATAAAATATGTCTTATGGTAATGGTTAATTACATATAACCAATATTTGAATACATCAGTATTAATGGTTAAATAGGACCTTTTTATCATATTTCTTATAACAGTTACGTCCCTGCTTTCAACTTTATTTATAAAAAATACATATATATATAGTTTATATATGTATATGAAAGAAACATTGGCTAAAGTGAGCAGGCCGCACATAAAAAAGAAATGTATTCGAAATATTTTCCAAAGGTATTAAGGGAATTTGAAGAGGGTAAAGTAGAGATACGGGGTATTAGAGGGGGGAAATTAAAATTAAACGGAAAAAGGCAGGTGAGGGTTAAATGAAGAGTAAGCGACGAATGAGGAGGAAAGACAGTTTGTTAAATGTAGGCTATTAAAATTTCAGGGAGAAGAAAGACTGTTAGGAAGGCTACACAAATATAACTCGTTTCTCAAAATCGATTACTTACCAAGGAAAGTAACAAACTAGATTTAGTCGGGTTGAAAGGTTGTACAGGGAGGTTGCAGTATAGTGCAAACTATAACTAAATTTGACTTTGGCCCTTAAAAACTTTGGACTGAGTTCATTTATTGAAAACTTACCCATGACTTTTTTTTGTAGAGCATTAAATTGTCTATGCAAAAACCTGTAAAGGGGGTTGATTTAATTCCGTGTAGTGTTTTGTTATGGGAGTTTGCCTAAAAAATAATAAAAATCTCCCATACAATCTGTATGAAAAATTTAAAAGTTCAATGCGGCAGCACTTAGCATTAAAATAAAAGGATCCAACTAAACTTTTGAGCAGGGTCTCGAAGAATCCGAAAAAAAAATTTTTTTGAAACGCTCCAATAGATATGCAGTGCATTTCAATTGCCATGTTATCTTAAAAGGCTGTATCACCGCCATATATATAATACTTATGTATATATTGCTAGTATCGTATCTTCCCAATATGCTGAAAGCGTGTCAATCATTATTACACGAGATGCTTATAATGCAAGTTGTGCGCATGCCCGAGTTTTATTAGTGTTAGTGCATTGAAGCAGCGCGGCGAAAAAAACTTATGGAAGGGGTTGACAGGGGTCACTGACTTCTTTCTGAATATTTTGTTATAATTCAACAATAAATTCAAACTTATACTATTTGAATAACTCGCCACCCACACGCTATCGGGGATATGTTTATATATATATGTACACGTGTATATATGTGTTGCCGCAATAACGAATGTAAACAAAAGAAAACACAAGTGAAGTGCGCGGTGTATCAAAACGAGCGAATAAGTGAATCTTTACGTGGAGTTTTGTGCGAATAAATGAAAATTTAACTAAACAAACTAAGTGACTTTAATTAAGAAAATTTACTAGCCTTCCGTTGAAATGCTGTGCGTGTTTATTACCAAAAAAAAGGAGGAAAACTAAGACGAAACTACCAATCGACAGGCTCTGTGAATTTAATGTGAAAGTGAGGTTATGTTACCTCAGAAATTGCAATGTTAATTATTGAAAAAAAATTTTAAATAATGCACTCACTAAAAAAATTCACTTTTAGCACTTATGTATGTTTTGAGCACACTCGCGGGACTTATCAGAGTAAATGCTACTCTGATCAAAAAAAATAAATTTAAGTTTGTAACTATTCGCTTTATTGGTGCTTCAGAACTGATTGTCTTAGGGCCACTTTCATAAAAGCCGGTAACCGCTAACCAGAGTTTAATTGACGTATTTTGTATGGTTAGCTGTCAAATTAATCGCCGATTAGGCTTAACCGGCTTTTATGAAAGTGGCCCTTAATATTAACTCTTTCCGTCACGCTCTTTACTGCGACATAAAAAAATTATTTTTTGTTGTTAATTGGTGAATATAGAATAAAAGTAACACACAAATGCAAAAAAAAAAATTTTTATTTTTATTATTGAGATTTTACACAAACAACAAGCTTGTGTTTTTGGTCTTTACATTTGAAGTATCCTGGTTCGGTACGAGCTATAGACCTATTAATAATTTTTTCTGCAGCGAAAAATTATTGTTGTTATTGGGTTTCTTAATAATTTTTTATTAATTATCAAAAGTTTTTTGTTGAGTTGAACAGGAAAAATTTAGAGACAACCGCCATAGCTTTTCTTATAGATCCATTTCGGAAGTTGCTAACTTCACTCATCAGAGAAATTTTGGCACGCATTGCTAACTATTAAGCTAACAATACGCTGGGATTTTTGCCTTCTAAACGCCCTGTTCAATCAACTTTTACCAATTCATGAACCAACACGCCATCTGACGTTAAGATTTGGTATCATGATGGATTTTTTGCAACACTGTTTTGGTGTCACAGTTTGCCAACCATGTGCTCTTGTTTTTTTGTTATTGAGATTTTACACAAACAACAAGCCAAAAACACAAGCAAACATTATTTAAATTTTGAAAAATTGTGAGAGCGAAGCTGACTTTTGTACATTACATTAGTGCAAGTAATAATAAGGAAAAGCAAATAAATTCAATCTTTGAAATATCCACATATTTCATTGACCTCCTTTTATTCAAAAAAATTTACCAACGCCAACGAGATTTTGTCTTCTTCTCTCATTGTATGTCTGTACTGTAATGTTTGACACGCTTCACAGTTCTTTACTAGCAATATAGAAGTATTATATATGTATATGATCTCCGCCAATTTTCGTTTAATGAAAAAAAGAAAAAAAAATGTGTCTAATATTTTTCCATAAGCAATATAGAAGTATTATATATATGATCTCCGCCAATTTTCGTTTAATGAAAAAAAGAAAAAAAAAATGTGTCTAATATTTTTCCATAAACTACAATAATCAGCAATAAAAAAATTTTAGTGAAAGGGTCCATTTAATACTTATTGCATTGTTTATAGTTCATATTATATCACATAGGTAACTAAACACCCGATTTAAATACGCGGTCCCTCGAACTCGGGCCAAATTGCCTCTGCTTCCCCCATCTGTGCGCCCCTGCGTTTGATGTAAACTATACATATGGCTGATTCCTTGGAAACTGATATATTTGTGTTCACCGACTTTAATGTCAAAAGTTTATAACAAACCTACATTTTTTTAAATAAATTGATATGCAGTCTTATTAATCTCATCGATTAATATAAATTAAGTGCGAAATTTAATCATTTAATACCATGGACTACTATAAAACACACAAAAAGAAAAAAAAGTCACAATTTATAGTGTCCCTTTGCTGAGGTCATGTACTTCTATTGGCATTATATGCTATAACTTGTGATCAAAACAAAACTTGCATGGAGAAGCTTTGAAAGAGGATGAAGAGCGTAACAATATGCCGCAATTGTTTTTAAAACAATTTGCTTGACTAGGGTCCTATAGAGGACTAAACTTTGTTCTCCAGTTTTGTAAAAAATCAAAAAATGGTGGTCACAGTCGGCGTGTGCGAATATTAATTAACATATAATATAAATTTTTTTGACACATGTTCAGTCTAATGTCAACATTTACCTGTGCTAGAGCAGCTCCCATTTTGAAGACGGGTTGGGAAGATTTTGCGTTTAATATATGTGTCAGACTTTCTCATGTCACAACTTTACCACAGCTTTTGTTCTAACTAGGTGTAATTTTTCCTTAAAAATTATAACACATATAGACCTTGGTGGCATACATCTAATTTCTAACGGAAGTCCAAAAATATTAAGCCATATTAAAATAAGAATAGATTAAACATGAAATGTCACAACCCTAAAATGTCACAACTTGGTTTTGATAGAGTAATAACTGTTATTTAGTGTTAATACATGAATAAACCGATTTTGGAGCATATTTTTCACATATAGTATGTATGTATATATGGCCCAACCTTAAAATAACACAAAAAAATACAATAATTTTTGTTTCAGTTTCCAGCAAAATAAATATGAAACTGAATAATTTACTTGCGTTCAAAGCAGTTTATGCCAAGGTTGTAGCAAAACTATATATTTTCGATATTTAGAATGCATTTTTTCGATGTTTGAATTAGTATGGGCACAGTGGGCGTTAATGGGTTAAATTGTAGCGCAATGCGAAACAGGGGCTATTTCTTATACCCCATTTACACAGTATACACTTTCAAAAGTCATTTATCGTAACATTGACATTTCACAAAAAGTCGATGTGAAATATGTATATCAGTTTCCAAGGAATCAGCCATATACATATGTACGTACATATTATGCAAAGTGTATAGTAAATATTTTGTTATGTGGAAAAAGTATTTAAGAGAAAAATTCACTTTGATTTTCACTTACATATGTACATTCGGATCCAATTGTTAATACAAATTATTTGACTGTTTCACATCTGTACATGCATACATATGTACATAGCTACTGCATACTAAGCTTTGGAAAACTGCTTATTAATTCTGCACAAAACAAGTTGAAAATAACTAGGAATTTTTATTACGACTCTCCAATCATCACATTGTATGCCTATAGTACATATGTATGTATGTACACATATACATACATATGTAAAGTGTTGAAAGGCAAAGAGTAATCAACTGTTGAGGATTTGTCACCCCCAGTTAAGGGCGTTTGATGTATTATTCGGTTCATTTGGTCGACAGGTCTAGACAAATATTAAATAAGTATGCTGTTATTAGGGGAAGCGTGTATGTAAGTTCAATGTGCAAATAGTCCGCGTTCAAAGACATACATTACTTCGTTTCAGTCATGACAAACTCAGGTTTCTATTAACCATAAAAAATACACCGTTAAAAATTGCAGCCTAAATTTTAAACGCTGTCGAGCTAGAATAGACTAAAATAAGTTTATTTAGTTTAGAATTAAAAATTTCCAGTTCTAGAGAAACTGAACGATTTAAAAAGGGTGCCAGTTTTAAACCATAAATGTCTTAACAGTTAAAAAAATTGTATTTGTATCATTTGGCAGGATTCGAACCGACATGTCAACCCACTGAACTACGGAGTACACATAAACTTTAAGAGAAAAATTCAATTACTTGAAAAATATTTCGAGAATAAAAAAAAGCTAAGTAAAACTAGTAAGGAAGTCTAAGTTCGGGTGTAACCGAACATTAAATACCTAGTAGTGATATGTTTTGGTATCCCAATTTACTCAGGTCTATTTTGATACCGGAAAAGTTGTTATAAAGGCAACTGATTGTTTTCGATTAAAAAAAAACTTCTCTGGTGACCGGTAAATTAAATTATCACTAAATAACAAAATATAAATAGCTTTCCTCATGTTCATGAAAGGTATGAAAATAAAAAAAATTTATAAAAAAAAGGCAGTAGGGTGTTAACTACTTGCGCGTAAATCTTGCTTGTTTGTTATTCGATTTGCGTAATTTTTAGCAGGAGTATACCACATACTATTGGGAAGTACCTCACAAAATTTCATTGAAATACATTCTTGAAATTCGAAGCAATCGCTTTTGAAAATAGCAGAGCTTTTATGCTAAAAAGTGGGCGGCGCCACGCCTACTTCACCAAAATCCTAAAAATTTTTATACAGTTTAGTTTTGCTTAAAAAGCTTATTATGTGTGTAAAATCTTATTTATATAACTTATACAATTATGGAAATATCGCGATTTAAATTTTACGAGGAAATTTTTTAGAACTGTGTTCAAAAAGTGGGCGTGTCCGTTCACCGATTTTTTTTATTTTTACAGCAGAGAGTTAGCTTTATATGTTGAACACTTTCTTCAAATATCGTTTTAATAAATCAATTTTTACCGGAGTTATGGCATGGAAAGTTTTGTGGAATAATCCCCCATAAAGGGGCGGGGCCACGCCCATTTTCCAAAAATTTTGTGCTTTCGACTTTCTTTGCCCACGAACACTTTAGAGGTGAAATAGAAATGATATACAGCTAGTTTAAGCAAAGTTATAGCATATTCAATCGATTTTGAAAATAGCAGACCTTTTTTGCTGAAAGGAAGTGGCGCCACGCCTACTTCAACAAAATTCACAACATTTTTTACAGTTTAGTTTTGCGTAAAAAGCTTATTATGTGTTCAAAATCTTATTTGTATAACTTAAACAATTATGGAAATATCGCGATTTTAATTTTACAAAGAAATTTTTCCGAACTGTGTTCAAAAGTGGGCGTGTCCGTTCACCGATTTTTTTTATTTTTACAGCAGAGAGTTAGCTTTATATGTTGAACACTTTCTTCAAATATCGTTTTAATAAATCAATTTTTACCGGAGTTATGGCATGGAAAGTTTTGTGGAATAATCCCCCATAAAGGGGCGGGGCCACGCCCATTTTCCAAAAATTTTGTGCTTTCGACTTTCTTTGCCCACGAACACTTTAGAGGTGAAATAGAAATGATATACAGCTAGTTTAAGCAAAGTTATAGCATATTCAATATATCTATGATCCTTTTCAAAATCTTTCGTATAAAATTGGGCGTGGACCTAAACCGATTTCGCTAATTTTTTTTCCAAATATTGCGTGTATTAATATAAATATGTGTGCTGATTTTTATTTTGCTATCTTGAGCGGTTTTTGATTTATGACTAATAATATTTCCAAATTTGACTTAATCAAAAATTTATTTTTTGCCTTAACGCTAAAGTACACACCAAATTGTATCCTTATAGGTGAATTATGTATTGAATAATCACTCTTTTTGTATTTTCGAAAATATTATATGTATAGAAAGTGGGCGTGGCTTTTAACCGATTTTGCCTATTTTCAATAGCGCTCAGAGATAAGTAAAAAGGAACCTGCATACCAAATATCATTGAGATATCTCAAGATTTACTCAAGTTATTGTGTTCACAGACGGACGGAAGGACGGACATGGCTTAATCAATTTATCTTTTCCTCCTGAACATTTTGATATATATATGTCAATATCTATCTCGATTCGTTTATGCCGTTACATACTACTGTTAGGCGAATGAAGTTAATATACCTTGTGTGCGAAGCACTACTAGGTATAACAAGTAAGGAAGTCTAAGTTCGGGTGAACCGAACATTAAATACCCAGCGTTAGTTTTCAGAAAAAGGGGGTGTGGTTTTCATCCGATTTCGCCCATTTTAAAAACCAATCTATTCCGAGCCTAAACAATAGCGAATTTGGTGGACGCGGCCACACCCCTTGCTTACAAAACTAACCGCTTACACGAGCCAAAAGTACTGAATCGATCTTTTCAAGGGTTATACCATGTCCTATATATAACTTTGGAAAAGAAGGCGTGCCATGCCTATAACTTTTAACGTATTTTGTGAAATTTTTTTATATACGGATATATGTGTCCATTAATCAATATTTCCATAATTTTGAAAAAGTGGGTGATGGCACGCCCACGGATTTTATTATGTTCTTTGTCCCTATTTGAAGATCAGTTTTCATTGCCGATCTTTTTGATACTTTCACAGTGGCTTGTTAATAGTGAAATGTTGATATTTTGTGTATTCACTTGTGGGCGGTGCCACTCCCATTTTCCAAAATATTACCAAAAAACCTTTAAACATCACTAATAACATCATCAGGTGAATGAGTGTACTAAATTTTAGCATTATATCTTTATCAGTTAAACAGATATTGCATATTCCGGTTTCCTAACTCTCGTTTAGAGAACTTTAGTCCAAAAAGGGGCGTGGTCGTTCACCGATTTTTCTTATTTGCTGTGGTAGTACTCTACATAAACATAACATGCCTGGTACCTAGTTACGTAAACCTATCTCACACCGTTCTGAAGTTATTAGCAGTCGAATTTGAAAATTGCTTGACTCATAAGTGGGCGGTGCCACGCCCACTTTCCAAAATTTTGCAAAACTAATGTAAAGAATATGAAAATTGATGTATGTACCAAATTATATTATTATAGCGGTATCAGTTAATTAGATATGGACTTTTCAATATCTCCACCTCCTTTCAATATAACTTTTATAAAAAAGTAGGCGTGGTCGCCAAGCGATTTCGTTTATTTTCTATAGCTGAAGTTATTGAGAGTCAAAATTTGAAAATTTCTTCAAATATATGTGGGCGGTGCCACGCCCCTTTTCAAAAAATTTGATAAAAGCGGCCTTAGAACATCTAAATCAATACATATTGCAAATTTTGTCATTGTAGCTGGTTCTGATATTGAATTAACTGGTTTTATACGTTTTTCGAAATTTTCGATATCGAAAAAGGGGGCAAGTTATCATCCGATTTCGCCCATTTTCAATAGCAACCTACCTTGGCCAGAAAGTAACCTGTATTCAAAATTTCATGCAAATATCTCAATTTTTACTCAAGTTATCGTGTACACGGACGGACAGACGGACGGACGGACGGACGGACATACCTTAATCAATTCCTCTTTTCAACCTAAGAACTTTCATATATGGAACCCTATATCTAACTCGATTATTTTGCGCCGTTACATAGTACCGTTATGTGGACAAAATTAATATACCCTTGTACTAGTATACTAGTACGCTGGGTATAAAAATGTATACGTTTTCCAGTTAGGTTTTAAGTTGAATTGCTTGAGTACGAGACCGGTTTTGTTATATTTGGGCAGTGATTGCTTTTACTATATACATATATTATATGAATGTTGTAATAAACAGAAAATGTGGAAAACATTAAATAAAAGATATACCTACAGACTTGCTTAAAATAATAGTTACTCGGACGTTTTACAAATTAACGAAAATCCATATTATTACTTATTTTTAAGGAAAAATAAGGGATGTTGTATTCTTTCCAATTCATATAAAATTTAAACTATCAAATAAGACAAAACATACAAATAATTATTTAAAAACATCCATCGGCCGAAGTCAACCTGTTCAGAAAAATAGGTACACATTTAAAAAGGAGTCTGTGTATTTTAAGTTATTTGGCTAATAACCAGTACATTCACCACGGTTTGAATTACTTTATCAATAATTTTAGGCATACTGTGGATTTAAGTCTGTCTAGTTTCTTTGGGTATATTATACCAAGCACTCCCATAATTGCTCTTCGTTGGAGAAAGTTTGTCCTGGCAGCTTCTTTTTTAAGTCTCCTCACAAGTTTTATATTGGGTTTAAATGTGGGGATTGACTTGGGCACTTCCGGACATTCGAGTTATGGTCCTCAAAAGCTTTCTTCACTATCATTCCGATACACCAAACTCAATGGTAAATTATCTTCAACATAAGGTAGCACGTTTTCGAGTATGACCTTGTACTCCTCCCCAATTTCATTTAATTAGTTGTCCCGTATATAGGACAGACGCCATGTCAAGAAAAGCATCCCCAGACCATAACATTTCTGCCTCCATGCTTCACAGTTTTTTCCTCTCCTCTTTGGGCTTACGCGTCAAAGCCGGCCCTCTTCAACAGTACAGTGTGACTTACGACCCATATGGCTAGTAAAATGTTTTATTTATTTACTGCATTTTGACGTTTAATGAAAGAAAACTTACCACTTGATAAACAAAAACTTCAAAAACGGGATAGAAATTACTTTGATTTAACAAATATTAGGTGCACTTGCAGTTGTGCGTATTATTTCTAGCAGACATTTTTTGTGCTGAAATTTTGTTGTGTGAAATTCACACTAACTTGGGGATTCACATGTTTTGGGCATTTATAAAAAGAGTAGCCATATTATACCTAAGGAACCATTTAGAAGAAGAGTAGCCATATTATACCGAAGGAACCAAAGGCAGAGGTTATTGCGTACTGCCAAAAAAATTGTGTTTTCTAAAACAAACAATAAGTTGTATAGTGTAACTATTATTTTGAGCAGGTGTGTACGTCAACTTTTATTTTGTATTGCGATGATAATATTTGTTTGTCAATGTCTATATTATTTTTTGGTGATAAGTTACAACAGTAATTTGACAACTTTTATTTTATTTTTTTATTATTATGCTGCTGTACAACTTATATTAATAAGAAATAAGCTGGCAGAGAAGTTATCCCTAAATGATAGTACCCTCTGAACATCGGCGCTCCGGAGATATTCTACCATAGTTCGTCGATTTTTTACCTGTTTCGTCTTACATAGACGGGTACGAGCCTTGGCTGTTAAGTCTTCGATTTGTGCGTTTCTTTAAAACTCTGGAGACAGGCCATACATTTATCTTAACTGATCCCACCGCCCGAAAGGGGTGTTTAGACTCCTTCTCCAGTGATCATGGTGTTTTTTTTTTTTTTTTGTGAAAAAGACTGTACCGTCAAGTGATGTTCGTTTTTACCTGGAAGTAATCTATCGGCGGCCGCCGTGGTGTGGTGGTAGTTTTGCCGACTTACGACACCTAAAGTCCAAGGCTCGAGCCCTGGAACAGGTTACATCAAAAGTGGTAAAAGTTTTTTCAAAACTGGGTCGCCCCTCGGCAGTGGTTTGGCAAACTCTCCGGGTGTGTTTCTGCCATGGAAGGCTTCTCAGCAAAAATTCATCTGCTTTGTAGATGCCGTTCGGAGTAGGCAAAAACCGTAAGTTCCGCCAATTTCTAGAAAAAAGTTCAAAGCGGCACTCCACAAATTGAAAGAGAAGCTCGGCGCAAACATCTCTTAGGAGGTTGATGATATAACTGTTTTATATCACGCTATATTGATATACGGTGTATCCATAAAGTGAGTATGCGGCCCTTTTTCGCAGCTCTCACCATTTTTGGCTTCAACAAATTTATTTCAACTAATTTTTTTAAGATAGTGTTTCATAATCAAACACATATATAAACTTTAAATTATATTTTAAAAATATGTGAAAAATTTGCTAAATTCGACGAACTTTCATGAAAATTTTCAACCTTTTTCTCAGAATTTTCTGAAGAGCTTCATTGTCTTTTCCCATATAAAAAAATGACGTCTCGAGGAAAAAAATTTCTAAAAATCAGGGGAAGTTCTCACGGACTTAAGACTTACACCTTATTATACTGAAATCTGCATACTCAAAAATTCTGAGAAAAAAGTTGAAAATTTCCATGAAAATTCGTTGAAATTTTGCAAATTTTTCACATATTTTTAAAATATAATTTAAGGTTTATGTGTTTGATTATGAAAAACTGTCGTAAAAAAAAATTGTTGACGCCAAAAATGGTGAGAGCTGCGAAAAAGGGCGGCATACTCACTTTAGGGATATACTGTATACATATATAATCTATCACAATCCTCATCAGAAAGAGTTTCTTCAATACATTCACAAAGGTCACAGTGTCGACCGAATGAGACTACCACCGTGTCGTGATCTTTGGCAGACATATCTTGGCAGATTTCAATTGCATTTTCGATGGTCTGCTGAACTTTTTTTACTAAGAAGAATTGGAAACCATTTAACCGCCATTACCCTTCCCTTTTAATTAGTATTCCTGCTGTTTGATCATGTTCCTGTTCCTCTTCAAGGGCGAGCGCTATTTTTATCAAACAATGAAAATTGTAGTCATTGTTATATAAATATACTAGTAAATCCCACTCGCTTCGCTGCGTCTTATAACTAATATTAGACATGGCTTATTGCAGCACTCACTTTCGTTTGATACCCACATTGCACTAAACACATTTTAGGTCACATTTGCCCACACATCGGTCAATATATCCGAAACTGGCCGAGCTATCGGAAGAAATGAGATCTTACATTTTAGGTTGAGCGTCTAGTAACAAAACGGTACCAAAAAGTCCTATTACGGGTTAATTTTAGAGTGGTAACAACATTCATTTTAAACTTTTACACCCTTTTGGTATTCTGCCGGCTAAAGTTGCAGTTCAATTTCACGTAAACGCAAAAAATTGCACGCTAGAATCGCGAGTACATGAACCACATTGCCGGCGGTTACGATTTTCGGTTAGATAATCTTCTAGGTACAAAATTTCCGGTTACGCTCAGAATCGGCCCGTTAATTCCATTTGGCAGTTTTTGAGCGATTAGCGCCCAAGCAAACATTTGGTTTGGCTTCTATTGGCTTCATACCGATCCCTGCTATCGATTTTACTAAAATATGTGTAATGCTCAGAGTCTCAGACATCGGCCTGTTTCAATTTTATTATATGTAGAGTTTATTATCATAGCAGTTATCAAGCAACGTGAAAAATGAATCTGGACAAATAGATATGTAACTATTATCATTAAAAAATATACTAAACGTTTAAATTGAATTTGAAAACTTAATTTGTTTGCTTTTATCCAAACATCTGTGGGTTGGTGGTTGTTATCTTTCTTTCTTTCAAAAAGCAAGTAAAAAATTTAAACGCATAATGTTGGGCTGTTCCATAGCCATAGGTATTTGTTAGTTACATTACTGCAAACAATATATATTTTGACCAAATAATTATTGTCAAGGCGAATCAAGTACAAGGTGGCATTATCCAACCAGCTGATAGGTAGCTACTTTTTTCTCAAATTTAGCACTACGAGTAAGAAAAGCGAAGTATATTGGAATGGTATGGATGTGTGTTTGTAATTCACTTATGTATATTAACTCTCTTAATTATTGTGAAGGCAACCTAAATTTTAGAATTCGAGCAACGCTTTGGATAGTTTCTTTTGTCTCTGACATCTATTAAGCAAAGTAAACAGAAACATTAGGCCTGTTTTTTTTACACGCATATACATCTGCGTCTGCGAATAAAAACATACGGTTATTCCATTATCAACGCGCATACATACATACATACATTTCCTCTGTTGACATTCCGGTTATTAGCCGTGTTTTTTTTTATCGGCGTCTGCGTTTGCGCTTAATATTTGTATGGACTGCTAAGCGCACAACTTTATCTGCAACTACGAAATAGTGGCTGATAAAATCAGTACTTCCAAGAAGTTTCCATTCATTTTGCAAACTGCCTTACCAACTTCCAGCAATCTGTTTATCATCCCTTAATAATAACCGGAATGTCAACAGAGGAAATGTATGTATGTACGCGCGTTGATAATGGAATAAGCGCAATTGTGGATGACCGTTTTTTTTTAGTCGCAGACGCAGATGTATATGCGTGTAAAAAAAAACAGGCCTATTATTAAGGGATGATAAACAGATTGCTGGAAGTTGGTAAGGCAGTTTGCAAAATGAATGGAAACTCCTTGGAAGTACTGATTTTATCAGCCACTATTTCGTAGTTGCAAATAAAGTTGTGCGCGTAGCAGTCCATACAAATATTAAGCGCGAACGCAGACGCAGATAAAAAAAAACACGGCTATTATTTAACCATCACTTTCCAACGAGCTTTAGAGCGAGTTTTTTATTCAACCTGATTTTATTCTATGCCTACACAAGTCATTGCGACCAATATTGGTTTCAATTTAAACTGAAAGAAATTAAAAGTAATGTACATACATATGTAGTTCACAGGTTTGAAATTAACATGTTTGGCCGTGTATTAATTTGTGCCTAAATATGTATGTGTGTATATGGATATAGACATATGATATGTATGTACGTTGTTGTTGTTGTTGTTGTTAGCAGTGCTTCGCCCTGCCCAAAGGGCCAGAACACTCCTAGTTGTCATCGGGCTCTTCTAACGGAAGTCCAAGGAAACGCGCTGTTTCAACAGGGTTGGACCAAAGTGATAAGGGAGTTAGAAGAGTATGTTCCGAAGAACACGAAAAGAGATGTTGCGTGTCATGGGGGGCCATACCGCATGCAGGGCATGTGTTAGGTATGGTAGGGTTCAGTCTGGACAAATAGGAGTTCAGCCTATTGCAATATCCAGACCGAAGTTGAGCCAGCATGACTCTAGTCTCCCTCGGAAGGACACGTTCTTCCTCAGCAAGAACGGGTGGTTGGGCACCAATAACGGGGTTCACAGGCCGGGATCTGAGGGATCTGTCCACCGACTCAGTGTGGAGGTCCTTTAGGGCCCGCCTATGGTCCCGCAGATCAAACGGCAACGAGATGTGATGCCGGATCTCATCATAATGCTTCCGGAGATGCTTCCTTATGTCTCTAGGGGGCGGAGTTTCATCCAATAGCTGTCGATTTGGATGACTGGGACGGTGGCAGTTCAGAAGGAACTGCCTACTTAAAAGTTCCGCATGCTCGCGAACGTTGAGCATTTGAGCCTCCTGGTGGAGATGAGACTCAGGAGACATAAGCAAACAACCCGTTGCAGTTCTGATGGCTGTGTTTTGGCAGACCTGCAATTTCCTCCAGTGGGTGTCGTGAAGGTTAGGCGACCATATGGGCGCAGCATAATCAATAACCGGTCGGCCAATAGCCTTATAGGTGACCAGCAACGTTTCTTTGTCTTTGCCCCAAGTACTGCCGGCGAGTGACTTGAGGATCTTGTTGCGGCTTTGTACCTTTGAAGCTATTGCGGTGGCATGATTAGCGAAGGTGAGGCTATTGTCGAATGTAACCCCTAGAATTTTGGGGTGGTTGACAGTAGGTAGTGGAACACCATCTACGTGGACATTCAACTCCTGCCCCATCTGCGCATTCCACGTAGTGAATAGGGTCGCTGTCGATTTAGTCGGGGACAGTGTCAGGTTCCGCTCTGTGAAGAAGCAGGAAAGGTCGCGCAGGTAGTCATTAAGTCTCGTACAAAGTTCGTCTGTCGAAGGTCCTTTGCCCGTGGCCATCACGGTGCAGTCGTCAGCGTACGAAACGATGGAGACCCCCTCTGGTGGGGGAGGGAGGCTCGAGATGTAGAAGTTAAACAGAAGGGGTGAAAGAACACCACCCTGCGGAACCCCTTGTTTAATTCTTCTAGGTCTACATCTCTCGTTTCGAAACTGCACTGACGCCAGCCGACCGTTCAGGTAGTTAGCGGTCCACCTTTTTAGGCCGGCAGGAAGCGGTGTCTCCTCCAGGTCTTCAAGGAGTGTGGCGTGGTTGACCGTGTCGAAGGCTTTCGACAGGTCAAGTGCCACGAGAACCGTCCTGTGGTTTGGTTGGTGTTGGTTCAAACCGAAGTTAATCTGCGTCGTGATGGCGTTCAAAGCTGATGTTGTGCTATGGTTTTTACGGAAGCCATGTTGATGATTGGCCAGCTGCAGGTTTGCAGTATAATATGGGAGCAGAATAGCCTCTAACAACTTCACTACCGGCGAAAGGAGGGATATCGGACGATAAGAGTCTCCTTGATTTGCCGGCTTCCCAGGTTTTAGGAGGGGGACCACAGTCGCATGTTTCCAGATATCTGGTATAACGAAGGTGGACAGTGAGAGGTTGAATAGAGCCGCCAAGTACTTGTGCCCCTCGTGGCCTAGGTGTTTCAGCATCTTCATGGCAATTCCGTCGGGTCCGAGTGATCTTGAAGGTTTGGCCTTCTTTATAGCTTCCTTGACCTCTGCAGCGGAGACGACAATGGGCGCGGCTGTGTGTTTGTGTTTGTGCGCGCGTCGGATGGCTTTTCTCTTAGCCCTATCCGCAGGAGATTGCAGTATAAATTGCCGGCAGAATGCGCTCGCGCATTTCCTGGGGTCCGACTTGACGTTATCGCCGAAAGCAATGGCGACCTTGTCATTGTATTTGGTCGGGTTGGATAGGGCCTTGACTGTCGACCATAATTTGCCGACCCCGCCGGAGAGGTTGCATGACTCTAGGTGTTCTTTCCACTTCTTCAATTTATGTTCATTGACAGTCCGACGGATTTCTGCGTTGAGATCCTTTATTCTTGGATCTGCGGGGTTCAAGAGTCTCACTTGGTCACGTTCTCTTGCCATTGCCGCTGCTTCCGCAGGGAAATTCGGCCGAATTTCCGGGATTCTGCCAGCAGGGATGAAGCGGCCAGAGGCTGAATCGATGACTTTGCGAAACTCTTTCTCACCTTTGCATACGTCCGTCGGTGTGGGTAGGTCAGCGAAGGAGTGCTCTGTAAAGTCCGTGAAGCGGTCCCAGTCCGCTTTACTAAAGTTAATGTACGTTCGTTTTTCTGTCGTTATGAAGTCGGACGGTCGTTCGATGTCTAGTAGGATGGGTAGGTGGTCAGATGCCAGTGTAAGCATAGGTTGCCAGTTAACGTGGTTGATAAGGCCCGCACTTGAAATGGAGATGTCTGGCGAACTGTGGCAGTTACCTGCCACCCTAGTGGGGGCATCTCCATTCAATGTACAGAATGCCGAATTATCTATTTGCTCCGCGAGTGCGTGCCCTCTGCTATCTGCTGGCAAGTTGGAGTGCCAGAGATCGTGATGTGCGTTGAAATCACCTAAGATAAGGCAGTTATCGCCCCTTAGCAACGCACTAATATCAGGGCGATAATCACGGGGACAGCACGTAACAGGGGGAATGTATATATTTAACACTCGCAGGTCGACGTCGCCTGTCCGGACTGCTATGCCCTGGCATTCTAGGGTAGAGTCCCTGGGGTCAACGTCAGGGGCAAACAGATTATATTGTACAGTATGGTGTGTAATGAATGCGAGGCCGCCCCCATGACCGCTGGGACGGTCTTTCCTATGTACGTTGTACCCATCACGAGTACGTAAGTCCGAGTTAGCATTCAGTTTGGTCTCCTGAATGGCGGCCAGTTTAATGTTGTTCGACTTCATAAAGTCTGTTATCTCCGCGATCTTACCAGCTAACCCGTTGCAGTTCAGCTGTAGGATTTTGAAGTGTGTCGGGAGGGAGGGTGGAGGCATGCTGGGGGTAAGGGACGGATGCGGTTGCCTAGGTGGAGGTGGGCATAGTCCCAAGCTGTGACGCAGTCGAGGGTTCAGCGCGTCTTGGCCGATGTTGTGTGGCGTGGAGGGCGGCTGAGTACTGCAGCAAGGGGCAATAAATGCATCCGTCCAAAGGTTCCTGTTTGCGAGCCCAGAGCACATATGGATGTGGCACAGGCCAAGGCAGTTATTGCACTTAACCGATGCCGCAGTCGTATATAGTCTTTGCCGACAAACAGTGCACGTGGTGAAAGGTACGAGGAGGTTATGTTCCTGACCCACGTGCATGCTGGAAGTAGGGGGGGACGAGAGTGGGGACTGAGGAGAGGCGGGAGCAGCAAGGCTGCAGGTCGTGAAGACCGGGCCACTGTCGTGGCCATTTGATGATGGTAGGTGCGGTGTGTGTGCGCCGGAGCGACGAGAACCGCGGGACGCGCGTGTGCGCGAACAACATGGTGCCTCAAAAGTACTGAAAAAAGTACGGGTTCTGGGGATGGCAGGGTTAAGCCCTGAGCATCCAGATCTATGCAACCATCTCTTGCATTTACTGCATTGAACAGAATGTGAACGTTTAACATATATTTTCTTCCAGCAGACGCAGCAGATCCATTCTCTCGGTCCGGGGTTGGATTCGATACCAGCCCGTAGCAAGAGACATTGGAGCAACCCTGCTGCAAGGGATTGCTCCGAGGATGACAATTTAGGAGTGGGATTGGACAAATTGGACAGGGTTACACTGAAATAACAGCCCTTGGCCGGGTAAAACCCGGGTCATTCCGGTACGTAGAACCGGCTGTTGTGGGAACGATGTACGTCTTCTGGAGTACATAATAGACATTCTCCGATACCATACTTTTAAAATTCTCTATAAATTTAGTCTTAAGATCCTTTATAGATCAGGCATCGAATTGTATATCACTACAATTTGCCTTCCACACCTTTGTCTTTGTCTTTTTTTTTGTTTTTGACGGTCTAAGTTACTCCCGTTTATGTCAGAGAGAATAATCTTTGCCTTTAATTATCTCTGGATATAAAAAATTGCAACAGGTCGATGATGTGTGCTCAGATATTCTAGACTAATTGATTGGGGGGGGTCATTATTGGACCAATAGAATTCAAGGCAACCGTTTTTAGAATTTTTTACTGCCAGTCGGTATGTTTTGGCATGGCTCACTCCAAAAATGCTGAATATAATTGGATTAATCGAAGATATAATGGTTAAAACCCTACTTAGTTTATTAAAAGTTATGAGGCGCAGAGAAGCGTGACCTGGTTTACTAGTCACCAATATGGTCCTGAGCATTATTACCACTCTAACCAACCACATCAGCTGTTCCATGACTATCATCGTTATAATAACACAGTGCAACAGCCTGGTCGAGTTATACACGAAACGCCCTTTAAAAAATTTGTAAAACCCCCAAAATCTGGTTTTAAAGCCAAAAAACCGTTTTTCAGTTTCTTCGTAAAAAAAAATTTTCAAAATTCTTAACGGTTTTGGGTAGAGAATTGTTGACACTTTCGAAATATACATATATAGTGTTTTATTCATTGGAAAAAAGTATGATATATTTTTTAAGCTAGAATTTGAAATTTTCGGAAATTTCATCCGGTTTTCCTTTTTCGACGTCATTATTTTGCCACTAATTAACAGTGGATGAATCTCTTTGGGCATGCGTCATTGAGAGGCATTTCCTACTTAATTATACCGCTTTTTATTTTTTGGAAAGGACTTCAAGTTTTCAAGTTATGCAGCCTAATCCAAAAAAAAATTATTGTAAAATTTCATGGAAACAAGAAATTATGAATCAAACCATCGTCAAAAATCACTATTTGTTGTTTAAAATTAGAATTAATGTCCTAACAGTAAGCCCATTTTTTTACTTACACGGGGTGCCCCTGGAAATGGGAGTGTTAGATTTTTGATTATGCTGCATAACGTAAAAACTTGAAGTAATTTTCAAAAAATAAAAACTGGTATAATTAAGTAATGAATGCCTCTCGCTGACACATGCCCAATAAGGTGCATTCATTGTCAATTAGTGCCAAAAAAAATGGCGTCAAAACCGGATAAACCGAAAAAAAATTAAAAAAATTCAACTTCTCGCCTGAAAACATGTGATAACATTTTCAACTGAACAAAAGACTATACATATTTCAAAAGTGTCAACAATTCTCTCCACAAAACCGTTTAGAATTTCAAAATCGGTTGAAAGCTTGATTTTAAATGATTTTTTTTTTCAACGAAAACTCTGAAAAAACGGATTTTGGGGGTGTTACACATCTTTTGAAGGGTGTTGCGTTTATAACTCGACCAGATGAACAACCTCTGCTATTTCGCTTCAAAAGCGTATTCCATTTTTTTTTTTTGTGGCACTGTGTTATCTTTGTTCTCCTATTTTATCTCATTTTCATTGCTAGGCTGTCCGCCTGCTCATTTCCTTCCAGATGCCCGTTTTCGGGTACGTAGGTAGTTCAGTTTTTCTGGTCCTGGGACCGAATGTTCCGGTTCCTATTCCCGTTTCCTGGGAGCGATGTACGGCATCTATTTTGTTCTCCTTCCAGGCTAGCTTGTCTTGAATTTCACCTTTGTTTAATTACATGAGCCCGCCTTATCCTTAGCGAAGCCTAGAAGGTTTCTTTTGGCCGACTGTTCTACTGCCTCGTGTAGTGGGGCCAAGTCAAGAATAGCCTCCAGCAAAGCTGTAGAGCATGCAAGAATGGTTTATGTGACACAGGCATACGCCAGGCCTTACTGCCGAATCTGCTGCTTTTAAATCCCATGGTACAGAGTCGTAGGTGATAAAAGGTTTGACTTTAATTCTTGTGAACTAGTATGTGTACAAAATTTGTGGTATTTTCTGCGTTACATTTTTCGTGGTTACGAGACGTTACCACCTCTTTCGGTGGTTACGAAATTGAACTGCAACTTAAGCCGGCATAATACCAAAAGGGTGTACAAGTTTCCAAGTTATTTGTTTGCCGGTAAAATGAATGTTGTTACCACTCTAGAATCGCCCCGTAAATAGCAATATAACACAAAAGCTCGTTCGAATTGATCTATTGACGTTTGTAAACAAACATACGAAGATAGTCAACAACAAGTTGTAAGAAAAAATTTTATACATTTTAAATTAAGGAACTTTGAAAGCGAGTGCCCTGAGGCACTCTTGTGCATTAGAGGGATAATACTGTGGGTCTGAGGATTTTCGGGACTCCAGCGGTGTGTTTACACACACGAAGGACCTTGTTGCCGTCCTTGTCGAGTTTTCGAAATGCTGCCTTTATAGAAGCTTGCTGTCAAAAGTGACTTAATTACTTTACTTAATCACCACTTCTACTGCTTTCGATCTTAGGTTATTGCTCTCAGTTCTCGATGGTCGTTTTAGTGGGGTTATTTAAGCCCATGACTGACAAACCATCTCTTGCTGTTGTTATGAGTGTTGCCGAAATAACAGTTCTTCGCCGTATATGGGCCCGGTACGCTCCCGTACTCCCTTGGGTACAGTCCGACTATCGGGGTAGCGATATGAGAATAATCATATCCGTAAATAAACCATCGAGTTCCGCGTTACTACATTGAAGTGGCAGCTCTTAGTTGCCGCTTCATGCGGCCCAGTCTATTCGGTATGAAATAGGAGTGGGATTTTTTTCGAATAATATTCAAATAAACACTATTCGAATAAACGAATAAAAATATTCGTTGCAAAAAATTCGAACAGTATTTATTCTAATAGGATTATTCAAATAGTCCTATTACGAATATTTATATTAACAGATTTAGGCCCACTTGCACAAGATCCAGAGTTAAATTTATGAGTTCAGAGTTAAGTAACTCTGTGTTAAACTGCCATCTTTTTAACTCAAGCAATGCGTTGCAGAACAACTTTTTGACGTCGAGTTAGCTAACTCCGGGTACACGCGGGTATTTTACTGTTTACTGTAAATTTATTGTGACACTTGCTTTGTTCAAAGAGGAAACAGATAATGGTTGTAAAAAAAATAGAATCGTTGTGCAATTTGAAACGTAGTTTGCATAACTGAAAAAAAAATCGTGAAGCACCGCAAATGCTATAACCTAATAGTTATTAATTTAAAATATTTCATTCATTAGGCACTACAAGTAAGGGAAATCTTTATGTTCTGACTTGCGTTTTTTTTGCAGGTTCCCGTGTATTATTAATAAATCAGAGCTTTTTTCTTTCGGTAAGCATCAATAACACTCATATTCATCCTTTTGGTATTTGTTTCCTTTGGCTGACAACTGCTAAAAAATTAGCTAAAATTATGGGAGTGGAACCAAAAGACGTGTTTCGGTCCCTGAATCACGAATCCGGAAACGATATTTTAATATTTTGTTTCGTTTTCAAGAAATTCACAATCAAAGTTCAGAATTTTCTAGGGAAAGTCTTATCTTTCAGATTATTAAAATGGTCACTTTGCTTCGCAACGTTCTGTAGAAGAAATCAGTTTCTATGGAATCTATAATTTCTTCATGGTCATCCGACAAAAGAACTTCGTTTTTAATTTTTATTTTATTCATACAAATTTGTCACACAATTTGCAAATATTTTGTAATTTTCAATGTAAATAAACATTTTAGTAAAAATCAAAAAAAAAGAAGAAAAGCTGATTGAATGTGTCCGAGCCCACGAAATTCTCTATAAATTCGCGAGCAGCTGATTTTGAAGGGTTGTGCGTTGTGCGAAGTATAATCAAAATTTTCTTTTACGTGCTGTGTATTGGCATGCTATGCCCTGCTATGCAGGCATAACTGAACCATTAGTTTAACCCCGCATAAGAGGTTAACTCTTAGTTAAAAAGATATGTAACTCGCAGTCGTGCAAGTGGAAAACGATATTCGCTGTTGTACCTACCAGCTTACCAAAGTCGGAGCGCTCCAAAAAAAGCACCCAAAAAGGAGTAAACACCGAAAAACCACTATTTATGAAGATTTACGGAGCCTTGGGAGAAGAAATGAACATTGTAGAGTGAATGAACTGCAAGGCTCAATTATATGAGCAATTTCGAGCGTTTTCTGACCCTTTTTGTTGCAGGCGTACAGAGAATTGTGAGAAAATAAACGTTGGAGAGCAGATGAGCGGCAACGTACAAATATGTGAATGTTTGCGAGCATTTTCTGAGGTTTTTTTTGCTTTACCTAACAGAAGATAAAGATCACATATTTCATGACGCTTATTAGTAGGCGACTGAACAAACATTTTAACATAGCAGTTTTTTTAATATCAGAATTGTGCCGATAGGAACCTCCAAAATGACCCAAAAGGAGTAAAAAATTAACCCAAATGAGCTTCAGAAAATCATCAATAAAAGGCTCCGGAAAGAGTCAAAAAAGGCTCCGAAGTTCATTTAAAAGGAGTCATAAAACGCTCCAAATTCATCGGAATCGGACTCATTTCGGACTCTTTTTTATGACTCCGTTTGGGGTGCCCGCGTAGAACGATTTTCCGCTCCATTTGGGCTCCGAAAGGAGCTCATTTCGGAGGGTAAAGCTCTGAGAAATGTGCGTTTTATGGCTCCGAAAGGAGTCTTTTTTTGCACTTTTGGTTAGCTGGGCAGTAGCAATATTTGTTTAAATATTCGAATAGTTGAATTTATTCGGTTATTGGTACTTGAATAGTTTTTGGCTTATCATCCCAATAATTGATAGATATTCGTACAGTTGTGCGAATAATTAAATACAATTACTGGTAATAATTGAAGTTGTAAATAGACATTTCCTAAAAAGTTACTACATATAAATATTTTTAAGTTTTTGCAAGCCCGAGACCAGTTAACAATAATTCTAAGTGAATTTATATTGTCAGTTTTTGGGAAAAATTGATAATTGGAGAAAAATTACGTGGATAATCTCAGCGATGGATAGGATTACATGTTTCAGAGTTTCCAGGCTCATCATCTCATCATCATATGAACAGTGGTGCCATTTTGGTGCTTTTAGAGCTAGATCTAGCGCTTTTTTTTGTGTTTAGCTCCAAAATTCGGTTTTAGCTCCTAGCTCTTTTTCTAGTCCTTTTTTTAATTTTTAGCTCTTTTTTGGCTCCAAATTTATTTGTATTGTGAAATGAAGAACGTTTTTATTTCTTTTATAAACGATGTCGAAATTATTATATTTATTAGTTAGTTTCATTGTGTACCATGGGGCAGCTCAGTTTCCCTAACTGATAACAAATAAATCAGTTAACTTTGTCGAGTAACATTCCTTATGCCAGATTCTGAACAGGCGGCTTAAGGCTTCTGTCTTCTTGATAAATAACACTGGTTTACAGCCAAAATGCACCAGAGACGCCATAGTGAAATTCCTATGTAAAATCACCTCCTAATTCCGAAAATCAAGGTTATTTTTACTTGAATGGTACCGTTTTTGAGATATTTACGATTTACCGTTATTTCAAAAAACAAAAAAGATGGCTCCACTTAATCGTGTATATCTCAAGAACAAACTGAGCTCTTCCAAAACGGTTTGAAAAATTTGAAAGCTTATAAAATTTACTATAATCAGTACATACAACACTTTTTGCTAGGTCCTGCAGATTCAAAATTATTGAACAATCATTACGGATTTTTTAAATTTTTTTTGTAAAAATAAAAAAAAAATTTGCACTTTGCGAGGAAGCATCTCGAAAACTTTTTGTTTTTTTGCAGATATTTTTTCCCCCCTCTAAGCTCTGTTTTATTACAAAAAAAATAAGCTATCAGTGAACAAAATCGATGAACTAATACAAAAGTTATAAGCATTCAAGTAAATATATCCATTTAATACTTAAGTACCCTACAAATAATAGCATAACCATTTATAATTCAACCATGATCAAAACAAATCCAACTCAAAATGAAATTTAAATTCTTTAATATTAACTTCACTACATTTTGGAGTAGATACATACCTGGAGTCCACTCGAAATCTCCCTATATTGCTTGTGAAGTTTGAAATAATTGGGGCTCATTTACCAACAAAATGGCCACCAAGTGCTGAATATTGGTGCTATTGTCGAACCGTGTACATTAGTCTGTAGGTAATCGGCCAAGGCATCCGATGTAATGCCCAGCTCCAGATTGAGTTAGCTCCGTTTAGACCAAGGTGTGCGATTTGTTTAGTTTTGTTTTTCGATTCTTCAGTAAATTTCAAAAAATTAGTTTTTTGACAAACTATAATATTGTTTATTTTCGTACACTGTGTCAATGTCATCGGCATATGCCAGCAATTTCACACCCTTGTATTTTGGCAGAGAACACTTAGATTCCAGTCTGCAGGCGTGAAATCTTTCGACCATATTCTGATTATAAGCTGTTGTATGTCCTTTAGCAGCTCTTCGCCGCTGTACTCGAATAGCTCAGCCGGCAATCCGCCAGCGCTTTATTCCTTTTTAATCGCGATATTGCTACTCATATCTCAATTTAGGAGGGTACATAATTTAAACACTAGCATTGTATCTTTTGCCCTTACACGTCTTCGTTCCGGTCTTAAATCTTTTCGTCATTTGCCAGATTTTTTGCTGGAATTTTCGGGCGTTATTATTGTGGCTACTAGTTCGCGCTCACGCCTTTCTAACTCTCTTTATACGGAAAAGGCGCCTCGTTTCCTTCTTAAACTTTCGACCCAAAAGGTATTCTTGTTTGGACCCAGAGGAAGTGACCACATTCGTTATACAAGATATCTGGAAACACGCGACTGTGGTCCCCCCCCTAAAACCTGGGAAGCCGGCGAATAAAGGAGATTCTTATCGTCCGATATCTCTCCTCTCGCCGGTAGTGAAGTTGTTAGAGGCTATTTTGCTCCCATACTATACTGCAAACCTGCAGCTGGCCAATCATCAACATGGCTTCCGGAAAAATCACAGCACAACATCGGTATTGAATGCCATCACGACGCAGATTAACTTCGGTTTGAACCAACAAAAAACCAAACCACAGGACGGTTCTCGTGGCACTCGACCTGTCGAAAGCCTTCGACACAGTCAACCACGCCATACTCCTTAAAGACCTGGAGGAGACACCGCTTCCTGCCGGCCTAAAACGATGGACCGCCAACTATTTAAACGGTCGGCTGGCGTCAGTGAAGTTTCGAAACGAGAGATGTAGACCTAGAAGAATTAGACAAGGGGTTCCGCAGGGTGGTATCCTCTCACCCCTTCTGTTTAACTTCTACATCTCGAGCCTTCCTCCTCCACCAGAGGGGCCTCCATCGTTTCGTACGCTGACGACTGCACCGTGATGGCCACGGGCAAAGGACCTTCCACGGACGAACTATGTACGAGACTGAACCACTACTTGCGCGATCTTTCCAGCTTCTTCACAGAGCGGAATCTGACACTGTCCCCGACTAAATCGACAGCGACCCTATTCACTACGTGGAATGCGCAGATGGGGCAGGAGTTGAATGTGCACGTAGATGGTGTCCCACTACCTACAGTCAACCACCCCAAAATTCTAGGGGCTGCATTCGACAATAGCCTCACCTTCGCTAATCATGCCACCGCATAGCTTCAAAGGTACAAAGCCGCATCAAGATCCTCAAGTCACTGGCCGGCAGTACTTGTGGCAAAGACAAAGAAACGTTGCTGGCCACCTATAAGGCTATTGGCCGACCGGTTATTGATTATGCTGCGCCCCTATGGTCGCCAAACCTTCAGGACACCAACTGGAGGAAATTGCAGGTCTGCCAAAACACCGCAATCAGAACCGCGACCTGAGTCTCAAATTCACCAGGAGGCTAAAATGCTCAACGTTTGCGAGCATGCGGAACTTTTAAGTAGGCAGTTCCTTCTGAACTGTCATAGACCCAGTCATCCAAATCGACAGCTATTGGATGAAACTCCGCCCCCCAGAGACTTAAGGAAACATCTCCGAAAGCATTATGATGAGATCCGGCATCATATCTCGTTGCCGCTTGATCTGCTGGACCATAGGCGGGCCCTAAAGGATCCCGGCCTGTGAACTCCGTTATTGGTACCCAACCACCTGTTCTTGCTGAGGAAGAACGTGTCCTTCCGAGGGAGACTAGAGTCATGCTGGCACAACTTCGGTCTGGATACTGCAATAGGCTGAACTCCTATCTGTCCAGACTGAACCCCACTATACCGAACACATGCCCAGCATACTGTATGGTCCCCCCTGACACGCAACATCTCTTTTCCTGTTCTTCTGAACACATTCTTCTAACACCCCTATCACTTTGGTCCAACCCTGTTGAAACAGCGCATTTTCTTGGACTTCCGTTAGAAGAGCCCGATGACAACTAGGAGTGTACTGGCCCTTTGGGCAGGGCGAAGCACTGCTAACAACAACAACAACAACAGGAAGTCAGAGGCCCGCACTTCGTTGGAAAGACCAAGCGCTTTAATGGAAGGTCAAGATCATTTAGACGGCTGTTTTTATGACAATCTATTTTATATGTACGTAATTTTTTCAAAAGGAAATATGTTTTACTGCGGTGAGAAGTGCTGTAAAAAAGTATGCAGCTCTGGGCTGGTTAGACTTTTTAAAATTTTTCGTAGCAACCCATAACCGAATCAAATTACTACAATTACTGCCTAGAAAAAATTGCAATTTTACTCTTCGTTGGTGGTTATTTCCAAACTTTGCTTTCAATATTGTCATTGCTACGCCAATTTCAAATTACATGACCCCAGACTCCATATTCGTTATAAAAATTTCTTCTTTACGAAACACTTACATACATATGTACATTTTTCATTTATTTATTAAAATGATTATATTTTCTTCCTCCTTCACACCTACGATATAAATATTTTTAACTTTATCTAGCATGCATTGGGGTTAAAATGTTGCATTCAAAATATGTATTTTGCACTTAACTTTATTATTCCGCTAAACCGATAACATTAATGACAAAATCTAACCTTGCGTGTATGAGCACATACTATACACACACGGCTAAAAATTGGTAAACTGGAGAGTAGGGTTGGGTTTTTCGATACAATTTCCCTGTAAAAAACGTTGGAATATGGGAGTACTCCAACATTTATCCTAATTCATACAAAAGGTGGTCCAATTTATAAGCCCATGCCCGGTGATTGGATCACCTAATCCATATCGGAGCACCCTGCTGAATAGTCTATGGAACACCTACGTACTTTGAAAATGCTGCCAAAAGATTACTCTATAGAGTACTCTGCACTAAAGCGAGAGAGGGAGTATGTGTTCTTTTTGAGGACCACCTACTCCCTCTCTCGCTTTGCTGTTGAATACTCCATAGAGTAATCCAGTAGTATTTTGGGATTACTCTCATGTAGGTGGTCTATAGAGCATCTATCGGCAAAACGCTACCCGTGGGTAGCTTCGACGCGGCAGCGCTGTACATACTCAAAAACGACGTTGCTAATTCTGCTCCGCTGGTCGCTAAATTTCTTCAGAATTTTGCCAAATGCTTGCCAGTTAATTCGAGGAAAATCTACACAATGCCCAAAAAGGCGTATTCATATTAAAAGAATTGCAAATGAATATTTTCAACACAATGAGTAATAACTATTGTGAATTAATGTTTTTCGCTGTAAAAGGCGATAATAATGCACGATGCTTACTTTGCGGAACGTTTGCTGAGATAAAAAGTCTTTCTGAAAATCAAATTGCTGGAAATAATTTTTTTTTGGATTTTTCGAATTAAATAAATTGCTTTTATTTCACCTTTCTAATTTTAAACTTATTTTTTTTGGATTGTTAGGTCCTAGAAACCTATATCTGGTCATTATCATTGGATAACCATTAAATTTCCTGCCATATAGTTATACATATACATAAGTGTGTATATGCGCATCAAAATATATATTATATCAGAAATACCCCATTTTTACTTTTAAATACGAATCAAACAATGTGGCAAGCATGTTTTTGGTCGCGCACAAATACAATGGCAAATTGTGATGGTGTTGGGGTGCCGGTCACTGCTATAGAGTATTCAAAAGCAAAGAAATGGAGTACTCCGAGTCGGATTAGGTGATCCAATTACCGGATATCGCCATATAAATTGGACCACCTTTTTTATATGAGCGAGGATAAGTGTTGGAGTACTCTATGGAGTATGGAACGGAGTATTTCGGTTTTTTGCAGGGTTGTCTAAAGGAAGTACTGAAGTACTACGCTGTCGCTTTTGGTACAATTTCGCCTACAGCTAATATTCTAATGTATTTTGGAGCTATGGCAACCTTCTTTCGAACAAATAACCTTGCTTTCATTTGTGTACTTACACCAGTAGGTCGCTTAGCACCAAAGATGACTAGATCAGTGTTGCCAGGATACAATTTTTTTTGGAGCTAGATTCGAGAAAAAAAAGCTAGATTTGTTCAAGAAAATCCAAAACATGTAAAAAAAGAGCTAAAAAGCACTTAAGTTTTTTTTTTTAAGTTTTTGCATTTATTTCATACTAGCAGGGTACCCAGCTTTGCTCGGTATGTACATAAGTAGTTAATAAACTCCTGCTACTCTTAATTGCGAAAACAATTTACAGGCTGAGAAGGTTCAGAACAATATTTATTTTCCCACATTATATCCCGCAACCAACTAAAGTAAAGGCGTTTTTTAAAGTCTAACTTCGAAATTTTGTCATCTCCCCTCTATTTGACTCTTTAGCTGTGCCTAAACATTGTCATCCCCATTCATTTTTCAAAGGAATTTTAAATATGCAGACACAACTTATCTAGAGTTTTATTAAAGACTAGCAGACCCGGCAGACGTTGTTCTGCCTGACCAGTGACTTCCCTAGAAATACATTTTCAAATATTTTTCTTTAACTTTTAACATTCCATTTATTGCAGTGCTTTAGGATATACAATGTTGCTGGCTTTAAAGTCTTTGGTATAAACAAATAAATTTTTTGGATGTCCAACTCAAAAAACGGATCTTTTGAACTCAATACCCTATACTACTCTGGATATGTATGAACGGCAATAACAAACAAAAAAACTAAGTGCTTTGATTAAGATTTAAGAACGTTAAAATGTCACTAAAGCAAATACATTCAGGGATATAACGAATTGAAATATTACTTAGCTTGTGGTCCTGGAACTGCCCACTTTTCCAAAGAATTTACAAACGTAGCCTATGTATGTCGTACCCAACGAAGATTTTAACGTATTGGAAAAGTTTAAAACAGATCAACCATAAACTTTGGACATTATTGAAGTACAAACAAAGCACTGAATACAAAAAATGTGGGCGTGGCACGGCCCACATTTCCCAAATTATATAATTCTTGACCAAGGGACACACATATCCAAAAATCATTAGTTTAGACCAAAAATATTCAAAGTTATGATGATTTAAATTTTATATAGCCTGGAGGCTTGGCACAACAATCTTCTGAACCAATCTGGAAATTTAGAGAAGATCGACCATAAACTTTGAACTTATTGAAGTACAAACAAAACACAAAAAATGTAGGCGTGGGACCGCCCACTTTTCCCAAATTATATCCATCTTGACTAAAGGACACACATATCCAAAAATCTTTAATTTAGACCTAATATGTTCAGAGTTATGAAGAATTTAAATTTTATATAGCCTTGGGGCGTGGCACCGCCCACTTTTCCAAAATTACATAAATCTTGACTAAAGGACACACATATCCAGAAATCATTAATTAAGACCAAATATGTTCAGAGCTATGAAGAATTTAAATTTTATATAGCCTGGGGGCGTGGCACCGCCTACTTTTCCAAAAATTGATATAGCCTAAATCGTACACAACAATCTTCTGAACCAATCTTGAAAGTTTAAAAGAGATCGACCATAAACTTTGGACATTATTGAAGTACAAACAAAACACAAAAAATGTGGGCGCGGCACCGCCCACTTTTCCAAAATTACATAAATCTCCAAATATGTTCAGAGTTATGAAGAATTGTAGTTTTATATAGCCTGGGGGCGTGGCACCGTCCACTTTTCCAAAAATTAATATAGCCTATGCTTTAACCCATGATCTCAAGAATATACTGTGAAAATTTCATAAAAATCGGTTGAGTACTTTGGACGCCCATAAAGGACACACAGACACACAGACACACAGACACACATTCATTTTTATTTATAAGATATGCTGGTACCCACATAGGACGGCAGTGTACCAATGCAATCGATTTTTGATTTAGCTGAAATTGAAAGAAGTGAACAAAAATTTTAGAGAGGCACGATTAGTTTTTTTTTTGACAAAGTAAGTAAATTTTTCTTCATATAAATTTATGTAAGGAAAAAAGTTTCATAGGTACATACATACCTCCCTAAAAATCAGTATATCTTTTTTGTTTCTCGTTCGATTTTCATAAGTCAAGTGCAGGTCCCTTTCTAAGCTTCAAGCAGCCCATTAGTGAAACTCTCATCAAAATCCATTTCTTAGTTTCCGAGATCCTTAAGTTCAAACAGACACACAATAATTTTAAAAATGGATCAGATGAACTCTATAGCATACCCCAAGTCATCCCCAGTCATTTTTTCAAAGAAATTTTTAATGTACGACTTTTCTAGAGATTTATTATAGTATAGATTTAACTTTAACAATGTTTAAAAAGTATAATTAACTCAACAAAAAAAATAATTGTGTTCTAGAAAAATTATCAAGCTTGATAAATACATATGTAGTTAAGAAAAAAATATTTAATTTTTAGTATAACTCAAAAATAATTTTTATTTTATTTTGAAGTCTATTTTTCTGACTCAGAATTCAAAACGCTTGAAATATTTTTTCTGATTATTTATCATGAAGACAGAATCGGAGGGTAAGGCTTTTCAGAATCTTTAGCAAATTAGGAAAGTGTTTCTTACACACATTTTACTTACCTTTCCATTTTGATTCTTGTTCGCAAAATAAACATATGGCATTTAGGAATGTTACTCGACAATTAGGTGCCTCGATAAAAAAAGTTGCACTGTTTCCACCGGAATTTCAGAATTCACTCTTTTCTAAGGACTCCCCCAAAATATTTCGAAAAACGCTTAAAACATCGTTTTTTATAAAGGGAGTATGGTGCTTTTTATTAAAAAAGATTTCTTCATACTCATTTTATACAAAAAAATCGTTTTTTTTAACGCTGTTTAGCTCCGGTAAATTTTAATATTTTTTCGAAATATTTTGACCAAGGTCTTAGAATACATTGAAGTTTATAATTCCGATGGAAACAGGGTGCCCATTTTTTTGTATGTAGCGTGAGGCGCCTTACTCCACAAAGTTGAACTGAGTTGCCACATGGTACACAATGAAACTAATATCTGTGGTCATAAGCAATAATCGCCTAAGTCGAAAAGAATACTTCCGAGATAAATAGCTTTTTATATAAAGAAGCGTTTTTGAAAAATTTTGAAAGGAGATTTGGAAAAAATTATATCACACATCGAAGATCTTTGTAGGCAGAATGCTATGGTTAAAAATTGTAATGCAACTTTTTATTGTAAAGGAATGTTTTGCTTTTTACGTAGTATATATTGAATTAAGTACAGTTAAATTTACAAACGCAATAAGCAATAAAATCTTATCTTTACGTTGGCTCTTATAACAACTTTATTATTTGTGGCAAACTACAAAAATGAAATGTGCAAAAAAACTTAAGTTAATATAGGTCATTTTAATAAAAACAATATTGTATCTGAAAACTTTCCTAAGTATACTTTGGCTCGTATAGTAAATGTGATAGGGCTACCTAGCGAGTTAAGCTATAATGACTTTATTAATATCTAAATAACAAAACAAGTTAGGATTATAGGGATTTCGCGTAAATATAAAGTTTGATTAGTTGAATATGGTAGTATACATAACTCATTTCGTTCTTAAGTCGACTTAGGCGATTATTGCTTACGACCACAGATATAATAATTCCGACTTCGATTATAAAAGAAATAAGAACTTTCTTCATTTCACAATACAATTTGTCCAAATAAATTTGGAGCCAAAAAAGAGCTAAAAATTAAAAAAAGAACTAAGAAAAGAGCTAGGAGCTAAAACAGAATTTTAGAGCTAAACGCCAAAAAAAGCGCTAGATCTAGCTCTAAAAGCACCAAAATGGCAACACTGGACTAGATACGAAACTTCGCGCTCTCTGAGAGCGCTCTAAAAGTGGCCATTTTTTATAACATTTTCGAATGATGCCAGAATAGTGAAAACAAGATTTTTAGGTAGCTTGCAAGTTCCATAGAGGTATGCAAAAAGGTGCTATCGAATTAAGTTTTGAATTTTTCGTGATCGGAACGTATAAAATGAGACAAGACATGTTACATTGGAATAAATACATAGTTTATCATTCAGTTGGATATTTTTTCTTTAAATGAACTTCATAGTACGTTAAGTCTGTTTTGGGCAGAACGAAGTTTGCCGGGTCAGCTAGTATGTAATAATAATATGTTTCATGTATGAGGAAAGAATATTTATGTTTTTCAAAAACTCTTATTGAACTAAGAAAAATGTTTCCATATAAATAAAAAGAAAAACTGATTTCAAGTTTATTTTTATTTCGGTACTAAAAAAAAAGTAAATGCGTAATAAATCAATATATGCGAATCCATAAAAAAAAAATTCAGAACAATTTTAACGAAAAAAGTACGATTTTTGAGTGGATTTAGTACAATTTATGAAATGTCATTTCCCAACCCTGCGGGAGAGTAACTTCGCTAAAGTGGTGTTAAGAACAAAACTGTAGCATCAGTTGCTTAACCGACAGCAAGGAAGTAACAACGCAATCGTGCTGATCATAGTATATCTCTACAATGGTGCTGCTGCCTAAATTATAGACAATATCTATGCGCGACTAAAAACGACTGCTAGGCATTTTTTTATGATTCCAGATGCCTTTGGGCAAATGCAATATATTTTATGTTACGCTTCCATGGGGAACCGGGAGTATAATATTAAGAGACATTATACCTCTTTTCGTTAAGATTTTCATTTTGGGAAACCCATTGCTTATACTTTTGTAAAAGCATGTTCTTTTTTCCCAAAAAATATTGTCCCTTTTCACGCCCTCATTTTTGTCAGAATCTTAACGAAAAGATTTAATATTTTCATTCATTTCAAATCCATAAAGCCATTAAGCAATCAGCAAAGCGATGATACGTGTAACCCCTTTGGTTTATGGTTAAATTATGCTTGCATAGCATAGCAATACATTGCATGGGTTATGTCATTTTCCATATCTGTTAAATTGGTTTTACATGTATTCGATTATACAACGCATGGCATAGAAGTCTGTTGAAGTTTGATCTCTATGTAACTTAACATAAATACTGTCAAAACTTTTGCTTTTGAAGTTTCAGTTTTGACACAAGGCGATAAAAAGGCCGGGAAAATTAATTATTATTATTATAAATTTAAGTAAAATCCAAATAAAAGCGTTGTAATGGAAGAAGAAAAGCTGATAGAATGTGTACGAGCCCATGAAATTCTGTATGTTTCGCGAACATCAATCAAAGTTTGCTTTTATGTGCTGTGTATTGGTATGATATGTCCTGCTATGCAAGCATAACTGAACCATTAGAATTAAACTTATGTATGCCTCCTTTCAAAAAAATGCGCGTAATAAAAATTATTTTATTTTTAAACCGAAAATGTTTAAAAACTGTTAGGACTCGAGCCGACGTGCCCACATCAGTGCGCAATGCTCTACATACGGCGCACTCATGTTTGTTATCAGAAAAGTACACATATTCCCAGTCTAGACGACTTTTGTTGTATCAATCTCCTTTGCTAGGGTATCGTCGAGCATAGCGATAGATGACCCTTCATCTAGTAAGACATAGGTCTCAATGCCGCGATGTTTACCGTAGAGTCTGACGGAGAGAACAGCTGCTTTCTCTCTGTGCCGTTTGTTGCATTTTAACGATATTTGAGATACGGTAGCCTGAATGTTGTTTACAGGTGGTGGACTTAGTGATCTGACTTGGTGGAGCAAATGGTGGTGCACCCATCTAAGATACACTCCTTTATGCTAACCCTGGACGAGAAGAATCACCCCGCGCTTGGTTACAACTTGACTTTCATCACATACTGTGCAAATTACATTGGCTAGCAAAGTGAGCAACTCACTCAAACGCGTTACTCATAGGAAGCTTTGATGTGGATTTGAAATTTGATGCTCTGCGTCTCAAATTCCTATAACAACAGGCGGTGGTACATTCGTTGAAAGCTGTATAAAACAGATCAGGCAGATTCTGGCAGTCCACTGAATTCTAGAATTTCCAACAGTTTTCTTGGTATATTTTTGTGTGGATATTGAATACTGTGTATGTACATAACTGCTATCGATAGCAGTAGGATGTCACTATGGTGAAGGTGACGGCAGTACTGCTGCTGTTGTGTAGCTCTGCTCTTAGGGCGTCGTTTTCTAGGGTATGCTATCGTAGCTGTACCTATGTGACTGATAGATTGGACAATATGCCTAGATGCCTAGGTCCGTATACTTCTTGCGAATTTAAGGAAAAACATTAAACTGAATATTAAATCAAAACAAGTAGATTGAAATTCTTAAATTAATTCTCTAATTCTTAATAAAATAAAACGCTCAGAATTTGTACAGTGTAAAATTTACAGCGGCTATTAGTACTGCAGGAGTGACTCAGAATTTTCAAGAGTTAGTGCACTCGGTGGTCCTCGTTAGCTAATCTATAAAATTTTGCATTTATTAATTTTTGAGGGTGGTAGCATTGGAAACCGAAGCGAGGTAGGGCAGTACGCAAGAAGAGCATTACTAGGATCCAAAAGAAATGACGCCTAGACTTTGCAAGATCCTATTGGTCGTGGGCGATAAAACGAAGGACCTGACGGTCGAAGGTACTTTGTACTTTTCAATTCTCCCTATGTTTCACGGGTGTGGGGATGTTTCTCCTGGAATGGAGGTGGTCCACTCTATACCCTTGGTAGAATTTTAAATAAAAGGAAATACGTCGACATTTTGAAAATATTATGTTGCTATGGGCTGAGGAAAATTTGCCTGTGATATGAAAATTTCAACAAGACAACGATCCGAATCACACGGCAAAATTAACGAAAAAGTTGTTCAACGAAAATTCTAGTAATCTGTTGGAAAAGGATAAAATGATAGGCCACAACGCTTAGGTGCCAAATAGAACATTTAACGCATGCCACGCAATTGTCTTAATAGCCTAGTAGTTGTGATGTTGCCCTAACCAACGAGGGATTCCGAGTTCGAATCGTGGCAAAGTTTTTCGTTTTTTCAACTTTTTTTTATATTTTTCTGAGAACTCAATTTTGGTATTAATAACATTAAAAATTTGCACACAATGATACTATTTTGGATTTTACGCTTCGTTAATTTTCTCAATCGCCGTAACGAAAGTACATTTCTACCACGCTTATAGAAACACTGCTCAGCGATAACTTCATAACAGGGTTGCACTTTGCGTTAAAAATCGATATTATCGATGGGATCCAGAAACGGGCTACTGAATGATGAGCTGAGTTGATTAAGCCATGGCCTGTCCGTCCGTCCGTTCGTCTGTTTGAACGCAAAGTAGTCCCTCTGTTTTAAAGATATCTCGATGAAATTTGGCAAGCTGGCACCATTTTGCATAGGATTAATCATTTGTCGGAACTAGCACAATCGATTGTTCCGATAAATGTAAATGTGGTTTGGGCTATGTATCTTTAAATTAACAGTTTTGCAGAATTTGTACCAATTGTAAGTAAGGATCGGACACTTAAAAAAGTTATGCGTATATTCTGCACAGCACTTTCCTTACTTGTTTTAATTGTTCTTGGGGTAGTGCCCGTATTGATATTAGAGAAAATTACAGCGACTCACACAGTGATGGCATAGGATGACATGTTTTGGTATTGTTTTATATCACTTGGCAAAATGTATCACCACTAATTTCCTACTCTTTTCCTACAACCATTTTCTGGACCAATGAAAAAAGTACTACAAATTTTCTTTCGTTAGCAAGGTTTATAAAACGGAAGTGTCAGTTAGAGAGCTAACTTTCTTATGACTGAATAATGGATTTTGTCATAAAGTGTATGTGTATGCAAATCGAATGACTAATACCTGCGAGAGAATGCGACTATTACCTGTTCTGATAACTTTGTATGGGCTGAACTTTTCACATTTGTTTGAGCATATCCTATGGAGAGACTTTTTGAACCCGTTTATACCCGAATGGGTACTTACTTACTTTCCACCTAAATGGGTATTTTAACTCCTATAAGTATGCTACAAAAACTCAAATTTACTTACAGCCCTATGAGCATGATACACAAATTGAATTATAGCTAACTGTCTAAAGAGAACGATCGACTATTAGAGATCGAGACATTAGTCACGCGATTTGTACGGAATAAGGGTGAAAACACTATCTAACAATTGAGCATTAAATGCATTTAGCAAACTCAGCTCATTCTTTGATTTTAAACGGTGCGAAAATCATTATTCATAACATGTGTTTGGGACATTCCAGCCAAAAGAGGAAAACGACATAAAATTTAAAATGCTACTAATCATTCCTATTTATTCAGTTATCTGTTACTAAATGTGTATATTTTCCTAATATGGTAACAGAAATATAGAAAAAAATGTAAAAACCCAAAATTTTTGTCCTTATAACTTTGACTTCACACCTTACTATTTTGCGGAAAAAGTTTGGTCATGTTTGCTGTATTAGCTGTATTAGCTATAAGTATTTTCATTTGTAGAAAAAAATTTGCTAGTAATTCAGGTAAAGCAGAGAAAATTTAAAATAATTGCATAACATAAAATAAAAAATCTGATTCAAAATTTATTCATATGGGGTGTCCCACGAGTCACACGAAAAGGCATAAAAATTAGTCTGTTAGCCCCAGGAATGACCCTACGAAACCAGATATTTTTGGAAGTAAGGATAAAGAGGCTGTTCACCGTCTAAATACATTTTTTGAGTTAAAAGGGGCATACTATGGTTTCTAGACTATTTTGAAATGTGTCCCAGGAGTCACACGAGTCTAAACTCTCATGTATTATTTAGATTAATTTTTTTTTTAATTGTTTTTAGTTTTTATTATATAGTTTTAAATAATTGTTTCGAGAGATGTTGAATTCGACTGGTTTTTAATAAATATTTAATCAGAATTTTGAAGTAGATATAAATATTATTTTGGATTTACTTTATTTTATTTCATTTAATTGGCTTGGTTTCAATTCTGCTGGGAGCAGTTTATGAATAACTTAGTCAAAAAGAGTTGAAACAATAATAAAACTGATTTCACTTATCTATTATATTACATATTTCGCACTTGTCCCAGGAGTCACAATTTAAATATTTAAAAATAGTTTATTTAATTTGAATATATAAAATATTTTTATAGAATATGGTACTGTGCAGTATGTATTTTCGACCATATGCAAATTGTAGGTGAAAGTTGAATAGTTGAAATAAAATTCGTATTCATGTTCACAAAGGTGGATTTTTCGGTGTCCCAGGAGTTACACTCAGTTTCTTAGTAGTTACAAAGGTACTTGTTATTTGGGCAATTCTTTTAATGCATATTGGATATTTATCAACGTAGATAAATATATTTCATATCAATTTAAGTCCCGATGTCAGTTTTTCAAGGGAAAGTTGACTCAGCTCTGGAGTCAAATGTCCCAGGAGTCACGATGGAATGTCCCATTTTCGAATGGGCATAAGACTAAGTTAAACTAAATCTTTTTTATTTTTAAGAAATAATTGATATGATTATAATATTAATTTGAATAGGTCTCCAATTCATAGTATAGATTAATCATAATTTCGATTACTCAATTAATCGATTAATTATGATGTTTGATTAATCAAAAAGGTTGTTTACTCGATTAACCAAGATTTTGATTAATCGTTTTTTGAATGAACTGATTAATCATATATTGACACGGGACAAATTTAGATCGATTTTTAAGCTAACCAAAGGAATAAAAAATTCATAAAATTGTAGTTACTATATTTATTGTATAGATGCTAAAAGTTATATGTAATAAGAAAAACCATGTTTTTAGTCAAATAACGTTGATACATACATACTTATGTAGTATTTTTCAATACAAATCCATGTTTGCTGACAAAAAATTAAAGAGCTTGCGATTTCAGCGGATAAACAGCAACGTTCAGCAGTAGCAACACGGTCTGCTGTGGAAAATACCCGCTCAGATGGAACACTTGGTATTAAATTTTTTTTTTTTTTGTTTTTTTTTTTGTATTGACAACCTATTTAATTAAGTAAGGTTTTCTCTAAAAAGCAATGTCTTTTTGCGAGAATATAACTAATAGACAACCCGAAATGTTGGGCTATGTATCAGGAGACGCGCTTTGGTCCCAGGAGCATGAATATAACTCCGCTGAAGTAATATTTTCAGTAGTTTGCGAGATATTTGCAATCAAAGTTCAGAATTTTCTGTCATTTTCATGTGGTTGTTGTAATCAGAAATTACACTGTGGGAAAAATATGCAAAAGTGTGCGTACCGTGGCATGTTGCCACGGTTCATGCAACCACCCGGAGTTGGCATGGCGTAGCCCAGGGTTATTTTTTTGAAGCTCGGCCGAAGGCCGTCAATGCGGAAAGGTGTTCTGCACATAAAAAACATGGATCGGGCCCCCAAATCAGAATTTGACCTGGGTAATTTTTCGGTTTTTCGCAAATATTTTCCAAAATATTGAAAATATTGGTTGAGCGGAGTTATATTCAAGACCGAAACGCGTCTTTTGATACCCCTCCCGTCATTTTTGGACGCGTATTAGCGCTCGGTACCCCACGTAAACGATTACCTTTGTAAGTTTTGCAAGCTCGAAACCAGTGAACAATAATAATTGGTTTAATTATAATAATTATTATTTCCGATTTTGTGGAAAAATAGATATTTTGAGAAAAATTACAAACCTAATCACAGCGATGGATAGGATGAGATGTTTCAAAGTGTCCCCACTTATCATCAGATCCCTTTTCGGACACTGGGATATGAACCAGTGTCTGCACCAAAGCCGCTGTTAGAAATCTAACAACTTAGCTATGATGCCCTGTGAAGTCACAATGCATTCATTTCCACTTCAATTTTTCCTTTGGTTGTTGTTGTTTTAGTCTTGTCAACAGTGAACACACATTGCTTAGACATGCTGTCTATATAGGTACATACATATATGTATCAATGCGTGTTAGGCTTGTTTTGTTTGTACATTGTTATCGTACGTATGTAATTGTACTGTCCACACATCTTTCTATTCGAAATAAACGTGGCTTGATATTTGTTCTAACTCTAAGCGCTTACTCAGGGGTTTGTTCCTCTGGTATAATCAGCTTAAGCTTTATTAGATTATTTTTAATTTTATAAAATGCTATTAAAGTCTGGGATATAGAATATTTGCGAATATCCAACCTGTCTTGAAATAATAATACACTGGGTGTAGTTCGTGGTAAATTCAGAATGTTTTTAATTATTTTATTTTGTATTATTTGTACCTCATTTATTAGTTGTTCCATGCAAATATTCCATATAGGATTCAGATAATTAATATGACATGAAAAGAGAGTTGTATAGAAGCCACAACGGTTTTTTTGGAATCGATTTCCGATTTCTGTAAATTGCAAAGTTCAGCGGTTCAGCAATTTAAATTACCATCAAACCAAACTCCTAGGTATTTTATACTCTCGACCCTCGAGATGAAACTACCGTGTAAATGTATTCCTTTCAGGTCGTTCATAGTGGGAATATTCTTATGATTATTAAAAGTAAGTTAGTTGTAGCGAGATTTATTTTCAACAAATTACTTTCAAACCATCGTACTAAGATTACTCGTATATTGGCTAAAACCTCATCAAGAGTATCCGCAGCATAAAGAAAAGTCCTATCGTTAGCATAGAATTTCGGTGTTCCTTTCAACTCTATTTAGCTTCATTACGTTGTTAATCTATATATATAAAAATGAAATGGTGTTCAGTTGTCACGCTAAAACTCGAAAACGGCTGAACCAAATTATATACTTCCTTTGGAGGGTTTCTTTGTTATTACCACGCGCAGGTCATGTATTAAAATCGAAACAAAATATTAGGGGGTCGTGGTACCTCCCATACAATCTTATTAATTTGGCTGTTAATCCACCATACATATGTATAAATATATCTCATATGGTAATTTTGGCTGTGTTTGTTGCTATGTATGTTTATTTTTCGGTGATGTAGCGTCATATCGTAATTTTGGTTGTGGTCGTTGATATTTTTTTTTTGTTTATTTATCGTTGACAGAGAGTGCTACAAACGAAAAATTCTCAACACCAGACGGCGGTGTTGGTCATGAATTGGTACAAAGTTAATTTAAAGAAAAATTCTTTATTTCAAAGCTTTTCACGGTAAAAAATGCGAATTTTTTGGAATTTTCCATTGTCAATTGAAGTTTTACTTTGATGTTACTCTTCGTGTTTGCAATCGAAAATGCATACAATATACATACATATCTTACTAATATACAAAAACGTAAGTGTGTGAGTGACTACAAATTTTTGTGACTCTTTCATGTCTAAACTAATGCCTCGAACTTTACGAAATTTTGCACACTAATTCTTTGGAGTACAGAATAGAAACACGCATAATTATATTTCGATATATTTATCGATAACAGAGTTATCGGTCAAAATGTAGGGAAAGGGAAAGACTACAGCTTTCATTCAGACTTTGGTTCATTTCGATATATTAATATTCGCACAAAATTGGTATAAGAAGAAAGGGGAAGGCCACAGGTTTCATTTGGACTTTGCTTCATTTATGGAAACATCTATTTTGAGAACGGCTGGACCTAATACACATAACTAAATTTGGATGGTAGATTTTGTATCCGCTCGAGATGGTTATACGCTAAAAAAATAAAGGCATTTGGAAAGGTTTTGGAGATGTCCCTAAATATGTTGACCAGGGTAACCTTATAAAGTGTTCTTTCAATATGAGCCCGTTTTCGAGATATTGGTCAAAATGTCAACCAGGAGGGGCACTCAATCAAATGAAAGGTGTTGACAAATGATTTAACATGTTTTAGCTATTTTCCCATATAAAACGAAGGTTTTTAGATATTAACCAAAACGTGAACCAAAATTGGAGGTAGAAGGTTTTGAAATGAAAGGTCTGCATGAGAGTTTTAAAATGGAGTAATTTTAAGTCCTTTTGGGATTGGGATTGAGAAAGTGATAGGGATATGGATGACAATTAAAAAGCAATATGAAAAGACAAAAGCATATGAAGAGGATGGACGGAGAGAAAGATGTGGAGCTGAAATTAGGAGGGCGACTCACATATTTTAAATGCAAACAAGTTAATGTTTGGGCAGGACAACGTCTGCCGGGTCTGCTAGTATATATTAAAAATAATGTGGCTGCTGGTTTGGATCCTTGTGGAACACCAGTTTTAATTGTTTTAATTGAACTCTTAGGCCCGCTTTCATAAAAGCCGGTTAAATTATTCCTAATCGGCGATTCCTTAATCGCTGATTTTCTGAATCGACAATTTGGGTTTCCACCAAAGCCTGGTTAAGTTATCGCAGATTAGACCCATCATAGTGAATAAATTAGCAAAAATTGCATTGTGAATAGGCAAAACAGCTGAAACTAAATTGGCTGAATTAATTTTATGGAAAACTGTTCAATGCCTAATATTTATCGGATTTTGCTGAGGATGGTGCCAAAAGACGCGTCTAGACCCCGGCATAAAGAATCCGAATGCGGAAATTACAAATTGTATTTCTGTAAAAAGTTATCGCCAAAAATTTGCCCTAAATTGGCCCATTTGGGGATCTGTCCCATGGTATTTATGTGCAAAACCTCCATATCAGCAATATTTAATGAAAATTAGGTATTGAACTGTCTTCTAGAACGGCACCAACTTTCAAAACACTAACAAAACAGCACAAAGTTTCCAAATTAAAATTGGCTTTGTGGGAATATAAACAAATGTTGATTGTGTCCACAGCTGATAAATGCAAATTTTTGCTTAATCGGCCATCCATCGCCGGTAAAGTTTATCAGCCGTTAACCGGCCGATTTGTGCTAATCGGCCTTGGTGAAAACGGATTTTAGACAAATCAGGATTAAATTGTTATTAAGCACTAACCGGCTTTTATGAAAGCGGGCCTTAGAATCGTTGATCTGTACAAATTGCTTTCTGTTCAGCAAGAAACTTTCAAAAAGTTTTATCGCAACGCCATTAACTCCCAACTTCCTAAGCTTTTGTATCATTATGTGAAGATTCACTGAGTCAAAAGCTTTGCTGAGGTCAATGGCCAGCATAACAACATATTTCTTTTCATCTAGGTTTTCATATAGAATCTCCGTACAATTGATACACGCAGATAAAGTGCAGGAGTTTTCAGTAAATCCGAATCGATTATCACTAATGATTTGATTGGTTTTAATGAATTCTTGTAATCGGTTTAGCAGAATACTCTCAAACACTTTGTCAATGGTACTCAACTTTGTTATGGGTCTATAATTTGAGCAGACTTCCTTGCTCCCGCTTTTATTAATTGGTAGGTACTACTGAGCCAATTTTCAATTCCTCTGGATACTGACCACTGTTGAAACACTCATTTATGAAATAAGATAATGGACCAGATAGTACCTATTTGTATTGCCTTGAGACCATTTGTTGCATCTTCGACATTTTGCCCATTCGCAATCGGACAACACCTCAAAACTTTCTTTAATTTTTTTATTTTTAATATTTTAAAGCTTGATTGATTTTAATTTTTTTTGTTTTCAGCTACATTTTTCAAGGCAAACTTTCACATAAGAAAATGAGTAAATTAATCAGTTTTGAAAATACAACAGGCAACGCTCGTTTTCATTACTCATAATTTTGATTAATCAGGTAATCAATTAACTTACTCGATTAATCGAATAAAGGCAGAGCCCCACTTTTTCCCAAGTTATTTTCTACAGAATTTCAAGAAGAAATGCAACTTCTCCTTTCTTACCCAAAATGTTTCGCTCGGTGGAATAAATGTATAATATTTTTATGTACATCATATGGCAACCGCTTGGCATAGGCATGTACATAGGTAACGCCAATATATATGGAAAAATAGAAGCAGAACACTACAAATTGTTAGTGATCATGGCAGTATTAATCGCCACCACACTGAAAGGCCGATGTTCGAGTACCAACTCCTTGAGTGTACGGCAGAAATACAAGCCAAGGCTTCTCAAAAAAAATTCCTCTGGTTTGAAGATGAAGAAAACTGTATTCCCGTCAATTTGTAGAATAAAATTCAAGGCAGCACACCACAAATGGGAAGAGAAGCTCTGCTTCTCTTTTCCTTGGATTTGTATGATGTTGTATATCGCGTCATACAATTCTTTTTTTATTTTGTTCTACGTCGTCTAGAATTAGTATCACTAAAAATTTAGATTCTTTAGTCCATATATTCAAAAATATTTTTAGCCAACAGACTCTACGAAAACGTAGTTTTACTTTTTTAAAACAACACACTCGAAAAAAAAGCGGAGCTGGTAAATCGACACTGCTATTTTCATCATTTTGGTACCCGCTTTCGGAATTAGCTTACTGTGCAGTGAAATCAGGGCCGCCGCTGGCAGTTTGTGCGCCCGCTTGCAATACGGAGTATGCCGCCCTATGACTACATATTATGCTGAGTTTTGTTAAAAAAGATATTTTTTTAATTTTTTCCATCATGGAAGGTACAAATAAAAAAAATTTAAATGAATACAAACATTTATTTTGATTAGGTACTTAGAGATATTTTTTTATTTAAGTGTAAAAGTAAAATAATACATATGTATATTACAAAAGCTTAACTCTTCTTGCCTTTATATTTGAGAAATCTTCTATCAACTTTCTTGTATCCAAGCTGTCTAAAATTTCATGTTCAATTGAAACTATAGCTAAATTACTAAGTCTGTGTTGAACCATTGTTGATCTTAAATAGTTTTTAATAACTTTTAATTTTGAAAATGATCTTTCACCAGATGCAAATGAAACCGGTAGTGTAAGTAATATACTTAGCGCTATTGCTGTGTTCGGAAATGTTGAAATTAAGTCATTGGTAAAAAGATATTGTAATATGGTTAGTGGATCATTAGACTGGTTTTCTGCAAAATGCAACTGTAATGATTTGATTTCATTAAACAGATCAATACCGTCAATGTCTGAGTCACTACTTGAATCATCTTTAAGCTTCAGATTCAAATCTTTACAGTGTTTCATTAACTCATCATTACATACATCGGTATATGTTTGTAGCTCCTCGAATCTATCCTTCAAAGAAATTATTGTCTGATCTAAGATTCTAAAAAAAAACTCTACTCTATATTTGATTTTGGGATATACTAAAACTTCATCAGTGTGTTCATATTGAAATTGAATTGGTTTTTTCTTGGACGAATGGTATTTATAGGAGGGAAATCTGTGTCAACATTGAGTTCGTGAGCCACTTTGGAAGATTCTGCTAAAACAATTTCAAAGTGTTCATCCGTGCGATATTCTGTAAACTTATCAATCAATTTACTTATTAAATTTATGAGGATTTGAGCATTCATTGTGGGGCTCTGCATCATTTTGCTCAAAGCATTTATTTCGTTTAAGATATCGAACCAAATTACTACCGAGCAAATAAATCTATAATTTTGAATATTTAAAGCAAGCGAATGAGCTTTGTGAGATGTATGTAATACAATCCCATTCCGACGAATTACTAGATATTTCTAGCAAAGCGTCAAATATTTTTCCGAGATGATACCGTAATGACTTAACTGCTTTTAATTTTAAACCTGGCAAATGTTTGCAAATAATCGACCACCTTTTTGTAGATGATGAAAAGAAAACGTAAATTTCTTGAATTATATTAAAGAAATTCATAGTTTCTTGGGTAATGTTTGCTGCATCGTTCACTACCAAATTAAGACTATGGGGCATAAAATGCGCGGTTATTTATTTCCAAAATTTCGGTGTGAGAGCAATAAAACTCTCCGCACATGTGCTAGCTTTTGAGCGTCGCTGCTTTAAGTAATATGTCATGAATGGCGGGGTGCAATAGCGCCTTGTGAAATAAGCCCTTTAAGGCCTTATTACACCATTGAAAGTGAAATAAGGCCTTTATTTCGAAAAGAAAGAGAAATAAAGTCTTAAAGGCCTCATTGCTCTTTAATTTTTTTTTAATGAAACAATAATATTCTAATTCTTTTTGTATTTTATTGAATAGTTACACACAAATTTCACGTTAACCAAAGTGGGAAACGTGGCACGCGGAAGGACATCACCGTGGCGGTAGCCACGGCTATGGCACACACCTGGAGTTGGAATGGCGTAGCCCAGGGTTATTTTTTGAAGCGCGGCCGAAGGCCGCCTACGCGGAAAGGTGTTCTGCACATAAAAAACGTGGATCGGGCCTCCGTAACAATAATCCGAAGGGGGAAAAGCAATATTTTGTTTCTGTGAAAAGTTATTAGTGAAAAACCGAAAATTGACCCTGGTCAGATCTCCAATTCGGGGCCCCATCCACGTTTTTTATGTGCAGAACACCTGGGCTACGCCATTCCAACTCCGGGTGTGTGCCATAGCCGTGGCTACCGCCACGGTGATGTCCTTCCGCGTGCCACGTTTCCCACTCTTTTCTCACAGGGTAATTTGTGATTACAACAACCACATGAAAAAGACAGAAAAATTGTGACTTTAACTGCAAATATCTTGCAAAATTCTAAAAATATCGGATTTCCCCCTCCAGATTATTGTTACGGAGGTGAAGACGCGTCTATTGATACCTCTACCTAGATTTTTGGACATGTATTAACACTTGACGTTGGATGGAAAGTACTACCCAAGGAAGAAATAATTATATGTTGTTTAGTTTTTAAGAAAAATGTAAATGTAAAATAGTACAATTTACGCGGATGGGAGCGGGGGCGGACGCACAGCTGGAAATCAAATCTTCGTGATAACCCCAATCATATCAGTAGTTGGTTGTCACTTATGTTTAATAAAAAAAAATAAGGCTTTATTGCACAATTGGGTAAATTTTTATAAAGGCTTTATTTCTCTTTCGAAGTGTAATAAAGCCTTTTTTGAAATAAAGGCCTTATTTCACTTTCATTAGTGTAATAACGCCTTAAAGGGCTTATTTCACAAGGCGCTATTGCACCCCGCCGTGATGAATCGCTCGATTTGCCGCCCGCGTGTAGTGCACGCCTTGCACGCCCGGTTACGGCGGACCTGAGTGAAATAGCTCCCAAATGAAATAACTCCCATGAAATAACTCCCAATGAAATAAGTCCCAATAAAAATGAAATAATTCCCAACTTTAATAAATGAAATAACTCCCAAAGAAGGAAATGAAATAACTCCCAATATTTGGCAGTTATTTCCTAATGAAACCACAAGTCCCCAAAAAAAATGAAATAACTCCCAAACGAAATAAGTCCCAAAAAAATTAAATAAATCTCAAATCAAAATTTGAAATGGTATATTTTTACAATATATGTAATTATAATCAGTTACAATGAAATTTGAAAAATACAGAAAATTAATATGTACATACATAGATTTGTGAATGTAACAATTACATGAAAACCTGAATAGTGTCGTCGACTTTTTGACGGCAAATTGGACAGTTAAAGTTTTCTAGTCCTTCGAAAATACTCTTAGCTTGCAGCATTAGAACACAAGCGTTGCATATTTTGAAATGTTTGCACGGCATCAATAGTACATTGGGCTCAACCCCCAAACAAATTACGCATAAAATTTGAGAGCGCGGTATTTCTGATGGCTTTGGTGCGGAATCTTGTGCTTCCTCCTCCTCATCTTCATCTTCTTCAAGATACGGTTGATCTTCAAAAAAATCTTCTTCAGGATCCATTTCACTGACAATTTTATTTTTAGAATACACCATTCGATTAACAAACGCAGTAGCTGTTATGATTCCAGAACGTAGCTCTTCGTTGGCTTTCGCAATCAGTTCAGCTTTTTCAATAAATTTCCGTCTTTTTTTAGTTTTTCCGAAAGCTCCACCACTATTAGCCAGCAATTCGAAATTTCGGGACATATTGAACTCTTCTGTTTGCAAAACTTTGAGAAATTTATAAAAGTTTTGGTATCATTTTTGCCAGCGCTCCATTATATCCCTCGATTGCCGATGTCGTCCGTGTTGTTGTCGCAAAGACTGACATTCCATCTGGTCCAATCTTTATTCGTTATAAATAAAAAGCAAAAACGAACTATACGCAAGACTTGTATGAGATTTCTTTAATAGAGCTTACCTTCTTTAGCCATTGTTTTTCGAAATATTCCAAAAAGCTTGCAAAATGGAAATTACGCTCGAGGTTTCCAATATCGTCCTTAATTTTTAGAAATGTTGCCACTATATGCTCGGCGGGCAACAGAGGAAGTGACAAAAGCTTGTGGTATTCCAATGATGCCTTACTATTTTGTCGAATCAATTGAGCAAGTTGTTTGTGGTTTCATAATCGGCGATGAAGGTCGCACCATTTAAGTTCAAAAAATTTGAATTTATGTGGTTGAACAAATGTGTATAGCATTTTGTTGACTTTTTATTTGTTAAAATAGAAAATACTGGAAAAACCTAGTAAAAGTAACACGAAATTATTTTGGAACCATATTAATTGATACATATTTAAAAAAGGGTGAGGAAGGGGGTGGGCGGCGCTGCCCCGGTACAACATCAGCTGGGGTCTTCGGAGATGCACCAAACACTTTGGCTGTCAAATATTTGAGACCACGCTTGATTTTATTAAAAATCAATATTTTTGGTTGATTTCTGCTGGCTTTATTAACAAAAGACATTTTTTAACTTACCTCTTGCATACTTCTCGAAAATTCTCTTGGATTCCACTAACAGTACTAGTTGCACCTAAAGAACTTGTGGAATGTAAACATTTATCCTTTATTTCATTAAGAGCTTTGAGTTCTTCATACAGCTCATGTTGATCATTATGGTTATGCTCTATGAAGTTTCAGACCTTTCGCCGTTTTCCAAGGATAATAGCGATTTACAATTTTTTTCGTAACACGTATAGCATATTGTGCCATTACTTTCAGATTTTTTTAAATAAAATTGTTTTTCATTTTTTATGTACAATAATTTGCTTTTTCTTCTTTTTCCACTCACTACTTCAAAATCAAGACTTAACATTTTTTTGCACTCTCACTAGGCACCGATCTATAATAGTCAAAATTCTAACAAGAACTGATGGCGTACAGATTGATAATTTTAAAATAACTCATTGTTTTGATACAGATTTCTTTACAACAGTTATAGAAACCGTTAGAAGAACGTCGAAGTTTCATAAAATTGCATTTTTAAGAAAATGAAGTAAATCCCAACAAAAATCAAATAACTCCCAATTTCCAAAAATTATGAAATAACTCCCAAAGATATTTTATTGGGGATTATTTCTTTTGGGAATTATTTCATTATGAAATGTGCTCAGCATGTTAAACATGTTCAGTTTAGAGGCATTAGTTAGTGCCCGGAATTTTCGATTCAGAAAAAATGGCTGTCTTCATATTTCAAACACAAGGCTCAGATAAAGCTACATATCCTCGGTGATGCTGCAAAACCACGTAACGCAAAGATGTAAAGCCGCATAAGTGATATCTCAGTTTGGGTGTCTTGCCCATACAAATTGACTTTATAAAAAAAGTTTCCATCAAGATCCATTCTTTTAATTATTTAATAAGTTCTCAGCAAAATCGATTCTTTACATTATTTTCCAAACCAACATGTACATATGTATGTATGTATGTAGTTTTCTTTAGAAAAAATTAATATATGGGTGTTTCCACGGTCGTGAACAGTACGTTCATACGCCAAAAAACAAAGTAGATAAACATAGGTTTTTGTTTTTTTTTGGTTGCTACTTCGATTGCATTTTGGTAGGTAAATTTTAGGTGCAAGAGGCAGGTTTGTTCGATTTTTAGTTTTGACTGTGGGGGCAATAAACATGTGGTCGCGAACGTACGCAAAATGGAAGTAACTTTTTTGTGCAACTGGAAAAATTCAAAATTCAGCGAAATGGAATGGATTTTTTCAAAACGGCTGATAACATATTGAAGTGGCATAAAGTGACTTTCTTTACGTTTATTTCGCGTTAAAATATCTTCAGTACATTTTTATATATACGCTTAAATACCGGTCGCGAACGTACGGGCAGCGAACGTACGATTTTTCCATACATTTTTATACCTTTCATGAACATGAAATGGTATTATAACTTTGGTCCGATGTTTGTAAGTATGAGAAGAAGAAGAGATAGACCCACTATTAAGTATACCGAAATGATCAGGGCGATGAGGCGAGTTGATTTAGCCATGTCCGTCTGTCCGTCCGTCCGTCCGTCCGTCTGTTTGAACGCAAACTAGTCCCTGAGTTTTAGAGATATCTCGATGAAATTTTGCAAGCAGGCGCCATTTTGCATAGGATTAATCATTTGTCGGAACCAGCAAGATCGGACCGATACAAGGCATAGCTCCCATACAATCGATTGTTCCGATAAATGGGTTTTGGCCTATAACTCTTGCAATTCAAAAGCTAGGAACGTAAAATTTTGCAAGGTTAGTACATATTGTATTTGTAACGTGTGTAGGGAAAATGACTTAGATCGGACCAACATGACATATAGCTCCCATATAATCGATAGTTTCGATAAATGGGTTTTGGGCTATAAAAAAGGTAAAAAGCTAGGAACGTTAAACTTTGCACGTTTGCTACATATTATATATGTAACATATGTAGGCAAAATCAGCCAGATCGGACCAACATAACGTATAGCTCCCATACAATCGATTGTTCCGATAAGTGTGGTTTGGCATTCATGAAAGGTATAAAGCCTTCGGCACAGCCGAAGACAGCCCTTTCCTTACTTGTTTTTCACTATTTTCGGCATAATGTTTTACAAATTATATGAATTGGAACACTTAATTTACAAGTTTAAATCGTATATGTTGTATTTATAAAGAAAGAAGATAGCATAAATTATTAGACTCTACTGAAATCGCGGCTCGAAAGTGGCTTGAATAGCATAAAGTATACTCACTATAATGTATGGTTGTAAAATTTATGAATAACTTCATTAAAATTATTCAAAACCCTATGATCCATTATTAACCATGCAAAAAAAGTATATTAACAACCTCTTTTTTCTTGCTTCAGTTTTTGGTAGGCAAAAATATACCAAAATGCAAAACGGTCGCGAACGTACCCAACTTTGAGAATTAAAAAAAAGGTTTGGTAAACCCTTCACGAGAAGTGGTTTTGGTTATCAATTAACTGGCTTTAGCAATGTAGTTCTCCTTGAGAAGTGGTAACAAAATATGTATTTTTTTGGTCGCGAACGTATGATCCAGGCAGAGTTAAAGGTTTCAATAAAAATTTACCCTGAATACATCGTCGTTCACTCTTCTTTCATTTTGATAGGTTTAATTGATATTCATGGGGGTATTTCGGTGCAAAAAGGATCGCTAGTATAAGTGGTGAATTTGAAAAAATTGAAGAGAAACAGGCCTTTAAAACTGGCTGGAAATGAAAAAAAAAAAATTTCAGGTTTCAAGCCAAATTTTTCTTAAAAATATTCAAATTAACTTTTAAATCTTTATTTTTTATAAAAATTTTGTATGTATCTTGGAGCCTATACAAGATTTTGAAACAAATGTCACTTAGGAGTCTACGAATTGTGCGGTTTTGCAGTGTCAACGACGATATGCACTTATTTATTTATGTACAACGTTTATTTAACATATTACTTTATTTTTCTCAAACTGATGAAGGAATGGATTGATTGCTACTCCTATGCTGACAATTTTAAAATATTTTACAGTTAGCATAACTATGTAGGTATCACTTTAAGTTTACGCAGAATCATAATATTTTTCGGCAGTACAGTTCGACATTTGTGTGTACATATCGCACACTAAATCAAAAACAGTCACAACTCAAAATCCGAGTAACTTTCAGTTAATTGCTTCTGGATCGCACAAAAGTGATTTGATTTTTAAAAACTTGACATCACTGTGCTCTTTAAAGAGTAACGATAATAGTCAAAAAGAAAAATATTGTATGTATTGGCTGCACTACTTTTTATTAGGCAATCTATGCCAAGAAAGCGACCTACAAAAATTTTGAGTTGTGACTGTTTTTGATTTAGGGTGCGATATGTGCATATATGTATGTACATAAATAAGCAGAATCAAACATTTATTTATAATGTAAGAAAATTCTTTTTCCATACGTAATATTTGAATATAAAATTACCTGCCAAGCATTGGCATCTAGTGTTGCTAGGAATGACATATCCAATTCCTGTAACGAATATATTAGTTTGAAAACGCATTGGTTTTAAATAAATATTATGCTAAGTATTATAATTAAAAAATCACCTTTCGACGGAAATTACTTGGGAAATCCAGAGTGAGAACTATTAATAAGCCGTTTTATTTTAATAATTTATTGTTGCACAGATATTGGCAAAGTATTATTTTCTAAATTCACAAAATCAGAGTAAAAACTTTTTTCTTTGTTGTCACTTTCAAACCGACGGCAATTTGATTGAGCTTGCATATGTTTGCATATATACCCACCTATATATATGGGTATATATTTCTATACACATATATGTACATAAATGTGAAGTAAAATAACACTATCAAATTTCCACAATAATTTAATTGTATGTGTAGCTAGGCATGCATAAAACATTCACTACTTTCGAATGGCAAAAGAAATTGCGTTATGAAAAATTGAAAAAAGCTTTCATCCGGTTAGTTAATTTCCGTACTGTTTTACAGTTTGTTATCCTTTATCTTTTCCAAAAGTTGTCTGCCTGTGCAACCTAATTGTACCTTTGTACCGCGCTTTCCCTGCAAAATGATGCGTCGAAAACACCAACAAAAACTTCCGAATCCCCCTTGTGGTTTCGGCCACAGACTCAAGCAAACTTGCAAGCTTGAAAATATGCCTGGGCGAATGCAGTGAAGACCTAGCCTTTGGCTATGTACTACCTGGGGGTGTACACTTCGCAGCTTCTTTTAACGGCTGTGCTATTCCGTGCTGGCCTTCTACTGCGTTGGTAACCATTTTTATGCGTACGAGCTGAGTGCTGCCTGTCGTCGTTTGAGTACACCTCTTCGTGACGCAAGATAGCAATGGCTTTCCAAAACGGAAATCTCTTATAGTCGTATTATGTACGTACATATGTATGAATACATATGTATGTTCGTTCATATATAGGTAAACACGTATGTACCAAACACATCCACAAGTGGGATGGGCGAGAGTTATGCATTTTACTATATGCATATACGTATGCATACATATCTATGTTGATGTTCATGCACATATGTACAAGCATATATAAGTAAGTAAACTTAGTGTGGAGTTCGGGCAGTGGGTGCGCTATTATCGGCTTTTCCCACCCCCACCTGCTTAAAAGTAGCTAAATATGGGGAAAAGATACGGTTATGCAGACTATGGAATTTTAAGACACATGTACATATATATGAAAAAGGACGTGCCTAGTGGGAAAATTGGTCATGCATAACGTGGTATGCGGAGATACATGAGAACGTTGGTATACAAGCATGCAACCATTAAAAAACGGTGCAGGGAAATAACTCCCACATGAAATAACTCCCATGAAATAACTCCCAATGAAATAAGTCCCAATAAAAATGAAATAATTCCCAACTTTAATAAATGAAATAACTCCCAAAGAAGGAAATGCAATAACTCCCAATATTTGGAAGTTATTTCATAATGAAACCACAAGTCCCCCAAAAAATGAAATAACTCCCAAATGAAATAAGTCCCAAGAAATATGAAATAACCCCCAATAATTTCATTTCTCTTAAAATTAAGTTGGGAGTTATTTCATATATGTTGGGACTTATTTCATTACTCTTAAGATTGTAATTTAACAAGTTTCAATGTTTTTGTAACTGTTTCTATAACTGTAGGAAGGTAAGATTTTAGAAAAACAATGAGTTATTGAAAATATTTGGGAGTTATTTCATTTTTTATTGGGAGTTATTTTATTTGGGAGCTATTTCACTGCACCTTAAAAAACTATCTTTTCCATTCCTAAAACAGTGAACTGGTCGTGTCTAGGCTCTCAGCTTCAAATTTAATTATACGTGATCTCGAAAGCACTATTGTATGCATCGCAAAAGCAGCGAAGTATTAATGATTGTGCTCTGCAAAGCTTCCAAGGTGTGAGATCATGAACTTATTCTAGGATGTATCATAAAGACAGCGAAGTGATAATGCTTGCCCTCTCCGTCGTAGCTTCAGTGTCATGAGATCGAAAATACATGCCAGCATGAATCGCAAAAACAGAGAACCGGTTATGTTTACGATGTCATTCTGATCCTCTATGGAGAATACAAGACTATAAGCGTTCTCTTGATTTATTTGATGTATAGTATTTTGTAATTTTCTGTCAGTTTATTAGATTTCAAGCGCCCAACACCTTCTTAACCCAACACCCTCTTAAACCTGATGCAGAGTGCTTTATAAATTACTAGTTCTCTCTTTTCTGAATGTATAGAGCTTAATTCCTAAATATGCTGGAGTGCATCTTAAGAGGATGTATGTCAATCCCCTGCTTAAGGACGCATGCTATCCATACGATAGAAGCTCACACCGAGAGCACAGCCATTACCAATATTCTCTTTTCTGAAAAGAGAATAGGAGAGAGAGTGGATAGGGAAATGAGATTTGACTTATTGGCTATGCAAATTAGTCACACAAACTAATTTTTGGTAAACCTACATACATTTTCATAAAAACTTTGTTTTGCTTTCGCTTTCACTTGAGTTATACATTTTTGTAGCAAAACAGACCACCGGCTCAAATTATTGCAATGGGGATTATGAAAAAGCTCACAACAATTGTCCATTATATTCAAGGTATACTTAAAAATGGTTATAACTCACAATAAGTATATACATATTTATTTAATAAAAGCAATAACGTGAAAAATTCGTAGTTAAAATATTATTCTAGTCAAGCGAGAAGTGTAAAGCTACATACATATCTGTTTCGAGCATACCGTGAGAAGAGCAATGGTGATATGTATTATTTTTGCCAAATTTGTTAACATATTTTTATATCGACTAATTTAAAATATTTAAAATAAAGCGATCTATCGCAGAATTTAAAATTCGATTTAAAAACGCTCTATCTCAGCTGAAAATATATGAAGTTTTCATTCAGATAAGGCGTTTTGAAACTCATTTCGAGATAAGGCGTTCTTCAAACGTAAATATTTTAAAATAGGATGTTATTGAAAAACATCTGAGATAGAGCGTTTTTAGTAGGGTGATATTATTTAGTGAAAAACAAGCAAAAGAAGAATTGTGGGAAGGAGATTTTACGTAACACTAATACGTTTTATTTTGGAAAGCTGAATCTTGGCAAATAAATAGAAACATCTCTCAATGTTACGTAAATTTTGAAATAAATTTTATAAAACCGCGGTTGGTCCTTTTAATAGTATGCACGGGTATTTTACAAGGTTCATTTAAAAAACTTGTAATAAAAGTTCTAAAGTCGTTTGGTCTGTTAGAAGGTTTGATGAAGCGACCTACATCAAGTGTTACTGTGAGTAACACACCTAAATGTATACTTTACATTTGTTTACTTTTTGTATATACATATTATATAGCAAAACTTAAGTTTTAAACACGAACTGCAGTAAGTAAACCGTTATTTCCAAAGGCAATTGTTGGCCTGTCATGCTTAGAATTCCTTATGTTTAATTTTCGCCTGCATACATTTTTGGCGGGTGCCCTCGCAAAAATCAACACATGCATACTCATTCGCCATATATGTAGTACATATCTCCATATCTATACATTCCCACAAGCCGTAGGCAATCGTGCAGATGGATTTGCATATAATCTTATATTCCCCCGAATATGGCATATGCATGATGCTGTGTGTATGCATGTACGAACGAATCTTTTACCTTGATTTGCAGCTGGGGCAGAAACAGCGCTAGCAAGGAATTTGCTTACTCACAGCCGCGGGGCAGATAAACTTTCAAATGCCCCTCACTGTAGCGAGCATCCTTCCTCTAAATTGATGTACACAGCTTTATACTTATGAACATGTACATATATGGGTAAATCCACAAAACTAATAACTTTTAACACACTCTGACTACATATGCATACACTCTATTTAGTTAGAATATAAAAGTCGCATGGGAAATCTCGTCACCCACTCTATCAAACGCCGCTATCAGTTTATTCCCAAACCCGATGTGAAGATATACGTTCACAAAAGGTTATAAAGAGAGTCTTGACAGATTTAACACTTTGAGCCCCGCGTGTACCACCGGTGGACATTTATGTTTTTGCGAGTTGGGACAATGTGACCACCCGTGGACATTTGTGGATTTGCATTATGGGACATCGTGACCACCCGTGGACATACGTCGTGTTTCATTTACCGACGTTGTGATCACCGGTAGAAACGTTCTGCATACATTTTCCATTGAAATAAAATTAGTTCGGTCCCAGGAGGTAAACCTTTTTGACTTGGACTTTGTAATTTGGTCTGACAAAGCCTAAAAAATAGTGAATTAAGTTTAGGTAAGAAAAATTCAAACATGAAAAAACAAGAAAAATACATTTGGTTTATGAAAAATAATTATCACAAAGTTACCCCAATTGAAAAAATCAATAAAACTAAGGTGCCTATTATGAGTTTAATTCGATCTTCGACGGTGCTCAACGAAAGAATTCTCATTTGGTATTATGAGCTGCATTCGGTAAATACTTGCGCTATTGTGAATTTCGATCCTTTCAACTGTTCACAGTAGTACATCTTTTATCAGCTGTGATTAAAAAAATAAATCATCTAAACAAACAAAATAAATTACCGATCAAATATATGAACAAAATTGATACAGAAAAGAAAAATATGACTACGACAGCTTTATGGTTCGAAGATTCATCGGATGATGAAGAAAGCGTACTAAAACTAGCAAGAAACAGAAAGCTATTAAGAGATGCATCCAATCCTTTGGAGATGAATTCCACTGCGTAAGTGTACATTTACAAAAGTGTTATTTAATGTTTGATAATAAAAAAGCTTTTAAACAGATGTATAATAAATTTTTTGCAGCCTGGAATTTTGAATAAACATCTCTTGCTAAGCTCGGATTTTGGTGCATTAGAGAAGCCAACGTTTCCAGCTGTTGTTTTGTGCTGACGACCTTAGACCTACATCAAATTAATGCAAATAGATTAAAATTAGTACTGTAAATCAAAAAAGTAGAAGATAAATACAAAAAACTTACATTTTTAGTAATTTTAAAAGAATTCGATACAGTGTCGAAAGCAAAATGCTATTCGTTGAAAAAATGGATACACAACGAAAATTTCGTCAGCGATGCGCTAGCCATAATATGAATTTGAAATTCGATTTTCGATGTTCGATAACCAACGAAGATCGAAGATCGAATGCAGCTCATAATAAGGGCCTAAGTAAAAAAATTTCGGTGCCAGGATGTCAACTAATGCACAACCCTTGGTCAGCACGCGGTCCCCCGGTGCAGAAAAAAATAACCACCGGTGGACACGCGGGGCTCAAAGTGTTAAAAAGTGAAAACCTCAAAATGTACATAATAAAGGTTTTTTCTTGTATGTCAAACAACGGACGGAAAATTACCCTGTTGGTCTGTGGCAATACGAGAAATCTACCAAAGTAATTTTTTGAATTTTTAGAGCGCATTGAAAGTAGAAATTACTTTTGCCCAAGATATCTTAAGAAAACTTTTTCAGCTAAAATTAATTTGTTATCTTTGCTATATAATATGTATGTATGTATGTACATATAAAAATCTTCTGTTAGTTAGTTTTTTTATTTATTAGTTTACAAAAGTAAAAAGTAAAAGTGTAATAAAAATAAAATTATTAAGGCAACTAGTAATAAATAAAGGATCTTAGACAAAAGCATTAAATGTTGTGTGTATGCATAGCACATGTGTCTATAAATCAATATTTTACTCAAACTCTAGTACAATAAGTTCCCTATATTTTAGACAACTACTTATACATATAAACGCGAAGCGATCTCGAGTGATAATCACCACCACCAAGAATAAATTTAACCTTTTGCAGATCCAAAACTTTCTCACCGAAAAAGCTTATGTGGTTCCGTTGTCCCTATACTCCTTCTAAAGGCCTACTCCGATATTGATGAGTTTTTTTGTGTACTCAAGTCAACTTGACAACGGTTTAGATTCACAATTCGGAGCAAATGGGCGGGTTTATGTGGGCATGGCACCTCTCATATAAATAATATTTTGTGTCTATAATATCTAACACTTCAAGATAACATAGGAGGAAGAGAGAAGTGGGCTTACATACAAATCCGATTTTTCGTCCTACATATCTCCGGATGTATTAAGATAAAGTATATGGTATCGTAAAAAAAAAATCATAAAAAAATTCAGCAGGTTAATTGCTATGTTATAGAATCCATAGGAGGCTCTCTTATTAAAACAAAGTCAGCAATGCCCATAGGCATTCCGAAGGTTTGTTCACAATGCATGATGGAAATGGAAGTCTTTATTGACGTATGCATTCACAGGAAAAACTGTAACTTATAGATACTTGACTGCCATTCAAAACCTACCTTTTAACGGCTGATAAACTATCACTCACTACAACCTACAAAATATCGAATGAACGCAGCGAATGACATTATGAGTTTTTCCAATTCACCTGTAAGAGTGGCCAATTTATGTAGAAATTGATGAAGAATCCTGTGGTACCTTTAGGCTCTCAAAAAAATCAATATAATATAGGTTTTCTATGATTTCTATCAGCTTTTCGATTATAAACACAAAATCACGATTCACCTTGATTTTTTTTTTCAAGTGACTAGTTATTTACAAATTTTAAAATGAAAATATGTAAATTTTTGTCAAAAAAGACTTGAGCTAAGGGGTTACCTGCAAAGTAATAGGCTTGTAACAATGTATTTGAAAAAAACTTCAATTATAAGCGTTTTAAGGAAAAAAACTAAGTGTGACGCTCAAGATATTTTGTGACGATCAAGACATTTTGTTGTACGTAAACAAGAAATAATGCCAAATTTAAAGTTTAAGAAAAAAACTTAATTTTGTACAAAAAGTAAATAAAAGAAAACAAAAATTTTCATACAAAAGAAAGAAACCCAATAATTCGAAAACTGTTATTAAATGTTGCGTATTTACTTTTTTCTTGATTTTATTTTATTTTGTGTACTAAAAATTCTGAGGGGAGACACATGCTTTTGTATGAAAGGAGTCAGAGGGAGAAACAAAACACCATTCTGAATTTGAGAATTACGTTTTTTTGTTACAAATTCCTCGGTGACCACCCTCCCATTTTCGTTTACCTAAAATAGTAGTGTAAAGTGCAGGGACACAAAAATTGCGTTTTTTTTTAAATTGAGCCATATACATACACAAAATATTGACCATAAGCCATCAAAAAATTCCATGGAGGAAAAAAAAAAAATCTAGGCAGAGACAACTATCGTAAAAATTGAATACGGGAACTAATAGACCTGGAGATCACATTTCATTTTCCCTTCCTTTCATTTCCGTTCCGGCCTGCGCTTTCTCCTCCTTTTTTCCATTGTAGTTTTCTCTCCTTTACTTTAACCATATGCCCATTTCCTCAATTACTTTCTATACTATTATTGTATTATTACAGATTCTATATTTATTATTCTTAATTTTAATATAATTTATAGCATTCTATTATATCTTTTTCGTTCGCCACTTTTATTTCTGCACATTTCTTTGATGCTGCTTTTCTTTACTATTCTTTATTCATATGTACCTACATATAATTTCCTTTTTTCCAATCCTTGCCGCCAACTAATTTTCTTCAATTTTTTTCCTTACGTGTTTTCTTACCTACTGCCCTTTTATTTCCTTTCCTTTATTTCGCCTATCTTTAATTTTTTTACATATTTCATTTGCCTTTTCCTGGCTGTTTCGTTTGGTTAAATTCCTTTCAGAATATCGTTTATACTGCTTGTTCGCTCTTTTACTATACATAATTTTTGGGCTTTTTTACGTTTCTATTCCGTTTTCTTTTTATACCTAGTAGTGCTTCGCACACAAGGTATATTAACTTCATTGGCCTAACGGTAGTATGTAACGGCATAAACGAATCGAGATAGATATTGACTTATATATATCAAAATGTTCAGGAGGAGAAGAGAAATTGATTGAGCCATGTCCGTCCGTCCGTCCGTCCGTCCGTCTGTGAACACGATAACTTGAGTAAATCTTGAGATATCTCAATGAAACTTTGTATGCAGGTTCCTTTTTACATATCTCTGAACGGTATTGAAAATAGGCAAAATCGGTTAAAAGCCACGCCCACTTTCTATATATATAATATTTTCGAAAATACAAAAAGAGTGATTATTCAGTACATAATACACTTATAAGGATAAAATTTGGTGTGTACCTTACCGTTAAAGCAAAAAATAAATTTGTGAAGAAATTTTTAAAAAAGGGCGTGGGACCGCCCACTTTTGATTAAGTCAAATTTGGAAATATTATTAATCATAAATCAAAAACCGCTCAAGATAGCAAAATAAAATTCAGCACACATATTTATATTAATACAGGCAATATTTCGAAAAAAAATTAGCGAAATCGGATTAGGTCCACGCCCAATTTTATACGAAAGATTTTGAAAAGGATCATGGATATATTGAATATGCTATAACTTTGCTTAAACTAGCTGTATATCATTTCTATTTCACCTCTAAAGTGTTCGTGGGCAAAGAAAGTCGAAAGCACAAAATTTTTGGAAAATGGGCGTGGCCCCGCCCCTTTATGGGGGATTATTCCACAAAACTTTCCATGCCATAACTCCGGTAAAAATTGATTTATTAAAACGATATTTGAAGAAAGTGTTCAACATATAAAGCTAACTCTTTGCTGAAAAAATAAACAAAATCGGTGAACGGACACGCCCACTTTTTGAACATAGTTCTAAAATATTTCTTCGTAAAATTAAAATCGCGATATTTCCATAATTGTATAAGTTATATAAATAAGATTTTACACACATATTAGCCTTTTTAAACAAAACTAAACTGTAAAAAAATTTTGTGGATTTTGGTGAAGTAGGCGTGGCGCCTCCCACTTTTTAGCATAAAAGCTCTGCTATTTTCAAAAGCGATTGGTTGGAATTTCAAGAATGTATTTCAATGAAATTTTGTGAGATGCTTCCCAATAGTATGTAGTATACTCCTGCCAAAAATTACGCAAATCGAATAACAAACAAGCAAGATTTACGGGCAAGTAGTTAACACCCTACTGCCTTTTTTATACCTACTTAGTAGTGCTTCGCACACAAGGTATATTAACTTCATTGGCCTAACGGTAGTATGTAACGGCATAAACGAATCGAGATAGATATTGACTTATATATATCAAAATGTTCAGGAGGAAAAGAGAAATTGATTGAGCCATGTCCGTCCGTCCGTCTGTGAACACGATAACTTGAGTAAATCTTGAGATATCTCAATGAAACTTTGTATGCAGGTTCCTTTTTACATATCTCTGAACGGTATTGAAAATAGGCAAAATCGGTTAAAAGCCACGCCCACTTTCTATATATATAATATTTTCGAAAATACAAAAAGAGTGGTTATTCAGTACATAATAAACCTATAAGGATAAAATTTGGTGTGCACTTTAGCGTTAAGGCAAAAAATTAATTTTTGAAGAAATTTTTAAAAAGGGGCGTGGCACCGCCCACTTTTGATTAAGTCAAATTTGGAAATATTATTAGTCATAAATCAAAAACCGCTCAAGATAGCAAAATAAAATTCAGCACACATATTTATATTAATACAAGCAATATTTCGAAAAAAAATTATTTAAATCGGGTTAGGTCCACGCCCAATTTTATACGAAAGATTTTGAAAAGGATCATAGATATATTGAATATGCTATAACTTTGCTGAAACTACTTGTGTATCATTTCTATTTCACTTCTAAAGTGTTCGTGGGCAAAGAAAGTCGAAAGCACAAAATTTTTGGAAAATGGGCGTGGCCCCGCCCCTTAATGGGGGATTATTCCAAAAAACTTTTCATGCCATAACTCCGGTAAAAATTGACTTATTGAAGCGATATTTAGAGAAATTGTTCAACATATAAAGCTAACTCTTTGCTGTAAAAATAAACAAAATTGGTGAACGGACACGCCCACTTTTTGAACACAGTTCTAAAAAATTTCTTCGTATAATTAAAATCGCGATATTTCCTTAATTGTATAAGTTATATAAATAAGATTTTACACACATAACAAGCTTTTTAAGCAAAACTGAACTGTATAAAAATTTTGTGGATTTTGGTGAAGTAGGCGTGGCGCCTCCCACTTTTTAGCATAAAAGGTCAGCTATTTTCAAAAGCAATTGCTTGAAATTTCAAGAAGGTATTTAAATGAAAGTTAGTGAGATGCTTCCCAATAGTATATAGTATACTCCTGCCAAAAATTACGCAAATCGGATAGCAAACACGCAAAATATACTGACAAGTAGTTAACACCCTACTGCCTTTTTTTTATTAATTTTTTCTATTTTCATACCTTTCATGAACATGGGGAAAGCTATTTATATTTTGTTATTTAGTGATAGTTTAATTTCCCACTTACAATAGAAATGTTTTTATCGAAAACAATCAGTTGCCTTTATAACAAATTTTCAGGTATGTATTAAAATAGACCTGAGTAAATTAGGATACCAAAACAGATCACTACTAGGTATTTAATGTTCGGTTACACCCGAACTTAGACTTCCTTACTAGTTTCCTATTATTTTTGTACTGTGTATTTAGATATACATACATACTTAAGCAATTAACAAGGTCTGTTATAGTCTAATGTAGTGTATTTTTATACCCAGCGTACTAGTACTAGTACAAGGGTATATTAATTTTGTCCACATAACGGTACTATGTAACGGCACAAAATAATCGAGTTAGATATAGAGTTCCATATATGAAAGTTCTTAGGTTGAAAAGAGGAATTGATTAAGGCATGTCCGTCCGTCTGTCCGTCTGTCCGTCTGTCCGTCTGTCCGTCCGTGTACACGATAACTTGAGTAAAAATTGAGATATTTGCATGAAATTTTGCATACAGGTTACTTTCTGGCCAAGGTAGGTTGCTATTGAAAATGGGCGAAATCGGATGATAACCACGCCCCCTTTTTCGATATCGAAAATTTCGAAAAACGTATAAAACGGGTTAATTCAATATCAGAAGCAGCTACAATGATAAAATTTGCAATATGTATTGATTTATATGTTCTAAGGCGGATTTTACCAAATTTTTTGAAAAGGGGCGTGGCACCGCCCCCATATATTTGAAGAAATTTTAAAATTTTGACTCCTAATAACTTGAGAACAGTTTATGCTAGTATAACGAAATTTTGTAGAGGGCATACTATTGTTGTGTTAAATTCAGATATAGAAAATAAACGAAATCGCTTGGCGACCACGCCTACTTTTTTATAAAAGTTATATTGAAAGGAGGTGGAAATATTGAAAAGTCCATATCTAATTAACTGATACCGCTATAATAATATAATTTGGTACATACATCAATTTTCACATTCTTTACATTATTTTTGCAAAATTTTGGAAAGTGGGCGTGGCACCGCCCACTTATGAGTCAAGCAATTTTCAAATTCGACTGCTAATAACTTCAGAACGGTGTGAGATAGGTTTACGAAACTAGGTTCCAGGCATGTTATGTTTATGTAGAGTACTACCACAGAAAATAAGAAAAATCGGTGAACGACCACGCCCCTTTTTGGACTAAAGTTCTCTAAACGAGAGTTAGGAAACCGCAATATGCAATATCTGTTTAACTGATAAAGATATAATGCTAAAACTTAGTACACTCATTCACCTGATGATGTTATTAGTGATGTTTAAAGGTTTTTTGGTAATATTTTGGAAAATGGGCGTGGCACCGCCCATGTGAATAAACAAAATATCAACATTTCACTATTAACAAGCCATTGTGAAAGTATCATAAAGATCTGCAATGAAAACTGATCTTCAATAGGGACAAACAACATAATAAAATCCGTGGGCGTGCCACCACCCACTTTTTTAAAATTATGTAAATATTGATTAATGGGCACATATATCCGTACATCGAAAAATTTCACAAACTACGTTAAAAGCTATGGGCATGGCACGCCTTCTTTTCCAAAGTTATATATAGGACATGGTATAACCCTTGAAAAGATCGATTCAGTACTTTTGGCTCATGTAAGCGGTTAAAGCTTTATAAGCAAGGAGCGTGGCCGCGCCCACCAAATTCGCTATTGTTTAGGCTCGGAATAGATTGGTTTTTAAAATGGGCGAAATCGGATGAAAACCACGCCCCCTTTTTCTGAAAACTAACGCTGGGTATTTAATGTTCGGTTCACCCGAACTTAGACTTCCTTACTTGTTAATACAGCTCTTGTGAAAACTACATCAAATTGAGTTTGATTGAAAACCAGTCACTTCCTGATAGAAAAACTAAAATAGTACATTTGATGTACGAGTAGATAATTTTATTGTGCTATTCAAATTTTATATGAAAAATCAACAAAAGAAATATGTATGATTGTTTTAGAACCGTAGCACATGTGAGGAATAGGAGACCATGTGAATTGCCTAACTTTTTTATATCCAGCGTCCTAGTACTAGTACAAGGGTATTATAACTTTGTTGGGATAACGGTTGGTTGTACAGGTATAAAGGAATCGAGATAGATATAGACTTCCATATATCAATATGATCAGGATCGAAAAAGCCATGTCCGTCCGTCTGTCCGTTAACACGATAACTTGAGCAAATAAAATAGATTGGTATTGAAAATGGGTAAAATCGGACCATACCCACGCCCCTTTTTCGATATCGAAAATTTCGAAAAACGTATAAAACGGGTTAATTCAATATCAGAAGCAGCTACAATGATAAAATTTGCAATATGTATTGATTTAGATGTTCTAAGACCGATTTTATCAAATTTTTTGAAAAGGGGCGTGGCACCGCCCACATATATTTGAAGAAATTTTCAAATTTTGACTCTTAATAACTTCAGAACAGTTTATGCTAGTATAACGAAATTTTGTAGAGGGCATACTAGTGTTGTGTTAAATTCAGATATGGAAAATAAACGAAATAGCTTCGCGACCACGCCTACTTTTTTATAAAAGTTATATTGAAAGTAGGTGGAAATATTAAAAAGTCCATATCTAATTAACTGATACCGCTATAATAATATAATTTGGTACATACATCAATTTTCATATTCTTTACATTAGTTTTACAAAATTTTGGAAAGTGGGCGTGGCACCGCCCACTTATGAGTCAAGCAATTTTCAAATTCGACTGCTAATAACTTCAGAACGGTGTGAGATAGGTTTACGAAACAAGGTACCAGGTATGTTATGTTTATATAGAGTACTACCACAGAAAATAAGAAAAATCGGTGAACGACCACGCCCACTTTTGGACTAAAGTTCTCTAAACGAGAGTTAGGAAACCGGAATATGCAATATCTGTTTAACTGATAAAGATATAATGCTAAAATTTAGTACACTCATTCACTTGATGATGTTATTAGTGTTGTTTAAAGGTTTTTTGGTAATATTTTGGAAAATGGGAGTGGAACCGCCCACAAGTGAATACACAAAATATCAACATTTCACTATTAACAAGCCACTGTGAAAGTATCAAAAAGATCGGCAATGAAAACTGATCTTCAAATAGGGACAAACAACATAATAAAATCCGTGGGCGTGCCATCACCCACTTTTTCAAAATTATGTAAATATTGATTAATGGACACATATATCCGTATATCAAAAAATTTCACAAAATACGTTAAAAGTTATGGGCATGGCACGCCTTCTTTGCCAAAGATATATATAGGACATGGTATAACCCTTGTAAGCGGTTAAAGTTTTATAAGCAAGGGGCGTGGCCGCGCCAACCAAATTCGCTTTGTTTATGCTCGGAATAGATTGGTTTTTAAAATGGGCGAAATCGGATGAAAACCACGCTGGGTATTTAAAGTTCGGTTCACCCGAAATTAGACTTCCTTACTTGTTTTGTTTGTAATTTTTTTGTAAGCTCGAGACCAGTAAACAATAATTCTAAGTGAATTAATATTGTCAGTTTTTGGGAAAAATTGATAATTGGAGAAAATTACAAAGTTAAATCAACAGCGATGGATAGGATTACATGTTTCAGAGTTTCCAGGCTCATCATCAGATCCCTTTTCGGACACTGGGATATGAACCAGTGTCTGCATCCAAGCCTACATTGTTTGTTTAACGTTTCCAACAAATCACCCTCTCAGTTAGACCCGCTAACGCTGGGCATCGTAGGCACCGATAAATATAATAATAACAACTCAGAATGCATGACCTTGTAAAAAACCTTGGAGTATCGGAGTACTCCAAAACTTATCCTCATTGATATAAAAAGGTGGTCCAATTCATATGGCCATGTCCGGTGATTGGATCACCTAATCAATCTCGGAGTACTATGTTTGTTCTTTTTTGAACCACTTACTCCCTCTCTCGCTTTGTTATTAAATATTCCATAGAGTAACCCATTACTCTGATGTAGGTGGTCTATAGAGTATTCAAAAGCAAAGAAATGGAGTAGGTACTCCGAGTTAGATTAGGTGATCCAAAAACCGGAAATCGCCAAGTAAATTGGACCAGCTTTTTTATATGAATCAGGAGGATAAGTGGATAAGTGTTGGAGTACTCAGGAACTCCTTAAGCAGTGCTATATGGAGTATATCAGTTCTTTGCAGGGGGGGGGGGCATGTCTACTCACACAACAACGAACATGAAATGATATTATAACTTTGGTCCGATGCTTGTAAGTATGAGAAAAAGAAGAGATATACCCACTATTGAGTATACCGAAATGATCAGGGCGATAAACTTAGTTGATTTAACCATGTCCGTCTGTATGTTTGAACTCAAACGAGTCCCTCAGTTTCAGAGATATCTCAATGAAATTTTGCAGGCGGGCGCCATTTAGTTAAGAGTTAATCTTTGGTCGAAACCAGCTAGGTCGGACCAACATAACTTATAGCTCCCTTATAATCGATAGTTTTGATAAATGGGTTTTGGGCTATAAATTTTGCATATACATTATTGTTTTGTTGGGCCAGTTTTATACTTTATTTAGGTATTTTTACACTGTAATGTAAAATTTACAGAGATTTCTTGGCCGGTGAGTTAAAAGCGAAAAATAAGTCATCCTTTTTTTAGCCTACTAGTTTCGGTGCATTTTGCACCTTGCATCAGAGTATTGACTAAATATTACACTTACTTTACATTAGACGAATTATTCAAATTAATTCGACAAACATTTCAGTAACTTCTTATACATTTTAACATTCATGACTAGCATTTTCTCCAACTGTTTAATCTTATTTGCTTTCGTTCACTTTTTTGTTTGTTTATCTCCGTCGAATAGGGGCTGTTGATAGTGTCAACGTCTTCTGTATGAATTACAGCGTCTTTTATTATTTCCTGTATTCTTAAGCTTTCTAGAGTCAATCTTCATTTCGTTTACAGTTAAAAGGCTAGGAACTTAGGGCCTCATTCTCTATGACGAAACAAACTTCCGTTTCGCCTCAGAGACGAATCGTTCGTCTGTTTGCAATATGTAAGACGATCGAAGCAACGAAAAAACAATTTTTTCAAAAAAATAAAATAAGTTAGTTGTCAAAAATTCATAGGCAAACGAAAATGATAGAGAATACGCTTGCTAGACGAAATCGTTAGGAGACGAATCGTTCCTCTGAGCTTTCGTTCGCAATGCAGAATGAGGCCCTTAAAATTTTTCAGATTTGGTTCTTATTATGTAATGTAATGTAATAAGATAAGATATCTCACAATTTGCTCAAGCTATCATGTTCAGATATGGACATTTCTTAACCGATTTCTCATTTCCTCCTAAACATTTTGATATAAATATACATATACATTAAGGTGGAGCGAAATTTTTTTTTTTCGAAATTCATTATAGCTAACAAATAAGCGTATACAATTTTATAATGCGGGTTTCCGCTGAAAATTGATGACTTATTGAATACCGTTCAGAAAATTATACGCGATACGAATCGCGAGACTCCGTTAAAAAATGATCGGCCGGGAAGAACGTGGATGCAATCTTTTATAAAAGGAACCCATCTTTGGCTGTAAGGGAAGCGGAAACCATAAGCAAGGGTAGAGCAGTGGTGACACAGGAGAAAAATGGTTCAGAGAGCTTCAAGATTATTTAAAAAGTATTGGCCAGGAGAGCATAATGAATGATCCCTCAAGAGTTTTGAATGGGGACGAAACCAGCTTTTGCCTCTGCCCAAAAACTGGGAAAGTTACAGCTCCTAGGGGCTATAAAAATATTTACCAGGTTGCAGCTGGAAATGAAAAGGAGACCTTAACGGTTCTTGTAGTCTTTTCAGCATACGGAAAATTGTTTGTTTTTCCATACTTGCGTCCACCAAAAGCTATAGTCGACAGTATGCCAAAATCCTGGTTTCTAGGGCGAACCGAGAGTGGTTGGATGAAGAGCGAAACGTTTTTAGAATATATAGCAAATTGCGTACATACTCGCCTGATCGCAGATGAAGTTCAACGGCCAGTTATATTATTTGTCGATGGCCACAAATCGCATTTGACTATGGAACTGAGCAAATTTTGTAATCAAAATGAAATAATTTTATATGCATTACCACCGAATACCACTCACATCTTGCAGCCGGCTGACGTAAGTGTATTTACGCCATTAAAATCGGATTGGAAACTTACGGTGCGTGATTGGCAATTAAATAATTTGGGGCAGAGTGTAACCAAAAGAAACTCTGCCCTCTTTTAAACGATGCCATTGTAAAAAATAAAGATATAGTTGCTACCATAAAGAACGGGTTCCGAAAATGTGGTTTGTACGCTGAAAATTTACTTATTGCTCAGGCTCCTCTACCGTCCGAAACAGAACAGTCTCTTGAACGCTCAAAATTTGAAATAGCTGCAGACGTTATTAAATCTTTGTCAGAACAGATGACATATTATGGCATTGATCCAGAAACAGTTCTAAAAGTGATTGAAACTAAAGCATCTAAAATGCCGGTTCTGGACATTACAGTTGACCCAGTCTTTGGAGGGGTTCCCGGAGGTTTAGGAGACCTAAGCGCTGGAGTTTACCTTTTAAATGTAGATGGAACATTATGTAAAGAAACAGAAAAAAGTGAGGCCCCGATTTCAATCGAGTTGCCACAAACCCCTACAATTGACAAAGAAATCAATGAACCACTATTCCCTCCAGCCGATCGAAATGACCTCCAACATCCTTCCCCAGCAACATCAGAAGCGCGTCGATCTCGGCCCCAGAGCACACAAAACTCACCTTCTACAATAGCAGCACATCTGTTTTACCCAAAAATGTCTTTTTATAATAAAAAGAAACTAAACAGTAATAGCAGCCCAAACAGAGCCCCGAGTGCAATTTCTTCAGATGCTTGGCGAGAGATCCATGCGAGGAAAGAAAAAGAAAAGCAAGAGAAGCTTGATGCCATTGCAAAACGGAAAAACGAAAGATTATTAAAAAAAAACTACCCAAAAACGTTCATGTCAGAAAAAGAAAAATACTAAAAAGAAAGAAAAGTGTCAAAAATGCTTCGATGAACTTCAGAGTGACGTAGAAGATGACAACTTGAAAAACATTGGGTGCGACTCCTGTGTAAGATGGTTTCATCTCAAGTGCACTTCAATGTCAAGTTTAGAGTACGAACTAGCATCTCAAAAAGATTACAAATGCACCTATTGCTGTGATATAGTTAACATATATACTGAGGAATTTTAATACTACATGCATAAACCTAGATACTTAAAACTTTCTTGATTTTTATTAGTACTTAAACAAAAATGAATTATTTATTTAAGTATTTTGAGTCGAAGAATTTTTTTGTTATCACAAATTTATATACATATATTTTTGTACTTTATTTTTATGAGTTTATTACCAAGTTATTCACTGTACCTAACTGCGTACCTATGAATAATTTTTGCTTTATGTTAAGTCTATGTACGATAAATTTAAGAAAAAGATGAATTTCTTTATACCATGTGCTTTGTTTTGTTAACTTTAGAGTATGATATTACTTTTATTAAAAGAACTATTTGATTTATATTTAAATGAAACATGAATTAATAAATATTTTTGAAATATCTGATCTAGCGTATATTTATTCAGGCCGAAAACTACTAAGATTTCATACAAAACTTATCTGTCCGGATACTAAAATAAAATCGTCCGGCAACTAATTTTTACTGCCCGGATACTAGTTAAAAACGTACTTTTTCGAAATTTGATTTTTTAAATTTTAACCACATTTGAACCGCAAATTATATGAACATATTATTATTTAGAAATATTTACGTCATCACATAGAATAAAACTGCTTACTATACCCTTCCAAGCAAGAAAATTAGTTGAAGTCAAAGTTGACGAATACGTTAAGTGTCCGGATACTAGTGCGTTTACCCTACATATGTATATCGTCGGTGACATTGCAAGACCGCGTAACGCCCTAATGCAAGCAAGCGTAAATGATATTTGTGTAAAGAACTTGTATAGGCCCCTGGTATCAATAACTATTCATTTATTCTCAAGAAAACTACATGTTGGTTTGGAAAATAATGAAAATAATAAATTTTGATGGGTTCGTTTTCCATAAAGACGATATTCGCATAAAATATTAGGAATTTGTAGTGACGCGGTTTTGCAGTGTTTCCGACGATATTTGCTCTACTTCATTATATTTTCGTATCCTGTAGCCGGAGGGAGGATCCGTAAAAATGCATAAATAACTATCTAATGAACCTTGTGTGAACATCACAAATAGGATTGCCAACTATTCCATGTTATATAGTATTGTACTGTAATTTCGGCACAACTACTATCTATTTTTGAAAAAATATACATATGTACATATATTATGCAAAAATAATATGTATATATTTTCAGCCCGAACCTAAGTACTATTATACATAGTAAATGCATATGCAATACATGCCAGGAACAAATCTGTGTAAACGACTACCATCTCGGCATTTTTAGAAAGAGTATTTTCTGTCATGATTCGAAATGGCGTTAAGAGACATCGAGCGACTATCTCCCTAATAAAAAATAAACTTTTAATATACATATGTATGTATATTAATAAAAATGTTGAATGCGAAAAAGCATATGAAACATTTTAAGCTAAGCATGAGTTGTTAAAAACTGCCGTAAGTGCAAAAAATACAATTTTTATAAACGAAATATTTAAAAAACCTATGAAGTCTAAATAAATTTTCTATATGTATACGCATATATGTATGTATGGCTGATTCCTTGGAAACTGATATATTTGTGTTCACCGACTTTAATGTCAAAAATTTATAACAAACCGAAATTTTTTTAAATAAACTGATATGCAGTCTTATTTATTTCATCGAGTAATATAAATCAAGTGCAAAATTTAATTATTTAAGACCATGGACTACTTTAAAACACACAAAAAAGAAAAAAAAAAGTAACAATTTATAGTGTCCCTTTGCTGAGGTAATGTACTTTTATTGGCATTATATGCTATAAATTGTGATCAAAACAAAATTTGCATGAAGAAGCTTTAAAAGAGGATAAAGAGCGTAACAATATGCCACAACTGTTTTAAAAATAATGTGCTTGACTAGGGTCCTATAGAGGACTAAACTTTGTTCTCCAGTTTTGTAAAAAATCAAAAAATGGTGGTCACAGTCGGCGTGTGCGAATATTAATTAACATATAATATTAACTTTTTTTGACACATGTTCAGTCTAATGTCAACATTTACCTGTGCTAGAGCAGCTCCCATTTTGAAGTCACAACTTTACCACAGCTTTTTTTCTAAACTAGTTGTAATTTTTCCTTGAAAATTAGAACACATATAGACCTTGGTGGCATACATCTAATTTCTTACGGAAGTCCAAAAATATTAAGCCATATTAAAATGAGAATAGATTAAACATGAAATGTCACAACCCTAAAATGTCACAACTTTTTTTTCTAAGGGTTTTGATACAGGAATAACTGTTATTTAGTGTTAATACATGAATAAACTGATTTTGGAGCATATTGTTCACATATATATATAGCCCACCGTTAAAAAAACACAAAAAAATACAATAATTCTTGGTTCAATTTCCACCAAATATATGTATATGTGTTCTCATAAGGGGCTAAAAGTTTAAATATGAAACTGAATAATTCACTTGCGTTTAAAGCAGTTTATGAAATGGTTGTAGCAAAACTATATATTTTCGATATTTAGAATGCATTTTTTCGATATTTGAATAAGTATGGGTACAGTGGGAGTTAATGGGTTAAGTTGTAGCGCAATGCGAAACAGGGGCTATTTCTTATACCCCATTTACACTGTATACACTTTCAAAAGTCATTTATCGTAACATTGACATTTCACAAAAAGTCGATGTGAAATATATCAGTTTCCAAGGAATCAGCCATATATACTACTTTTATTACTTTTTAACAAAATACTATATAATTTTTAAAGTACTATTAGGCAATTCACAAGGTCTCGTATGATTATAAAACAATCAAATTCTGTTTGTTGTCATTTGCATATAAAGTTTGAATAGTAGAATAAAATTGAGCAGCCTAGGTACATATGTATGTATGAGTCGTTCAGTGGATAAAGGGAATGAGTTAAAAAATTTGAAATGGAGAAAAACGACAAAACAGTTGACGTTGATATTAAAACTAGTTGTCACGACAAACCTCAAAAGTAAAGTTCCAAAATTAATTATCAGGACTTCTTTTACAATTTGTAAAAATTTAATGTTAGTATTTAAGTGGATGTGCTCACAAAACCTGTTAATATAATACAAATACGTTTTTATTGATAAGGTTTCAGTGGAAAAATTGAATAAGTCCACCAAAATTTTTGTTGTTAATATCGATACCGTGAAAATGCAAATTAATTATGTGAATTATAAAGAAAAAATGTCCATCTACTTAAATATTGGCTTACCTCCGGTAGTGTTTTAATTGAATTAGTATATTTTGGAAAGAGTAAATTTTTTTATAATTTTGTAAAAAAAGGTTGCAGATAATTTGTTTTTTAGCTCAGTGCATTCGCACGGTTTTATTTCTAATGAACTTAAAAAATAACATAAAAAACAGCAATCAAAGGTCGATTTCATTTGTAATAAAGCATAAAGTAAGATTACAGTTACGCTTCCGATTGCTGCTCTCATACTTTAAACTAAGTACAACCACAATTTAAAGAACACAAAAAAATTGTCAGGTAGCGAAAACTCGAAGATATACAAGAAATAGAAACAAATAAGAGTGATTAAAAGCAAAGTTAACAAGTGATTAATGCAATATAAATGCACACATGGACTGACAATAAAAATTTATTGTTTCGTACAAAAAAATCTTTTGTCTTTAAAAGAGGTTTGCCGTCGAAATTTGAAAATAAAATTTTTACCATACACAGTTAGTCATAAAAGGAAGGTTATCCAGGCGAAATCTTAAGAAAGCCAAAAATGGACTCATTCCCTTTATCCACTGAACGACTCATACATATGTATATCAAATGTGCTATTTTATATTTTAAATTTAATTTCCATTTTTCTATCAACAAGTGACAGGTTTACTATCAAATTCAACTTAGTTTGTATAAATATGATATACAACTCAGTGTAGTGTCCACAAGAGCTGTATTAAAAATATACACCATAAGACTATAAGAGACCTTGTCTGGATGTATTTCCATATTATTTTGTAAAAGTAGTACATACATATATGTTTCTGAAAAAATTTTGGATGTGAGATGTGAATTTTACAAGTAAAATTTTGTTTCTGATTTAAAGTTATCTACCATGGAAATACCCATGCATATGTACATGGAAAAATGTCGGTAGTGCGACCGGTAGCCCCACAGTTTATTGTAAAAAAAAGTTAAAGTACACTTTAAGCAAAGCATTGGTGCTTTTTTACATGCATATATGAAAGTTTACATATGAATATACATACATATATAACTTATACATAAACTTAAGAGAAATAATAATGTTTTACTACCCGAAAAGGCATAGCTTTGGGGTTGTTTATGCCTCTCAATGTTGCCGCCAACATTTGGACAGCATCATTGTTATAAGCAATATACTAAATACATACATATATTCTTATATTCGTCCCTTATCTTATTAGGCTGGTCCTTTAGTTTTAGTACATACATATGTACACATAGGCTTACTCATATGCTATATGGATATAACTATGTATGTATTTTTGTGTACATACATAGAACATAACATACATACATAGAATATAATATACATATGTACATTAAGGCGCCTCACGCTTCATACAAATAAAAATGGACACCCTGTTTCCATCGGAATTATAAACTTCAATGAATTCTAAGACCTTGGTCAAAATATTTCGAAAAAATATTAAGATTTACCGGAGCTAAACCGCCTTAAAACAACGCTAAAAATATCGTTTTTTATGTATTAAAGGAGTATGCAAAAATATTTTTTAATAAAAAGCACTTGAGCACGTAAGCATAAAAATGTTTGAAAATTTTATCAACGCAATCCAAATTTGAGATGTAAGATGCTGATTTTGGTCATTTTTCGAGGGATAGGTTTGTGGAAAACTTTAATAACTCAGCCAATTATTGACGGATTTGGACGATTAGGTTATCATTTGAAAGGAATTTTCGACACGTTGCCATTTCTGAAAAATTTAACCCTTTCTGGTCCAATTTTAAACATTGCGAATATTAGCACACAGGTATACAATAATAGTATTGATACAATTTTTAAACTTTTTCATGCTTAGCTTTTGTACTCCAGCTAGTTCATCATTTCAGGTGCTTTTTGTTAAAAAATATTTTTTCATACTCCTTTTATACATAAAAAACGATTTTTTTAGCGTTTTTTTAACGCGGTTTAGCTCCGGTAAATCTTAATATTTTTTCGAAATATTTTGGGGGAGTCCTTTGAAAAGAGTGAATTTTGAAATGCCGGCGGAAACAATGCAACTTTTCTTGGCGAGGCAGCTTAATGTATGTACATATGTATAGTGATATGAGCTGCATACGAGTATATATGTGTGCATTACGAGTATATGCTGCTGCGAATCAAGGTAAAACATTACAGATTGCTGGAGCAAACACTCGCTTCTGGTGTTTTGTCCGTTGTGAAATTAAGTTGATGCCACTAGCGTTCAGCATAAAAATTCTACATTATTCAGCAGTACTTTCAGCGCATGCACATGAATTGTCTCTTTGCTGAAAACATTCTCACTATTACGGTTCTCAATTTTGTATATGCCTAAGAAATAATTACTTACATATGTATATTGCTCTGAATATACATACTATGTATATATGGATTGAATCATTTCGTTATATAAACTTTAGGCTAACAGTGTTCAAAGTACCACACAAGCAGTAGCTCATTCAATTTTATTAATAGTCAAAGGAAAAGTGGAATTTCAAAAGTAAAATAATCGGTGGAAAGCGCAATGCAGTACTATATTTTACAAACAGTGAAAATTCAAAAAATTGCATCGATATAGTAATGAATGCCATCGGATGCGAATATAAATATTTTGTTTAAATCAGGGGTCCAATGTGGACTTGGTTATGGTGTCGTTAGAACGAGGTGCGTGACTTCTCCCAACGGGACCGAGCTTATTGACTTCGCCCGGCTTGAAAAATGACTATTACCAGGGCATCACACTACAATATTGACTATGGCTATCTAAGTTAGAAAGTCTTCACAGAAGCGACCGGAAAGTGTATTAATTTCTCCACTCTCGGCTATTGATTTTTTTCGCTGAGACAATCGTCTGAGGTTCCGACAAAGCCGGAAGAATAACTGTTCTGATGTGGGACCTCAATCTGCCTCAGAAAAAATGGCCCTTGATCCAGGTCCAGGTGGCCAAGCGCAAACCGCGGTCTAAGTGAGCACTATCGTGAGAGGAAAAAAGAGACGTTTAAAAAAAATAACCATGAGGTGAAGTAAGGATGGCAATGTTTCGGCTCAAGAACACAAAAAAATTACATACTCCACCTATCTTTTCAAACTCGGAGGAGAAGAGTCACTGAAAAGTAAGCATCAACATTCATACAGAATGGGATTAGCTAGTCTGGACTCCAGATTTGAACTGAAGGTTAATCTAGGCAATCCTTAAGATAACCGAAATCGCAGCATCTACTGGGAAATCAGTCTGGTTAATATCGCATATAAGCTTTCTATCTAACGTATCCTAGCAAAGATGATTAAACCTTATCAGTGGGGTGTTACACCGAGCATGTCTCATCCACCAATTTATCACCTTCTATTCATCTACTCAACTGGGCCAACTTTACCAACACCAATCTCTCTATGGTGCAGCCCTTTTGAAGCCGGTAGGTTTCTCGAAATTCCGTTAGAAGACTTTGATTACAATTCCAGGTAAGATAGGTGACAACTAGGTAGGGCGATTAACAACGTAATACAACAACAACCTAGCATATCTACTATCGACCAGATTTTGCAATATGCCAAATTATTTATGAGACTTAAGATAAGACATCGGCAATTATCATCCTTTTGACAAGGCGACTCCAATTTATTTACTTTGATGCTGGAAAAGATATCTCTAGCATCAGAACTACACCGCAGTGGTTCAATCTATTACAAGAGTGCTCGATTGCTCACAAAAGTTCTACTTTGGGCTAAATAGACAATTGAAAACTGCAGATTGTTCGTCAGTGGTAAAGGGCAGCTGGGTTCAGAGGAGTGAACAAGTGGCGTATGTCTTAGCCTCCTTTAGTGTCCTTTAGAAAGAAAGTTTTTATTGAATTACGCTAGTGATGATGATGAAAAAATTAATGAAATACACCTATTTTGTGGCGGTGACATATCAATGAAACTAATACCACTTATATTAAATTGCTTTTGAAATTCGACTTAATGTCAATGAATTCAACAGTGAAAAGTGTGCAATATTTTGTAAAAAGTTTGCTGCCGTCTGACTGAATAGAGATTAATCGCTCTTAAAAACTTTATTTAATAAGATACACTTTGGCACGATTCCTTAGCCTCCCCTCATCTTGGCTTGCGAGACAAAGCTTCTCACTTGGGGTAGGGTGTGGCTTTAATATACATACATATAGCTATGTATGTATGTACATATGTGGCCTTGAGCAAGGTAGACGCCTTTGAGCACCTCAATTACACCTGGAAATATCAGCAACTTTAGATGTTTATATTAGCTAACGAAGCGCATCCGAATAATGTATAATATTAACATTGTATATAGAAATGACATATGTCATGCCTGTCGGATTTTTGACTACAGTAGTGTTATTTTTGTTGATTTTTAAAGGAAAAATTTAAAGCAACAAACATAATAAGTAGTAAGCATTAAAATTTGATTTTAAATATATATGTATATTTTATAAATCGTTGAGAAATCTATGAACAAAACAAGTAAGGGAGTCTAAGTTCAGGTGGAACCTAACATTATACACCTAGTAGTGATCTATTATGGCATCCCAATTAACGCAAGTATAATTTAATACTTTCCAGTCCTATTAGCATTCGAATGGACAGACGGACACGCACACAGACGTATCGATAGACGGGCATGGCTATATCGACTCCGCTCATCCTTCTTATCAGAAAGATATACAACTTCGCTTTTGCAGTGTCCGAATGTTTTTCTTACGTGTTATTCGATTTTGCTATATTTTGGCAGATGTATTGAGAATCAGATGCCAAATTTTCATTGCAAAATCTATTTGGAATTATAAGGGATCGCCCTCGAAAATAACAGAACTTTTACGCTGGAAAGTGGCAGCACCACGCCTACCTCCTCCAAAAGTTTTTGATATAACTTGCAGAGTTGTAGAAATATCTCGTTTCAAATTTTATAAAAAAATTTTACAGAGCTATGTTAAAGAACTGGGAGTGGCTATGGTCCGATTTCGCCCATTTACAACAAACAGTTACCTTTATATGTACATATATTGAACGTTGTCACCAAAATTCGTCAAATCTTTCTCAGAACTTTTCTCTCGAATATTCTCAGTTCCGTCTCGTCAGATGTGTCCACTATTCTGTACCATATAGGTGATGTTTATAACTTATTTCGTCCGCAAGATGGTAATATTTAGGCTGTATATTAAGTTACTTCTGTTTTACAGTTTCAATATTCTATTATTTTTTTCCCCCTTATACTTGTATTTGGCCACTCGACCTCCATATCTAAAATTACCATCAAAACTAATTTTGTCACATCTAATATTTCTATTAAAATTTATTTGTAATACAACCAATTGTCGTAATACTAAACATGAAACCAAATTTAATGTACAAAACACATTTGCTTGCGTCGCAATCCGTTCTTTATCTCATGTTGAGCAATTTAAATAATACGAGGGTATATTCCAAATTCAATATATATAGCATGGTTCGCGTTTTTAATAAACTTAAAATTGGCTTAAGCGTTGTTCATATTAATGCTCAAAGTTTAAAAATTAAAATAGATGAGTTTCGTCATATTTTCGAGTGCTCCAATGTGGAGATAGTGTGTGTCTCTGAAACATGGTTTAATGACAAAGTCGATGATGTATGCTATAAATTGCAGGGATACAAACTCTTCAGGGCTGATAGAAAGCAAAAAAATGGTAAAAAGGACAAAAAAGCTGGCGGTGTTGCCATCTATGTTAAAAATAATATTAAATGCAAACTCAAAGCAAAATCAAAAGAAGGTGACCAAATTGAATTCATTCTCTTGGAATTATATAATGGAAACGACAAATTACTGATTGGCAATGTATATAGGCCAAACAAAAATATTAATTCAGAGGTATTTTTCTCGGAGCTGTCCAACATCACAGTGGGATATAATAATATTATAATATCAGGTGATTTTAATAGCAACATTCTCGTAGATTCTTCATTCTCAGATGAAATGAAATATATTGGCCTAGATGTTGTTAATAAAATCTTACCTACACACTACACCTCTAACTCAAACTCGCTTCTCGATATATTTTTTACCAATACATTGTCAAAAATTCTATTGTTTGAGCAAATATCTGCCCCCGTGTTTTCTAAACATGATCTCCTATTTCTAACCTACGATTTTAAATTAAAAAAGGTTAATGAAAACTACAGATATCGGGATTTTAAGAATATAGATCTGTCTGCTTTATACGATAAAATTTCAAATGTTGATTGGGGTTGCACATACTATATGCCGTCCGTAGATGATCAACTTCAGTTTATCCAAGAAAATATTGAACAACTTTTCGAAGAATTTGTTCCAATGAAAACAAAAAGGAAAACAACAAATTACAATCCTTGGTTTACGTCTGAAATTAAATGTTTACTTGAACAACGTAATATAGCTTATGCAAGATGGAAGAGGTTTAAAACCTCTGAACTACTTTCTGCTTTTCGCACTATGCGAAATAAAGTTAACACAAGTATTAAAACTGCCAAAAGATTATACTATAAAACACAATTTGAAAACTGTCTAGATAGTAAGGCAAGATGGAATGAAATACGTAAGGTTGGAATCATTGGAAAAGCAGTAGACAGTTCAGAGGATTTAGATGTTAATGATTTAAACTGCAAATTTACGAACCTACCATCGTCTACGGCTGATGTTACTTATTACAAGAACCATGCCACTCTAAATGACCAAAATTCATTTTATTTTAGATGTTTTACTGAAGTTGAAATATTTCAAAGTTTTTTAAGCATTAAGTCCAATGCTATTGGCTCTGATGGAGTCCATCCAAAATTTACAAAAATTTTATTTCCTGCAATTTTACCATATATCACTCACCTGTTTAATTCTATAATAACCAAATCAGATTATCCTACTCTATGGAAGCATGCTAAAATCATACCTATACCCAAAACAGACACTGAGTTTCGGCCAATTGCTATACTTCCCTTTCTGTCTAAGATACTTGAACGCTTAATGCATAAGCAAATCAGCAAATATTTTCAGGACAACAATTTGCTTACTCCTAGACAATCTGGCTTTCGACCACAACATAGTTGTGTAACCGCTCTGATTGATGTTACGGAATATTTAAGATCACAAATTGATAATGATAAAATATCTTTTCTTATTCTCTTGGACCACTCAAAGGCTTTTGATACCGTTAATAGCGAAATTCTAGTATTAAAACTGACCAGGTTACTTAATTTTTCGTCTACAGCTGCGAAACTGATGACTTCTTATTTAACAGGCAGATCACAATCAGTTTTTCATGGGAGTAAAAAGTCCAGTAGTGTCGACCTTACAAGAGGTGTCCCTCAAGGATCTATTTTAGGCCCATTACTCTATTCGGCTTATGCAAATGATCTTCCGGGTCAGTTACAATACTGTAACGTTCAAATGTATGCTGATGATGTACAACTCTATATAAGCTGCAAAGCATCAGAGTTCGATGACTGCGTACGTAAAATTAATGTTGACTTGGATAATGTAAGAGCTTGGGCTGCAACTAACGGCTTATGTCTCAATCCAAGCAAATCCAAATATATGTTGGTAACCAAAAAAACACAAATTGTAACATCTTTTCCCGATTTAGTTCTGGGTGAGTCTAAAATTGAATACGTGGATAAAGTAAAAAATCTTGGTATCACATATAATAAACACCTTCACTGGAATGATCACGTTATCATCACAACCGGCAAAGTATACGGGATGTTAAGAAGTTTATGGTGTAGCCAATGGTTCATACCACTTGAAGTCAGAATGCTTCTGGCTAAATCATACCTAATACCGACGTTACTATATGGTTGTGAATTGTTTTCTAGCTGTGACGTAACCAGTAGGCGCAAATTAAACGTGGCTTTCAATGGTATTGCAAGATATATATTTGGCATACGTCGATTTGACCGAATATCTCATTACTCCAAACTTATTTTTGGTGTTACCTTCGAGAATCTTTTAAATTGTAAAACTGTAATTTACCTTCATAGAATAATATACACACAACAGCCGCATTATCTTTACCAAAAATTAAACTTCTTCAGGTCAGAAAGAGGAAACCGTATTATTCAAATAGAACATAACACTGCTTTTTCAGATCAACATTTCTATATAAACGCTATACGAATTTGGAATCGATTACCCCCTTACTTGCAATTAGTCAGCAACGCAATGCAATTTAAAAAGTTAATATATGAACATTTTAAATAACACTGTTAAACATCACTGTTATATTTTTAACTTTAAAACTTAAACTCTTGACTTTTTGTTATCTGTTTTTTAATATTTTATATTGTAAATTAAATCTAAGTTGTTGTCTTAGTTTTATTTTATTATTATATTTTTTTTTTTGGCATAATATTTTTTATTTTTAATATGACTATAATACTATTCAGTGCTGTTATATAAGATTAAATCTTTGTACTGAATTATAAGCATACAAATAAACAAATAAAATAAAAATAAAATAAATAAATAGCAAGATGAAGGTGTGATTTTCGTGCGTCGGGAGAGGACTTTACTTTTCAATTGCCCACTCAGTCCAAAGTACCATATATTTTTAAGAGTAATTCTTCGTTGGATTCCTAGGCTGACATTATTGGTGGTGTTAATGCTGGATCCCAGGCAAATTAAGTCCTGTACTATTACGAACTTTTTGCTGCCAGCAGTGGTGTGGGTGCCAAGGCGAAAATGCGCTGACTCAAATGCCTTTTATTTTAAAATAAATTAAAGTTCTCATATTTAAATTCAGGTATAAAAGAATTATACTCCTTATGGCTTGGCTTTTCTCTGAAATATTGAATGATATATTACTTACCAGGTGCAATGACAGATTTGAGGAAAAATGCAACAGAAATAGATCTATAAGAGGCAGACGCGTAGCCAGAAAAAAAATTCCGGGGTGGGTTTTGGCCAAAGTCTCGGTAAATAAGAATTACCTGTAAATACATACATACAGTGCACTCGCGAAAACTCGAACACACGATAACTCGAACATTCGGAAACTTGAACTTTTTTTTTTCTCCATTGACTACTTTAAAACTCGAACAAAATGTAGTTACTCTAAAACTCGAACAATTATTTTCTTTTTTTCATGGAAAAACAGGTTAGAAACTGTCGTTTTGCATGTGCTGTAACGGCCGATATTCAAATTTTTGTCGTTATGTGCGTCTTTTGTTTCATTCTAAGGTGCCGCACTGGCTAGGTCTCGTGCTAATTACGGAACTTTTCTTTTAAGTTGATTGATATTTGTCAGTGATACACGGGATTTTGCGCGGTTAGGATCAAATTTATTTGCGTGTTATAATGGGACGAAAACTAAATGTTTCAAGTTTAGCAAAAAAGGCTGTATTGAATGCGATAGAAAATAAGAAACATCAAACCAAAATCACTGCTTTTTTTTCTAATACATAATTTGTAAACAACATTCATATTTGCTAGCATTTTTTATTAAAAAAACTGGCAATGAACTACAAAACATCAAACCAGAGAATCTGTTGTCAGACTAGAAGCAACCATCTGGTAGCGCACTTATTTGGCACTACTCGGTGGGCAACACACAACGGCCGGCAACACCAGTTCACGACCATCGCTGACAAATGAAATCCGCCATTGCAATTTTATCATCGACAAAGGACACAAGTTTTAGCTTCTTGCCTAATTGCCTTATTTTTGCCTTGTAATTTAAATGTTTTATTAAATTGTAATACAGTCTAAAGCTACAAAATAAATAGTAATATCCCACAAGGGAACATCGAGAGTTTTTTGCGTTTACTCAAATTGGAATCAAGTCGCCGCCCACAACATTCTAAAACTTGTCCTCAAATTACAATATTTGCCGAAGTCAGCCATTAATATTTGCCGTTCGTATTGCCGTATTTGCCGAAGTCAGCCATTAATATTTGCCGTTCGTATTGTCGTTTTGCCGAAGTCAGCCATTTGGTATTTGCCGTCCGTATTGCCGTTTTGCCCACCGTATTGCCGTTTTGCCGAAGCCACTTAATAATCTTCAATCAACCAGAAAAAGATATCACAATTGGACTTTACATTGCACATGGTTTGAGCCTTATAATCTTCAGTTCATAAAGTAAGGTAACATAAAATCTACGAAGCTGCAATAGTAGTTTGAGTAAAGTGCAGCTATAACCAAAGTACATTTGTATACAATTTGCCACAATCTTCGTGCAAGATATTTTGGCGCGCAAAGTCATAAATTGGCGCGAATATTTACGTTGCGCAAATATCTACACTTTGCTGAATATATTAATAAATGACAAAATTGGTGAAACCATTCACCTATTGCGTAAATATCCATAAATTTTTCAAATATTACTAACATTTGAATAAAATTTGATACATTTACGAAAAATATTTAAACATATACATTAGCCTGCCCAAAAGTATATTTATCTGCCCAACAAAATTGTTTTACTTTGGTCCATGCGTATTAATGGTACAAACACGTTCCAATAAGATGAGCCAACTACGAGAAGAATCCGAAGCTGAATCAGAGCTGAATGCAACTGTCATAGAAACAGCCGGTGCTTCTAATTCAAATCCACCAGCATCAAGAGACAACTTTGCAACACTTGTTGCCTCAATTACAGCCCTACGTGACTCGGTTATCGAGCTGCGCAACGACACAAATATTCAGCGTTCTGATATACAACAGCTACGAGAACGTATTAGTAAGGATCACGTAGAAATCGGTCCATGCCCATCTACATCAAATGAGTCAATCAACGGACAAATAGTTGGTGCTCATCACCGCCAGTCACCCCATTCGCTAGAGACACCCCCGCCGCCACAAACATTAGTAGCCACAAATCAGCCTAGACAGCCGCCAACCTTTATAGACAGTGTCGCCACCAGACTTTACCCTCTGCCTAATTTCGAAGGCTGCCCAGAGGATTGGCCCTTATTCATTGCCTGTTACCGGGATACAACCGCCGAATTTAATTACAACAATAGGCAAAATTTGATACGATTGCAGAAAGCATTGCGAGGCGAGGCAAGGCGTACAGTAACGTCACTCCTCATATACCCCGACAATGTACCCAGTGTAATCAACGAATTAGAATTTAATTTTGGTCGCCCTGAGTTGCTGGTGCGCTCACAGCTGCATAAGGTGCAAAACTTTCCGCACATTGCAGAAAATCGCCTCGATCAGGTTCTCGATTTTTCGTCAAAGGTACGCAACATAGTTGCATTTTTTAAGTCCGCCAGATGCGATCACCATCTCGTTAACCCTACCCTGTTAGACTCCTTGATTACAAAGTTACCTCCATCAAAGCAGTTTGAGTGGAGCAAGCGTGCCGCCGAAATTACCACACACCCAACGATTGAATGTTACGCCAACTGACTTAGCCAGAGTTGTTGCTCTTATGCCAAGGGTTGCTGAGAGAGGTACTGTCATGCCCACGTCGCGTCCTGCTGTCCAAACGTCAAGCAACACTCGTGCGTCAGCAATACCAGGAGGTGGTAGTCGCCGTGTACTCCACACTAACGAAATACAAAACGATCGTCGTCAACAACAATGCGTTCAATGCAATCAGGATCACAAACTAACAGAGTGCAGAGAATTTACAGCGCGTGCCGTCAACGAGAGGTGGGTCTTAGTCAAGCGGCATCAGTTGTGTTTTGGATGTCTCACAAAGGGACATAATTTATTGATTTGTCGACAAAAAGCCATCTGTGGCATCAGTGGTTGCCAACGTAAGCACCACCGAATGTTGCATACCCCTAATGAAATAAGCCACTCCGAAACTACCAGCCAAGTAGAACGCGTATACAATTGCCGCCAAGAGGAGCAGTGTACGCTATTTACGATCTTGCCAGTCACGTTGATAGGTCCGAAATGTAAAATAGATGTATTTGCTATGTTCGACGAGGGTTCCTCAATATCGCTTATTGATGAACAAATTGCTAACAGCTTAGGTCTGCCAGGTCAAACTTCTTTATTGTCACTACAATGGTACGGTCAGAATAAAACTGTTGAAAGGTCACGCAAAGTCTCGTTTGAGATTCGAGGCCCAGATACGGGTCGTGTATATGCCATTAAGAATGTGCGTACCATAAGCAATTTAAATTTGCCATCACAGAGTTTTTATAAAAATAAATTTGATTATTTGAAGTCGGCACCAGTGCCAAGCTATACACACGCCAAGCCCGAGCTACTTTTGGGATTAGATAACTCCTTTTTAGGCATTACGCAGGAAACAGTTTGCAATGGACCCAGTCAACTCATTGCTGCCAAAACCAAGTTGGGTTGGATGACGTATGGGCCATCACAAATTGCTGATAATGAAGAAGCCAGAGTCATGGTAGTCAGAGAGCCGACAACAATGAAGGAGCTGCACAAATTAGTGGAAGATTATATCACTGGTGATACACTAGTGCTGAAGCTATCCTACAGTGACACACTAGAGTCTGACGAAGACAGCAGAGCGAAAAAGATTTTGGCCGAGAGAACAAATTATGTCGGTAACCGCTATGAAATAGGCTTGTTGTGGAAAAATGATGACATAAAATTTCCGCCGAGCTATGGTATGGCACTAAAACGCTTATTGAATATCGAATCCAAGATGAAACAAAATAGCCAATTCGCTAATAACTATATTGCAGAAATCAATAAATATATTAGTAAAGGATATGCCAAGCAATTGCCGATGGAAGAAGCCACAATTGTAAAGCCAACAACATGGTACCTGCCACACTTTGGCGTGGTAAATGCTCACAAGCCCAAAAAACTGCGCATCGTATTTGATGCAGCTGCGGTGGCAGGTAAAATGTCACTCAACCAAGCCTTATTAAAAGGACCTGAGAAAGCACAATCATTATTAACCATACTTTTCAAATTCCGCCAAGGAGCCGTTGGTGTCGCCGCAGACATTGAAGAAATGTTCTCTCGAGTGTGTATCAGAGCCGAGGACCAAGATTCGCAGCGCTTCTTGTGGCGAGATGGCGACTCTAGTAAGCCAATCCAAACTTATGTCATGACTTCGTTAATATTTGGTGCAACTTGTTCACCGTGTTGTGCAGAATACGTTAAAAACATTAATGCCGCCAGGTTTGGCACACAAATGCCAAAAGGGTTTGATGCCGTGGTTAACAAAACCTACGTAGATGACTTAGTAATCAGTTTTAACGATGCTGAAGATGCCATCGAAATAAATGCAGCAGCTGGATTTAAATTAAGAAGATTCGTATCAAACTGCGAAACGCTACAAAATCGATTAAGCACAAATGACGATAATAATTCATCAGTTGTTAACTTAGAAAGCCAAGCAGCTGTCGAGAAAATTCTAGGCATGTTCTGGAACACGAAAACAGACGCCTTCGAATATCATTTCAAATTCTTTAAAATATCACGCGATATCTTAAATTGTAAACGACCACCGACGAAAAGAGAGTTGCTAGGACTCGTAATGTCCATATACGATCCTTTCGGATTTCTTGCCCACGTGACTATTTTTGCAAAGTTATTATTACAGTCGTTGTGGAAACAAGGTGTTGCGTGGGATGAGCCGCTTCCACCCCAATTGGAAGTTCGATGGAAAACCTGGTGGCGTAATTTTCAGTCAGTCAAGTCGTTCTCCATTGCGCGTTGTTATTCAAATTTAGCTCCGAAAGCCAGCAATATTCAATTACATATCTTTGTCGACGCCAGCACGAGCGCTTATGCAGCAGTGGGGTATTTAAGAGTGCAGACTGACGATGTGGTAGAAGTCGCGCTAGTTTTTGCAAAAAGCGTATGCGCACCACTTAAAGTTATGACAGTTCCACGGCTGGAACTGCAAGCCGCCGTTCTGGGATGCCGCCTCAAGTCTATCATTTTGGATAGCTTAGACATTAAAATCGACAGCACATTTATTTGGAGCGACTCGAAGACTGTAATTTTGTGGATACGTTCACACACACGTTCATACAAGCCATTTGTTGCGCACAGAGTTGCCGAAATTCTAAGTACTACAAGTATAAATCAGTGGCGTTGGGTGCCCACAGCCTTGAACGTGGCCGACGATGCTACACGAGCGACGCCCATTGCGGAATTTTTGCCTACTGCACGCTGGCTCACAGGGCCACCATTTTTATACCAGGACGAGGGAGACTGGCCTCGAGAAAACGTATTGACATCCGATGAATGTGTCACCGAAGAGGTTAAGAAACAACACATACTTATCTGTCAGACAGGTGCGCGATTTATCAACTATAATAAATTTTCTTCCTTTCTTAAATTAGTAAGAGTAATAGCCTGGTCATTGCGTTTCATCAGTAACATCCGACGACGAAGAAATCGCACTGACGGAGAATTGCAAGTTGACGAAATAATTAATGCCGAAAATGTCTTGTGTACTATGGTACAAAATGAAGCGTATAGCCGAGAAATTGAGTTACTACGAAATAAAGTTGCTTTGCCAAAAAATAATAGCTTATACGCATTGACGCCATATTTGGATGATGAGGGTGTATGGGAGAATAGACGCCGCATATTGCCTGCCTATTTCTGCACGCCGTCCAATCATTCTGCCACCAGATAACTACGTCGCTAAGTTAATAGTAGCTGATCATCATCGAAAACGACACCATCAAAACGAAAATTTAACAATTAATGAAATACGCCAGCGCTATTGGATTCCGGCGATTCGTAAAGTTCTAAAGCTCGTAAAAAAGGATTGCCCAGTATGTATACACAACAGCGCGAAACCAGCCGTGCCACTGATGGGTCAGTTGCCAATGGATCGCCTAACACCTTACGTGCGACCATTTACGTACAGCGGCGTCGACTATTGTGGCCCTTTCATGTAGCCATCGGGCGCCGAAGAGAAAATCGGTGGATTGCGTTGTTCACGTGTATGACCACAAGAGCGGTGCATCTAGAGTTGTCGGAGAGTTTATCTACAGATGCGTTCATTATATGTCTACGTAACTTTGTGAATCGGCGAGGGGTGCCAGTCCGTATGCGCAGCGATAATGGAACGAACTTTGTTGGGGCACAAAAGGAAATGAAAGAGGCTGAGAGGATGTTTGACTTCAACGCTATTGGTCGGGAAATGTCAAATCAAAAAATTGAATGGGTTTTTAACTGTCCGGCGGATCCCGAAAGTGGAGGATGTTGGGAACGTTTGATACAATGCACCAAAAGACTATTGCATAGAATATTAAAAGAAGAAGCGCCGAGAGTCGAAACGTTGCGAAGTGTAATCATTGAAATTGAAAACATCATCAACAGTCGACCATTGACAGACTTGCCAATTTCATCAGAAGATGATGAGCCGCTCACACCTAACCATTTTTTGGTGGGCTGCTTAAATTCTACACAAACACCACACCCTGAGGAAGAACGACTATGCCTTCGTAAACAGTGGAAGATCGCACAAAATTTAAAAGATCGTGCTTGGAAAAGGTGGACTTTGGAGTACCTACCGCGTCTGCTATGTCGCCCAAAATGGAGAGATGAGGCCGTAATGCTGCAGCCAGGAACGCTGGTAATCATATGCGATCCTTCAGCGCCACGAAGTCGGTGGGAAAAAGTCAAGTTTTTCAAGGGAGTGATGGTAGATCCCGAAGTGCAAATGTCCAAACAGCTCATGGAATCATTCGTCGACCTATTCGCAGGCTAGCCGCCTTACAAGTTTGCGAATCCACAGAAGATCCGCCAGGAGGTGGAATGTTGTCAGACTAGAAGCAACCATCTGGTAGCGCACTTATTTGGCACTACTCGGTGGGCAACACACAACGGCCGGCAACACCAGTTCACGACCATCGCTGACAAATGAAATCCGCCATTGCAATTTTATCATCGACAAAGGACACAAGTTTTAGCTTCTTGCCTAATTGCCTTATCTTTGCCTTGCAATTTAAATGTTTTATTAAATTGTAATACAGTCTAAAGCTACAAAATAAATAGTAATATCCCACAAGGGAACATCGAGAGTTTTTTGCATTTACTCAAATTGGAATCAAGTCGCCGCCCACAACAGAATCCCTTTGATTAATAATACCATAAAATTGGACAGGGTATAAAAACTGTTAAAGAGAATACATATATCGATTAAAAATACATAACGTTCGAAAACTCGAACATTTCGATAACTCGGACAGGGCTGGTTTTCATTAGTTCGAGTTTTCGCGAGTGCACTGTATTTATATTTTTACATATTACATATTTATACTTTTATTTATTTGAAATTTTTCTCATTCTACACGGCTAAAAATTTGAGCCTAACTTTTAAACCATTCATTGGTTTACACAATTTTTAAACTTTTTGGTAATAATTTAAAATTCTTTCAATTTCCTACAAAAATTCTCAATTTTTTAAAACTTTACTATAATAAACAGCGAATATGTGTACTTTTCTCACAAAATTCATGGGTGCGCGGTATCTCACTAGGTAGATCATTGCGCACTGATATGGGGCACGTCGGTTCGAGTCCTAACATTTAAAAAAAAAAATAAAAAATTGTTAACATTTTCGGTTTAAAATTAAATTAATTTTATTTACGCGCATTTCTATGACAAACGGCGTCAATTTAATTCTAAACCAAATTTGGTTTGGTCATACACCTTGACCAGTATGTCTGCGTTCAAAAGGTTTTTGGAATTTCCAGTAAAATTAACTTTAACTAATTTCATTATATATTTTTGTATGAAAGTATGTGTAAAAACACAATAAAAATACTGCAACTTAAAGTTAAGAACTTTGTGGAAAATTCATGAAAATTCAAGAACACTCGAAAAATTTTCATCAAAATTTCTAACTTTTTAGTAAAATTTTTGATTTTTTTCGCGTATGCAGTCTTGTAGATTCCAATCTTAAGCTGCTAGAAGATTTACTCGATTTTAGCAATTTTAAAAACTTTTACTAACTACTGATGAGAGGTTTCTTGAATTTTCATGAATTTTCCACACTTTGAACGCAGGTCTAGGTGTATATGCAGCCCCAAAAAGTTTTAAATCTAGGCTAAAACTTTTGGCCGTGTGCAAAATAATATTTGTTTTTCTTGTTTGTTTTGAAATTTTGTTTAGGATTTCTTCAAGAGTTACTTCAAAAGTAGAGTGGATGCTGAGTACAGCCAGCATCTCCTGGCGAAGTTTTTAACCTTCGAAGGGAAGAGAAGGACCGTTCGCTAGGAGCAACGGAAACTGGAAGCGTTGCAGCAATTTTTATATATCGATATACCATAGGGAAAAAAGACACGGAACAATTATTTAATGCATCAATAAACGTACTCGGTCGCTCCTCCTTTGGGATTGGAAAATATTTTTCTTTTTTAGAGCTTTACGCTGTTCAAAAGAAATCCAAAAACTCTATATAAAATGGCACTTATGAAACGCTTAAGAAAAATTTCTTGTGTCAGAATCTCTTCTACTTTTCTACTGCTAATTTCTGGAAAATGTTTACAAAGACGAGACGTGCGCAACTCTGGCTTTGGCAAGAAATAAATAGTTGTCGCTTTAGAAAAACTGAAGCTTCGGAAAAACAAAAAAAAAAATATCAGTGAAGGCCCTAATGCACTTCTTATCTGCAGTTCCTCGCCAGGAAAAGCTCTCAGCAACGTTGTCAATCATGATCCTCTGCCACGCTTTCGTAACAAATTTTCTCGAATTGACTGTTGATAATCTTTTTAGATCTGTCTTCTAAAAATAGATATAAAATCGATATCAGTATACAGTCACAGGACATTTCAAATTTATATTCTTACCAGCAAAACCTCCTGTTCCACAAATGCCTTCTGGGTACTTAAAGAAATTTCAGCCGCACTGTTCCACAGATGCTTAAAAATTTTGCTGCTGCTGCGCACAACACCTTTTCTTCTTTTTAGCTGCAGACATTAAATATGTAGATAATTTACACAATTTATTAAAACAACTTATTTGCACAATTTTTAAAGCGAGAATGACACGTGTTGCTTAAATTTATGAAACACTTGCATTTGCAAATAAATTTTCAACAACGTTCGCAAAACTCTTATTTATGCAAGCTTGCTGCAATCCTAATTTGCAAAACGCTTGCCAATATGTTGGCTGGGTTTATACAGGGTGGCGCAAAAGTAATCTTCCGATGTTTTTTGGCTGTAATTCAAAAACAAAATGAAAAACTTTTATTCTTCTTGTGGATTATTTTTATTTGGTCTTTTAATTTTTTTTTACATCAAGTCGAGAATATGATGTCATGTAAATGGCCCCGCCACAGTTGATTGTCATTTGAGCCCTTTTTATGGCATTTTCCATCACTTTGGGCAAAACTTCCGGCGATAGGTCCTCAAATTCTTGACGGATATTGTCTTTAAGAGTTGCAAGAGTCCGAGGCTTGTTGACATAAACCCACGACTTCAAAAAGCCCCACAAAAAGAAGTCTGGAGCTGTCAAATCAGGCGATCTTGTTGGCCAGTGCAAATCGCCAAAACGGGAGATTAGGCACCCGGGAAATGCATCCTTCAGCATATCGGTTGGGGCACGTGCATTGTGTGCTGTTGCACCGTCTTGTTGGAACCACATGTTTTCCAATCCCAATTCGTCAAGTTGCGGCAAAAATAACTCGTTGATCAGTAGGCAAATCGCCAAAACGGGAGATTAGGCGCCCGGGAAATGCCTCCTTCAGCATATCGGTTGTGGCACGTGCAGTGTGTGCTGTTGCACCGTCTTGTTGGAACCACATGTTTTCCAATCCCAATTCATCAAGTTGCTGCAAAAAGAACTCGTTGACCAGTAGGCGTTGGACGGCCAGGAAATTGTTTACTAACGTGTATTTTGCATGTGTTTACAGAATTGATTTTAGGGCCCAATCGCAAAATTTATAGCATTTTCTGATAGGAAGATTACTTTTGCGCCACCTTGTACGAATCAAACAAAATGTGTACTTACATTTTATCCCCGCCTGGCCTCTCCACTAGTGAAACACTGGACATATCGCACGCCATTATTATTATTATACCTTTCATGAACATGAAATGGTATTACATATAACTTTGGTCCGATGTTTGTAAGTATGAGAAGAAGAGATAGACCCCCCATTAAGTATACCGAAATGATCAGGGTGACGAGCTGAGTTGATTTAGCCATGTCCGTCTGTCCGTCTGTCCGTCCGTCTGTTTGAACGCAAACTAGTCCCTCAGTTTTAGAGATATTTAGATATTTAGATAATTGTGCAAGCAGGCGTCATTTTGCATAGGATTAATCATTTGTCGGAACCAGCAAGATCGGACCAATACAACGCATAGCTCCCATACAATCGATTGTTCCGATAAACGGGTTTTGACCTATAACTCTTGCAATTAAGAAGGTAGGAAGGTAAAATTTTGCAGCTTTGGTACATATTGTATATTTAACGTATGTAGTGAAAATCAGCCAGATCGGACCAACATAACATATAGCTCCCACACATTCGCTTGTCCCGATAAATGTGGTTTGGTTATGTATATTTAAATTAAGTTTTAAAAAGTTTGTACCAATTGTATTCATGAAAGGTATAAAGTCCTTTCCTTACTTGTTATTTTGATTTCGTTTCGGCAGTTTCGTTACAAGTTTTGTTTCTATACCTAGCGTTTCTATTACTGTGATCAAATCTGTAGGTAGTTTCGGTACAGGTTTTATTTCTGCTGGAACCGTTTCAGGGCAATTGTTACAAAGTAGTATCTTTTCTCATGGTTTCGTTACAGGTTTTGGTATAGCAGGTAACGATACTGTTGTGTGTTTATTGAATGTCGGTTATAAATATAAATAACGCCCATGGCCCTTATTTCCTTTTTAAATGGAAATATCGCCCATCTGCAAAAAGAAATAAAGCCCATGGCTCTTATTTCCTTTTTAAAAGAGAAATAACGCCCATAGGATTTTACGCGAGAAACACGAACTGTTGATTATCATTTTTTTCACAAATTACCCTGTGAGAAAAGAGTGGGAAACGTGGCACGCGGAAGAACATCGCCGTGACGGTAGCCACGGCTATGGCTACTATAATCCGAAGGGGGAAAAGCAATATTTTGTTTCTGTGAAAAGTTATTAGTGAAAAACCGAAAATTGACCCCGGACAGATCCCCAATTCGGGGCCCCATCCACGATTTTTAAGTGCAGAACACCTTTCCGCGTAGGCGGCCTTCGGCCGCGCTTCAAAAAATACCCCTGGGCTACGCCATTCCAACTCCGGGTGTGTGCCATAGCCGTGGCTACCGCCACGGTGATGTCCTTCCGCGTGCCACGTTTCCCACTTTGGTTAACGTGAAATTTGTGTGTAACTATTCAATAAAATACAAAAAGAATTAGAATATTATTGTTTCATTAAAAAAAATGAAAGAGCAATAAGGCCTTTAAGACTTTATTTCTCTTTCGAAGTGTAATAAAGCCTTTTTTGAAATAAAGGGCTTTTTTCACAAGGCGCTATTGCACCCCGCCTTATAAAAACATAACAAATATGTTAAAATTTATTGAAATAAAGAAAACCATATACTTAATTCTTGAATCAGCTTGTTTTAATTCGTTTTTAACGTCCGTGGGCTTTATTTCTCTTCGAAAAAGGAAATAACACCCATCAGAAAAAGGTGATAACACCCATGGGCTTTATTTCCTTTTTAAAAAGGAAATAAGGCCCATGGGCGTAATTTCTCTTTTGAGTCGGAAATAACGCCCATGGGCGTTATTTCACTGCACCCTCCCTGACTAAGATGCAAAACTGGTTTTGCTTCCTTGTTTACTTGTAGAACAATAACGATACAGAAACACGTTACAAGTCCCTGGAAAGTACTAATATAATTTTTTAATTATGTTGTATTATATGATGAATGCAAATGAAACAAAGAAGGCGATTATTCGATTAAAATTAAAGAAGTTTGACAACGTTATACAAGTATGCATTTGTTGTGAATGACACTAAATGCTGGAAAACAATTTTAAAGTAGCTTTCGCTTGATTTAATTTTTAACTCTGTACCTGTGAAGGTCAAATCAGCGGTTACTGCAAAATGTCTATTTGACCTCTCTGTTTTCCTTTTTAATTGTATTTCGTACACCCTCTCTTCGAAGACTACGCACGTCCAAACTGCGCCTACAAATTTCCCGCGCTCTGTGCATCCAGTTAAAACCGTTACATTTTAATTGTATTAACTTTTAATAAATACATACATATTTATAAAAAATCTTCTGTGCAGCCTTTGCCACTTAACTACCTATAAACTTCAGGTAAGTTTTTGAGTCTGCGACAAAAATATCATTATGCTCAAAAAACATAATACAAATATTTTTTTCTTGACCATTTATCATGAAAAATTACGTTTGTGTGGAATATGCCACGGCCCCACTTCCAATAATTTCGTCGAAAATTTTATAAAATAAATATATTTAAAAACATGGATAGTTAAGTTTGTATAGGGACTGCCATGCACTTTTTCGATTAAATCCAAGTTTTTCTGCGGGAATGGTATTTTTATCGTGCCTAAGCTTTTTATGGGGCGAGTAGCTTTTTTAAGTAATTTTTATTTTTGTATACATATTTCATTATTTTAACTTGTTCAAAGGGTAAAAAGGGGAGTGCGGAGCAAATGTTGGTAAATGCGGCAATGTAGGAATATATACCGAGCGAATAAACCAAAACCACTACCCTGTGGATCTTTCCTCTCTAAATTATGACGTAAATCGACGGAAAATCAGTTCTAGCTGTTAAATTTTTCAAAATATATTATTCTTGTTCTTTCGTTTTTTGTGAAAATAATATGTCCTCTACCGCTGTCTATCCTGTGTGGTCTTTTGACCTCTAGAATATATATAAAATTTTATGCAGTTATCTGCATTGAAATCGCAAGCTTAACACAAAACAGTAGTTTTCCAAAAATGTTTTATGCTGGGTACAGAGCGACTATGAGCTGAGGCAAAATAGCAATCATTCAAATATTTTCTGCATGATTGGTTTTATTTGTAATAATAAAATAGGCTGCAAAATATATATTTTGTTTTAATTTTAATATCATAGTTATTTTGTGTTAATGCTAAACTCTGTATTAATTACAATCAACTGGAAAATACTATACCTAGTATTTATTTCAAAAGCTGTAATTTTACCGCCATCGGTAGGAATATACATATGTATGTATGTTTGAAGGTTTAGTAGTAATCAGCAATTATGTATCTTTTGGTATTGTTAAAGTGTTGATCACAGAAAGGAGTTGATTTGGTTAATTATGCTTACGTACTAGAAATTTGAGTACTGCGTAGAACGAATATTTTGGATGAAAAATTGTGGCTTAATGCAAATCCATATATCTGTGGTCATAAGCAATAATCGCCGAAGTAAAAGTCGAAAAGTATACTTCCGAGATAAATAGCTTTTTATATAAAGAAGCGTTTTTGAAAAATTCTGAAAAAAGATTTGAAAAATATTATGTCAAACATCGAAGATCTTTGTAGGCAGAATGCTATGGTTAAAAATTTTAATGCAACTTGCCTCTGTTAGGATTATGGTAGTTTAAATAACTCATTTCGTTCTTAAGTCAACTTACGCTATTAATACTTACGACCACAGATATAAAATTGTGTTGTTTTCTTGGAAAAAAGTTTTGAAAATCTGAAATTATATTTTCGAAAATTTTGAATATGTACTTGGGCGAATGTAAAACAAAGGTTTGAAGAACAAATGTCAAAAGGACGCCTCCATTCACTCCCACAAAAAGCAACACACAACACCCAAAACCTTCGGGGAGTGATTTTGTTGTTAAAACAAACAAACAAACAAACCTTGGGTTCGATTAATGTCTGTGTTCGATCACGGACCAGGGACCGTAACTGTTATGAGTTTTAATATAAAAATCCACATTTAATCATTATTTTCAGATTTTTTTCATAAAAATCAACAATAGAAGTTATTTTAAATTTTTATTTTTTTGATCAAAAATAAAAGTTATTTTTTGATTTTTATTTTTTTGATCAAACATAAAAGTTATTTTTTGATTTTTATTTTTTTGATCAAACATAATAGTTATTTTTGATTTTAATTTTTTTGATCAAAAATAAAAGTTATTTCTTGAGCGATATTTTATCCCTCAAGATTAAAAATTAAGTTTTGAGTTTTAACTTTTTTCGCGGATTGAAAAACTCAAATAACCGCAGCGCCTTTCTGGCAGGTTGTTGATCATAATTATTAGATGATATATCCTTGTCAGCATAAGTGCTCAATAATTTGAAACATATTTTTATGTATACACATTGAGATTGTATGTATGGGGCAAAATTCGCCAAGTGTACCAGGTGAAAAAATGTATGTACATAAATATAAACTATGTTGATGAGGATATACCACCCAATAATTATGATTTATTACTTGCCAAAAAGGCACAGCGGCGTTTTGAGTTTTTCAATCCGCGAAAAAAGTTAAAACTCAAAACTTATTTTTTATTCTTGAGGAATAAAATATCGCTCAAGAAATAACTTTTATTTTTGATCAAAAAAATAAAAATCAAAAAATAACTTTTATGTTTGATCGAAAAAATAAAAATCAAAAAATAACTTTTATGTTTGACCAAAAAAATAAAAATCAAAAATAATGATTATTTGTAATTTATATGGATTTCCCTCAAATTTTTTTAGTTTATAGAAGCTTTTTGTTGAGCATGAAGAGACGTGCATATTCATATACTTGAAACGTATCTGCGATATTGGGAAGTCTTCCATTTTTGATGCTAAAAATACAAAAATAATCGTTACGGGGGGTCCCTGTCACGGACACTACAGCATGTATTGATTCTGTATTGAAACGAGGCATTTCTTGCCATGCTGTAATTGAAGGGCTTAATAGTTTAAAAATTTTACAAAATTATGGATATTAGGTATTCGGCATTTTGAAATCAATGAGCCAAAATTGAACATGGCAAAAAAAATATTCAGGTCAAACTTACTTTTTGTAATGGTAGAAACGTTATATTAGCCAGAAAATAATAAATTTAAGCTTTAAGTACTTAAATGTTTACTAACACTTTTTACTTTTTAAAATCAGGCACGCTGATAGCTATTTGAATGAGGCTGATTTTACTTGTTTTGAAAAGGCTGTCAAAGACTTTGCTATTTCTTTATGAAGTTATTTATTAAACAACTAGCCAGGGGCCGTAACTGTTATACGTTTAATTATATAACTCTACATTTGGTCCTTACACAAGTCAATAAAAAAAAATGTATTTTGTACATATGAGTGGCTCAGTGCCATCCTTGCCTAACCCTCGAAATTTCATATATGGAGTTATTATGCTATACTACTTAGAAATACTCCAAACTATCGGTGCCAAAGTTGCACATCCCTAATTTTTGAACGAAATTATTAATTAAAATAATTAAATGTTTCAAACCTTCCTAAAAAGGCTGTTTAATTTTTAATTACCTATTAACTTTGTCACTAATTATTAGGAAATGACTAAATTGAGGCTTAGGCAAGGATGGCACTGATCCACTCATATGTTTTTGTGTATATGTTCAGCGAGCCGCAAATTTGCTGTGAAGTACGGTAGTAAAACAGATTCCAACACTTTCCCTACTGGCGAGAGGAGTGATATCGGCCGATATGAGTCCCCCACGGAAGCTGGTTTGCCAGGCTTTAGTAGTGGGACCACCTTTGCCTGTCTCCATCTTTCAGGAATGACAAAGGTGGACAGAGACAGGTTGAAGATGTGTACTAGGTAGCTTACTCCTTTGTCGCCGAGATGTTTCCGCATCAGCATCGAAATGCCATCGGGGCCTATGTATCTGGTGTTTTTTGATCTCCGAATTGCCTCTTGAAACTCTGTGGTGGAGATAGCAATGGGCGCTTCGCTATTTTTTTGTTTGTGCGCTTCCCTGGTGGCTCGGTGAATTTACTTGTCCAACGGAGAATGCTGTACAAATTGTCGGCAGAAGGCGCTCTCATCACATAAAACACCTCATCATATTTACATCTCTTTCGATGGTCGAGGGACCGATGATGTTATATTTGTCATAACTGGTAGATGTTTGCTCTCTCGGGAGCTCCCTGACTAGGCGTCGGACGTTAGGTTGATCTCATAATGCAGATTTATGTACATATGTAGGTTAATTCGCAAAGGTCCCGAAGTGGAGATTCATGCCAAAAACCTTTGGAGTTCTACAGCTATCTAACTTGTCGCTTATTTAATGCTTTCAACCTTGTCCGCATTCATTCTATAAATAAAAATATCGGTAAAAACGATAAGGTTTGTACAAAATGCTTGTTGTCTGGAATGCTTTTCAAACACTCAAAACAGATAAATAACGACATTTTATACGGTCGAGGAATCAAATAACAAAAATAAGAAATAATCTTTATTTTGATCGAAGAAGCAAAGCGCAAATAAAAAATTTCCCATGGAATATAATTTTGAAATCAAAGATAAATATACATACATAACTTTTGGATTCGTGATTTCACCAAATCAAAATCACAAAAATCTCAAACCGTAAATTGCTAGAGATAAATGAGACGCCATTATTTTTATTGGGTGGGTAAATAAATTCAACGTTGGTCGCCTTGACGTGGCGAAGGGCATTCCCACGACAGCCGGTTCTACGTACCGGAATGACTCGGGGTTTCCCCGACCAAGGGCTGTTATTTCACTACCCCCCTGCCTAAACCGTCAGTTATCCCCCCCAATTAATGTCATCCTCCGAGCAGCTCCTTGCAGCGGGACTGCTCAGACTCTCCTGCTCCGGGCTGGTATTGAATCCAACCCCGGACCTAGAGAATGGATCTGCTGTGTATGCTGGAGGAAAATTTATGTGAAACGTTCACATTCTGTACAATGCTCTAATTGTAGCAGATGGTTGCATCTAACTAGTTGCTCCGGACTAAATCCCTCTACTCATAGACCCGCTAGTTTTTATAAAACTTTTGTGGCCCCTTGCTGTTCACGTCCTATGACGTCCAGTGGCCGTCGTCGATCAAGTATCGCTCCGCCACATATGTCTGACTCTGTCACATCAGTCTCCACGACTAGCACTAACAATGCACATCAGCAAGTAGACCTTCCGAGCGGCCGCTCACTCCCACAGGCGTCAACATCTCACACAGAAGCTCACAGCTACTCCCTACGTAGCACTTCCCAAGTGGATTGGAGCAATGCTGAGCATCCGCTCTCTCCCACCTCCTCGGTCAGCCCCTCTTCTTCCAGCATTAGCACGAGTATAAGCCACAACCATCAGCTCCTGGTTCCTTATACTACGTGCACTGTTTGTCGGTTAAGATTATATACGCCGTTGGCATCAGTCAAGTGCAATAACTGCCTTGGCCTGTGTCACCTGCTCATATGCTCTGGACTCGCGAACAGGAACCTATGGACTGATACGTACGTTGCGCCATGCTGTCGAGCTACGCAACCTTCAACGTCGTCCGACTCGCCTCTACCTTCTAGTAACGCGATTCCTTCGACTTCAAGATTGCGCCGTAGTGCGCGACCCAGCCTATTACTACCTAGGCATACGCACCAGTCCTTGACCCCCAGCATCAACTCTGCTCCCCCTACACATTTCGGTATCCTGCAATTTAATTGCAACGGCCTAATCGGCAAAATTGTTGAAGTGACAAATTTAATGAAGCGACTGAACATCAAGATCGCGGCGATTCAGGAGACAAAGTTAGGTGGAAGGTCGTCTCTTCAGACCTACAACGGGTACAATGTACACCGTTGTGCCCGTGCGAGAGGGCTTGGGGGTGGTCTGGCATTCATCACGCATCAATCTGTGCAGTATCGTCTATTTGAGCCTGACATCGACCCGAGGGACACCACCTTAGAACGTCAAGGTATGGTTGTCCGGTCAGGCGATGTCGACCTTGAAATCATAAACATTTACGTACCTCCTGTCACCTGTTGTCCCAGGGATTACCACCCTGACATTCGTGCGTTACTCAGGGGCGAGAACCGCGTGACCGGTGACTTCAACGCACACCACGACCTGTGGCACTCCAGCCTGCAGGCCGATGGTAGGGGACAGGAGCTGGCTGACCAAATAGATTATTCGACGTTCTGCACGGTAAATGGGGATGCCCCCATTAGAGTGGCGGTAAACTGCTCTAGCTCACCAGACATCACCACAGTCAGCGCTGGCCTAATAAACTGCGTTGAATGGCGACCGATGCTGACGCTTGCTTCAGACCACCTACCTATAGTGCTCTCTATCGATCGCCCCACCGACTTTGTCACCGCTGAGAAACGCACTTACACTAACTTCAATAAAGCCGACTGGGAGGGTTTTCTCAACACCACAGAGAGCGCCTTCGCTGCTCTTCCTACCCCGTCTGACGTACGAGAAGGGGAAAAGGCGTTTCGTATGGCCCTAATTTCAGCCTCCCATCAACACATTCCGTCAGGTAGAATAAAGGAAGTGCGTCCATTCTTCCCCGCAGAGGCAGCGGCCCTGGCAAATGAACGTGACCATATTAGACGCCTTGACCCTACGGATCCTCAAATAAGGGATCTTAATGCGGAAATCAGACGCTTAGTAGATCAACACAAACGCGCTAAGTGGGAAGAGCACCTAAGGTCTTGCAACCTCTCGGCTGGAGTTGGCAAATTATGGTCGACGGTGAAATCTGTGTCCAACCCGACTAAACCTAACGACAAAATATCCATCGCCTTCGGTGATAAGGTTCAGTCGAAGCCAAAAAGATGCGCGAGCGCCTTCTGCCGACAATTTGTAATGCATCCTCCGTTGAACAAAGATATTCGCCGAGCCACCAGGGAAGCGCACAAACACAAAAACAGCGATGCGCCCATTGCCATCTCCACAACAGAAGTTCATGAGGCTATTCGGAGATCTAAGAACACCAAATATATCGGCCCCGATGGCATTTCCATGCTGATGCTGAAACACCTCGGCGACGAAGGCATAAGATACCTTACACAAATTTTCAACCTTTCCCTTTCCACCTTTGTTATTCCTGAAAGATGGAGACAAGCAAAGGTGGTCCCACTACTAAAGCCTGGCAAGCCAGCTGCCGTAGGGGAGTCATATCGCCCGATATCTCTCCTCTCGCCAGTAGTGAAGGTGTTGGAATCTATCTTGTTGCCGTACTTCACCGCAAACCTGCGGCTCGCCGAACATCAGCATGGATTTCGCAAAAATCACAGCACCACCACCGCGCTGAACGCCATAACCACTCAGATAGGGGACGGACTAAACCAAAAGCGTCCAAACCACAGGACAGTGCTAGTTGCGCTTGACTTGGCCAAAGCTTTTGACACGGTCAACCATGCGCAACTAATGAAAGACCTTGAAGATTCGTCCCTTCCTCCCTGTCTTAAACGTTGGACTGCCAACTATCTGAGTGGTCGTCAATCGTCGGTTGAGTTCAGAGGCACAAGATCAAAACCCAGAATAGTTAAACAAGGGGTGCCACAGGGTGGTGTCCTTTCCCCGTTCCTGTTTAACTATTATATATCGAAACTTCCCCCCCCCCCCCACCAGAGGGTGTCTCGATCGTCTCTTACGCCGACGATTGTACGATTCTGGCAACAGGCCCCTCCGTTGAAGAACTCTGCTCTCGAATTAGCTCATACCTCCCAGCCGTGTCCGAATTCTTCGCCGGGAGAAACCTGGCATTGTCACCGAATAAGTCCTCGGCCACCCTATTCACGACGTGGACAACGCAAGTGAACATGGAATTAGACGCCTACGTTGATAGTGTCAAGCTACCAACTGTCTCACACCCCAAAATCTTAGGGGTGACGTTTGATAACATGTTCAAATACGGCGCTCATGTAACCGCAATTGCCAATAAAGTCCAAAGCCGTCCAAAGACAAAGAAACGTTACTAGCTATATATAAAGCAATTGGCCAGCCGGTACTGAGCTACGCGACGCCTATATGGTCGCCGGGGCTAGCTGACACACACTGGACGAGGCTACAGGTCTGCCAAAACACCGCCCTTCGTACCGCCACTGGGTGTCTTCTTATGTCTCCTGAGCATCACTTACATAATGAAGCGAAAATGATCGCCGTTAAAGAGCATAGCGAGATGTTGACCAGGCAATTCCTGTTCAACTGTTGCAAACCGCAGCATCCGAACGGACGCCTGATCAACGAGGATCAGCCCCCCAGGAGCATAAGGAGCCATCTACGCAAACACTACGATGAGATCCGGCACCTGATTTCCACGCCGTTTGATCCTAATTTGCACCGGCAGGCCCTCACCCTCATCCACACGAATTCGGTAAATTCCTATGTTGGCTCTCTCCCGGTGAACGCCGTTCTTCAGGCAACAACAGCACCCGTTGCCGAAGAGGAGCGCGAGCTGCCTAGGGATACTAGGGTGATGCTGGCCCAACTCCGGTCTCGATATTGTAATAGGTTAAACTCTTACCTATCCAGACTGAACGGCTTGTCCCCCCATACTACTAACCATCTTTTTGTCTGCTCATCCGAGCCTACTCTTCTAACACCCATATCCCTCTGGTCCTCCCCTTTTGAAGCCGCTAGGTTTCTAGGACTTCCGTTAGAAGAGTTCGATGACAATATTGGGTAAGGTTGATACTGACTACCTAGGCAGGGCAACGTAGTGTTAAAACAACAACAACAACGTGGCGAAAGGGCTTAAGTATTGCATTGGAAATTCTACTGGAGTGGGAGGTCTCAATGTGAGACGAACTAAGAGGAAAGACTCGTATTTGCTGCAGTCTTGGGATGGGTGAGTACATCTGGGTACGAGTCACTCTCGGCTGAAGGAAATGCGAGGATCGCCGCACCAACACCACCCTAAGCCAAGGTGTTAAGGTATACGTGCCGAGGGCTGAATGGTCAGAGGGCGGTTATTGAATAGCTGACCGCGAACGGTCCCCTCCGATGCCCGGGCAAGGTTGGAGGTATAAGTGCCTTCTCTACGCATGCCGGGTCTGGGGACGAGTGACCAACCGTTTCCGTGCATACTCGTGGGACCAAATATGAATTGAAATCAACAAAAACAACAAAAACAAAAGGAAGAGATGAACGAAGGAGTTCAAGAGGACACAGGGAGTGTGGACGGGACGACTGGGACAACAACACTGACAGGGACAATAACACGGACAGAAACAGTGACAACGGACCTTAATCAGACAGACGGACTTCGGCGTAGGAAAAAAGAAAATTCCTCGGATGAGGATTTCCTTTTCTCGAGACAAGAGACAGTAGAGACTGGCGGGGCGGCTACTGTGGGTAGTATGACTCCGCCAAAACATCAACAACATGCGAAGGCCACTAGGAAGCGGTCTGACAGTAAGAATGCGCGGTCCAACGCATTCCAAAGGAGTAGACGGTACCGGCTTGTCCTGTCTATCTTGGATAAGCTGGAACGGAACAGGGTAAATGGACCTGAGATTCGGCATTCGTCGGGCCAAGGTGAAGATATTTCGGGGTCCTCAGGATGATGAGGGCCCGGATGCGGTCGACGACACCAACAGGCGCGTGGAGGACCTGCAGCTCGTCGACCAGGAACCAGGACCCCAGTAGTTAGGATGGTCTTAGGGTTGGTCAGGTTAACCTCCAGCACTCGCGGCTGGCGTCGGACAACCTTTCCGTTTTCCTGGTGGAGGAAAACGTGGACATCGCCCTTGTTCAGGAACCCTGGGTGTGGAACACCAACATAAAGGGGCTCTCCATAAAGGGCTACAACATCTTTCACAAGCGCGAGGATGGTAAGCCTACGACATGCGTTCTACCTACACAATCTATCTGGAGGCAGCTGACGGAGTCAGCATGGTGATTGCCTCCTCATACATATATGCCGCATGATGAGGATGTTCCACCGGAGGCGATCCGCAGGTTGATGCAGACAGTCGAAGTACGCAATGTAATTGTTGGATGCGACGCCAACTCCAGGCACTCCCTGTGGGGAGCACAGAGATTAATACCAGGGGTGAGTCACTTTTCGATTTTATTTTGAGTAATAACTTAGTAGTTTGTAACCGGGGTAGTACTTCTACTTTTTTCTTCCCAAGCACTGATACCTTTAGTGAGTGGGAGGAGGTACTGGACATTACGCTACTCAGCGGAAATAGCAATATTCGAATAGAAAATTGGAGGGTATCAGATAGGCAATCCTATTCTGATCACAGGATGATCCTTTTTAATATCATTTTGAAATTAGATAACTCTATTCCTCACCTTAACCCAAGGAGGGCAAACTGGCGAAGGTTCGTCAGAGTAGTGAGCAATAAGCTAGGTAGTCAACCTTTGCAGGAATCAGTGGAGGAGCTTGATGCTAAAAGTAGTAAGCTGGAAAAGGCCATGGGGTCAACTCTAAGGGTAGCTTGTCCAGCTAGTTTTAGCAAAAAAGTATATCCTCCCTGGTGGAATTCAGACCTTTTCGAACTCAGGGGAGAGTCTAGGAGACTAGACCTGAGTCATTCTACTGACAACTGGCTGCCATACAAGAATAGTCTAAGATGTTACAAAAAGGCGATACGGAAGGCAAAAGAAGGAAAATTCTCGCAAAGGAAAAAGGATCTTCTTGGATCTTCTTGTAGGAACACATTTCCCAGGCTGTGGGCCTAGTCAAATAGAAGGTAAAGAGTACACTGGTGTACTACCGTCTCTTCGGCTAATAAATGAGCTTTTAACAACCAAAAAGATTAATTGGGCAATCAACAGTTTCTCACCGTACAAATCCGCGGGGCCGGATGGTATTTTCCCAGCCATGTTACAAGAAACCAGCTTGCTGGTAATACCCTGGCTGCCGTGTATCTTCAGGGCATGCATTCGGCTAAACCATGTGCCTTTAAACTGGAGGAGGACGAGGGTGGTTTTCATCCCAAAGGTGAGCAAGAGAGGTCATGAAAACCCCAAGGACTGCAGACCTATTAGTCTTTCGTCGTTTGTTTAAAAACCTTCGAACGGCTTTTGGACATCTATATTAGGAAGAAATTGGGTACTTCAGGGCTGTCAACAGCTCAGCATGCATATCTCAAGTGCCGCTCAACGGAGACTGCCCTGACGAGGTGGTGCGCAAGGTAGAAGCGTCCCTTGAGAGCAAACGGTTCAACATGACGGCATTCCTCGATGTCTAGGGCGCCTTCAACAATGGAAGGCTGGAAGCGAAAGAGGACTCGCTATCGGTCCTTGGCATCGAGGACCCTATCGTAACTGGATAGGGAAGGCACTGTGATGGCACAAGTGAAGTGACGGCACACTTGTCGAGAGGAACTCCTCAGGGTGGCGTGCTGTCACCACTGCTTTGGTTTTGGGTTATAGACGGCATACTTCGTCAACTCAACAGGAACGGAGTTAAAGTGGTTGCCTACGCGGACGACGTAGTAATACTAGTATCGGGTCTGTGCCCTAGCGTGATTAGCGATATCATGCAGGGAACACTAAGGAAGCTGAGTGGATGGGCAGAGGTTGCGGGGCTTAATGTCAATCCCTCAAAGACAGAAGTAGTGCTATTCACAAATAGGAAAAAAATACCAAGTTTCAATCTACCTTCTCTTTATGGTCAAGAGTTGCAACTTTCCGATAGGGCGAAATACCTAGGCGTCATCTTGAAACCTAAGTTGAACTGGAAGCTTAACATAGAAAACAAGGTCAAACGGGCATATGGAGCTATGTACGCCTGTAAACGAATGTTAAGCAGACAGTGGAGCTTGAGCCCAGAAATCACAGCAATGTACAAAGCAATAGTGCGGTGGAGGGCAGTCGAGGTGGGCTACATTGGGAACATGTCAAGCAAAGTTCAGCGGGCTGCTTGTGGCGCAATCACAGGGGCGAATAGATCATGCCCCACAGAGGCTCTGAACGTGATATGCAATTTACCACATCGATCTCTTTATCAAGGAAAAAGCATCTAATGGTGCACTCAGGCTTCGGGAGTTGGGACTCTGGAAAGAGCGTGGATACGGTCACAGCCGTATTCTGTTAAATATAACCGACCCCTATATTAAAAACAAAACGGACTACATCAGTCCCAGGACAGTTTTCGACACAAATTTTTAGGTTATTTTCCCATCCAGAACGGACTGGAGAACAGGGGAACTACCACAAAACTTCGACACAACATTTTCACGGACGGATCTGAAATGGATTGTGGAGTGGGAGCGGGGGTTTTAACTACCCAACAGAAGTAGTAGAGGATCCGACCATAGAACGACCTTCACCCATCGCGTTACGGGTTGAAATAAATTTTAATATATAATTTGATACACAAAAAATTATATAAGTATAATTAATTAATAATTAAAAAATTTTTTTTTTAATTATTGCACTCATTCCGTTACGCATTAAATTGTATACCAGTCGTTAGTATGTAACTTGTGCAATATGGAAACACTAAGTTGCCTATTTTTCCCGGTGCGATTTATAGGGTTGCCAGGTTTGAACAGGTAAAAAAAAATAGTAAAATGTACCTATCGAGTAACGAGATGAGCCTTATATCAATGTAAAGATAATTTTATTACAAACACAATGATATAGTGTTGCCTGCCAAAAAATGGTGCTAAATACCGGTTGCCGAGCTTTGAAAAAATAAATATTCGCTATAAGATAGAATAAAAACACAAAATAAATTCAAAGTTTTCCAATTAATATTAGTCCAGGCGACATAGATTTAATACGGAAGTGACGCGGACCACTCTCCTTCTAGTGGACATGAAAGGGTGAAAAAATAATCCCAAAATATGCAGAGCATACTTTTCTGCATGCATTTAAAGTGCAATTTTTTTGTTATTTTTAATTATTTCGGTCATGGTAACATCTGTTAAAAAATCTTCTTCTACAGTTTGTTGCCGAGGTGATTCTCCATCAAAAGTTTCATTTCAAAAGTTTCCCAATACGTTTTCAGAATAAGTTTAAAATGTTCATAAATCAAGTCCAAACTGTTCACGGAACACAAAACATGTTCTTGAATAATCCGTTCTCAAAATAAGACCATCGTTCAGGAGTTAAGTCAAAACGTTACTGACAGACTTTCGTGCACGATTTTTTCTTTCAGCAATATAACGGTAAAAGTCTCATTCAACTCCATTTAGCAGCTTTTCAGTTATTCGAGCCCAAACATACAGACAGATAGAAAGACAGACAAAAATTCTTAAAACCGTTGATTTGGTGCCTTGATCCTTGCTATCGATTTTTTTTAAGTTCTGTAATGTAGAGACATCGACCTGTTATTATTGTTTCACTATATTAGTCGAGATGTTGAATTTAGGTCAAGAAATGACTTTAACTAGCTTAATTTTGTTTCTTCTGCAACATGAGTTATCATAGAAAAGCCTACACTTACATTTGTATGTATCTAAAAATTTAAGTTGTATGTTATTTTAGTCAAGTGCATCTCTCAATTTTTTATTATTTTATAAACTGCATAATTATCCAACCATCAAATCGTACAATTGCTAGTTTTGATTGCTTTGTGGGATGCTGCGGGCATTTTTACTACCTACCACTAGTTTATCCATAAAAAGGCGGCACATGTACAAATTTAGAAGTGCCCGACCGAAGGTTCGGCAAAGTTGCGGTATTGGACTAGTATTTTATACATACATATGTATATCTGCCACACAATATTTACTTGACATGGTACGTAATGCTTAAAAGCACCATCCTACATATGTAAGTATGGACATGCAAAAAAAAATACGTAAGGTCAATGCCAAATATATCTAACATACCAAATTAATAACGAGGGTGGGTCAAACCTGCAGCCGTAAAGAGCGAACTATTCTTGACTTTTTCTTGTACATTTATATTTTGGTAAGCTGCTTCTTTTATATGAAAAATAATGCAATATGAAACAAAAATCGGTAACTTCCCAGCTAACCAAACTGCAAAAACAGATTCCTTTCGGAGCCATAAAACGCACATTTCTGAGTTCTTTTTTTTTGGAGCCCTAATGTAGCTAAAAGTCGTTTTACTCAGGTACCCCAAAAGGAGTCATAAAAACAGTCCAAAATAAGTCCGAATTCGGAGCGTTTTTTAATGAACTTCGACTCTTTTTAGGCACTTTTATCCTCCGTTCTGATGGTGTTTGGAGTCTATTTAGAGTCTAAATTTTAGACTCTTTTCGGAGCATTTTGTTGATGCTTTCCTTTTTTTTGACTCCTTTTTGGGTTCTTTTGAAGGCCTTTTCGACATTTTTATGCAACTTTATAAATAATCAAAAGGAAATATACGTTTGATAGGCTTGTGCAGTTTTATTGACACAATTCTGAAAATGGGACATTCCAGCCAAAAGAGGAAAACGACATAAAATTTAAAATGCTACTAATCATTCCAATTTATTCAGTTATCTGTAACTAAATGTGTATATTTTCCTAATATGGTAACAGAAATATAGAAAAATATGTAAAACCCAAAATTTTTGTCCTTATAACTTTGACTTCACACCTTACTATTTTGCGGAAAAAGTTTGGTCATGTTTGCATTGCTATATTAGCTATATTTTCATTTATAGAAAACAATTTGCAACTCATTTAAGTGAAGCAGAGACAAATTAAAATAATTGCATAACATAAAATAAAAAAGGTATGTGATTTTTGTGTATATCTACGTTAAATTGATTCATATGGGGTGTCCCACGAGTCACACGAAAAGGCATACAAATTAGTCTGGTAATCTTAGGTATGACCCTATGAAACCAGATAATTCTGGAAGTAAGGATGAAGAGGCTGTTCACCGTCTAAATACATTTTTTGAGTTAAAAGGGTCATACTATGGTTTCTAGACTATTTTGAAATGTGTCCCAGGAGTCACACGAGTCTAAACTCTCATGTATTATTCAGATGAAGATGAATTTTGAATTGTTTTTATTTTTCATTATATAATTTTAATAAAATTGTTTCGAGTGATGTTGAATTCGACTTGTTTTTAATAAATATTTAATCAGAATTTTGGAATAAATATAAATATTATTTTGGATTTACTTTATTTTATTTCATTTAATTGGCTTGGTTTCAATTCTGCTGGGAGAAATTTATGAAAAACTTGGGCAAAAAGGGTTGAAACAATAATAAAACTGATTTCAATAATCTGGTATATGTATTACATATTTCGCACTTGTCCCAGGAGTCACAAAGACTTGTCCCAGCAGTCACAATTTAAATATTTAAAAACAGTTTATTGAATTTGAATATATAAAATATTTTTATAGAATATGGTGCTACCTATGCAGTACCTATGTATTTTCGACCATATACAAATTGTAGGTGAAAGTTGAAATAAAATTCGTATTCGTGCTCACAAAAATGCAACAAAGGTATTTTCGGTGTCCCAGGAGTCACACTCAGTTTCTTAGTAGTTACAAAGGTACTTGTGTTATTTAGCCAATTCTTTTAATGCATTAATTGTATTGGATATTTATCCACGTCGATAAATACATATATGTACATATTTCATATCAATTTAAGTCCCGATGTCAGTTTTTCAAGGCAAAGTTGGCTCAGCTCTGGAGTCAAATGTCCCAGTGTCACGATGGAATGTCCCAAATATAAAAAATATTTTGAGAGGTTTGTAAAGACGACTATTGATAAACATTCATAAAAAATGTGTTATTTACCTTCTAACAGGTAAAATAAAAAACCTCAGAAAATGCTCTAAAACATTCACACAATTGAACACTGCCCCTCATCCGCTAACCTTCGTATTTTCTCACAATTCTCTTTAACGGGTCGATTCTATAGTGGTAACAACATTCGATTTACCCGGCAAACAAATATCTTGGAAACTTTTACACCCGTTTGGTATTCTGCCGGCTCAAGTTGCAGTTCATTTTCGTAACCACCGAAAGAGGTGGTAACGCCAAGTAACCGCGACAAATTGCACGTGTTTTGTAAATATTTTTTTGGACAGAAAATAGCACAAATTTTATACACATACTAGTTCAGAAGAATTAATAAACAATATAAGCACTTTTTTACGTGATGTTTCGTGCGCGTTTGCCTTTTATTCTCTTTTGCGCATTGTTTGTTTTTGACATCGTCACCATGCGCGCTAGAATCGCGGGTACATGCACCGGTTACGATTTTTGGTTAGATAATCTTCTGGGTACAAAGTTTCCGGTTACGCTCAGAATTGACACGTTAACCTACAACAAAAGGGGAAACGCTCCAAATCGCTCATATAATTGAGCCTTGCAGTTTATCCGCTCTAAATATTCAATTCTTCTCCCAACACTCCTTGAATCTTCATAAAAAGTGATGTTTACTAAATAACACTGCAAAGAAGTTGCCATTACGGACTCTTTTGGATAATCTTTTCGTAGCTCTCCGACTTTGTTAAGCTGGGTTGAGTCGGGTTCCGAGCCTAATTGTCGGCTTATGGAGAAATTCCAGCTTCGGTCGATCACTAATATTTCGTTTCTGAATAGGGGAATATGCGTTTGAATACGTGAATATCTTTTATAAATTTTTAGTAATTAAACTTATTGAAATTTTGAGAAATTGAAAATTAATTGCAATTTAATGACTTTTCTATTTTCAGGAGACTCTAAATCCCAATACTCTAAGCGAGTGAAGATTTGTATTTGTCGATATGTATGTATGTCTGTATGTTTATGTATGTATATAAAAAACGTTTGTACACGCGAAGCACGTGCGTGCAGTGTAGCCACTTTACCATATTTGTGGCAGATCCCCATGTTTTTGGTTGTTTTTAACTTCGACCGCACTACAAAACATTTTACAAAATCTACCAATACGTTTTTTAAACGTGGTTTGCTTAAATTTACATTTCATTTATTTCGAAATATGTATGTACGTAACTAGTATATTGATTTACTAAACTCTTTGGAGAGCCAAAAATAGATATGTATTTTTGAAGTAATGAACATTTATGGGTCGTATTTTGTGGCTTCAATAAATAAGCAGAGGTGTAAACTATCGCTACCTCAAAAGCAAGATATTCGGTTGATGATTTCAAATTTATTTGACTCTTATTACATAAAATTAAGTGTAATCAAAAACAGATACTTCTTACTCTCAATGAAACTTCAAGACCGAACACCACAACATTGGGATGTTAACCTGTAACTTGAATCGAGTCAAATGTGAAATGTATGTTAACTCTATACTATGAAGACTGGCCTAAGACGATGTTAAGAATATCTATACAAAAGTGACAATAATATTCTTGGACAAGGTCAATTTTATGTTGGAATAAGTTCCGAAATATATTTACTTTCAAAAAAATTTAGAAAATCATTTAAATCTTTAAACTATACTTATAAATCAGATGTCATTTGACATTTCATATGTTTTTCGAAATTATTGATAATTCATAAATTATTTTGATAGCCGGAAAACTCCTTATTTTCGCCTACCACAATCAATTAAACATATTTCATACCACCTAATTATTTGACTTTTATTTATATGTATTTACCAATATTTTTGTTTGTGAAGTGGCATCACTGCATTCTTAATTGGCACATTGGTTATTCAACAAAACTAGTAGGTTGTTGATAATTAACGCTTTTCGGATAGTTTGTTAAATTTTACTAATTTATTTTTAATACTTTATTTTGACGGCGCTTAATTATTCTAATTGATTGCTACTAAAATGGATGAGTCGGCATTGACCAAAGGTGCTGAATTTATACATATCTACATCGACATACTTACTGGGTCGAATAGTGATATACGACCACGAAAACCATTCCAGAAACAATTCCGCGATACTTCAGTCGTATGAGCTGGATAGTATTATCACTAACGAAAACTAACATATTGTAATTTATTCTGTCGATGTGGATCTTCTGGTTTTTACGATGCACTTTCAGGTCCCCAAATCAAGAGCAAGTTAGTTAGCAATATTCCCAAATTCAAAATAATTTTCGAAATTGGCAGATCCATGAGCCACCTACCGAAAAATTGATGATCAAATATTACATTATCACCGGTCTCTGAAGCGTGAGTCTCTACTTTACCTGGAAGTTTCTCAAATTCGAATTCCAAGATTTTTCGCGATTTGAAGATATCTCGAGCAGCGCACCACCTATCAGAATCTTGATTGCTGCAAATTAAGTTGTGATCTTGTCCTTTACTATCTGCTTTAAGGTCCCTAGGTCAATGGTAAGATAGTTAAATTTTCATTGTCACCGGATTTTGAATTGTGTCAGAAGTTTCAAGTCTCGAGCTTACTGCGTTTCTCTCAAAGATTTTTTGCGATTTGTTATCTCGATCAGCGCGCTACCAATTATTATTGACTCGAGCGGAAAAACTCTAACGAGAAAGGAATTCGAGGATATACATACAATTTCTAGCCGACTTTGAAAAAGCTGTTGTCGAGACAGATAAAACTCTTTCAAAGACATTCGAAGCCTACGGCGGTGACTGCCGCTCCACAAAACGGAATTAAATTAGTACCCTCATTTCAGCTCGAATTTTTATTTCAAATCCCGCAGTCGGTTCGACCACCTTGAGTTAGTTTAACTTGTTAAATCCTCTGTTCATATTTTTCTCGAGCACGGTGTAGAGGCCCAAATATTTTAGAAATTTGTGTTACTAGATTTAATACATAGTTGAGTTATTTATTAGAGCTCTCGAAAAATTCGAATAAGACAATATTCCAATAGTAAAATTCGAATACCAATATTCGAATAATCCTGTTTCTATCAAGGAAAAAAGGACAGTTCGCCACTTACTGATGGTCCAATTGATGTGGGATTTTGCAAACTCAAGCCGAATGTACAAATCGCACAAACAACGACTAATTTGACCGGTTTTGCAATTTTATGGTGTAAAAAGACTTTCTTGACAAACTGTATGTATGTATAAAAAGCAAAAAATAAATATAAAATTCAGTCCATCCTTAGGTCCATACGTAAATTCAAGCTTAAATTTCATGTATGTATAAAAATGTCGCCTTGAAAGTAAGGTATTGACGAGAAAATAAGCCCTGCAAAAAATTAACACTTTAGTTGCTATTTTTTTTCGCCCTTTCCCATACATTTTGTATAAGGAAAAATGGCATTTTTCCAAAGTGAACTTTCTGTTAATTTTTTAATTTTTTTACAAAATGTTTTTACATACTCTTAAATTTGAAGGTTTTAAGCTTCCAAAATGGTAAGCCATGTGCGATTATCTTAACTATTTTAAATTTTACTAGATTTTATACGTGTTACTGTGTATGTGTGTGCAATAGTACAAAACTTAGTTAGTTTTAAATAATAATAATTAATACAATTAAAGACGATTTGCTTTTGATAAATTTAACGCCCCAAATGTGACAATGAACACTACATATTTGAGGGTTTGCGAGCGACGCCTAGTTTATCCTAAAACGCTTAATAATTGCAACATAATAAGAGCGGTGGCAGCTCTATTTACTCTCTAAATACTCTCTTTATCAACCGTATGTGTGTTTGTACGTTCTTCGCCCCACATACCTGCACTTAAACGTCCCTCACCCTGCACCTAAATGTGCAAAGCTCGCCCGTAAGTGCAACATACTCGTACGAGGCGTTTTGCCCATCGCATCACACTGTTGACCCACACGGAGGAAGAAATGGCATTGAAGTGGATCTACCAACATGACAACTATCCTAAACATACGGCGAGGTGTGTCCAGTAATGGTTTGTGGACAATAAAATAGAGGTAATGCGGTGGTCTGCACAGTCTCCAGATCTTAACCCCATAGAAAATATATGGGAGGTTGTAGATCGAAAAATAAATCGCGAATTTTACAACAACAAGGACTCCCTGTTTGTTCAAGTCAAACAGGCATGGGATAGCATTTCAAAATCGAACTACTCCGATCAAAATATATCAAATTATACCCTCAGTCCATTTTAAAAATCCATATTGCATTCCTGTGCACAACCGTGCATGTAATAACATGAGGTCGTAAATATAATGACTAATAGCTATTGTTATATAAGAAAACTTTTTTTATTGAATAATTTTATACATAAAAAGAATGTACATTAGAGCGTATCGCCAAAAAAAGTTTTAAATGTTCCCCCGTGGTTCGAATGCTTACTTGTTGGTGATTTCAAAAATGGAAAAAAAAATTTTTTTCGGCACCCTGTAAAAACAGCGAAATTTGTTTTTTGCTTATAACTTTTCCAATTGAGCCTTGATTTCAAAGAACGATATATCGTTGTAAAGGGTTTAACCCGTGTCAGATTTCGTCCATATATATGCAGGTAAGTATTCTTTGTTTTTTAGTTTTCAGAAAACTATTTTTTTTTTTTTCAAATACAGGGTGTTGGTTTTAGTAAAACTAAAATAAAAGCTGAACTTGGCATGATGGAGTAATAGTTTCTATGGATGAAATATTGCATTAGTCAATACCTTTCCAAAAATGTATTATGAAATGAAATATAGAAATTATAGAAAAAAATCAAATTTCGCTGTTTTTACAGGGTGACAAAAAAATTAAAAAAAAAATTTTTAAAACCTCATAAGGTAAGTGTTCAAACTGGGGGGGAACATTTTCAAATTTTTTTTCCTCCATACACCGTGATACGCTTTAATGTACATACATATATCATATATGATATACATATGTACATATAAACTCAAAAAATAAGACATCAATTTAAAAGATATTTCATTCAGCGTAACTAACAAACAAATTTTCCTTTCTTAGAAAATAAATACAATCAAATGGTTTGACTCTTTTTTACGCGGTTACTCGCGTCGTGAAAAATTCACCCCAAAAAAACTTCGATCGATCCGTTTAGTTCAACGGTAAGAGTGATACTGATCACCGTGCACTGGTAAAAAAATGAGATCAAAACATTAAGCTATTAGAGCATTCATGGTCCTGGTGCAAGTATTAACAAAGATATGACAAACAAGTAAGGAAGTCTAAGTTCAGGTGAACCGAACATTAAATACCCAGCGTTAGTTTCCAGAAAAAGGGGGCGTGGTTTTCATCCGATTTCGCTCATTTGAAGAAGCAATCTATTCCCAGCCTAAACAATAGCGAATTTGGTGGGCGCGGCCACGCCCCTTGCTTATACATAAAGCATTAACCGCTTACACGAGCCAAAAGTACTCAATCGATCTATTCAAGGGTTATACCATGTCCCATATACATATAACTTTGGAAAAGAAGGCGTGCCATGCCCATAACTTTTAACGTATTTTGTGAAATTTTTGGTATACGGATATATGTATGTGTTCATTAATCAATATTTACATAATTTTAAAAAAGTTGGTTGTGGTACGCCCACGGATTTTATTATGTTGTTTGTCCCTATTTGAAGATCAGTTTTCATTGCAGATCTTTATGATACTTTCACAGTGGCTTGTTAATAGTGAAATGTTGATATTTTGTTTATTCACTTGTGGGCGGTGCCACGCCCATTTTCCAAAATATTACCAAAAAACCTTTAAACAACACTAATAACATCATCAAGTGCATGAGTGTACTAAATTTTAGCATTATATCTTTATCAGTTAAACATATGTATGTATATTGCATATTCCGGTTTTCTAACTCTCGTTTAGAGAACTTTAGCCCAAAAGTGGGCGTGGTCGTTCACCGATTTTTCTTATTTTCTGTGGTAGTACTCTACATAAACATAACATGCCTGGTACCTAGTTTCGTACATCTATCTCACACCGTTCTGAAGTTATTAGCAGTCGAATTTAAAAACTTGCGAAAATAATGTAAAGAATATGAAAATTATCAGTTAATTAGATATGGACTTTTCAATATTTCCACCTCCTTTCAATATAACTTTTATGAAAAAGTAGTATTTTCTATAGCTGAATTTAACACAACAATCGTATGCCCTCTACAAAATTTCGTTATACCAGCACAAACTGTTCTGAAGTAATTGAGAGTCAAAATTTGAAAATTTCTTTAAATATATGTGGGCGAGCCACGCCCCATTTCAAAACATTTGATAAAATCGGCCTTAGAACATCGAAATCAATACATATTGCAAATTTTATCATTGTATACTAATATTGAATTAACCCGTTTTATACGTTTTTCGAAATTTTTGGTCCGATTTTACCCATTTTCAATACCAATCTATTCTGAACCCAAATAAGTATGCATGCCGAATTTGGTGAAGATGTCTCATTATTTGCTCAAGTTATCGTGTTAACGGACAGACGGGCGGACAAACGGCCGGACATGGCTCAATCAAATTTTTTTTTTGGTTCTTGATCATATTGATATATGGAAGGCTATATCTATCTCGATTCCTTTATACCTTTACAACCAACCGTTATCCCAACAAAGTTATAATACCCTTGTACTAGTACTAGTACGCTGGGTATAAAAACTAAAGAAGTGGGGTGAAAACGTCACCACGCGCGAGTAACGGCGGGTTAATTCTAACAACTTACTGGTCGCAGGCTTCGAAATTATTAATTACTAGCAGACCCGGCAGACGTTGTTCTGCCTGACCAGTGACTTCCCTAGAAATACATTTTCAAATATTTTTCTTTAACTTTTAACATTCCATTTATTGCAGTGCTTTAGGATATACAATGTTTCTGGCTTTAAAGTCTTTGGTATAAACAAATAAATTTTTTGGATGTCCAACTCAAAAAACGGATCTTTTGAACTCAATGGGTATGACAAAAACCATTATGCGCTGCTGAGCAGATGTATAGTTAGTACTTATTTAATTATATCCTATATCTACCTATAATACTCTGGATATGTATGAACGGCAATAACAAACAAAAAAAATTAAGTGCTTTGATTAAGATTTAAGAACGTTAAAATGTCACTAAAGCAAATACATTCAGGGATATAACGAATTGAAATATTACTTAGCTTGTGGTCCTGGAACTGCCCACTTTTCCAAAGAATTTACAAATGTAGCCTATGTATGTCGAAGATTTTAACGTATTGGAAACTTTAAAACAGATCAACCATAAACTTTGGACATTATTGAAGTACAAACAAAGCACTGAATACAAAAAATGTGGGCGTGGCACGGCCCACATTTCCCAAATTATATAATTCTTGACCAAGGGACACACATATCCAAAAATCATTAGTTTAGACCAAAAATATTCAAAGTTATGATGATTTAAATTTTATATAGCCTGGGGGCGTGGCACAACAATCTTCTGAACCAATCTGGAAATTTAGAGAAGATCGACCATAAACTTTGAACTTATTGAAGTACAAACAAAACACAAAAAATGTGGGCGTGGGACCTCCCACTTTTCCCAAATTATATCCATCTTGACTAAAGGACACACATATCCAAAAATCTTTAATTTAGACCTAATATGTTCAGAGTTATGAAGAATTTAAATTTTATATAGCCTGGGGGCGTGGCACTGGCTACTTTTCCAAAAATTCATATAGCCTGAATCGTACACAACAATTTTCTTAAGCAACCTTGAAAGTTTAAAAGAGATCGACCATAAACTTTGGACATTATTGAAGTACAAACAAAACACAAAAAAAGGGGCGTGGCACCGCCCACTTTTCCAAAATTACATAAATCTTGACTAAAGGACACACATATCCAAAAATCATTAACTTAGACCAAATATGTTCAGAGTTATGAAGAATTGTAGTTTTATATAGCCTGGGGGCGTGGCACCGCCCACTTTTCCAAAAATTAATATAGCCTATGCTTTAACTCATGATCTCAAGAATATACTGTGAAAATTTCATAAAAATCGGTTGAGTACTTTGGACGCCCATAAAGGACACACAGACACACATTCATTTTTATTTATAAGATTTTTACAGAAAACCCCTTAGTAAGGAGGTCTAAGTTCGGGTGTAACCGAACATTAAATACCTAGTAGTGATCTGTTTTGGTATCCTAATTTACTCAGGTCTATTTTAATACATACCTGAAAATTTGTTATAAAGGCAACTGATTGTTTTCGATATAAACATTTCTATGGTAAGTGGTAAATTAAATTATCACTAAATAACAAAATATAAATAGCATTCCCCATGTTCATGAAAGGTATGAAAATAAAAAAAATTAATAAAAAAAAGGCAGTATGGTGTTAACTACTTGTCCGTATATTTTGCGTGTTTGCTATCCGATTTGCGTAATTTTTGGCAGGAGTATACTACATACTATTGGCAAGCATCTCACTAACTTTCAGTGAAATAACTTATTGAAATTGCAAGCAATCACTCTTGAAAATAACAGACTTTTTTGCTGAAAAGTGGGCGGCGCCACGACTACTTCAACAAAATCCACAAAATTTTTACAGTTTAGTTTTGCTTATTATGTGTGTAAAATCTTATTTACATAACTTATACGATTATGGAAATATCGCGATTTAAATTTTACAAAGAAATTTTTCAGAACTGTGTTCAAAAAGTGGGCGTGTCCGTTAACCAATTTTGTTTATTTTTACAGCAAAGAGTTAGCTTTATATGTTGAACACGTTCTCCCAATATCGTTTCAATAAATCAATTTTTACCAGAGTTATGGCATGGAAAGTTTTGTGGAATAATCCACCATAAAGGGGCGGGGCTACGCCCATTTTCCAAACATATTGTGCAATCGACTTTCTTTGCCCACGAACACTTTAGAGGTGAAATAGAAATGATATACAGCTAGTTTAAGCAAAGTTATTGCATATTCAATATATCTATGATCCTTTTAAAAATCTTTTGTATAAAACTGGGCGTGGCCTTACCCGATTTCGGTAATTTTTTTTCGAAATTTTGCCTGTATTAATATAAATATGTGTGCTCAATTTCGTTTTGCTATCTTGAGTGCTTTTTGATTTATGATTAATTATATTTCCGAAATTGACTTAATCAAAAGTGGGCGGGGCCAAGCCCCTTTTCAAAAATTTCTTTAAAAATTTATTTTTCGCCTTAACGCTAAGGTGCACACCGAATTTTATCATTATAGTTGTATTATGTACTTAATAATCACTCTTTTTGTATTTTCGATAATATTATATATATAGAAAGTGGGCGTGGCTTTTAACCGATTTAGCCTATTTTCAATAGCGCTTCGAGATGAGTGAAAAGGAACCTGCATACCAAATTTCATTGAGATATCTCAAATTTTACTCAAGTAATCAATTTCTCTTTTCGTCCTGAACATTTTGATATATGTAAGTTAATATCTATCTCGATTCGTTTATGCCGTTACATACTACCGTTAGGCGAATGAAGTCAATATACCTTGTGTGCGAAGCACTACTAGGTATAAAAACAAAAAACAAAATGTATGCCTTAATATTATGCCAAAAAACATCGACTGAAGTGAGACTATGCTATTGAGTCGGTCCTCTCCAGTCTTGTTACGCAAATACGTCTTCATTCCGCCTAAAGTTCAAAATGACCGTTCATTTGAAGCTACTGTGACTGGAAATGTAGCACTTATGTGAAGGAGCCGGAAATTTGTTTTTGAAGAACTGCATTGAGAGCTTCTAAACATGTTTTTGTTAAGATGTATTTTCATGCAAAATCTTTAACAATGCACATATAATTGTATAATTTTGAATTACCAAATAGAAGTTGCATAGATTCTTAACCAACTTCTTACCGTTTCCACATTATAAAATCAGGGGTCAAATTACGAATTTTTAAATATCAATAGTTCTAAGCCGGTAATTCGGAATAGCGTCTTACGTGAGTAATTGGCTGAAACTACCGGAAGGTTCAATTCTGCATTAGTATTCTTTTAAAATGCTGGAAAGTTTCGAAGTTATTGTAATTTAAAAATTTGCATTCGATCACGGATCGTATGTCGTAATTCGGCCCCAGATTTTATTTTTTCAGTAATGTCAGTAAATTCACTCGGCCATACTTCCTTGAAAGATGGTCCTGTCTATTTCAGCTTCATCGATCTCTGCACGTTTTGTTGGAATAACATTTTGTATCTTGGAAAGCACATCTCGCTGCTTTAAAAATCTCGATTCCAGCTCCTCATAGTACTTGTATAAGAATGGGATATAGATTGATTGCCTATAGTACTCTTCAGCATGTCCACCATAATTGCCTCGATTTTTCTGATGTCCTGCTTGCCGAGGAACAGTCAGTATGGTACCAATCGATTGAGCAATGTGTGTCGCTGGTTCGAAAATTTCTCGGAATGTTTCATCTGCTTTATTTCGTCATGGACATCATTAGCATATTCAGTGCAATCACTCAAGTCACAGTATTCTTTATGTAAATTAGGACTTAAATTTTAAGCGGTGTTTGAATTGCAGCAAGAAGCTCATTTGGTTGCACGCCATCAGACTTTACTTTTAGCTCGTCCATTTCTTCTAGAGCGGATGCGATAAATTCTATGCTATCGTAAAAAAAATTTAGTGATGCAAGGTATTCTATCCAACGCGTTTCGCAAAATTTCAAAAGACGAGTCTGATTGGCGCCAGTTTTTTTATTGTTACTTTGTTGCAATTTCGAAAGAAACTGACCACTTTTTTGACCGTCCCTAAGCAGTTGCGAGTCGGAATAAAGTGTGTGCACGTAACACAGTACAGATTTTTGTACAAAATTTCGATGGGGAGCTAAGTAGACCCGAGCTCTCCCCCTGGATCCGTCCCTGATAGCAATTCACATGCAGGTACCGTGGTGACCATTTACCATTATTCATCATCGATTTGACAGCGTTTACTTGTATTCGCCGTTGGAACTTCTTATAGTTTCACGTTCTTTCATATATAGCAGATATAGCAAGTTATCAGTTGCTATGAAGTGTAAATTTCCTTCATTCCAATTAGTCGGAGTACCTTTTCCACTCCGCTTCGCTAAAGTAGATGCCAAACTAGTGGCAATACAGTAAAACACGGTGAATAGAAACACTTTTGAACTTTGGAATGGAATTGTACAAGATTAATTAGTTTTAAGCGACTCGTATACGGTGGCAAACTATACAAAGGATCCCAATGAAAGACTCTTAAGGCAAATAGTAAAAATGGTTTTTGAACTAATTCTAAGCGATCTAAATAAACCTGGTAACGCGGACTCCAAATTATAGAACCGTATTCAAGTATAGGTCCGAATTATGTAGTAAAGAGAGCTTTAGTTACATAAGGGCAGCTAAATTCTTTACACCATCGTTTATCGAATGTTAGAACACCCCCAGCTTTATTTATTAAATAAAAGTTATTTTTTTTCGATCTCATAAAAGTCCGCGCTTAGATGGTGTCCCTGAAGAAAATTATTAAATTTTCTGTTATCCCAGGACTTCTAGGATTAATATCCTAGTCACAATTAATTTTCCTGCCTTTTTCGAAAAAATCCGATTAAACCATCAATCCTCTTTCATATGATAAGAAATTCATTAAATTTAGATTGGCGGGTTGGTAGATTTTGGCTCGGACTATTATTCTGTCCATAAAAAATAAAAAGACAAAGATAACTTTTAATGCTGGCGAGAAAAAATAAAAGTCCGAGTTGTCCGATTATTTTTGTCCGGGTAAGAATAACAGTCCAGAAATAACTTTTTTCTTTGGACTTTTATTTAAATAAGGAATAAAAGTCCCCGTCCCTGTTCAAAATAACAATAATTTAATATATCTTGTATGCAACAAAGCTCTTCAGAAAATTGTAATTTAACACTAGAGTACACGCGCCATTTTTTTTTACATTAACGCACGCGTGGCCTACTATGGTAGACCATTTTAAAATAGCAATACAAATTTGTTTCATTACATATTACTGAAACTAATGATTGAATGCGTAATTTATTTAAAAGAATAATTTAAGCTTTAATTTATCCATTGAAAACAACATTTTAAAATTAAAGCCAATTTTGTTCTGTAATAGTAAAAAATACCAAATCTTGTACTTTTGAGACCATTGATTCAAATTTTTTCTTACATTATTAAAGTTTATCAAAAACCTATTTTTGTGACATTTATTACACATCACAGCCGGTTGATTAGGACAAATCCATTTGTTGCACGTTTTGCACCACTTTTTTGATGATTGATTTCTTGCTGCTATGGTAGTCCCGAGACTTTTTTCAGAAATATGTGTACGAGCAGAAAGCTCTCACGGTAGTGACTTGACGACAAATTTAATGCATGGGGCTTTCCTGGAACTACTCCGCTCTAACATACAGAATTGTTAAGTTATCAACAAAAATATACCAATGGTCTACTATAGTAGGCCGCGCGTGCACTCCAGTGTTAATAATTACTAAAGGAAATGAAAGTGATCGTTTTGTTTTTACTTTTCTTAGTTGTCTTCTTTGAGCACAGCTAGCTCGCTGCGACAACGTTATTACGGTAGCGTTGCCTAAATAAATAAGAGTGATTTATTGATTAGAAAATGCATAAATGGATTGTGATTTCACTATTACAACTATATGTAATTTAATTAATCTTTGAAAACTCAGGACATATGTTGAAAAAAAATTACTGATTTTGGATTAGAAAAATATTTTCATTTACGACGCATTGCTAGGAAGGAAATCAACAATTTCATTGAAGCACTTGACATTTGCAACGTAAAAAGTTATTTTCAAGTTTTTCGAATGCGGCTACGGCCCTCGTCTGAGACCCTGAATATACATCGCGATGTCAAGATTGATGTTCAGGAGGTTTTGAATGAATTTTTTTTTTGGGACCGCGAATAGTCCGTTCGTTGACTGATAGTCAATAACTTTGGTTGTATTTCTATTTTTCTTTTGACTCAACAGTTAATTAATATGCTATTTTTCACTATTAAATGCGTTTTTATTGAGAAATGCCATAAATTAATTTTTAATTTAATTTTGCATACACCATGTCAACAGAATGCGTTATCAAAAATCATAATATTCTCTCAGCATCTAAAAGTTTAAAACCCCTCCACGAAGTCAGTCACCAGCGCACGGGCCTGGCTATGTGATTTTTCAATAAAGTGGCTTGGAATGTAATATTCCTCTATTTTTCAACCCAAATCGAACTGACTCACTATGAAATGGTTCGGAATTTATAACAGAATAACTATTTATTCGATTCCACCGTTTCTTGTATCCATAACGATGTGTTTGTAAACAAATGTGCTAAGTCCATTCTTTGTAATTGTTCAGAAGAATCAAAAAACATCCTAACTTCTTTCTCGAAAACTCCATAGCATCTACATACATACATATGTATATGTACTTTGTTCAATAAAAATTGGATATGCTGTGAATACTTAGTTCTTTAATAAATCCAAACGTTCGGTTAGCCTTCCTCAAAAAAATTTGTATTCGGTCCGAGTCTAGCATTTGCAAGCACTGTTCCAGTTCATTAAATCTTGAAACTAAGTTACCGGTTTCGCTGTTCTTATAGTTTATATTAATGTTGATGTTGATGCAACTCATACTCCAGCATACAAACGTACTCATGGCAGTTGAGAAGCACCGCACAGGTTATTGTGGTCAGACCTGCCGTCGGCACGCGATGTGTAGACGGTGGTATAGTTAGACTGATGGTCATGCTGTAAATCGAATGCAAAATAAATAGCTTGTGCGTTGTTACATAAATGACGTGTCTTCGGGAATTCCTCGAAAGATGTGTATAATTGCTATTTGCATTAACGCAGCCGTATTCAAGTACCTATGTATATAATTAAGGGCGAAGGTGGATATGGAATGGCAAACGGTATAAAGCAACTTTTGACTTGCAAATGGGTAGGAGACAACAAACTTGCGTTGGCGGGGCTGCAATATTTCCTCATCCCAAAACAAAGTTGAGTAGCTTTTTAGTAATTGTAGGATGTATGCTCTACATACATGTATTTAAGAATTTATAGTGGTTATAGTATAGTATAAAAAAATAGGGACACTTTTATTAAAGTATTCCAATTCCGTATTATTTTCCTGCTTTAAGGTCGGCGAAGACAAGCAAAAATGTTTGAACTTGTTAATTTTAACTTGTTTGAGATAACAGGGATGAAAGCGCTTTCAATAATCAGGGTATTCGTTTCATTTCTTATATGCCTCTTACAGCTTGTATACAATGTACACCTTGTAACCTTGCATGAAAAAAGACATACATATGTACATACGTCCTACACAATTAACTACACAAAAACTAAGCATATGAGCATATACACGAATACCCTAAATATAATTATTTAATGTAAAATAAAACCAGCTAAGCAAACTGAATGTTAAGTCGGCGACAAGTTGAAAGATGGTGTACTATCTTTACTGTCAAAGAGGATCAATCACGGAAGGTAATTCACCACTCACCTGCCCATGAATGTTTAACTCATTAGCTCCCAATCACAGTCGTTGCTTGAAACGCGTCTGATGTAAAATAATACTAATCATAAAAATACTTTTAAAATGTTGGTCTATCACAGTTATATTACACAAACATTTTATCTAAAACGAACCGTAACAGGTGCCCTTATGACAAAAGTAGACAAATAAGTATAGAAACAAATACCCTTATATTTTTCGAATAAGTGAATATTTCGGAGGTTATAAAAATAAAAGTTCCAAAATCTTGCGAAAAGACCAAAAAGATGAGTTAAAAAGGAATATGTTTCATACAGGCTTAGGTACATGTTTGTGACTGGTTTCCTACAAAGGTGGGTGTCCGATATATAGAATTGAGAAAACAATGAAAACTGCAACTTGTAACTTTTATACCAAGTAAAGACTATTCAACAAAATATTAGCCAGTGATAAACCAGTAGCTGATTATAAATAGTAAAATATTTTAAAATAGCCATAATTTTCTTTATGTACTCATTTACAAAAAAAAATTTTAAAAAAATTACTTTCATTGTCCTTTTATGAAAAATTGGTAAGTGCCCCTATTCTTTTTCACATGAGTGTTTGTCCTATACACTAATTCATGATTAAAAAAAACTTACAGACAAGTTGGAATGCAAAAGTTTAAAAGACGCGAGAATCGGGCAATGGGTAACAGGTGAGGAGGAATCAGAATAATGTGCTAATATGAAACCTGAGTATAAGACACGGACAAAGGCAGAGTTAGGTATGTTTGTCAAATACGTGTAAGAAGAAGACGGAGGTGGTTCAAAAGCTGTTACCACATGCATGCGTAGCATTTGCTCTAAATTGTGATGTGTGCATCAATATAGTAAAGCGCTTAATCGTTGTCGTGTACTTTATTGGGGTCTTTGTAGTTGTGATCGCGGTTCGTTCATCCTCAAAAGGAGGAGTAGCGCATATAGCGTAAGGACTGTCCCATCGAATGCCCACAAGCAAAAAGTGGGAGTTGCAATAATTGTTTAATTATAGGACTTGGCGCGGACGCTTCTACTCTCTTTTCTGTTTCTCCTTGTTATGTTCTTTATTCCATATTGACCGCACATGCTGTTGTTGCATTCTATGCCTGTACATCATTATGAATCGCTTAGAGCCATTCGATTACGATTGTGCAGGAGTAAACGCCAAGTTGGGGTGGCACCACAAAACCTGAACTGTATGCCCATATTCTTATGTACCTTTGAATGTTCGTTCTGTTATTGCATCCACAGCAGCCAGTCAGCAGCCGATTCAGCCGACAGACAAGCGCACAAGTAAAAAACTAGTTTCCTACCTACAAGAAAAGCTGTTGTTGTGTTATGCGTTATAATGCCACGCTTTAATGCAGATCAACGAGTGGATGCCATGCGCCAGTCAGTGTTTTCGAATATCCGTTTGTATTCACCGAGACGTTTAGTCCCAGTGGGAAAATGAAATGTATAGGAATGCATAAAGTAATATATATCCCCTATAGACTATACATGAAAGAATGTATGCATTTTTCTACAGCGATGTCATAGGGTAAGTAATGTTTCACAAATTCCCAACTAAACGATCTAGCCTCCCAGTTCGAGATGTCAGCACGTAGTATAATCACGGGCAACTGTTATGAGAAACAGGTAAAGCCCATTATATAAACCGCCATATTATTATGAAATAAAATGCAGCTAGTTTTTCTTTAAAAAATTTTTGTTTACTCTTCAGTCAATATCAGCTCAATACAAAACCAATCAACCGTAGATATAGGAGCGAATTTTATTTTTGAAACTACTTAACTACTCTACAACTCATTAACGAAACTCTAGAAAAGTTGTGTATGCACACGACCTACGCCGGGCACTCTGCTAGTACCAAATTAATAAAATAAATATCAGAAGCAACATATCGTCGGTCCAGTGCCAAAGCCACGAATGTGCTTTTTTATGTTTTGAGAAAAACGCGTTTCAAACCTTGAAGACATTGTTAAAAATAGAGATTTAATTTTGTATGTTTCAACCAGTATTGGAAGGTTTACTTTTGTAAGCCACTAAGCAATGTTAATTGAAAAATGCAAATTTTTTTATTTTTTTTTGCAAAAAAATGCACATTCGTTGTTTTGGCTTTGCAAAATTTGGCATATATAATATTTCGTTAAAACAAATAAACTCACAATATTAGGAAAGTTATTTACATTGTTATTGAAACATAACACAACGTTTTGAAAAACTGAACAGAATAAACATTTAACTCCTCTACAGATACAAAACTTAAATAGAATAGCATGGTTTAGTCTTTTTCAGTTGCAGACTGAACAAAACTAAAAAAAACACATTTCTCTAGAAAAAAAAATGTGTAAGGCATTTACGCTTAGTCTTCGTCTGACTCTTCACCAATGTCTGGTTCCGGTAAAGCGTCCCTCACCATGTGATTTGTTTTTAGGGAACGGTAAAAATCATGGTACGCTTTTGGTATTGTAAGATCCTTACACATTTCATCAAGGTCTTTCCATTTTGCCTCACTGATGGGCAGGCCATTTTGATAGGCATTCTTTAAATCGGCTTGTTTTGGCCGACCTCACGATTTTTTGCTGTCTACTTCAATAAACACATCAGCAAAATCTAATTTGTACAGAACTTTCACGGAATTATTTTCTTTAATATACCGAAGACAGCAGAGTTTTTTCCAAGGAATATTGGTCATATTGAAAGAATTATTATTTGAAAATCCTTTAAACTCTAAGAAATCATCAAACGTCAAAGACTTTACAGCAAAAGGGCGTGGTCTAATACGTGCATCTCTTATAAGTTGCGACCACCCCTCTGGGGTATAAACGGGTACACATACTGATGATCAATTGAACTCAATAATGGATGATCCTTAAGAAGTTGGAGACACATGGTAAAATAATTTGCAACGGCAAAAGCACATTCGTGCTTTCGGTATTGCGGCAATTTTACAACCGACACTTTCGTGGAATGCGTTCGGCCTGGGATGGAGGGAGGGGATAAGCATGCATGTTCGCGCTTTTGGCATTGAATACTCTGAACATACAGGTGCACATAACTGGAAATGGGCAAAATTGCACATTCGTGTCTTTGACCGACGATATGTATCTGTTTGAATTTTATATTTTATTTTTTACAAAGAAGTTTGAAATTTTTTGCATTGGCTGCTTCTGTAAAAAACCGCAAAAGACAGTAAAAATGAAAAATGCAGAATTACAAATGAAAACAGGTGCATGAAAAATTTAATGCATTCCCAATTTTCCTACTGGGGTGCAACAATAAATAGCTTTTCACATACATATGTATGTACACTGACGAACAAAACTGTAACAATATATTGCGGGTCACATGAGGCTTACAAAGTTATAACAAACAATAATTTTACTTTCGATTGTATTACCTTGTTTTTTCATTAAAATGGTTTACTCGCTTCCCTGTTATGACATTGGGGTCCGTTGACAAAAATAAATATTTTCCAGTCCGATGGACGGTTATGGTACCCTTGCGACGGTCATTGTACCCTTGTGTAGTCCCAATGTCATAAACCGTAAAACTCGGCGGAGGCTCTACAATGGTTTGGGGCTGTATAACAAAAAGGCGGGTACATTATATTTCTTATTCTCTATTTACAGGGTTGCATTCTTACTCGCTACTTCACAAACATAACTTAAGGTATAGTTAGTAATTTTGTGTACATAATTCTTATGGCGTGATCAGCCGTAACTTAGTTTACCCTTAGATAACTTAATACTAGATGTTGTAATACTACAATATGTTATTGTATCCCTTACAGAGTATAACTTGTCTCTTGAAAAGTGTTGGAGCTTAAAACCCACTACAGAAGTCCAGACTGGGTTCTTACAAGCTCCTAAAATATTTACGGAGTTTTTCACCATCCTATAAAACAAGCTTATAAAATTGTACTACGATCTTTTTAACTTTACTATACTCTCGACATGTTTCAATATTTTTCGCTGCCTTAGATATTATCTCTTCTAAATCTCTCTTTTTCTCGTTTACATAAAATTGTTTTGTTTTGTTTGTAGGAACCACTAAAGTTAAAAAAAATTCAATACACCTGAAACCCTTAAAGAAACTATAAACAATTCCAGCATAAGTGATTCGACTTTTCCGCTAGCCAGTGATAAACCAGTAGCTATTTTAATGTGCTTTATATTTTTCGAGTCCAATAATAATCTGAACTCTTGAAGAACAAGCACTCCCCCTGTCAGAAATCATCAAAGGGTTTTGGAAACTTTAAAAAACCATCCACTATTAGAAATACATTTGTATACATTTCTTGAACCTGTATACCGAAATGATAAGGGCGATGAGCAGAGTCAATTTATCCATGTCCGTCTGTCTCTTTGAACTAGTCGCTCAATTTTAGAGACATCTCGATGAAGTTTGGTATGGGGCCGAACTTTTGTATTTTATTAATCATTTGTCGGAACCAACAAGATCGGTTCTATACAAGAAATAGTTCCCATACAATCGATTGTTCCGATCAACAGGTTTGGGCAGGGACCACCGATAGAAAATATTTTTATATTTTTAGTGAAAAAAATTATAGGTTTCCCGGTATCGGAGGCCAGTTTAAAGTATACACTTGAAATAAACCTACATATATAAAAAAATATCTAATAAATATTTTTAAAGTTTTATTTTCTTGGTCGCATATAAAACTTATTCCCTGAGCGAAATTTTATTCCTTAAGAATAAAAATTAAAGCTTAAAATAAAGTTGTTCGAAACTTCAAGAAAAAACTGTTAAAAATCGTTTCAACTTAAAAGAGAAATGCGAATGTTTAAAAAAAATTATTTGTCAGTTTTTTTTATTTTCAACTTAAAATATTTTTAATTTATTTTCAGAAAAGATTTTACAGGAGAATGGCGAAAAAAAGCCAAAATTATTGCTGCATCTTAAACAATTTTCGCAATGTGTTAATAATTGTGTTAAGTTGCAGCATTCGATGTATAATTTCGACTTATTTATTTATTTGTTTGATTGCAAAGGCCAAAAAATATACAAAATAGGTAAACTTACATTAATAAGTTTTTTATCAACATGCTGTTTGAATTAAAAACGTTTATTTTCAAACGTTTTATAAATGAAAAATTAGAAATTTTGTAAGTTTAATATTTATTTCGGAAGGCTTTTTAAACATTTATTTTATGTTTACTTTGCTTGTTGGGCCTTTTGGTTTCGCTAAATACCAAAACAAAAAAATTACGTTTCGTTGATATTGAAAAAAAAAAAAATATCCGAAAGCTTCGTTCATGGTACAATACCCAGAAAACTTTTACTATCGTGGAAGTGCCGATAAAGTAACATCAAGAAGTTGACTTTCATCGCGGAAGTTATCGCTTTTTCATCTTTTTCCTGTATTCTTTAGGGAAAAGTGTTCCCCGCAAACGTTACGTCCACATTGTTCTTTATGCGACACTACAGAAAGTAACTTCTTAGTGTTGTATGGAAGAGCATAAGTGTTACGTAAATTTTAGTCCTACAGTTTTCACAACATACACTTTTAATAGGTATTAATTTTACACAATTTGTTTTATTAATTTGTTTATTTAAAAAAGTTGTTTTGATTTGATATCTATTCAAAACACACACTATCTTCCTTGGGCGCACAGCAAGATTTTAGATACGCGATAGAAATATAATTTGCTTTTGTAAATCATAAACTATCTTTCAAATAACGTGCAGAAGTGCCTCAGACGTCACTTATTTGACATAGACGAGAAAACGCTATTCCAAATGCTGGCAGGGTAACAAGATAATGTCAACTATACCGCAAAAACACACTGACGTAAAGATTGTTAAATGCAACTGGCTGGTGTTAGAATATGAAAGGAAAAATTTAAATTTGAAAGAAATTATGTGGTGTAACCCTGGTTAAAAAGTGATTATTTCTGTAAGGTCTTTTTGTGTTTGCTCCTAATTTTCTGCTCTCATTTCAAACCAATATTAATAAGTAAGGTATCGTTTTAGAGGGGTGTGTTACCTCTACATGCGAAATCATTTATTAATTACAGCAGTGCGTTGGAGAGCAGATGAGCGGCAACGTTCAAATATGTGAATGTTTGCGAGCATTTTCTGAGGTTTTTTTTTACTTTACCTAACAAAAGGTAAAGGATACATATTTCATGACGCTTATCAGTAGGCGACTGAACAAACATTTTATAACATATGTAGCATATTTTATATTTTCAGAATTGTGTCAATAAATCTGCATAAAACTTTAAAAGGTGTCTTTCCTTTTCATTATTTATAAAGCTTCATAAAAATGCCGATAGGAACCTCCAAAATGATCCAAAAGGAGTAAAATATGACCCCAAATGAGCTTCAGAAAAGCGTCAATAAAAGGCTCCGAAAAGAGTCCAAAAAGGCTCCGAAGTTCATTTAAAAAGAGTCATAAAACGCTCCAAATTCATCGGAATCGGACTCATTTCGAACTCTTTTTTATGACTCCGTTTGGAGTGCCCGCGTAGAACGATTTTATTTATTTATTTACTTAATCTTGAAATTGTTACATTTCTTACAGACTAATTACAAATGTGTTCAAATATCAACTAACTTAACTGGTCATTAAGTATCATTTTAAACCTATTTTCACAATAGGAGAAATCCAAAACTGTAGAATTCGGGAGCAAGTTAAATTCTTTAAGAGCTCTGACAACAGGAGCATTGGCAGCATAATTGGTCCTCGCTCCATTTAGGCTCCGAAAGGAGCTCATTTCGGAGGGTAAACCTCTGAGAAATATGCGTTTTATGGCAACGGTTTAGATTCACAATTCGGAGCAATGGGCGGTTTATGTGGGCATGGCACCTCTCATATAAATAATATTTTTGTACTGTATATCTATAATATCTAACACTTCAAGATAACAGAGGAGGGAGAGAGAAGTGGGCTGACATACAAATCCGATTTTTCGTCCTACATATCTCCGGATGTATTAAGATAAAGTATAGGTATAGGTATATGGTATCGTAAAAAAAAATTATAAAAAAATTCAGCAGGTTAATTGCTATGTTATAGAATCCATAATAGGCTCTCTTATTCTAAGTCTAGATTTTTTAAACAGATCATTTTTGGCACATATGTGATGCCATATTGCACTGCGCCCGAAAAACAAAGTCAGCAATGCCCATAGGCATTCCGGAGGTTAGTTCACAATTCATGATGGAAATGGAAGTCTTTATTGACGTATGCATTCACAGGAAAAACTGTAACTTATAGATACTTGACTTCTATTCAAAACCTACTTCTTAACGGCTGATAAACTATCACTCACCACAACCTACAAAATATCGAATGAACGCAGCGAATGACCATATGGGTCAATTTCAAAAAAACCGTACACAACGAGTTTTTTTTGCTTATTTTTTAAGTTTTTCCAATTCGCCTGTAAGAATGGCCAATTTATGTAGAAATTGATGAAGAATCCGGTGGTACCTTCCGGCTCTCAAAAAAATCAATATTTTTGGTTTTTTTTTTAGGTTTTCTATGATTTCTATCTTGAGCGTCACACACCAAATATGTAAGTTAACACGTATCAGTCGCGCTCGCTGAGACGCTCCCACGGCTGACCGTTACACGTGCCGCCAAGTCAGCACAATTACATTCTCACAACGTATGGCAACCTAACACCCGAATTCAAGGCCATGGTTAGTACCGGCGGCTAATACGTATGCTAAAGCATTAATCCAGACGCATCGTCAGCATAATTCTATTTCACATGCTTATGAAATAGAATGAACGCATAACGCGCCCGTGGGAACCAACGGGCTGTCAACAGTTAGGCAGCAGGCACGCTGCTGCGAGACATTGGCTATAAAGGCAAGCAGAGGCCACGGAGCGGGCAGTCGAGTTCGGGACGCGTAATTGTAATCAGTAGTCTTTAATTCATTAATTAGTAATAAACTGTGTTCTCCCCAAATTGTGTTGTTTTTAATTGAATAGGATATCTGGGCGAGTTGGCCCAGCAACGTTATTTTTTTGAGTGTAAGGACCTTGAGTCCTTTAAGTGGCGCCCGAGCAGGGACCCGGAGTGAAAAAAAGTGATAGAAAAATTTAAAAGCCCAACAAGGCATAACAAATAAGCTATTATTGTGAAAGCTAAAAATTCTGCTAACGTTTGAAGGTGGAAAATAAAAGTTGAAACGCAAAAAATAAAGCGTTATAGTAGAAAAGGAAAGTGAAAAACTATCAATAAACTCGAAAAGAGAAACACAACAGTGAACAGTGAACAGTGCAATTCCTATGAACCTTGTGTCGTTGTAACGCGAAAAACTACCAATAAACTCAAAGAGAAGAAACACAACAGTGAAGAGCGAATAGTCCAATTTCTATGAACCTTGTGTGGTTGTAAGTATAGATTGAACTCAGCATAAATTTTTTGATATACTTACAGATGGAGGACTTGAAAACCAATGTCACCAACCTGACGGGGGCCGTCAATGCCCTCCTAGAGAAAATGAGGATGCTGGAAAGGCGCGTCACAGATTTGGACCGTGCCAGAAATACTCCTAGTGCACCATCTCAAGTCAACGAAGTCGAAGAAGTGGTGGCTCAAGCTCCCATGACCGAGATGGATTTGCGCGACATAAGTCGTCTGCCTGACTGTGTGAAGGAACTTCAGGTTTTTGACGGGAGCCCGGTGCATTACGTATCCTGGGTGCATTCTGTTGAAACTATCCTTGCGGATTTTTCGGTGGTAAGAGGGAAACCCATTTACCGTGCCATATTGCAACATATCCGCCAAAAGGTGCGTGGGGCGGCAGATTCGGCCTTGGTGTCTTACAATATATTTGACAACAATTGGTCAAAGATAAAGGAGTGCCTTTCACTCCATTACGCGGACAAGCGCGATATTCGTACCCTAGAACATCAATTGCATCAATTGCAACAGAAAGGTTCTAGAATTGATGAGTTTTACGCTAAAGTAAACCACCAGTTCTCTTTGATAATTAATAAACTGAAAACTGAGTCCTATACGGACGAAACTGTAAGGGTCCTAGTGGACACTTACCGCAACAGGGCACTTGATGTTTTTATTCGTGGGCTGAATGGGGAGCTATCTCGGATGCTCCTTGTCCAACGCCCCAAGACTCTCCCTGAAGCCTATTCGGCTTGCTTGGAGCTTCAGAATGTCAACTTTAGGAACTTTTCTCTGCACTCCCACCAAGGAACAAACCGGGTAGTTGTCCCCATCAACAACATGAACGAAGCTAAGCCACCAGCTGTCCCACCGCGACCCACCTGGCGTCAGCAGGATCGTAGCCAGCAATACGAAAGAAAGCCGTGGTCTTCCGGAAACCGCCGAGCAGCACCAAGTACTCCAGTTAAGACACCCCCCGTTGAAAAGATGGAGGTCGACGGCTCTACCCAATCACGAGCTGTGAACTACATGAACCGTCCGAATCCCTTTAAACGAGCAGCAAGCTCCGAAAACTTCCCTAGGAAGCAACAGAGGCTCTTTCATTCCACTACCGGCATCAGCGATGACGATGAAAAAATCGATGAGAAAATCGAAGACGAGGCAGAAAATCAGAGCGAAGGGGATTTTCTTTCAGAGGGCCATCTAGCGTACCATACTTAGAGTATACGCTCCCTGACGGCCGCACTCTAGACTTTCTTATTGATACAGGCGCGAACAAAAATTTTATAAGCGAAGCGATTGTGACTGCAGGTGACCATGTAGATGAGGTTTTCGATGTGAATTCTGTTGGGGGGCAAGTGCGCATTAATAAAAAAATAGGGCTAAGATTTTTTAAAGATATAGGATTCCCTTCTGAAATAGTTTTCTTTGTCCTCCCAGGACTCAAATCCTTCGCCGGCATTATCGGTGATGATACTCTGAGAACGATAGGAGCCATTGTTGACAGGAGACATAACCACCTTGTTGTCAATAACTTTAACTTGCCCTTAAAGGCCAGGGTTTCTGATCAAGTCAATTACTCTATAGGTGAAGATTGCTCTAGCGATACTAGACAACGGGTGGCTCAGTTATTAGAAAAATATTCGGACCTTTTTCGCCCCCTTAACGGCAATGAACTTGTAGAAACTAGTGTCCGAGCCGAAATACGAACCACCACTCCTGAACCCATCTATAGCAAGAGTTATCCTTATCCCGTATGCATGAGGGAGGAGGTAGATAAGCAGATAAACGAGCTGCTTGTCGAAGGGGTAATACGGCCATCTAAAAGTCCCTACAACTCCCCGATATGGGTGGTCCCCAAAAAACCTAAGCCGAATGGTGACAAACAGTACCGCATGGTCATCGATTACAAGAGACTCAATGCCGTCACGATCTCTGATACCTACCCAATTCCTGACATAAATGCAACCTTGTGTAGCTTAGGTCAATCCAAATACTATACTACTATTGATCTGACTTCCGGCTTCCACCAGATACCTATGAAAGAACCTGACATCTCCAAAACTGCTTTCTCGACGATGAACGGGAAATACGAATTCTTGCGGCTCCCCTTTGGCTTAAAAAACGCCCCGGCAATCTTCCAAAGAATGATCGACGATGTGCTGAAGCAATATATTGGGAAGATTTGCTATGTGTACATTGATGACATCATTGTGTTTGGAAAGGATATAGAAGACCATCTACAGAATATAGAGAAAGTATTTTCAAGATTGCAAGAGGTTAACCTGAAGGTCAACTTGGAAAAGACGTGTTTCCTTGAAACTGAGGTCGAATTCCTCGGTTATATTATTACTCCCGAAGGTGTTCGCCCTGACCCGAAAAAGGTCGAGGCGATGAATTTAATTTTGCCCCCATGTAATTTGAAGGACTTGAAAAGTTTCCTAGGAATGACCTCCTACTATCGAAAATTCATTTGCGACTATGCGAAAATAGCAAAGCCATTGACGAATCTAACGCGCGGAGAAAATGCACAAATTAAAGCTAGTGCATCGAGAAAGGTACCCATAACACTTAGTAGTGCAGCTTTGCAAGCATTCAAAGATTTGAAAAGGATGCTTACTTCCGCTGATGTCCTGGCCTTCCCAGACTTTGACAAACCTTTTAATTTGACAACCGACGCCTCAAACTATGCGATTGGTGCTGTTTTGTCCCAGGGGGAGATAGGTAAGGACAAACCAATAGCATTCATTTCCCGTTCGTTAAACAAGACGGAGGAGAATTACGCTACCAACGAAAAGGAGATGCTCGCGATCGTGTGGGCTCTTGATAATTTAAGAACATATCTGTATGGGGCAAAGAAAATCAAAATATATACTGACCACCAGCCATTAACTTTTTCCCTGAGTTGTCGCAACTACAACGCCAAGTTGAAGCGCTGGAAAGCTCGCATTGAGGAATACAATTGCGAAATCGTCTACAAACCCGGTAAATCAAATTTAGTCGCTGATGCCCTGTCTCGACTCAAAACTGAATGTAACATACTGAATGAGTCTGTCATCGCTCATCCCCCTTCTGCCTCAGGACAAGGGGCCGAAGATGACTCTGCAACAATGCATTCCGCGGATCAGGACAGTTCGGATTTAATCCCACATGTAGAGGTACCACTTAACGTGTTTAAAAACCAAATCATTTTTAGGGATGGAAATCGTCCTCAATGCCTTGAGCACCCCCATCCCGGCTATAATAGACATTTCGTCTCCTTCCCTGAATCCGACAACGCTTTGTTGATTTCCATTTTAAGAGAATGTCTCAATCCCAATGTAATAAACGGAATAAAAATTCCCGAGAGATTCCTTGCTTCTCTACAAGATGTTTATGTCAATCACTTTCAAAGGTATCGAATCAGAGTAACACAAAGAGTCGTAGAAGACGTTACGGTACCTGATAGGATCTACGAGATAATCGACAGGGAACACAAGCGAGCCCATAGAAACGCGCGCGAGAATAGAGTACAGATTCTCGAGCAATATTACTTCCCGGCAATGGCCAGGCAAATCAGGGAATATTCCAAGCAATGCGACATCTGCAAACTTAATAAGTACGACAGGCATCCATCGAAACCCCTACTTCAGCCCACACCGATCCCGAGCTATCCGTGCGAAATCCTCCATATAGACATATTTGAAATTGAAAGACAAAAGTACCTTAGCGCAATAGATAAATTTTCGAAATTCGCTAAGTTGTTTGCGATAAAGAACAAGTCTTCAATACACATTAGAAGAAAGCTTACTGATCTCTTGCACTACTTTTCAGTGCCAAAGATATTGGTCATGGACAACGAAAGGGGATTCCTAACCCCTCTTGTCTTGAACTATGTCCGCTCACTAGGTATTGAAGTCTACCAAACCCCCACACAACGGAGTGAAAGCAACGGCCAAATCGAGCGCTTACACTCTACCTTGATTGAAATATACCGAGGAATTTCTGCCGAATTCAATAGATTGACTCCGAAGGAACGCGTCTCGATAGCAGTGGACCGGTACAATAATACCGTTCACTCTGTTATTAAGCGAAAGCCAGCCGACGTATTCCTTAACAGGACTTCTAGAATCAACTACCAGGGATTGGTGGACTTCAGAGAGAAAACGTATGATGACGTTAAAGCCTTATTAGAGGGGGAGCAGGAGGTCAGGAACGCAAGGTTGAACAAAAAACGTTCTAACCCGCGCACCTTCAGTGCAGAAGACAAATTATTTATCGCAAATAAACAAATAAAAGCTAAACAAAAGCCACTGTTCAAAGAAGAAACTGTTGCTGAAAACAGGAACGTGACGATTGTCACTCAAAGTGGGAAAAAGTTCCACAAAACCGATGTAAAAAATGTGTAGATAACATTGGTCAAAAGGTCAGTAATAAGCTTAGGATCATTAGAATCCGGGGGTCCGGAATACAAGTGTTTCTGCACTTGTAGTCGTTGAAGTTATAGTGGTTCAATTCCACTTTCCTCACTGGTGTGGGATGACTGATTCGACGGGGTTCAATTCCCCCAAAATGATCTTCTGCTTACTTGCGTGAAGCCACCCGTGCCACGAGTAGGTTGTTTGCAATTATAAACGCTTATGACTAAAAGGGATAAACGCGGACCTTCCAAAGTCAAGTCAGTACCTATATTCCAATGCAAATATACAAAACACATAAAACTGCAAAAATGCAGCAAACAAACGCAAAAGCGAAAATACAAGTATGCGTAAAAGCGCCAGAAACCAAATATAAGTTGCAAAAAAGAAAAATTTTTCGAAAATAACATTGGTCATAAGGCAAATCTCATGCTTAGATCCTTTGGTCCCAGGGCTTTGGGTGCAAACTATTTTGTAACCGATCCAGTCAGATGTTGGTTCAATTCCAAATAACTCGTTGGTTCGAATGATGACGATCGGTGTGGTTCAACTCCACCATAAGGTCTTTGCTTTAATTGACGTGAGGCGCTCGTGCCATGAGTAGGCCATTTGCAATCATCAACGCTTATGGCTAAAAGGGAGCACCACGACACTTCCGTCAGCTGAGAAATCGCCTATATTCCGATGCAAAAGAAAATAAACAACCCGCACAAAGCGGCAGTATATACAACGCATAAAGGCGTTTAGGAAAAAACAAAAAAAATTAAAAAAAATAAAAAAAAGGGGAAACATTCCTCGAAAAAAGAGGAAATTGTACTAATACTAACAAACTAAACTACACTAAGAAACTAACTCACTAACGTGCAAAAAATAATAAAAAAGGGGGGAGAAACCGAATACTAACACTTAATCTAACAAACTCTATTAACTTACTAACTCTTTCTGATTAACCAATAACAACTGAAAAGCTAATCGTCAGTAAATTCCACTTAACATCACTCCGGGTCCTTATAAATTACCTTCAAACCCTAAGCGACCCGAACTCCACTCACTAGTTATAGCACTAGCATTTAGGAAATTTAATTAGATACAAGTTAAGGAAAATTTTGCATAAATTTCATTCAAAACCTTAGATTCGGAATAAGATTCAAAAAATCGTAAAATAGCATTTAGATGACATGTAAATTTTGTGATTAGTTATTTTTCTTAATCCGATGAATAGCATTAAGTTCATTCACATCCAAAAACCTTAGACTCAGAATAAGATACAAAAAATCTTAGAATAGCATTTAGATGACATGTAATGAAATAAATCCGATAAATAGCGTTAAGTTCATAGAATATTTTGAAATGTTATCTTTTTACCAACTATGTATACCAGTTATAAGGATTTGTATTTTGACTATAGAATCTGCCTCTGTGCATCCGCACAGGCATACGTCGTATTCGACCTGCACTCGCCCGTGGCAACCGTACGAGATGGGTATGGCTGGATTGTTAACGGATACTTCAAGTTAATTCATGTGATCAACCTAGCCCGCTATGAGGAGACAGCAAGCCGTCTGGAAGCCGAGATCACTCGCCTAAATGAAACCACTGATATCACGGACGTCCTTGCATATCACTTAGAAAAGGTTCAGATTCAACTCAATGAGCTAAAAGGTCCAGAGCACCCCAAAAGTAAGCGTGCAATTAATTGGATAGGATCGGCTTGGAAATGGATTGCCGGTTCTCCCGACGCATCTGACTGGGATGAGGTACTTCGATCCCAGGACTCGTTAGTACTAAGCAACAACCAACAGTACAAGGTAAACAATGAAATATTTAAGAAAACTCATGAGTTATTGCAGGTGGTCAATGGCATTGTAACCGCCACAAACGGCATCCTGGGACATGACCACGTTATGAAGTTATCAGAGGAAATCCTGCACAAGGTAATGATCCTGAAGGATGATGTCAACGAATTCATACAAGCCTGTCAGATGGCCAAGGCTGGAGTGGTTAACAGCAACCTGCTAAACAAAGAGGAAATTAATGAGTTGATCAGCGAAATTGAAGTCCTTCCATATGCAAACGTAATTGAAGCGATTGAATACGGTGAACCAGCAATCTACACGAATGGTACCCTGCTATTATATGTTTTGTCCATGCCAAAAGTGGATTCAACCAAATTCAACAATCTGATCACTCGAGCAATCACAAAGGGTGGTCATCGTCTGGACTTAAAATACAGCCAAGTTCTAATCAACAAGAAGGAAACATATGGGATCAAGGACAAGTGCATTCATCTAACAAGTGCAATGGTATGCAAACAGGATGCGCTGGACCTACTACGCGAAGAGGATTGCCTGCCGAGACTGCTTAAAGGCGGCGAGACTAGCTGTCGCTACGTAAACTACAACGATTCTACGATTGAAATCATCAAAGAAGACACCATTCTATTGGACAACTTCAATGGCACCGTATGGTCAGGTGATACCCCCAACTATTTGAGCGGCTCTTATATTCTTCAATTGGACAACGAAACTATACGAATTGACGATAAAACGTATTGGAGCATGAGCAGCTCAGGCGTTCAGTTACTTCCACCGGTACTATCCACTGTAACCAACAAAAGCCTCGCAGTCAACCTTAATCTTGTCCACGAGATGACAGTCGGCAATATTAAACTCCTGAAATATCTAAAGGACAAGACCAATTGGTTTACAGCATCGGAAACTCTGGGCTTGTTTCTGCTATTAATTCTCATTTGGATAGTTTGGAGGAAGCTAACAAAAGGTACAGCGCTTCCCAGCTTAAGATTGTACACACTACAGACGGATGCCCAGGCACGGAGGAGGGACACCTGCCCACACTCGGATCTGCGGGACGCAGATCTTTAGAGGGGGAAGAGTTAACACGTATCAGTCGCGCTCGCTGAGACGCTCCCACGGCTGACCGTTACACGTGCCGCCAAGTCAGCACAATTACATTCTCACAACGTATGGCAACCTAACACCCGAATTCAAGGCCATGGTTAGTACCGGCGGCTAATACGTATGCTAAAGCATTAATCCAGACGCATCGTCAGCATAATTCTATTTCACATGCTTATGAAATAGAATGAACGCATAACGCGCCCGTGGGAACCAACGGGCTGTCAACAGTTAGGCAGCAGGCACGCTGCTGCGAGACATTGGCTATAAAGGCAAGCAGAGGCCACGGAGCGGGCAGTCGAGTTCGGGACGCGTAATTGTAATCAGTAGTCTTTAATTCATTAATTAGTAATAAACTGTGTTCTCCCCAAATTGTGTTGTTTTTAATTGAATAGGATATCTGGGCGAGTTGGCCCAGCAACGTTATTTTTTTGAGTGTAAGGACCTTGAGTCCTTTAAGTTGTATGTATGTACATACATATAAAAAATCGTTGAAAATGCAAAATTCACCTTGATTTTATTTTTTTTTTAAGTGACTAGTTATTTACAAATTTTAAGATGAAAATATGTAAATTTTTGTCAAAAAAAGACTTGAACTAACAATGTATTTAAAAACACTGCAATTAGAGGCGTTTTAAGAAAAAAAAAACTCAGTGTGACGCTCAAGAGATTTTGTTGCACATAAACAAGAAATAATGCCAAATTTAAAGTTTAACGAAAAATAGTTTATTTTTTACAAAAAGTAAATAAAAGAAAACAAAAAATCTTCAAAAAACAAAAAATTTCATACAAAACTGAACATGTACATATTCTTTGATTTCTTTAACAAAAATGGAAAAAAGGAAGTAATTCTTGAAGAAACTTATACACATACGCGCTTTATCAAGCTTTATTTTCTCTCGATATTTCCGTGCTCTTTCCGCCGCCGTTAATCTTGTTGTTTTACTCTTGAAAATTAAAAAATAAAATCAAAATTAAGCATTTTAAGCTATGAAGCAATATGTATAAAAAGTGATGCTCATTAAATGTGTGCCTATTTTGGTTTTTTCCGTAGGCCACTTATGTATTTCCCAAACTCACAAATTATGAAAAAATGAGTTGAAACCAAGGCATATTAAACAAGGTAGAAGTGACAATTGTAATTTTGTTCTCCGCATAAATTCTTACTTCAAAAAATTGTAAACAACCGCATTAACCCTTTGGGTTCTAAGTGTTACTTTTGGGGCATACAAGAAGACAATATATTAGTACATATTGTCTAATAAATAAGATATCTCAGTCTAGCCTAGAATCACTCTTTCCAATAAATACTACTCGGACTGTAAAGGAAATTGCGAGGCAACATGTTCATTTAACGAATAAATGCCACTCTGTACAGGACTTTTCTTATACTCGCCCTGGTATAAGATTTAAAAGCAATGTCAACGTCGGTTAGGTAATAGAAGAACTGGATACCCCAAGTGTAGAAGTAAAGAGGGTCTTAGCTTTCCTAGGAGCTTCGAATTGATGTTTCTCAAAGATGAGATACGTACATTCAGACGACCTAAATCATGAAGACTATTAAATATTAATCATTGAAAGCAGGGACGGATTCAGATGAGGGGTCCAGGGGGTCCGGACCCTTCCCCCCCGAAATGGATGACCAGTTCCTTATTACAGATTCTGTTCCAACGTATCTGCAGAAAACCGGCCGAAAACCTCTATTGAAGCTCTGAACGTTTGTGATATACAGTTTTACAGAGAAATACATAGCTTTCTCACTATAGGTGCAACACTGCCAGTTACGGTAGCTTCAAGCGAACGATCATTCTCTACTTTACGGAGAGTAAAAACCTATTTGCGAAATAAAAGTGGAGAAGACCGTTTGAATGGATTGGCAGTGTTGAATATTCACAGAGATATCGAAGTTACTCATGAACAGATACTGGAGAATTGATATTACTCTATAGGTAATGTATGTATATTGATCTGGCATTATCTCGTCATCGCTTATAGAAATGAACATCTTTACTCAACAATTAAATATTATGAGAGAAGTATAGCAATGGCACTAAGTCCGTAGCGTTATATGTATGTATGTACATATCGTCTGTCATTCGAAAATTTAAGAATACATTGCAAATATATAATAATTGTACCGTGTAAGTACATATACCTCCGATTATTATCTTCCAACTTTTCTTGCGAATGTTGTATTGGAGATTTCAAAACTGGACCCCCCCCCCCCTACAAATTTTCCTGGATCCGCCCCTGATTGAAAGACCGAAGCTTGTTTATGTAACGACTTTTGCCATTTTGACACCATTCTATTGGACAACTTCAATGGCACCGTATGGTCAGGTGATACCCCCAACTATTTGAGCGGCTCTTATATTCTTCAATTGGACAACGAAACTATACGAATTGACGATAAAACGTATTGGAGCATGAGCAGCTCAGGCGTTCAGTTACTTCCACCGGTACTATCCACTGTAACCAACAAAAGCCTCGCAGTCAACCTTAATCTTGTCCACGAGATGACAGTCGGCAATATTAAACTCCTGAAATATCTAAAGGACAAGACCAATTGGTTTACAGCATCGGAAACTCTGGGCTTGTTTCTGCTATTAATTCTCATTTGGATAGTTTGGAGGAAGCTAACAAAAGGTACAGCGCTTCCCAGCTTAAGATTGTACACACTACAGACGGATGCCCAGGCACGGAGGAGGGACACCTGCCCACACTCGGATCTGCGGGACGCAGATCTTTAGAGGGGGAAGAGTTAACACGTATCAGTCGCGCTCGCTGAGACGCTCCCTCGGCTGACCGTTACACGTGCCGCCAAGTCAGCACAATTACATTCTCACAACGTATGGCAACCTAACACCCGAATTCAAGGCCATGGTTAGTACCGGCGGCTAATACGTATGCTAAAGCATTAATCCAGACGCATCGTCAGCATAATTCTATTTCACATGCTTATGAAATAGAATGAACGCATAACGCGCCCGTGGGAACCAACGGGCTGTCAACAGTTAGGCAGCAGGCACGCTGCTGCGAGACATTGGCTATAAAGGCAAGCAGAGGCCACGGAGCGGGCAGTCGAGTTCGGGACGCGTAATTGTAATCAGTAGTCTTTAATTCATTAATTAGTAATAAACTGTGTTCTCCCCAAATTGTGTTGTTTTTAATTGAATAGGATATCTGGGCGAGTTGGCCCAGCAACGTTATTTTTTTGAGTGTAAGGACCTTGAGTCCTTTAAGTTGTATGTATGTACATACATATAAAAAATCGTTGAAAATGCAAAATTCACCTTGATTTTATTTTTTTTTTAAGTGACTAGTTATTTACAAATTTTAAGATGAAAATATGTAAATTTTTGTCAAAAAAAAGACTTGAACTAACAATGTATTTAAAAACACTGCAATTAGAGGCGTTTTAAGAAAAAAAAAACTCAGTGTGACGCTCAAGAGATTTTGTTGCACATAAACAAGAAATAATGCCAAATTTAAAGTTTAACGAAAAATAGTTTATTTTTTACAAAAAGTAAATAAAAGAAAACAAAAAATCTTCAAAAAACAAAAAATTTCATACAAAACTGAACATGTACATATTCTTTGATTTCTTTAACAAAAATGGAAAAAAGGAAGTAATTCTTGAAGAAACTTATACACATACGCGCTTTATCAAGCTTTATTTTCTCTCGATATTTCCGTGCTCTTTCCGCCGCCGTTAATCTTGTTGTTTTACTCTTGAAAATTAAAAAATAAAATCAAAATTAAGCATTTTAAGCTATGAAGCAATATGTATAAAAAGTGATGCTCATTAAATGTGTGCCTATTTTGGTTTTTTCCGTAGGCCACTTATGTATTTCCCAAACTCACAAATTATGAAAAAATGAGTTGAAACCAAGGCATATTAAACAAGGTAGAAGTGACAATTGTAATTTTGTTCTCCGCATAAATTCTTACTTCAAAAAATTGTAAACAACCGCATTAACCCTTTGGGTTCTAAGTGTTACTTTTGGGGCATACAAGAAGACAATATATTAGTACATATTGTCTAATAAATAAGATATCTCAGTCTAGCCTAGAATCACTCTTTCCAATAAATACTACTCGGACTGTAAAGGAAATTGCGAGGCAACATGTTCATTTAACGAATAAATGCCACTCTGTACAGGACTTTTCTTATACTCGCCCTGGTATAAGATTTAAAAGCAATGTCAACGTCGGTTAGGTAATAGAAGAACTGGATACCCCAAGTGTAGAAGTAAAGAGGGTCTTAGCTTTCCTAGGAGCTTCGAATTGATGTTTCTCAAAGATGAGATACGTACATTCAGACGACCTAAATCATGAAGACTATTAAATATTAATCATTGAAAGCAGGGACGGATTCAGATGAGGGGTCCAGGGGGTCCGGACCCTTCCCCCCCGAAATGGATGACCAGTTCCTTATTACAGATTCTGTTCCAACGTATCTGCAGAAAACCGGCCGAAAACCTCTATTGAAGCTCTGAACGTTTGTGATATACAGTTTTACAGAGAAATACATAGCTTTCTCACTATAGGTGCAACACTGCCAGTTACGGTAGCTTCAAGCGAACGATCATTCTCTACTTTACGGAGAGTAAAAACCTATTTGCGAAATAAAAGTGGAGAAGACCGTTTGAATGGATTGGCAGTGTTGAATATTCACAGAGATATCGAAGTTACTCATGAACAGATACTGGAGAATTGATATTACTCTATAGGTAATGTATGTATATTGATCTGGCATTATCTCGTCATCGCTTATAGAAATGAACATCTTTACTCAACAATTAAATATTATGAGAGAAGTATAGCAATGGCACTAAGTCCGTAGCGTTATATGTATGTATGTACATATCGTCTGTCATTCGAAAATTTAAGAATACATTGCAAATATATAATAATTGTACCGTGTAAGTACATATACCTCCGATTATTATCTTCCAACTTTTCTTGCGAATGTTGTATTGGAGATTTCAAAACTGGACCCCCCCCTACAAATTTTCCTGGATCCGCCCCTGCTTGAAAGACCGAAGCTTGTTTATGTAACGACTTTTGCCTTTTTTTTATTTTTATAAGCCTTTTTTGCATGTTTTTGCATTTTCAGTTTTTTGTTTAGGTGCTTAATTCTAAAAAATATGCGACATCTAAAAAAATCGATCTTACATGCTCATCCAAGCTTACTTCCTTACTTAGCTCTAAAAGTTTAGGTAATAAATTTTTTTGGTGGGAAATTTCTTCACCATTGTATTTTGTGAATATTACTTCCAGGCACTTAATTTTGGCAAAAATCTCTTTTTTAGGCTTGGTAAGACTTGCATATTCTTTTTTGTTTTTCCAACCGTAGGAAGTTGAGTTTTTCTCCTCATATTCTGTAAGATTTAACTTCTGGATAATATAACCTGCAATGTAATCAAGTCCATCTTCGTAGAATTCATCTAATTCTACAGTTTGATCGATGACGAAACGGTCTTCTTCCACTTCTGACTGAAAATTTTGGTGTGATCTTTATTAGTGGTGAGTTGTTGGTTATGGTTAGATTTTTAATATTTGTATATTTGTATGGAGTTTTTTTTCATACTTTTTAAATGAACTAACCCAACATATATTTTCGCATAATATGGGTGAAATCCATCGGTGTGGGATTTAACCCTCCCTTACTGCGGATTGCCCCAAACAAATGTTCAAGGACATCTTGTGTTAAGCGGTTTGTCAGCAGGTAATTGATACCGTATCTTGCACTAGGTTAGGTTAGGTTAGGTAAGGTGGCTGCCTCTCTGCAGCGCCGAGAGGCACACTTAGGCCGGCTGGCCCATTGTGATACCACTGAGCGGGTTAACGTCCCTTCTACCTTAAAGTGTACGTGTTCATTGGAAGAACCACCCTGTACGCTTAATGAAGCGCAGGATGTCCCCAATTTCGGCAGAGCCTATCTCCGCTAGTCCGAGGAGTAGGCCCCTGCTTAGGCACTCCAGCCGGGTTCTGGCTAGAGCGGGGCAGCTGCAGAGGAAGTGCTCGACACTTTCAATTTCCTCCTCGTCCCTGCAGCTACGACAGCAGTCATTAGAAGGGGCCCCCATGCGCCTAGCGTGTACACCCATGAGACAATGTCCCGTGAGCACCCCTATCAACTGACCAAGAGAGGGTCGGTCGAGTTTGAGCATGGACTCTGTTCGTTTGTTGCAAATGCGGGGCCAAGTTAACCTGGACACCTCGCATGTCGTTTCCCTAGCCCATCTAGAGTTTGCCTTCTTTTCGAACTCACGTAGGAGCCAGAGCTTAGTCGTGGCAAGAGGCGGGGAGATGCTCCCAGTGTGGTTCTCCTCGGTGTGCTCCGTGGCCTCCCTTGCCAGCTCGTCGGCAGCACAGTTTCCAGGAATGCCGCTATGGCCTGGAACCCATACCACCGCTGTGGAGCATTTCGAAGACAATTCGTTGAGCAACTGCCTACAGTCTTGAGCTACTTTCGAGGTAGAGTTACTACCCTGAAGAGCCCTGATCGCTGCCTGGCTGTCGCTATATATGGACACAGATGTGCGGTTTTCCGATAAAAGCCAGCGTGCAGCCTCCTCTATGGCCGTAAGTTCCGCCTGGAATACGCTGCAGTGGCTGGGTAGTCGAATGCTTAAGCATAGTGACAGATCCTCCGAATAGACGCCGCTGCCCACCCTGCCGTTGAGCTTCGAGCCGTCTGTAAATATGGAGTCTGAATGCGGGTTTAGAATGTGTCTGTCCTCCCATTCCTCCCTCGCAGGGATTTTGGTGGAGAACTTGGTATTTGGGCCGTGGCCTATAGGTGTGGTGTAGTCCACGGTTTTCAGATTTTGGGGTATGGTCTCCAAGATCTTTGCGTGTCCAAATCTGGTGTCATTCCATCGTTGAACAGCGCTCAATCTTACTGCACTATAGCTTGCTTGGAGTTTACCGTACAAGTCAACCGGGAGTAGGTTGAGCATGACTTCCAAAGCTTTGGTAGGCGTGGATGGAAGTGACCCCGTAATAAGCACCGCCGCAGAACGCTGTACTCTACCCAGCCTTCCAGTGATGCTGTTTCGTTCTAGTGCAGGCCACCATACAACAACACCATAGAAGAGGATGGGTCTAACCACAGCGGTGTACAGCCAGTGCATCACACGGGGATTCAAACCCCATTTCTTCCCTACGGCTGCTTTGGATGCATAAAGGGCAGTGATAGCTTTCCTGGATCTGTCCTCAACATGCCTGTTCCAGTTGAGTTTGCTATCTAAGATAACGCCGAGGTACCTGACCTCTTGGGAGAGCGTGAGCCTAACCCCGTTTAGGCGGGGTGGTGTAAAGGCTGGTACTTTGTACTTTCTTGTGAAAAGGACCATTTCCGTTTTAGAAGGATTTACGCTAAGGCCGCTTACCATAGCCCAGTCCTCCACGAGGTTCAGGGCCGATTGGAGCAGTTCACTTAGGGTCTGAAGATGCCTGCCGGTGGCCGTAAGAGCGATGTCGTCGGCGTAGGCAATGATTTGGCAACCGGTGTTGTCCAGTTCCAGAAGTACTAACGTACTCGTAAAGAAATTTTAGCGCATAATTTGACATTATTATTCCTTTTTGAAAAGGAACTGCTTTCACGGATGTAGTTATTTGTTCTCCTTTCTTTTTTGTGCTAAAATGATAGGATTTTACATGACATTATTCATACGTTCTAAAATGTCCAGCTGGTGTTGTAGATCTCGACCAAAAGGCTTTTTCCTTGGGATATTGAATGTCGACATTTTTGCATTGTGCACGTCGAACCAATCGTTCACGAGTTTAAAAAATGTCGCTGTCTTTAATGGCAAACACAATTCTTTGCCCAAGGTATAGCACCATTCTATGGCCGCAGCTGTGGTACCAGAAAATAGTTGCGCTGCAGTCTTAACCTTTTGTCTTGCTATGAAATAATACATTTTTTAATAAGACCTAAATTTGAAGTTAGTGTAGCATACAAAAAAATCGGAAGTGTCAGCCGAATAAAAATGAGGCTACCTTCAAAAAATGTAGCCATGGCTATATAAGTAGAAATAACTGCTTTAACTAAGGAAGTTGGAAAAAATCTTTTGACGTATACGTTAAGTTTGGGATTAGTTATTGAAGTAAAGATATTGCGGATGCTACCGATTTTTTTCGTGCAGTACAATATTCTTGAATGGAGCATTAAACCATTCCTTATTTACCTGCACCGCTCACCGTCAGATGCTCGTCGTTCACTTTATACAAAATAGAAACGTCTGATTTTGACACAATATTTGTGACTTGTTTGATAGTTTGCTGTGGAAGAATTTATCCGTCAATGACCAAACCAGAATCTAAGTAGTGGCCTCTTATCAATTTAAGCATGTGCGGAATATCGGCAAAGGCAAAGATTATAGCGGTATCGTCAGCTGGGTGAATAAACCGTGGGTTTTCTATGACATTTGAGGAATACCGTTAAAGGGTAATATGGTACTTCGAATATTATGTACTGAATACCTGGTGTTATTCCAAGCTCTTGCCAACACGATGTATTAGTGGAGCCCATGTCCGAAACTACGCCTACAACCGGATAACCAACATTATGTAGGGCTACTATTATGCCGTGTATCACGCATTTTTTAATTTTTCGGTCGAAATCATAGAATATAGGTATCTTCCATGCGCCCTTTAGACCCCTAGCCATCACAACTTGTACATAGTTTCTTGGTTTTTTAACCATTTTACTGGACGGATCGTATTCGAATAATTTTGAAACCTTCATTTCATCGAAGGAAAGTATGCAAACACGATCATCTTCAGAAATATCGCTACGGTATTTTAGACAATCTAAAGAAAATTGTAATATACCCTCTTCAATCTTTATCTCTCGAGCCAAAGATTGAAGTGTGGTAACGTGAGGTAATGGGAAGTTGCTCGCATATAAATGCGTATATGCTCTAGGTCCTGCAGAGTGCAAACATATAGCCGCAGAAATATCTTCCCAGCCCCAAAATAATATCTTTTGGGGATCTATAAGTTTTTGAATTTGGCCCGCTGTAAAAAATTTCTTCAACGTCGTCAAAGATTTTGCGTCCACTAGTTGGGTATTGAGGTCTGCAACACTGGCTTCCAGGGTTTTTATCTTTTCTGCGAGTAAATATATTTCTGCTCTAAAACTGTATTCACTTGAACCGTCCCTAAATAAAAAATTTACCTAGAGATAGAGTCAGGGTCAATTTTGGGTTTTTCGACCTGTAGTAAACTGACTCAGTCTGAGTCTGCGAATCCACATACAGCGGCCGTACATTTGTATACAAAGTTTGTGCTCCTACAGAATGTTGCGCCTCAAGCGGCATGGGTACTGCACTAGGGAACAGGCGCGCCTTCTTAAACACGCTCGTTTGAGCTGGACAGTCAATGAAATCGGTGGGCTTGAAGTGTTGTTCGCAAACATGCGAGGAGTTTTCTAAAATTACAACACAACTTTCTTCCCACCGACGTCGCCTTCCATCACAGCTCGGAGCCTTAAAGCACCGCACAGTCGACACATCCCAACTCACTCCGCAAACGGAACAACGCGTGAAACATTTTGATCGTTTCATTTGTATTTAAATCATTAATTGTATTTAAATATTTATGGAAAAAATGTATACGTTTTTATCAAATTGAAATTCAAACGGGTTAAAATAATTTTTTATTTGACGTAAGAATTTCTGCATAAAAACGAGAACTGTCAAGTTCACTTCTACTTTATTTAATATACTTTGGTTGAAACCATTGTGTATCAGTACAAGTGTGATATGTTATCTGTCAAACGTTTGACAGGCACTTCAAAATGGAGTTTTTTTCAGTTTTTTGTTTACATCTGAGGCACTTCAGCATGGCGGCGCATCCGCTGCTCCTATCTTCTAACGAATGATAGAACGAGATGCAGGATGAATCCAACATAGAATATAAAAAAACAGGTGTTAAATTTTTTAAAAATTTTGACGTCTATGCTTAAGATATCACACTTGACATGGTACACAATGGTTGAAACCATGTAAACAATGATTGTCAACTTCAATTTCTACATTTAATATGTTCACTTAAAAAAAATTGGCGTGACGCTCATGAAATTTTATCACGCCTTACCATGGTGTTCACAAAAACTACGCAAATGCACACTTTTTATACCCAGCGTACTAGTACTAGTACAAGGGTATTATAATTTTGTCCACATAACGGTACTATGTAACGGCGCAAAATAATTGAAAAGAGGAATTGATTAAGACATTTCCGTCCGTCCGTCCGTGTACACGATAACTTGAGTAAAAATTGAGATATTTGCATGAAATTTTGCATACAAGTTACTTTCTGGCCAAGGTGAGCTGCTGTGAAAATTGTCGAAATCGGATGATAACCAAGCCCACTTTTTCGATATTGAAAATCACATAAATTAACATAAGTTGAGTAATTCGCATGAAATTTGGTACACAGGTTACTTTCTGGCCAAGGCAGGTTGGTGGATAAAATGGGCGAAATCGGATGATAACCACGCCCCCTTTTTTGATATAGAAAATTTCAAATAAGATACTAGGGCCTATATCATTGCCAAGTCATGGTATTTGTATCTCGTCCTGAAAACTAACGCTGGGTATTTAATGTTCGGTTCATCCGAAATTAGACTTCCTTACTTGTTTTTACCTAAAATAGTATCGTAAAGTGCAGGGATACAAAAATTGCGTTTTTTTTTGAAATTTACCCACATACATAGATGGGGTGCGAAGTTTTTTTACAACACATGCTAGAATATATGCATGCTAGAAACAAACATATGTATTTTCACATTATGATTTTTCAAATCATTTATGCTTAATTGAATTTTAAAGCTACAATTGAGCCCAAAGAAAAACTTATTTAGAGTTTTGAGGTACTAAAGGTGTTGACGTAAAATATTTATTAAAATTTTGACACCCCTCGCGACGTTTTTTAAGCGGTTTAGCAGTTGACGTAGGATATAAAAATTTTAATTTTTTGAACTTAACCTTTGCACGAACGCCGTCATCGCCCGGCGGCAGCGAGACAAATAAGTCTATCGTAGCTAAAAGACGTCGGGAGGAAATTCGTTTTGGTTTTGAGTGTGTTCAAATTCATGTACATATGTATGTACATAGTTTAATAGTTTCTATTTTGACTAGGCGATGTTCACAGCGATTATTTCGCAGCGTTTCTTATCGTGTTTCAAGATGTGCATTTTAGCAGAATACACTTCGGGAAAGTCGCTGACAGCTATCAATTTTAATTCAATTGACTTGATTGTTAAATTTTTGGATTAATATTTCTCCGACTATCACAAACACTTAGTTCTAACGATGTTTGTGATAATTTAGAAAATTTTAATTTTTCGATATTTTTTTTTTATATTTGTTGCAACTATATCTTTTTTGTTATTCAAATAACGTTCAAGATACAAAATCAAAACTTTATTTGGCTTTTCGACAAAAAAAACCGTTACCATGCAAACCTGCTTACAACCTGTGTACAAAAAATTACACTTACAGAAAAAATGCGTGTGCATTTAATGCAAGATGAATATATTCGAAGCAGCTTTTTGGATATAGGGAACGGTGAAGGTCCAATTGATCACACAACAAGGAGATATCAAATCCATCCAACTTTTGCTAAATGCAGCAGAGTATTCAAGACGTCATAGCGTCTCGTATTTGCTAAAGGTAACCATAAATGAAGCACAAGGACAATCACCAACTAACGCTGGCCTGGAATTGAGAAACTCGTGTTTTCCACATGGTCAATTATATGCCGCCTGGTCACGAGTTGGATCCCCAAAAAATGTATTTACTTAGGTACACACCTAATGAAAAAAGTGGAAATATTAGCATTAAGGTTAATCAAAACGTCCGTAAAATCTTATTCTTATTAGCTCCAATGTAAATAACTGAAACAAATATCTACAATAAGTTAAGAAAATAATTTCTAGCTTTGGAATCCGCTCTAATGTACATAGTACATTTGTATGCACATGTGTATGTATACAAGCTTACTTTTTTCCTGATCAAGAGATAGCCCAAATAAAAATATGTCTATGCTGCTGTCTTCCTCTTACTATCTTGCGTTCGATGCTGAACTTCAACTTAATTGTACTTCCGAGCATCTCTTAGCCAAGCAGACGTGATTTGAATAATAAATCTGAAGTGCAGTAAATTTGAAGCTGATGCAAATTTTCAAGATTACACTGTTATTACGAGTGGTTAACAGGCGATTCGTAATCTTTATCCAATTTGAGTTAAGTTTTAGCGTTTATTGATTCCCTGCAGTCAACTGCCCAACTAGTCAGCATACATCCTAGTTCATAACTATTTACTTCCTGGGAACGTGCAGACCAGTTCCTTTGACACTATACATCAGGCGCGTATTCAGGGGGGGGGGTTTCGGGGGTTCAAACCCCCCCCCCCGAAATTTCCGAAAATTAAAAAATATGCGTCTGTACTAGAATAATTACTCTATTCACTTTTAAAACCCCTGTTAAGAAATTAGCATTAATAGCAATAATGAAAATATGAAAGAATAAAATTAAATAATATTTCACACTGAGAGAAGTTATTGGTAGTCGCTAAACAATTGTCAGAGTAAGTTTGAGAGGTCACAACTAAATTCCTGCAACGGTTCACTCACTTGGCCCTTTAAGAAATTCGCGCAAAACTATCAGACTTGTTCTGCATAAGATCAACTTAGCATCTCAACTACATAGCATGTTAAGAAATTCTGTTGAAATTTAAATTAACTGCTTTTCGAGCTATGAATACAGCGGGCAAAAATCGTAAAAATTAGTGTCCCTCGTTATTATAGTCACGGTTGCCAGAGGTTTAACCAAAAAAATTAACAAGAAGTTAGTTTCCAAAAATTACTAAGCTGTACACAACGCAGTCGTATTGAATTATCAGAGAAAGTAACAATTAAATTGTACTTATACTTGTGAGGTGATAATAAAAAGTGACGCTAATTTGGCAAAAAAGGATTGAAAAGGTTTAAAAGAAAGCCCGGTATGCTGTTGAAAAGAAAATGCTTAAGAAATATTTTCAAGTATTTCTTGACTATGAAATTGTCATGAATAGCCAACAAATGTTGACGTTCCGTTTTGCATGTTGAATAATTGCAATTTTCCGCTTTTTATATGAATTTCAATGTTATTTCATTATATTTTTTGTTTTTATTTTTCCGAAGCTTCAGTTTTTCTTCAAGAAATAAAGCGACAACTATTTACTTCTTGCCAAAGCCTGAAGAAATCCTACACAAAATTTCAAAACAAACAATAAAAATAAATATTGTTTTGTACACGGCTAAAAGATTTAGCCTAGATTTAAAACTTTTTGGGGCTACATATACACCTAGACCAGTATGTTTGCGTTCAAAGTGTTGTTTGGAATTTCCAGTAAGATTAACTTCCTTTGACTAATTTCATTATTTTTGTATGAAAGAATGTGCAAAAAAACAATAAAAATACTGCGACTCAAAGTTAAGAACGTTGTGGAAAATTCATGAAAATTCAAGCAAACTCGAAAAAATTTCATAAAAATTTCAAACTTTTTAGTAAAAATGCTTAAATTTTTTCGAGTTTGCAGTTTTGTGGCCCGTTCAATTAAAGTGAACAAAGATAGCAATCTTAAGCCGCTAGAAGAATTACTAGATTTTTGGCAATTTTTTTTTTAGCAAAGTGCATTATCTTCCATACAAATTTATAAGCGTAATATTTTTATATTGAAGAAAATGCTCTTGGTCGGCTTTTGACAATTGAACGAGCAGCAAAACTGCATACTCAAAAAAAATCAAAAAAATGTTACGAGAAAGTTAGAAATTTCGATGAAATTTTTTCGAGATTTCTTAAATTTTCATGAATTTTCCACAAACTTTTTAACTTTGATTTGCAGAATTTTTATGAAGTATTTGCACATACTTTCATTCAAAAATAATTAAATTAGTCTAAAGAAGTTAATTTTACTGGCAATTCCAAAAAAAACCCTTTGAACGCAGACATACTGGTCTAGGTGTATGACCAAATTTGGCTTAGAATTAAATTTACGCCGGTTGTCATAGAAATGCGCCTAATAAAAATTATTTAAATTTTATACCGAAAATGTTGTTAACAATTGTTTATGTTTTTTTTTTTTTAAATGTTAGGTTTCGAGCCGACGTGCCCCAAATCAGTGCGCAATGCTCTACCTACTGAGCTACGGCGCACTCAGGAATTTTTTGCGAAAAGTGCAGTGTTTGTTTATCCTGGTTAAGTTTTAAATCTAAACCGCAAAAAAATGAGGAAGGTTTGGAATTTATTACCAAACAGTTTTAAAAATTGTGTAAACCAATGAATGGCTTAAAATTTAGTCTCAAATTTTTAGCCGTGTAGAAAGAGGAAATTTTCAAATAAATAAAAGTATAAATATGTAATATATAAATATGTATGTATGTATGTGTGTATTTACAGGTAATTCTTATTTACTGACACTTTGGCCAAAACCCCCCCCCGAAATTTTTTTCTGGCTACGCGCCTGCTATACATAGTTAGCCCAGTTGTAAAATAACTTGTGTAAGCAATTATTATACCTTTCATGAACATGAAATGGTATTATAACTTTGGTGCGATGTTTTTAAGTATGAGAAGAAGAAGAGATAGACCCACCAGTAAGCATACCCAAATGATCAGGGCGACGAGCTGAGTTGATTTAGCCATGTCCGTCCATCCGTTCGTTCGTCCTTCTGTCTGTTTGAACGCAAACTAGGCCCTCAATTTTAGAGATATCTCGATAAAATTTGGTATGCAGCCACCATTTTGTATTACATTAATCATTTGTGGGAACCAGTAAAATCGGACCAATACAACGCATAGCTCCCATACAATCGATTGTTCCGATAAACGGGTTTTGGCCTATAACTCTTGCAATTAAAAAGCTGGGAGAGCAGTGTTGCCATTTTGGTGCTTTTAGAGCTAGATCTAGCTCTTTTTTTTTGGCGTTTAGCTCTAAAATTCTGTTTTAGCTCCTAGCTCTTTTTCTAGTCCTTTTTTCATTTTTAGCTCTTTTTTGGCTCCAAATTTATTTGTAAAATGGAGAAAGTTTTTATTTCTTTTATAATCGACGTCGATATTATTATATTAGTTTCATTGTGTAAGATGTGGCAACTTAGTTTCCCTCACCGATAACAAATACCTAAATCGGTTAACTTATGATTAACCATATGTTTATTTTGCGAACAAGAATCGAAATGCAAAGGTAAGTAAATTGTGTGTAAAAAACACTTTCCTAATTTGCTAAAGATTCTGAACAACCTTACCCCCCGATTCTGTCATCATGATAAATAATCAGAAAAAATATTTCAAGCGTTTTGAATTCTGAGTCAGAATTAAAATGACTTCATTTAGCTTTGACGCAAAAATAAAAATTATTTTTGAGTTTTACTAAAAATGAAATATTTTTTTCTTAACTATTTATCAAGCTTGATAATTTTTCAAGAACACACTTATTTTTTTTTTTTGTTGACTTATTTATGCTTTTTATACGTTTTAAACATTGTTTAAGTTAAAGCTATACTATTACGCATATTGTCACTTGCGAAGCGAATACATTTGGCGAGTCGAACAGATTGGCGAACTCACCTAAAATTTGCATTGTGAGTGGCGAATGAACTTTTTCGCCTGCCATGTTATGTTGCCATTCAAACAAATTCAAAAAGTTCATCCGAATTTGACGTTTCTGTCATTTTTGTGTCATTTGCGTATGTTTTTGTTTATTTATTTGTACAAAAGAGCGCGATGTTTGTGTAATTGTAGTAGGTAGCGAGGATGATGTGCGTCAAATGGAAATGGCAGCTCATATCAAGATCATAAAAAGTGGTGCTAGTTCGGATACAGATGAGCTGGATGTGGAAAGTAGTGGTGAAAAAAAACGTAAAACCCACAGTGGCACCAATGGTGATTTAATGATAGTAGAAGACGTTTGGAATCACATCCACTTGAAGTGCGTATAACAATTGGCAATATCGCAAAAGGTGCGGAAGAATACATACTGGTGCGTCTGCGTTACTTCAAACGTTTGGTTTTTGCCACTTAAGCAACATTACAAAAAATCATACCAGATCTTTTAAATCCATTTAATAAATGTGGAACTCTCGCTTGAATTTAATGAAAGAAATACAGGCTTTGGTTCAAAAACAAATTGATTTACATATATTTGAAAGAAGAATGTTTATCCACTGCTCGCCCCTCATGCAGTCTTGTACAATGGACTTCACTTACTTATGAGGAGTATGTTGCATCTGCACCCGGAGATTGTCAGTAGTAATCACATTGACCTAGAGGAACTATTATTTAATTTCATTAAAAAACACACAAAAGTTGTTTACTCACTTCTATGTTGTTTTATTTTCGGTTAAAATTCTTTTTTCTATCAAAATATATGAATAAACACAAAACTTGTCGCTTCTTTTTCTCAAATGCGAATGAAATAAGCATTCGTCAAATTTTCACACATTTGGCGAAGCGAATCTAAGTTTTTCGCTACTGACAATTCGAGAAGTTCATTTTCGTCACTCATTCGCCACTTTTTGGCGAATTCGCCACAGATTCGCATGCCGCAATTCGAGACGGCGAAATTCGACAAAATTTTCATTCGCTTCGCATGTGACAATATGCGTATATAATAAATCTCTAGAAAAGTCGTACATTAAAAATTTCTTTGAAAAAATGACTGGTGATGACTTGGGGAATGCCATTTCTAAAATTATTGTCTGTCTGTTTGTCTGTTTGAACTTAAGGATATTTTAAACTAAGGAATGAATTTTGATGAGTGTTTCACTAATGGACTGCTTGAAGCTTAGAAAGGGACCTGCACTATCAAAATCGAACGACAAACAAAAAAGATATGTATGCTGATTTTTAGGGAGGTATGCACCTATGAAATTTTTATTCTTACATAAATTTATATGAAGAAAAATGTACTTACTTCGTCAAAAAAAAAAATAAGCGCGCCTCTCTAAAATTTTTGTTCACTTTTTTTTTTTCAATTTCAGCTAAATCAAAAATCAATTGCATATGTACACTGCCGTCCTATGCGGGTGTCAGCATATCTTTAATAAAACTCTAGATAAGTTGCTTCTGTATATTTGAAATTTCTTTGCAAAATGACTGGGGATGACTTGGGGAATGTTCAGGCAAAGCTAAAGAGTCAAATAGAGGGGAGATGACAAAATGTCGAAGTTAGACTGTTAAAAAATGCCTTTACTTTTGTTGGTTGCTGTAGACATACATAAAGGAGATATAATGTGGGAAAATAAATATTGTTCTGAACCTTCTCAGCCTGTAAATTGTTTTCGCAATTGAAGGTAGCAGGAATTTATTAACTACTTAGGTACATACCGAGCAAAGCTGGGTACCCTGCTGGTATGAAATAAATGTAAAAACTTACATAGAATACTTAAGTGCCTTTTATCTCATTTTTTACATGCTTTGGATCTTCTTGAATAAATCTAGCTCTTTTTTTTCTCAAATCTAGCTCCAAAATAAATTGTATCCTGGCAACACTGTGGGAGAGCGGCTTAGTACATATTATATTTGTAACGTGTGCAGTGAAAATCACCATGATCGAACCAACAAAACATATAGCTCCCACATAATCGATAGTTTCGATTAATGGGTTTTAAGCTATAAATTTTGCAGTTAAGAAGCTAGGAACGTAAAATTTTGCACTTTTGGTACTTATTGTAAGTGTGTAATGAAAATCAAACAGATCAGAGTAACATAACATATAGCGCCCATATAATCGATTGCTCCGATAAATGTGATTTGGCCTATGTATATTTAAATTAACAGTTTTGAAGAGTTTGGAAGTAAGGATCGGGCACATAAAAAAGTTATGCGTATTCATGAAAGGTATAAAGCTTTCGGCACAGCCGAAGACATTTAAATTTCCCATAATTTATGATAGGAAACTAAAAACTGTGCTATAAAAATTAGTAGTAATACCTACCAAGAATCGGGATGATAAATAGAAACAATATAGAGAGGTTTCGAGTTGACTCCGAATTGTTGGCGTAACCAAACTGAGAAAAAAAAACAAACCATATCGTGTTTGATTCAAACAGAAACAAATATGTTTTGGCGCCAAATGATATTTTGGTTATTTTGAACAAAATTTTGTTTGAAAAACTTACAAATAGATTTGTTCAGTTTTACCATAGCAGAAATATTTGAAGGTAGTTTCACTCAAAATTTTTTGACACTAACCGTGTTCGCCAAGAGGGCCGTGATGTTGCCACATTTGAATTATTAGTTGTTATTAAATTTGGAAATTTTGCAAAATTTTATTGGGTATTTTTTATGTATATAAAAATGTGTAGTTATTCGCAAAATGAAATATATAATATATGTAATTAAACTGCAAAATTGTCTGAGGTAATTATGAGCAGCGGTTTAGCATGCAAATGTAAATATTAAAAAAAAAATTTGGCTTTGGTATTTGATTCATTTACGAGACAACGGCTAAAACACGTCCAAAATTATCCAGAAAGGTGTCAAAATACGCGTGAAAAGTTATTAACAAAAAGCCAAAAAATTAGGCAGGTCAAATCCTGATTTGGTGCCCGATCCATGTTTTTTTAGGTACCGAACACCTTTCCTTCGGCCTCAGCGCGCTAAAAAAGTAACCTTCAGCCGGTCCAACACCAGCAACGCGATCCCAATTATTTTTCGTAATTTTAAGGTCCACATGAAAATGACAGAAAATTGCGATTTTTAAGTGCAAATATCTTTTCACAAAAACAAAAATTCAAAAATCTGCTTACGGATTATAGTTACTGAGGTCAAAACGCGCCTTTTGATACCTCTCCCGGGATTCTTGGTCGTGTTTTAGCAGTTGTCTCCTAAGGGAAACAAATACCCAAGAAAATGATTCGATTTCTTTTCATTTAACTATAGGAAAAATGGTGGATTTTTATAAAGAACTGGTAGTACGAAAAGTACGGAACACGATTTCTGTCAGATGGCTAATCAAACGGGGAAGAAGAAGAAGTGGAACTACCTTCAAATATTTCTGCCATGAGTTTTACCATAATTAAAGAAAACAAAAATATGTTCAAAAATATCAAACGTTGAAATGTGTATTTTGACAGCATACTGGGTACTTTTGAACACATTCATGTTTAAAAAAGTTAAACAAAATTTGTTTAATTCTACTATCAAAACGTTCTAAATAAATGACAACCTGTTCAAAACATTAAAAATTAAAGCTGTTTAATACAACTAAGATTTTTTTGATTCGACGCACGAAAATCACACTCTTCATATCACGCATCGCTCCCGTCCTGCTATTTGGTGCAGAGGTGTGGACACTAACAACGTCTGACGAGGCGGCATCAGAAGTATTCGAGAGAAAAGTTCTGCGAAAGATTTGTGGGCCTCTACGCGTTGGCGACGGCGAGTACCGAAGAAGATTTAATGATGAGTTGTACATAGTACAGCGCATTAAAACGCAGAGGCTTCGCTGGCTAGGCAACGTCGTGCGAATGAACGAAGACGCTCCAGCCCAGAAGGTATACTTATCGGCACCCGCCGGTGGAAGCAGAGGAAGAGGAAGACCACCACTCCGATGGAAGGACCAAGTGGAGACCGACCTGCGATCTCACGGGGTCTCCAATTGGCGCAGCGAAGAAATGACTGGCGAGCTATGTTGGACGGTCAAAATCGCTCAAGCGGTTAAATGGCCATTTAAAGAAGAAGAAGCTTATTTTTAGCTCTGCTTAACGCCATTGGATACCTTGGCTTATTGCCCTAAGACCACTATAATCAGTTCTGCAATAGCCCCAGTAATCAGAGCTTGGTGGCGTTATAAGTCCTTTTTGTTGGTAGAATGAACCCCACTTCCTTCAAACTTCACTAACAATACAGAGAGATTTCGAGTTGACTCCGTATTGTTGGCGTAACCAAGAAAAATGTAGTGAAGTTATTTTGAGTTGTCGCTGTTTAGGTAGTTAATATTAAAAAAATTTAATTTTCTTTTGAGTTGGATCTGTTTTCTTGGTGAAATGAGTAAAATTTTTGGATTTATTTTGAGTTGTCACTTTATTGCCGGTAAAATTTTCAATTTAGAGCTATCTGTGTTTTGTCCATTCAGTTTTCAAACTCATTTAATTCGCTCAAAAACAAATGCATTTAATTTTATTTCATAGTTCTGAATGATGGGTGTTTATCTAAATCTTGTTTGGTACAAATTACAGCGCCAATACCTATTTTATTGGAGTTTTTGAGTTAGCTCTGTTTAGATGGTACAACCATTATTTTTTAAGTCGAAGTTAGTAAAATATGATACAAAACATTGCATTGTGGAAAACCTCTTCTCTTTGGGTCTGGAAATTGCAGAACACGTTGAAAATGTCCCCGTTGATGTCAAAACTTTTATAAGGGCAACTAAAAACTACATGTGCAAAATATTTATTTCAGTTTTTCTTCCAGCTAACCAAAGTAGTCAGCAAGATGCTTCGTTAGGGCTCCCAGTAAGTTCGATAATGTGCGACAATCGCTCTAGGCGGACTTAATATACTTGGGCTCCTTAAATGAGCATCTTCGGAGTTCAAATTTGATCTAAATAACGAATCCAATTTGTGGGATTTTGCTTTTAATTTATTCTTGTCAGTTATCGGGATCTATAGTTTTGCTTTTAATTTATTCTTGTCAGTTATCGGGATCTATAGTTTTCAATAATATAAATACATAAGTTCCCAATAAGCTAAATATCGCGATGAAAACACTTGAAAAGCGTTGCTCCTTTTTTTAATTTTAAGCGGAATACAAATAGTATTGGTCTGATTTTGTAAATATTTAACTATTTCTAATTTCCTCACTCGGATTCTTCATGCCGGGGTCTAGACGCGTCTTTTGACACCAGCCTCAGCAAAATCCGATAAATATTAGGCATTGAACCATTTTCTATAAAATTAATTCAGCCAATTTAGTTTCTGTGAAAACGTAAACAAAACGAAAAACAGCTGTTTTGCCTATTCACAATGCAATTTTTTGCTAATTTATTCACAATGAGGGGTCTAATCGGCGATAACTTAACCAGGCTTTGGTGAAAACCAAATTGTCGATTCAGAAAATCAGCGATTAAGGAATCGCCGATTACGAATAATTTAACCGGCTTTTATGAAAGCGGGCCTAAGAGATTTTTGCGGCCAGCTTCTCTTCCAATTTGTGGTGTACCGCTTTGAATTTTTTCCGTCAAATTAGCGGGACCTACGGTTTTTCGCAGACTCCGAACGGCATCTACAAAGTAGATGAATTTTTGCTGAGAAGCCTTTCATGGTAGATATACACTCGGAGAGTTTGCCAAACCACTGCCGAGGGGCGACCCCGTTTTTAAAAAAATTTTCAAACCACCTTAGGTGTGGTAGCTCGGCAACACTACCGCCACACCAACGCGGCCGCAAATAAAAAAAATAATATTGGGGTTAAAAATACCCAAAAATGTTACAGAAATTAATATGTAAAACATAAAAAACTTAGGTTTATTTTAATTGTTTGGTAGTCAAATTTTTAATTGGAACCTTTTCTAAGTTGTATATATTAGCATTAGTATCAAGTTTGAATTGTTCCTATTTGTATGCCTTTACCGACTAGCACTATAAAAAAAATTGTTGTCAAACTGTTGTGCTAGAATGAATTGCTAAATAATTGCAAATACAAATATCTAGCTTGGAACTGAACTGGTATACATATGATGCATTCCATATGAAAAGATAGGTCGACCTCTCCGATTTTCTTCAAATTCGAAAGACATGTAGTATTTGACGTCTAGAATACTGTGTCAAAATATTTTTTTAAAATTTTGAATATTTTGGATTTTATTGACAGTTGAAAATTTTTAAAAGCTTTTCTTTGAGTTAAAATATCTTTTAAACTATTAATTTTAGAAAAAAATATTTTACTACAAAAAGTCTTTAAAATTATTGAAGTTTATAAAAAAAATTTTATCTTCTCAAAATTTTGAAAAATAATATGATTGAAAAATAAAATACAATTTTTTTTCAGTGTAAAGTAATGAAGGATAGCACCGATTCTCTTTAAAAAAATCTGAAAGAAACTTGAATATGTTCTTAACCTACCCTTCAAATAAATAATATAATATATGTAAACATTTTTCAAATCTAGATCTATGCACATTTTTGAACTTGAAAAAATAAATGTATCCGTGCAAAATGCGTCTATGTCTTATTTCTATCAAAAACATGTTGAAACTAATCTGCAGCGCGATTCACTAACTTTTTTAACACAATTTGTCAACGATAAACTAACTTAACAATAATTTTAACAATCTAGTATTTAATTATAAAATGTTTTTTCTTATCCTTCTTCCAGATGAACGGTTGTATTCGTGTCATTAAGGGTCTCGTTTGACAGACTTCCAGACGCCAAAGCTGATGGGGGTGAAGAGCCACTGTCTGAATGTCTCTTCTGGTTATTGCTTACTGGTGATGTGCCTACCAGTGCACAAGTAAAACACTGTCCGAGGAGTGGGTTTCACTCGCTGCACTGCCACAACATGTACCGCATGTTGAATAACATGCCCACCACATTACACCCTGCATACGTCACAATCCGCATGCGCCATAACCGCACTAAATCATGACAGTATTGTATGCTACGAGCTACAGATATGGCTTCCTCGAAAAGCGGCACCGCTTATTACGGCCGCCAGATTGTCAATGCAATAAGAGGCACCGATTACATGAACGTATTTCCCACATTTTGACCATTTGATTTCCTATTAGGGATGTAGTAACATCGATGGACTTGGCTTCAAACCGAAGAATCCGATGTTTACTAAAAACATCGATGTTTTGAAAAACATCGGAGAACTTCCTTCACTAATTTTATCAGATTTCTAAAAAGTACGTACTGGAGTTGGAACCTCATTCCATCAGAGCGCTTATTTTGGCAAGCAGCATCAACAGCATTAATTTCCAAAGAAACAGGAGTAAGCCTGAAAGACTGAACAAACTGCTTACATGGCATTAAAAGAAAATTTGGGAAATAGTTTCCAACATAAACTGCAACTTGATGTCATAAAATTACATCTCCGCACCTTAACAAAACCCATACTTTTATGCATTTTTCAAAGAAGCTAATTTTATTTAACTTAAGTCACATGTGAATAAATGTTTGCTTAATTTTTATTTTCTAAACTAAGTATCTCTGTGAGTCAATAAAATATATTAATAAAAATAACAATCCAGGGCTGGCACTTGTTTCGTTACTTGTTAATTGTTCTACATGTACTTTGTTTTTATAAAAATATGCAACTTCAAATTATAAAAACAAAATAAATGTGAAAAACTCACCGAGTACCTACTAACGAACTAACGAATCAGGTGTAAATACCCTGAATATTATGTTTTAATAACAGCAAACAGGTTAAGCAAAAATATTAACCATCGATAAAACATCGATTTTTTGTATTCGATACATCGAACTAACATCGATGTAGATTTTCAAAACATCGATGGTGTCAGCGTCCTATACAACCCTATTTCCTATATTTGGAGCTCTTTTGTTTGTTTTTGTGCATTTATATTTTGTAAATAATTATTTTTCAAACATTGAAATGTCTTAATTGTTGCTTTTGTTAAAATATTTCAAGTATTTGAAAGAATTCACATCGCTATGACAATAGCGCTAAGAAAAAACGGTGAAGAACTAGTTTTCACTGTCATGACGGCCGTATTATATCATCCTTGCCGCTATCTTACGTTGCGGTGAACTACACCGTCTTCTTGGTTTGCATATAATTACTTTTACATTGCATTGTTTTTGACAACGTACTTTACGTAACGGCCGTTATATAGCTGCACCGCTTTCGAGGAAACCAAAGCTTAAGTGGATGTCGAACTCGATGCAGTGATATAACGCCCAAGGAAATGAAGCCCATGGGCACTTTTTCTCTTTTGAGTGGGCTTTATTTCACTGCACCGTCGAACTCTCTGTATTAAATCCGGTTTTTAAGGATTCATATTCACTTTACAAAGTTTAGACAGTCAATTAGACCGGCTACCGACGATAAGCAATGTTGTAACTTTGTTAATAAATTCTTCTTTTCCGTTACAGTATGTACACAAATCCAAGTTGTGTATCTGAGGGTTTTTAGGGTCAAGGAATAAATTTCGAGTATTGCTTTTGGCGTCCGCGCCCTCTGGCGGACCATTTTTTGGATTTTAACACCACTTTTCCGGAAATCAACAACAATGTTCCGAAAATCTGTGAAATTTTACTTTCCCATAATGCAATTTCTTTTCTTAAGTAGACCCTGATTCTGCGTTCTTGAGAAATTATCAAGAAAAATATGCTTGTTAGTGTGCAGTGGTTTTTAAATTGTTGCGTCAAAAACCAATTGTATTTTATTCAAAATATTATTTTTTTTTAAATCACTGCCTGATCCTTAATAGACGGAGAGCTAACAACATAAAAATCATGTCACTCAGTGCAAGGTTGATTTACACAGATATGAGTTCGAATATTACCAACTAGACGTCAGCCCGGTCGCCATAAGGGCTACTGTAAAGGCGTGTCTCTTAAAAAGCCTGTGAGTGAACCAAACCCCGCTCAATATAAAAATTCTTAGAGTAGCGACGCCAGACTCCCCTCCGGGCGTCCTGGCTGACGTCTAGTTGGTAATATTCGAACCCATATACATACATATCGCACACTAAATCAAAAAGAGTCACAACTCAAAAAAACTAAAATGTTCAGGAGAAGCAAAAAACGGTTTCTACAAATATCGGTTTCTACAAGTTGGGTTTCACCGTAGAGAAAACCTTCGTTTGGATGAAATTTTTTCGTTGAATGCTGAAAATTAAGTAAAATTGTGTCTCTTTAATTGAAAATATATTTTTATATACCCCTAAAGTCCCCTAACAATAAGAATAATGTAAAAATACAGAAATTTAAGCATTAGCATTAAATGTGCTGGGCGGCCACCGTGGTGTGGAGGTAGCGTTGCCGGCCTACCACACCGAAGGTCCGGGTTCAAGCCCTGGTACAGGTTACATCAAAAAGTGGTTTGAAACAGTTTTTTCAAAAGGGGGTCGCCCCTCGGCAGTGGTTTGGCAAACTCTCCGAGTGTATTTCTGCCATGGAAGGCTTCTCAGAAAAATTGCATCTGCTTTGTAGATGCCGTTCGGAGTCGGCGAAAAACCGTAGGTCCCGCCAATTTGTAGGAAAAAATTTCAAAAGCGGCCACAAATTGGAAGAGAAGCTCGGCGCAAAAATCTCCTAGGAGGTTGATGATATAACTGTTGTATATCGCGCCATATATATATACATATATATATTAAATGTTTATGTTTTTATTGTGTGTGTTAAAATTAAATTTTATTCAGGTCACAAAATGCAAATTAAAATATATATTTCATTACATAGAAAAATTATAAAATGGAAAACTTTATTTTCAAAATACCAATTATTTAATCACATAACAGGTTTTTGCAATAGGTCTTATAAAAATGTATAGGTATATGAATTTTGTTGACAAGTTCCTTCATATCACGTTGCTTTTTCTAAATATAATGAAGGTAACCTGAAATAAGTCATATTAAAAGAAAAATTTAAACCATTGCTTCAGACTGCACTTTAATCCCCCGATTTAGTGCCCTTGACAAATTATAAATAGTCACGAAAAAATATTTGTATCAAATGTATTTGAAAACAATTTTTCTAACACTTGAACCTTTTCAGTTCACAAAGTACAACGTAAAAAATTTCAGTGTATGTATACATATATATTTTTGTACATGCATTGAGTTTTGTACTTCAATTTAAACATTTTTGAGTCCCACTGCACATTATAATCATTATTTGATCAAAAAGCGCACTCGTCAAAATATTCAAGGCAATTATACTCACATTTTCTATTAAAAACTCGCAGCTCTGAAAGAAATCCCAAAGTCGAACAAAATTTTTCAGCAATAGCGTCACAACTCAAAATAATACTTTTTAGGTGCAATGTAAATACTCGGGCTCATATGCGCACATTCACAACTAAAAATGGTATTCTTTAGTTGATGCTGTTCAACCGAATTCGCTTAAGCAGGTGGTATAAAAACAGACATAACGGTATTTTTCCATTTAACGAAGAATGTAATGTAAACAAATTTTTGGCGATAGTTAGAGATTTGTTCTGTGAACTGATTTTTGGGAAAAAAACGATTTTGAAAAATTTTGAGTTGTGACTCTTTTTGATTTAGTGTGCGATATGTGGAAATTAACTTTGCACCAAGTGACATGAGCGCCCCCGCTTAAAAAACCTGTGAGTGAACCAAACGAAGTACATATGTACATGTACATACAAGGTGATCATTCCCACAACAGCCGGTTCTACGTACCGGAATGACCCGGGTTTTACCCGGCCAAGGGCTGTTATTTCAGTGTAACCCTGTCCAATTTGTCCAATCCCACTCCTAAATTGTCATCCTCGGAGCAATCCCTTGCAGCAGGGTTGCTCCAATGTCTCTTGCTACGGGCTGGTATCGAATCCAACCCCGGACCAAGAGACTGGATCTGCTGCGTCTGCTGGAAGAAAATATATGTTAAACGTTCACATTCCGTTCAATGCAGTAAATGCAAGAGATGGTTGCATAGATCTGGATGCTCAGGGCTTAGCCCTGCCATCCCCAGAACCCGTACTTTTGTCAGTACCTTTCACCACGTGCACTGTTTGTCGGCAAAGACTATATACGCCTGCGGCATCGGTTAAGTGCAATAACTGCCTTGGCCTGTGCCACATCCATATGTGCTCTGGGCTCGCAAAAAGGAACCTTTGGACGGATGCATTTATTGCCCCTTGCTGCAGTACTCAGCCGCCCTCCACGCCACACAACATCGGCCAAGACGCGCTGAACCCTAGACTGCGTCACAGCTTGGGACTATGCCCACCTCCACCTAGGCAACCGCATCCGTCCCTTACCCCCAGCATGCCTCCACCCTCCCTCCCGACACACTTAAAAATCCTACAGCTGAACTGCAGGGACTCTACCCTTGAATGCCAGGGCATAGCAGTCCGGACAGGCGACGTCGACCTGCGAGTGTTAAATATATACATTCCCCCTGTTACGTGCTGTCCCCGTGATTATCGCCCTGATATTAGTGCGTTGCTAAGGGGCGATAACTGCCTCATCCTAGGTGATTTCAACGCACATCACGATCTCTGGCACTCCAACTTGCCAGCAGATAGCAGAGGGCACGCACTCGCAGAGCAAATAGATAATTCGGCATTCTGTACATTGAATGGAGATGCCCCCACTAGGGTGGCAGGTAACTGCCACAGTTCGCCAGACATCTCCATTTCAAGTGCGGGCCTTATCAACCACGTTAACTGGCAACCTATGCTTACACTGGCATCTGACCACCTACCCATCCTACTAGACATCGAACGACCGTCCGACTTCATAACGACAGAAAAACGAACGTACATCAACTTCAGTAAAGCGGACTGGGACCGCTTCACGGACTTTACAGAGCACTCCTTCGCTGACCTACCCACACCGACGGAAGTATGCAAAGGTGAGAAAGAGTTTCGCAAAGTCATCGATTCAGCCTATGGCCGCTTCATCCCTGCTGCAGAATCCCGGAAATTCGGCCGAATTTCCCTGCGGAAGCAGCGGCAATGGCAAGAGAACGTGACCAAGTGAGACTCTTGAACCCCGCAGATCCAAGAATAAAGGATCTCAACGCAGAAATCCGTCGGACTGTCAATGATCATAAATTGAAGAAGTGGAAAGAACACCTAGAGTCATGCAACCTCTCCGGCGGGGTCGGCAAATTATGGTCGACAGTCAAGGCCCTATCCAACCCGACCAAATACAATGACAAGGTCGCCATTGCTTTCGGCGATAACGTCAAGTCGGACCCCAGGAAGTGCGCGAGCACATTCTGCCGGCAATTTATACTGCATTCTCCTGCGGATAGGGCTAAGAGAAAAGCCATCCGACGCGCGCACAAACACAAACACACAACCGCGCCCATTGGTGTCTCCGCTGCAGAGGTCAAGGAAGCTATAAGGAAGGCTAAACCTTCAAGATAACTCGGACCCGACGGAATTGCCATGAAGATGCTGAAACACCTAGGCCACGAGGGCCACAAGTACTTGGCGGCTCTATTCAACCTCTCACTGTCCACCTTCGTTATACCAGACATCTGGAAACATCCGACTGTGGTCCCCCTCCTAAAACCTGGGAAGCCGGCAAATCAAGGAGACTCTTATCGTCCGATATCTCTCCTTTCGCCGGTAGTGAAGTTGTTAGAGGCTATTCTGCTCCCATATTATACTGCAAACCTGCAGCTGGCCAATCATCAACATGGCTTCCGTAAAAACCATAGCACAACATCAGCTTTGAACGCCATCACGACGCAGATTAACTTCGGTTTGAACCAACACCAACCAAACCACAGGACGGTTCTCGTGGCACTTGACCTGTCGAAAGCCTTCGACACAGTCAACCACGCCACACTCCTTGAAGACCTGGAGGAGACACCGCTTCCCGCCGGCCTAAAACGATGGACCGCCAACTATTTGAACGGTCGGCTGGCGTCAGTGCAGTTTCGAAACGAGAGATGTAGACCTAGAAGAATTAGACAAGGGGTTCCGCAGGGTGGTGTCCTTTCTCCCCTTCTGTTTAACTTCTACATCTCGAGCCTCCCTCCCCCACCATAGGGGGTCTCCATCGTTTCGTACGCTGACGACTGCACTGTGATGGCCACGGGCAAAGGACCTTCCACGGACGAACTTTGTACTAGACTAAACGACTACCTGCGCGACCTTTCCTGCTTCTTCACAGAGCGGAACCTGACTCTTTCCCCGACTAAATCTACGGCGACGTTGTTCACCACGTGGAATGCGCAGATGGGGCGGGAGTTGAATGTCCACGTAGACGGTGTTCCACTACCTACTGTCAACCACCCCAAAATTCTAGGGGTTACATTCGACAATAGCCTCACCTTCGCTAATCATGCCACCGCAATAGCTTCAAAGGTACAAAGTCGCAACAAGATCCTCAAGTCACTGGCCGGCAGTACTTGGGGCAAAGACAAAGAAACGTTGCTGGTCACCTATAAGGCTATTGGCCGACCGGTTATTGATTATGCTGCGCCCATATGGTCGCCTAACCTTCACGACACCAACTGGAGGAAATTGCAGGTCTGCCAAAACACCGCCATCAGAACTGCGACGGGTTGTTTGCTTATGTCTCCTGAGTCTCATCTCCACCAGGAGGCTCAAATGCTCAACGTTCGCGAGCATGCGGAACTTTTAAGTAGGTAGTTCCTTCTGAGCTGCCACCGACCCAGTCATCCAAATCGACAGCTATTGGATGAAACTCCGCCCCCTAGAGACATAAGGAAACATCTCCGGAAGCATTATGATGAGATCCGGCATCACATCTCGCTGCCGTTTGATCTGCGGGACCATAGGCGGGCACTAAAGGACCTCCACACTGAGTCGGTGGACAGATCCCTCAGATCCCGGCCTGTGAACCCCGTTATTGGTGCCCAACCACCCGTTCTTGCTGAGGAAGAACGTGTCCTTCCGAGGGAGACTAGAGTCATGCTGGCTCAACTTCGGTCTGGATATTGCAATAGGCTGAACTCCTATTTGTCCAGACTGAACCCTACCATACCAAACACATGCCCTGCATGCGGTATGGCCCCCCACGACACGCAACATCTCTTTTCGTGTTCTTCGGAACATACTCTTCTAACTCCCTTATCACTTTGGTCCAACCCTGTTGAAACAGCGCGTTTCCTTGGACTTCCGTTAGAAGAGCCCGATGACAACTAGGAGTGTTCTGGCCCTTTGGGCAGGGCGAAGCACTGCTAACCACAACAACAACAACGTGTACAAGGTGATCAAATTAATATGTATGACATTACCTGCCTCAATGTATCCTTTCAAAATATTTTAAAAAGTTGTATAATTCGGGAAAATCATTAATAAATTAAAACCCTCTGTGAGTTTTTGACGCCGATTTGGCTAAAGCTTTTTTTCAATGCATTACAATAGCCTTCGTATTTTAGCTCATGCTATTAAACTATTGTAGCTAATACCTAGTCGCATCGGAAAAAACACTTATGTCTTTGGGACATGCCGGTTTTTGGGAATGCACCATTTTAATTTTAATAGAGTTTGAAATCTCAAACTTATTTACGAATTCCTTCTGTTTTTCAAACTGATTTTGCATAAATTGAATTTGGGTGAAAGCGTCGTAATATTGTTCTAAAATAAAGTTTTGTTTAGTTTTGTCGGCGGGCGTTATTTCCGCTTAAAAATCAAATAGCGCCGGCATATACGCAGACGTGGTCAAGAATGAGACCATCATGGGGGGACACAATATCTTTTGTACGAGTATGTGTAAAATCATATTTTGTAGCAACCCAGCAATTTAAGTAGTATAGTCATGTTTTTTTTCATGTATGTATACTCGACTTGTCACTCCTGGTTCAAATTGTTGTCGCATAGGTTATAATATCAAATTCATGTAAGAAATGTTTCGTTTAATGTTAAGAGTGTTTATTTAAACCCAAAACATGTCACACCTGTCTCCGCGGACAGATGCGATTAAGCTCTAATAAATTATCATGATATTCGAATGCTAATATTCGTTACATCCCTAATACACACATATATTATTATTATTATTATATAGTACATTTGTAAATACATAGACATGTACTTTATTTTCGACAGATTACTATTCTGGAATTAGGCAGATGGCGCTGCAGACTAGATCTTCCTAAAGTACATATGCAAACAATCGAAAAATGGGAATTGAATTTAAGATTGACAGGTTCATTTGTTAATTCCCTTATTTGTAAATACTTTCATACATAAGTACAATGTTCATTTTATTGCCCACGATGCTCATTTTGTGGTATTCCCCTTAATACATTTGTATTCGTACGCATAAGCATTAGAACTCAATCAATAAAGGGCAGTTAACAATACATGGATTATCCGTTTGAAACACTACAGCTTCATTTCCTGCGTCGACCAACAATTAACAGCCTAGCAAATTGAGTGGCTATATCTACATTATTATCATATTCATCCTGTTATGCAAGCGCTTGGAATTGCATAAAGATGCGACCCTTAATAAGTTTATTACTTCCACTTGACTATGTGAATTCGCATTTATTTACACTCATACCTTCATACATACATACATACATATTACCCCAACAAAAATATGATTAGTCTCGGATGCATCTGGGATGAGTCGTAAAGGAGCATGCGACTAATACCTGTTCTGATAACTTTGTATGGGTTGAATTTTTTTTACATCTAATCCACTTGATACCCAAACGGTTGCTTTTAACTCCTAAAAGTATGTTACATAAACTGAAAATAACTCTAAGAATGCTACACAAATTAAAATTTACATAAGTATATTAAATTATAGCCACCTCCAAACTAAAGGGATTGATTTAGAGATTAGTGGCATGTTTTTTGTTGGGACCTATGTGTGTACAAAAAAACCCTCCGAAAACTCCATTTTTATATAGTAGGTTCAACTTTTTGTTTGAGATTACTAATAATAGTTGAGAATAGTTAACAGCCAAACTATTTAAGAATATAGCAAGAAAATTGCAATATTTTAGGATAAAATTGTGAAGTGTTATAATGACTTTTATAGGTTGGATAGGTATGTGCTGATCAAATAAGTTAATTCGCTATTTCTTCGAGACTATGTATGCATGTACGTATCAGTAACCACGTAAGATAAGGAGGATTGAATATAAAACTTGAGATGTGGAGGATGTGTTAGATGTAATTGAAGAGGGTTGAGGGCGGTAACGGGATATGGTGTGGTAGTAGAGAAAAATAAATATATAGGGATAAAGTGTGAGAAAGCGAGGAGTGTGGTGAACAAAGTACATTTTTTAAATGTAGGCTAGTCAAATTTTAGGCATGACAAGTACATACATACATATGTATGTACGTACCTATATATTCCAAGTTTTTCGAAGTCGTAACTATTATCTATCCCGTAAATAAGTAGAGCTTTAATGTATTTATCAGGGACCGAAAATAATTGTTATTTTTTTCTTTCAGAAGAAAAGGTTACGAGAAAATTCCTTTTATGTGTTTTAGGGAATTTTTAACCATTATCATAAGAGGTATTTTATTTTATTATCGTAACCAATATCAATGAGAGATTTATATTTTTGGTTACGAATAACCCTTATCGCAAGTATGAAATTTTTTGGTTATCGGTGCCCCACTCGACAGCAAACTATTTTTGCTGAATAGTGGTAAATTTTTCCTCGAGGAACTTGTAGACATTGGTCATGCCACTCCAGCAACTCAAGTTGTTTTATATTGTTTGAATTTTTTTGCTACCGATAACCAAAAAAAATCATATTACTTACAATAATGGCTACTGCAAAAAATGTCTCTCTCATTTATAATGGTTATGTTGACCAATATAAAATATGTCTTACGGTAATGGTTAATTATAACCAATATTTGAATACATGGTTAAATAGGACCTTTTTATCAAATTTCTTATAACAGTTACGTTCCTGGTATTTATAAAAAATTGAGCTCAGATATTTTGGTTTGCATATTTTTAAGTAATTTAAATTTAGCATAAAGCTCGATTGTCGGGATATTGCGGAAAATCCACATTATTAAAAATAATGGTGTCAAGCCGTTTTCTCAGTATCCGGCTTACACTAACTGGCACTTTGTTTGACAGATAATAATTTGATCCATCTGGCTCTATTTTTATAACAATTTTGTTTTTTGCTTGCTCCGGGATTGCCACTTTATAGTCGAACTTGCTTAAAATGGTTGCTTTGTAATGGACCAAAACCCGTTTATCGGAACAATCGATTGGTCCGATCTTGCTAGTTCCGACAAATAATTAATCCTATACAAAAGAGCGCCCGCTTGCAAAATTTCCTTGAGATATCTCTAAAACCGAGGGACTTTTTTCGGTTCAAACAGATGGACGAACATGGCTAAATCAACTCAGCTCAGCGCCCAGATCTTTTCGATATACTTAATAATGGGTATATCTCTTCTTCTTCATTTACAAACATCGGGCAAATGTTAAAATACCATTTCATGTCCATGAAAGTTATAAAAAAATAAAATAATACAATAACTTTATTTCTAGAGTAGATCATAATTTATATATTCACAAGTTACCCCTTGTCCGGCGATGCTCGGACATAATAAATCTGGGTCAAAATTTTTCAAATCAACACTAAAAAATGTTTTCTCATATCTTTATGACTCGGTGTCTTTTCATAGCTCCCTGGGTCAAAAATAAGTTCCGAAAATATTTTCATATATTGTTGGCATCTCAAGGTACATACATACATGTGTGTGCATAAGTACAGTGTACACTTTTATCAGTTTTAATCAAATTAAAATTTGGCAAGAATGAGTTCAACAAAAATGGGCCCAAAAAGTGTGAATGAGGCTCGTTTTCGCGAAGTATCTCACCATTAACCTTTTGGAGCTCAAAAAACGTTCATTTGACTAAAATATCGTTTCAAAAATAGCTAAATTGACAAAAATTACACTTTCTAAAAAATCTTAAAAACTACTTCTAAATAAAATTATGTATTCGTATATAAGGAACCCTATACTAGCATCTGCAATGAAAAAAAAAGGGATTTCCTGAAAAATAAAGTTTTGAGCCCCGAAATTGGTGTAATTTAAATAAGCGCAGCGCGACTCTGTCTTCGATTAAAAACACTTCTGTTGTGAGTGGTAAAATAAATTATCACTAGATAAGAAAATATAAATAGCTTTCCCCATGTCCATGATAGGTATGAAAATAAAAATAATTTATAAAAAAACGGGCAATAGGGTGTTAACTACTTGCCCGTAAATCTTGCTTGTTTGTTATTCGATTTGCGTAATTTTTGGCAGGAGTATACTATATAGATACTATTGGGAAGCATCTCACTAACTTTCATGGAAATACCTTTTTGAAATTTCAAGCAATCGCTTTTGCAAATAGCAGACCTTTTTGCTGAAAAGTGGGCGGCGCCACGCCTACTTCAACAAAATCCACAACATTTTTTTACAGTTTAGTTTTGCTTAAAAAGCTTATTATGTGTTCAAAATCTTATTGATAAGAATAAAAGAATTATGGAAATATCGCGATTTTAATTTTACAAAGAAATTTTTCAGAACTGTGTTCAAAAAGCAGGCGTGTCCGTTAACCAATTATTATATTTTTACAGCAAAGAGTTAACTTTATATGTTGAACACTTTCTCCAAATATCGTTTCAATAAATTAATTTTTACCGGAGTTATGGCATAAAAAGTTTTGTGGAATAATCCACCATAAAATGGCGAGGCCACGACCATTTTTCAAAAATTTTGTGCATTCGACTTTCTTTTCCCACGAACACTTTAGAGGTAAAATAGAAATGATATGCAGCTAGTTTAAGCAAAGTTATTGCATATTCAATATACATATCTATGATCCTTTTCAAAATCTTTAGTATAAAATTGGGCGTGGACCTTACCCGATTTCGCTCATTTTTTTGGAACATCGCCGGCATTAATATAAATATGTGTGCTAAATTTGATTTTGCTATTTTGAGCGGTTTTTGATTTATGATTTATATTTCCAAATTTGACTTAATCAAAAGTGGGCGGTACCACACCCCTTTTTAAAAATTTAATCAAAAATTTATTTATTGCCTTAACGCTAAAGCGCACACCAAATATTATCCTTATAGGTGTATTATGTACTGAATAATCACTCTTTTTGTTTTTTCGAGAATATTATATGTATAGAAAGGTGGCGTTGCTTTTAACCGGTTTTGCCTTTTTTCAATAGCGCTCCGAGATAAGTGAAAAGGAACCTGAATACCAAATTTCATGGAGATATCTCCAGATTTACTCAAGTTGTCGTGTTCACAGACGGACGGACGTACGGACATGGCTCAATCAATTTCTCTTTTCCTCCTGAACATTTTGATATATATAAGTCAATATCTATCCTCGATACGTTTATGCCGTTACATACTACCGTTAGGCGAATGAAGTTAATAAACCTTGTGTTCGAAGCACTACTAGGTATAAAAATGATTGTGTGTATGTTTGTTTGGCGTCCAAAGTACTTAGCCGATCTCGATGATATTTTCACAGGGACTGTGACTATATTCTGTATTTAAAAATTATTTTGCGACAAAATTCTGGAAAAAACTAAGAAAAATTCTGTGCGACTTAATTATTTCGAGCCAAATTTCTGTTTCCAAAATTTTGAAAGTGTAAAATGATATAGGGTCAAAATTCTGTAAATTAAAATTCTGCAATATAAAATATGTTTCGCTAAAATTCTGGTTGTTTTTATTGTTGAAAAAAAAGCAATCATATTCTGATTTTTAAGATATAAAGGTGTTATTTACATAAGTGAAAATGAAAGCAATTGACAATTACAATACGTATATACATTCATATTGCAAAAAACAAATGAAGGGCTCAGAACCAAAAGGATCTAAGTGACATTTTTTTTTGAAATTGAGTTATACCCATATTTGTATAGTTAAATATGGTGTTTATTTGTTGGCAAAGAGATCCCAGTCATTTCGGGCATTGTAGTGAGATCTATTTCCCATATTATAAATGCCCTACCCATATTTTACATAGAATTTTCCAAAGGCAGTAAACTTTAAACTTGAATATTTCAAATCAATTTCGGAGTCACTTAGATCCTTTTGGTTCTGAGCCCTTCAAATTACTTAACAATTAAATTTTTAGTAATTCTTTTGAGAAAACAAATTAATTGGTTAAAATGTGCTTCCTTTTGGAAAACACTTTTCTGCTGCAGATATTATACCCAACTCAAAATCACTTATAATGCGTTCTGGATGTAAGCTGCTGCAGATATTATACCCAACTCAAAATCACTTATAATGCGTTCTGGATGTAATTGTATTCCATATCCTTCAGCTAGCTGCATAAGTTCATAAAATAAAGTTTCATAGCTAAAAAGAGATGCTTTGCTCATGATACAAAATACAAGGGGTATTATTTGCCCTTCAATACGCCCATGTATTGAGAAAAGTTGTCGCATTATAGTAGGCACAACATCAGGGCCGGACTTGAGGTATTTGCCGCCCTAGGCTGTTTATTTTTGTGCGCCCCCCCCCCCCCCCACTTTTTAAAAATTCTCTTGGATATTTATATGAACTAAAAGAAATCGTAACAAATAATATCTACATACTTTTACTTTTTTATTTATATTAATAATTCCATATACATATACATTCAAGTAAAATTGAATGGGCTACAAAATTGCGCATTCAAAAAAATTCTAAGAATTATTTATAAAAAACTGAAAATTTGGTGAAAAATTTTTGAAATTCATTAAATTTTATTTTAAGTACTGTACCCCGTTTCTGTACGAAAATCGAAAAAACTCTCGATTTTAATGTCGTCACACTCGACTCAAACATTTTAAAAGTGTGAAGTACTTTTACGATCAAAAAACGGACGTATAAAGATTCATATACGAGTACTTTTTCGATACATTTACGAAACTCATTTTAAAGCGAAACAGTATTCGTAGGCGAATCGCAAACGGATATCATTAACGATATTTTATCAGAGTTTTCTTCGAGAAAACATCAGTTTACGAACTCGTTAACGATGATTTTGCTAACTGGGAAGCCTATAAGAATCAAATTTGTACATTGAAATAAGGACGCCAAATTGATTTTTTATAATTTTTGAAAACTAATTTAATACCTAAGACAGACATATGGTTTCTGTACCACAATGTGTACTACAATGAAAGCTCTGGAAACCATGTAATAGCATAGTGACACACATTTGGTTTTCTATGACGTTGGCATTTATCAGCTGATTAAACAAAATAAAAAAACAAAGTTCAAAATAAAAAAATAAAAGAAAAATGAACTCAATGAAATCTCGAAACTGCGAGCTCCTTTGCCAGCTGCGTGTACATCTTTGCATATACATTTATGGCTATTTTTATGTGCTCCACGCAGCTCATGGCTAAATTGAGCCCACACTGCAATTATTTTTTTTAATTGCGTCGCTTCCAACGTACTTTTTTGATTTTTTTTTCCATTTCTGATATAAATTTTCTGATTTTTTTTAATTAATATTTTTTGTCAAAATGACATAAAACACCTGATTGTGAGAGAAGAATTGGCTGTGTTCATTGCACTGCAACGTAGTACAATTAGCAACTCCACTCAATTTCAATGGTTTCTGGCCTGCTTTCATGGTACGGAACTCCATATGCTTTCGAACTAAATTAGGAAAACTGGCGACACACACATGGTTTCCGCATTATACTATTCTATGTACCATATGTCTGTCCTAGGTATTAAATTTTTTTGTTGAACTTTGAAAATTTTGTGTATCTACTTTTGACCAGTCGAATAATTTTTATCAAATTAATCTTTTGTGTTTTTGGCGAATCAATGTTTATTGGGACTCATTAATTGTGGTTGTCAGTATTGGCTGTTTCAATGAAATGCTCAGTGCTCTCTAATAAAACATACTTTGCAAAATTAAACCCGAGAAAACGGATATTTGACAGCAAAGTAGACTGGTGTTTGTGTGCGTAACAACAGATACGGCGGATACGGCAAAATAGAATTTGCTTTAAAATCGACGTACGTGACGAATTGGCGGACTGATTCTGTTCAAGCTATAAACGCTCTGTTGCACACACTTTATGCATTTTCGCGCCTTTATCTGAATGCTTGCGACTGATGATCCATTAAATGAATGAACAAATTCCTTATTTTAAATTATTTGAGACATAAATAATTATCCAATATAATTTTTTTCCTTACACATTTGATTTAAAAATCTGTCGTTAGGTTTTAAAAATTTTTCGCCTCCTAAATGGCGCCCTCCAAAAATTTGGCGCCCCCAAAATTTTGGCGCCCTAGGCTACAGCCTAGTCAGCCTATATGGTAAGTCCGGCCCTGCACAACATCGAAAGTTCCATCCATAATCCAACAGTCGCTTTGATTAAGTAATTTCCTGCAAAAAACCGAAATACTCCGTTCCATACTCCATAGAGTACTCCTTAAGGAGTATCGGAGTACTCCAACACTTATCCTCGCTCATATAAAAAAGGTGGTCCAATTTACATGGCGATGGCCGGTAATTGGATCACCTAATCCGACTCGGAGTACTCCATTTCTTTGCTTTTGAATACTCTATAGACCACCTACATGAGAGTACTCCCAAAATACTCCTATTGGATTACTCTATGGACTATTCAACAGCAAAGCGAGAGAGGGAGTAGGTGGTCCTCAAAAAGAACACATACTCCCTCTCTCGCTTTACTGCAAAGTACTCTATAGAGTAATATTTTGCCAGCATTTTCAAAGTACTCTCACGTAGGTGTTCCATAGACTGTTCAGCAGGGTGCTCCGATATGGATTAGGTGATCCAATCACCGGACATGGGCTTATAAATTGGACCACCTTTTTGTATGAATGAGGATAAATGTTGGAGTAGGTACTCCCATACTCCAACGTTTTTTACAGGGTTGTATTGACGATTTACTACCACGTAAAATTACTAATTCATTTTGAACATATTTTTCAGATAGAATGCAAAGTTCATTTTGCAAAACATACAAACTTAATGGAATATCTATTTCTTCCAGCGCCTTATGGCCCCGTCACATTCACTTTTTTCACGCAGCATCATGCATTGACAGTTGTATCAAATGTGTGTATTTGCATGGGCAACGACACATCGAACGTCACTAGCGCCATCTGATATAAAAAGTTTGCCAACTTTTGAAATTTGCTGCAAAATGCGTAAGAAGAAGCATTTTTTCATATATTCATTGTGGCGCTAGCACAATGCTGCGTAAAACGCAGGTATATGCGGAATTTCTATGTGTCGGGGCCATTATTCTATTTATTTTTCGTTTTTGAGCTATTGCAGTTGGTAAATAATCACGGCTCTCGGCAGGGGTCTCAACAACAGATTTTTGGATTATTTGGCTTGTAGTTAAGAAACCTTTTTTTGCATAATTTTTCACTAAATTATTTGCTTTCACTATATTAAGGCCATCAGCAAAAGGCTCATGAGAGTGACATTCAGAATACTTTCTAATATGATGTAGGTTTTCACTTACATAATTCTGTGGTAACACGCGAACGACATTTGCATTGTATTCTTTTGGAACAGGCCCAATTAAATGTTTTTTTTTGCAGACCGCTCCAGATAGTAAAAAAATCCGTCAATAACTAGCATACTTTTTCCTTTGTTAGATTTTATTACTGACACTTTTGCCATATTGATGACAAGTTGCATTAATTTCCCAGGGCACACAGAAAGATTTAGGTATGTATACTAAATTTTAAATTTTTAATTAATGAGATCAGTGTTATCAGTAGAACGCTGATCAGTGTTATAAACACTGATCAGTGTTATAACTCTCACTTTCAAAAACTTAATACCCAAAAACCATCAGTACTTTTTCTGCAACCTTTTTATGACAAGTAAATCTAAGCGTCACTTTGATTTCATAGCCAACTATTAACTCTATATAACCTTTTTCTGACAAGTAAGTTTTACTACAGTGCGCGCTACCCTAACCAGGCATCATATTAATGCTCCAAGTTTGAATAAGGATCCGACATATATGTATATTTTTTTATAACATATGTATACATATTTTTTTGGTATGTAGTGAATCACAATTAGCTTTTCAGGTTCACAGGTTAAAGATAGAATATAAAAGAAGGTAATTCTTTGCGACCCTACGTAACTGCTAATACCCGTCCAAAAATTATCGGGAGGGGTATCAAAAGACGCGTTTTGACCTCTGTAACAAGGATCCGGAATCGGAAAACAAATATTTTTAGTAGTTTGCGAGATATTTGTGTTCTGCACATAAAAAACATGGACCGGGCCCCCAAACAGGATTTGACATGGGTAATTTTTTTGTTTTTTGTTAATAACTTTTCACTGAAATAAAATATTTGTTTTCCGATTTCGGATTCTTGTTACAGAGGTCAAAACGCGTGTTTTGATACCTCTCCTAATATTTTTGGACGTGTATTAGCAGTTACGTACGGTCGTAAAGAATTACCTAAAATAATATCACCTTTTTATAAACTATTTATTTGTGTTTTTCAAAATCCTGTTTTGAAAAATCAGAAAAGCATATGGATAAAGAAAAAAGTGCGCAGACTGAGTACATTACAGGCTATTTATAAAAGTGGGCGGTGCCTCTCCCCCATGCATATAAATATATTTAAATTTGTAATAGGAGTCAAAAGTACTCAAACGATCTTTATGAAATATTCAAAGTAGACTTTTGGGAAAGTGGGTGGTCGCACACCCCCATAGTGTCCCTTTTTGCGGTCCAAACTTTATCACAAATCCTTAAGATTCTTTCACAGTGGGAATATGCGCAATTTTATATTTTGTTTTGTTATTAAAAAAATCATTAATAATATCATCTTTGCAAGTACCAAATTCTAGCATTCTTTCTGCACCTATTAAACATACATTTCATACATACATCGTTCACCCATTTTGCTTATTTTCTGTGGGCTTACTCCAAATGTCTAGCGTAGTATAAATCGTATTTAGTTCCGAAGTTCTATCTTACACCATTCTGAAGTTATTAGCAGCTGAATTCGAAAATTGCTTGACGCATTAGTGGGCGATGCCACCTTCCAAAATTTAGCTAAAGCCATATGTATATGTACATAATAAGAAAGTCCTTGTAAACCTTGTAAATATATAAAATGATCTGCTCTAGAAAGAAAGTTCTTGTATTATTTGGGCATTTTAAAATGTACCCTGCATTTTTTTTTTAATATTTTGACTTCGAAGCTGGACAATCCTTATCCGTAACAGGATTTTTGAAGGCTATCCTACATATTTATTCATAATAAAATGCACTTTACAAAAATTAGTTAAAATATCCCTAGGGCGGCATAATTTGAAGGGCGGAAAAATTTATGAAGTGCTATAGAAAAGTCATAGCAATCATTTTAGTTTTATGAATGCTCTTTATCCGTAAAAGTTTTGAATTATTGTATTCTGTTTCTTAATCGCCATATTTAACCACCTATTTTTTACATTTTACTCAACTTATGTAACGTAAGTGTAAGTAGATAAGCAAGCAATGAGATTATTAAAAAAAAACTAGTAAGGAAGTCTAAGTTCGGGTGCAACCGAACATTAAATACCTAGTAGTGATCTGTTTTGGTATCCCAATTTACTCAGGTCTATTTTAATAACGGAAAAGTTGTTATAAAGACAACTGATTGTTTTCGATTAAAAACACTTCTTTTGTGAGTGGTAAATTCAATTATCACTAAATAACAAAATATAAATAGCTTTCCTCATGTTCATGAAAGGTATGAAAATAAAAAAAATTAATTTAAAAAAAGGCAGTAGGGTGTTAACTACTTGCCCGTAAATCTTGCTTGTTTGTTATTCGATTTGCGTAATTTTTGGCAGGAGTATACTATATAGATACTATTGGGAAGCATCTCACAAAATTTCATTGAAATACATTCTTGAAATTCCAAGCAATCGCTTTTGAAAATAGCAGAGCTTTTATGCTAAAAAGTGGGAGGCGCCACGCCTACTTCACCAAAATCCTAAAAATTTGTATACAGTTTAGTTTTGCTTAAAAAGGCTAATATGTGTGTAAAATCTTATTTATATAACTTATACAATTATGGAAATATCGCGATTTTAATTTTACGAAGAAATATTTTAGAACTATGTTCAAAAAGTGGGCGTGTCCGTTCACCGATTTTGTTTATTTTTTCAGCAAAGAGTTAGCTTTATATGTTGAACACTTTCTCCAAATATCGTTTTAATAAATCAATTTGGAAAGTTTTGTGGAATAATCCCCCATAAAGGGGCGGGGCCACGCCCATTTTAGAAAAATTTTGTGCTTTCGACTTTTTTTGCCCACGAACACTTTAGAGGTGAAATAGAAATGATATACAGCTAGTTTAAGCAAAGTTATAGCATATTCAATATATCCATGATCCTTTTCAAAATCTTTCGTATAAAATTTGGCGTGGACCTAATCCGATTTCGCTAATTTTTTTTCGAAATATTGCCTGTATTAATATAAATATGTGTGCTGAATTTTATTTTGCTATCTTGAGCGGTTTTTGATTTATGATTAATAATACAGTAGAATCGCGAAAAAGTTAACCAAACCGTTCCAAGGGTGTTTTACTTTTCCGAAATATTAACTTTTCCAAAGGGTTCTCGAATTTGAAAAAAAACACGGAAATAAACATAATTTTGGGAATATAAAATTTAGGTTCAATTTATTTGCAAGACTCACTTTTACTCGTAACAAAACAGAAACTTAGATTTAGTTTGTACTTTTTCACATTTTACATACATATATGTACATATTAATTTGTAAGGGCTGGTTTAAAGAAGCGGTCTAGACTTGTTTGTTTCTTTTCTTTTGTGTAATAGCTCCTGATAATTTTCGTGCGCATATTAATAAGATCTGATCAATCGGTTTCCACGAATACCTTCATCGATTTTTCTTAAAATCTCAGCTTTTTGATGCAAATTTAATCTGATTTGCAATGATTTTTTCTGCTTAGTTGACATTTTTTAACACACTAACTTTAAACAACTCACAAGCTCAAACGTTCATGACAAACTACGTATGTACCAACCGACACCGACAATAATTTTTTACATACAAATTCGGAGAATACATAGCAATAAGGGGAATACCCGAGCTTGTTTTTCTTGCCAAACAAACGGTTGGATTTGAAAAAATAGATAAGCTCGAAAAAGTTGACGAAAAGTTAACTTTTTAGAGCGGTACGTGGACGCTCAAAATCGGTCAACTTAGCCGAAGGTTTAACTTTCTCGCGAGTTAACTTTTGCGCGATTCTACTGTATTTCCAAATTTGACTTAATCAAAAGTGGGCGGTGCCACGCTCTTTTTTAAAAATTTCTTCACAAATTTATTTTTTGCCTTAACGGTAAGGTACACACCAAATTTTATCCTTATAGGTGTATTATGTACTGAATAATCACTCTTTTTGTATTTTCGAAAATATTATATATATAGAAAGTGGGCGTGGCTTTTAACCGATTTTGCCTATTTTCAATACCGTTCAGAGATATGTAAAAAGGAACCTGCATACCAAGTTTCATTGAGATATCTCAAGATTTACTCAAGTTATCGTGTTCACAGACGGACGGACGGACGGACATGGCTCAATCAATTCCTCTTCTCCTCCTGAACATTTTGATATATATAAGTCAATATCTATCTCGATTCGTTTATGCCGTTACATACTACCGTTAGGCGAATGAAGTTAATATACCTTGTGTGCGAAGCACTACTAGGTATAAAAATTTTAAATAAATAGCGCAACTGTTGATTGCAGTTATGAAAGTTTAGTAAAAATCGGGAGATTGGCAGTCTTATAAGCGCGGTTGCCACTTTGGTCCAATTGGACCAAAATTGGTCCATAAAAATCCATTTGGTCCATTGGTCCATTTTTTTTCAGGTTTGGTCCATTTTTGGCAAGTGTTCACGATTTTGGTACTTTTTCTTCTTCATTTGGCTAAAATTACATAACACTGCTCCCAAAATTTGGTCGGTAAGTGGAAAAATAATGTGTTAAAATTGTTACACAATGGAAACTTTTGAGGCTTCAGAATCTTAACCTTAGGTCAGATATGGATGTTTCCGCTTTTTGGGAGAAAGTTGGCTTACATAGGAATGGTATGAATGAGAAAAGTTTTGCAGACTTAATCAATATCGTATACGACTTAATGAGTATGCTACATAGTTACATACATAGTTCGGCAGCCGCAGAGCGCAAATTTTTCGAACTTTCCCTAATTAAAACAAATTAGAATTTGCTTCAATTAATAATATTATGCTGGCCAAAGAACTTTTCTCTAAAACCCATGCCCTCACTATATTTGGTCTGTCAAAGATATAGGCTGGCAATAGAAATTGAAGAGCTTATTGCAATTTATTATTCTGCTGTATGTTTTTGTCATAAAATTATTCAAATATACATACATATATAATAGGCAACTTTTTTGTAACTTTCATTTTTTTTACATACATCGAAGTATTGTGGCAGATACCTACCGAAATAAGTATGTAGTGTGGGAAACTTTGAACTACTAAATATTTTAATGTGCATAAATATGTACATATCGTTAGCTTCATAAGAAAAGGTGCTAAGTCAACTTTTTTTAGAAACTGAGATTTTAATGCAGTAAGATGCTACAACTAAAAATACATCGTATACCAAACAAAAAGTTACCATAATGTTAGTTTTACATGTTGTAATGTAGTGATATGCAAATGTGCTAAGTCAATAAAAAAAAATATTACAACAAATCAACGTGCTAAGTCCACATGAAAATGAAAATTATTCATTTCATAAAATTTTTTTATCTCTACATACATATAATAAAATTGTAACAGGTCGATGTCTGTACATGGCAGATATCAACAAAAAATTGATTAGGGGAAGCATTATTAAACGAGTAGAATCCAAATCAACCATTTTTTTAATTTTTGTGTGTCTGTCTGTCCGTATGTTTGTGGTCGTATCAATAAAAGTACTGAATGGAATTGAATGAAACTTCTCCGTTGGATTGTCAGACGCTCAACCTAAGGTTTAAGATATTAGTTATCTCAATCCGGTTTTGGAGTTATCGCCCAATATGTGGACCAGGGGTGACCAAAAATGTCTTAGTACAATATGGATGTCAAACGAAAGGTGTCAATGAGTGCTGTAATATGCGATGCTATCAATTGAAATATCCCAAATGGTTTCGGAGATATCTTGAAGTTATCGACGAATATGTATTTGCAAAAAAATTTGTTAGTACAATATGCGTATCAAACGAATGTTATATGAGATGCGCTTAATTTGAATATCTCAAATGGATTCAATTATATATCTTCAAAAATTTCGGACGGAAAAAGAGAAGGGTGGGTAGATGCCATGTCCTACAGACATCTACCTGTTACAATTTTATTATATGTAGAGATATGTATGTATTTCAAATTTCGAAAACTGGCCCAAATGTATTTTTTAATTGTTGTTGTGAACTATACAATCAAGTGCGTATAGGCTATAATGATTAAAATCGGACTCAGTCTGTTATAAGTTCTGATACGCAGCGAAGCACGCGGGCCTTACTAGTATATTGATATACAGTTATTACTATACCACTTTTATAAGCTGGTCCCTGAGGTATGGAGATGGTGTTCTTAGCCTCAAATATCGAATTTCGCAGGTTCTTTAGAAAAGGTTGTTTCTGGCAGCTTACCGGCATTATTTTACCTAAATCTATAAGCGTATTCCTGCAATTAAAAGCTTCTCAGAAAAAATGCATCTGCCTTGCCAACAATGGCGGACCCAGGGGGAAGGGAATTTGACCACTTCCCGTTCAGTTTGAAACTTTTTTCCCCACATTCTATCCCGTTTATGTCTACGGCAACGAACTAAAGTAAAGGCGTTTTTTAATAGTCTAACTTAGACATTTTGTCATCTCCTTTCCATTTGACTTTTTAGCTGTACCTAAACATTTCCAAATTTTAAGGTTTTTGGGCAACACATTTTGACCGATAAAATTATCGAAATATATCGTAGTCTAAGTGAAACCTGGGGACCTCCCCTTTCATTTGATACCCATATTGTAGGGAAATTTTAGGGCGATCACATTTTTCTATGAAAAAATAATTTAAAAGAAAATGTGCTAAGTCGACCAAAAAAAAAAAATTATGGAAGGAAAATGTGCTAAGTCACAAAGAAGCTCATAACTTTGCACACGCTTTATTTTAAAATATGCCGATGACGGGTACTTTAGCACGCTCACATAAGGAAGGAAACTGCATTTTCAGATTTTAAAAATAGCAACAACAGGAAAAGTTAGGATGTTTTTTGCCTCTCCTGAAAAGTTAGAAAATATTGACTTAGCACCTTTTCTTATGAAGCTAACGATATGTATATAAGACTGAAAAATGCACCTATATGTTATGAAATGTATTTCAAATTTGTTTAACGTGCAATGTGAATTAATGCACTTCTTTTTTGTTATTGTTATATGTATTATTTTTTAAAAATTACATAGTTTGTGTATTAATAAGAAGAAAAAAAATTTGGTCCTCTTTTTTGAGATTTGGTCCATTTTTGGTCCAAAAAAAAAAAAACATGCTGTGGCAACCGTGCTTATAAGTGTGTGCAAATTTTATATTCAATTGTGAGCAAAAAATTGATTAATCAAATATGAGTGGTTATAGAAAAAAATTTAGCGGTGCAGAATATCGTAAAAGAAAAGCAGAAGAATCTACAAAAATAGATACATATGTAGCCTATCAAAAAAAATTCCAAAAATATCTTGTTTTATGACAAGCTCAAATAAGCAGGGACCCCCAATAATGATTAATTTTGTATTTTTAATGCCAAAACTCAAAGGCTTCCTCCTATCGTAGAACAGTTTCAAGTACATGAATGAGCATGTCTCTTCATGCTCAACCGAAATCTACAATGACTGAACAAAGTTTGAGTGAATCCTATATAAATTACAACTTAATCATTACTTTTGAGTTTTATTTTTTTGAGTGAAAATAAAACTTACTCTTGACTTTTACATTTTTGATCGACAGAAAACCCCATTCTTTGAGCGATATTTCATCGTTCAAGGATAAAAATTAAGTTCCGAGTTTTAAGTTTTTTCGCGGATCAAAAAACTCAAAAGGCCGCTGCTTAATCAAAAAAATAAGAATAGTTCTATAAGACCGTACGTAACTGCTGATACACGTCCAAAAATATCGGGAGAGGTATTAAAAGACGCATTTTGACTTGAAGAATCCGAAATCGGACAACAAATATTTTATTTAATAGGTTATTGCCAAAAAACCAGGCCCAGGTCAGATCACAAACGGGGACGTGATCCATGTTTTTGATGTGCAGAACACCTAGACAGCCTTCAGCCGCGCTTATAAAAAATAACCCTCAGCCGGTCCAACACCGGCTCGCTGTCCCCAGTATTTCTGCGCGGAACACACTCTTTCAATTTTTTCGCATGCCCTAATATGTGATTAGAACAAACACATGAACATGACAGAAAATTTGCAACTTTAATGTGCAAATATCTTGCAAACTACTAAAAGTATTTGATCTCCGAAGGCGGATTTGCATTGCCGTGACCTAAACCCGTCTTTTGATAAGTCTCCGGATATTTCTTTACGTATATTAGCAGTTACGTACGGTCGTATAGAATTACGCATTAAATAAATACCAGTTGCTTAGCCCGCCGTTACTCGCGCGGGGTGAAATTTCTTTGTTAATACTTGCACCAGGACCATGAATGCTCTAATAGCTTAACGTTTTGAAGTCATTTTTTTTACCAGTGCACGGTGATCAGCATCACTCTTACCGTTGAGCTAAACGCAATCAAAGTTTTGTTGGGGTGAATTTTTCTAGTCAAGCACACAAAAACTTCACAGCGAGAATTTCAAAAAAAATGGTCAACATCTGGAAATAGGGGTCAAAAACCCTTTTTTAATTGTTTCAAGGATATATCTGAATCTTTAACAGGTCGATGTTTTTACATTGCAGATATTCCAAAAAAATTGATACGGTCAATCATTATTAAGCCAATAGAATCCAAATCAACCATTTTTAAAATTTTTGTCCGTCTGTCTGTCTTTCTAAGTGTTTGTGGTGGAATCACTCAAACACTGCAGAATGGAATTAAATGAATCTTTCGTCATTTATTAGTAGACGTTCAACTTAAAATTTAAGGTATCCCTTATTTCAATAACTCGGAAACCGGTGGGCCAGGGGTGACCAAAAATGTGTAAGTACAATATGGGTATGAAACGAAAGGTGCTTACGAGTGATTTCATCATCAATGTGATAAATTTCATTATCTTAGCTTGTTTCGGAGATATCCCTCGCGTGGGTGTACTGTGGCACTTCATTTTATATGAACGTCTACTAAAAAATAACGAAAGATTCATTTAATTCCATTCAGCAGTGTTTGAGTGATGCTACCACAAACACTTAGAAAGACAGACGGACAGCAATTTTAAAAATGCTTGATTAGGATTCTCTTGGCTTAATAATGATTGACTGTATCAATTTTTTTGGAATATCTGCAATGTACAAACATCGACCTGTTAAAGTTTCAGATATATCCTTGAAACAATTAAAAAGGGGTTTTTGACCCCTATTTCCAGATGTTGACCATTTTTTGAAATTCTGGCTGTGTAGTTTTTGTGTGCTTGACTAGAACTACAACTTAAGGTATGTCCCGTAAAAAGTTAATGCTCGCTGTCACACAGTATGATAGGTCGCATACAAAAAGTTTCATTACCTTAACTATGAAACTTCAACGCGATTTCCAGAGGTTTCAGGCCAACTTTAGACCTAAGGTTTCTTCAGCAAAGTTGCTTATAATGACCCCTAGAATAGTTTCCGCTATGGCGATTTTTCACTTTTTAAATCAACCCACTCTAATGTACATACACTATGTACATACATCTGGTATATGCAGTGATGGCAAGCAACATGTAGTATATACATCTGGTATATGTGAACATTCGAGCATGTGTTCGAACTTATAAGTACGTACTTGAATAATTATAAACGAATAATTCCGAACCCTGCTTACAGCTAATACAAACTCTGTTAATTTAAATATACATAGGACCAACCCCATTTATCGAAACAATCGGTTGTATCGGCTTTTCAATTCCGAAATTTATAGGCCAAAACCCATTTATCGAAAGTATCGATTATATGGGAGCTATGCATTATGCAGAGGGACTAGTTTGCTTTCCAACAGACAGACGGACGGACGGACAAACGGACATGGCTAAATCGACTCAGCTCATTTCGGTATACTTATTGGTGGGTCTATCTGTTCTTTATCTCATACCTAAAAACATCGGACCAGGGTTATAATACCATTTCATGTTCATGGAAATTACTCTGTTATACTTTTCTGCAGTGTTCCAATATAACACTGGACCACGAATTTCAACTTTTTCTCTTTACCAGAAACGACGTTATGAAATTCGTATGTAAAACCACCTCCTGATTTCGAAAATCGAGTTCATTTTTGATTCTATGGTACCGTTTTCGAGATATTTTCAATTTACCGTTATACAAAAAAACAAAAAGACGGCTCCCTTTAATTACGTATATTTCACGAACGGATCAAGCAATTGCAAAAAGGTTTACTGAATCAAATCACAAAAAAATTTGGTGTACATGCATCATACATTATTTTTTTGCTCAACCAGATAGTTTTCGAGATATTAGCTTATCATTTCAGATTTTTGTTTTTTTTTTATGAAAAAATATGAAAAAAATTACTTTTTGCGAGGGCAGCATTCCAAAACCACAACTTGTTTTCCCGATATTTTTTCTTTACGTAAAGCTCTGTTTAATTAGAAAACAGATAAGCTATCATCGAAGAAAATCGATGCAAAACTACGTAAGTTATTAACGACCAAATAAACATACCCAGGTTGCGCAATTTCAACGTATTCCTCAAAACGTATGGAGAGTGGAATATCTAGCTATGCTCTGTTTCTATTGAGTTAAAATTTCAATTTATGAATGAAATTACCCATATTTTTAACTTTTTTTTAAATTTATTTATGTTTATACATACTATATTCTAACAATCTTTATCGTATTTTGATTTTACTATGTGAAATAGTTATGTGTTCTACTTTGATGCTTGTTCTTTTTAGGATCGGTTTCTATTATGAGAAACCAGCAGTAATCGCCCATCATTGCGACGTCCCAGAACCCTTGATATCGATTCTCAATTAATTTCATTTGCTGGTGAAACCTTTCGCCATGCTCGTCACTTTCGCTGCCAAGATTTGCCGGAAAAAAGCTCTAATGTGAGTGCAGAAAGTGAACTTTTAAAGACATATTTACGCCTGGAAAGAAAATATTAGTTAGGTAAACAAGTTATAAAATTTTGGGAAATTAATTTTAATAAGCCTTTAATATTTACCCATTTTTGCATAATTATTGATTAAGTCGTTCACTATCTGCTCGTAGTTAGGGCTTTTGTGTCTACCGAGAAAAGAAGCAACGACCTTTTCAAAGCATTCCCACGCTGCTGCCTCAACTGATGAGAGTAGTCCTATGAATTGATTATTGCTGATCAACTTTTTTATTTGTGGTCTAACAAAAATTCCTTCCTTTATCTTGGCTTGAGAAATATCTGGAAAAATTGTTTTCAAATAGTCGAATGCTTCGCCTTCTTTGTCCAAAGCCTTAACAATGTTTTTAATGAGGCCGAGCTTGATGTGTAAGGGTGGAAGTATGATTTTTCTTTCTTGATAAGAGGGGTGTATTTGATGTTATCCACACAAACGGTAAACTCGACTCTTACCGGCCAATCCTTTCTGACGTAGTGGTCCTTACGAGCTCGGCTATCCCACTTGCAGAGGAAGCAGCAGTGTTTGGTGTAGCCACTTTGTAGACCGCATAGCATTGCAACGACTTTGAGATCAGAACATATTTTCCAATCATGCTCTTCATATTTGATAAACTTGAGTAGTTTTTGCATTTCCTCGTAGGTTTCCTTTGTATTTACTGCATGCGCGATCGGGATAGAAGGCTTTTTGTTACCAATATGCAATAATACAGCCTTTAAACTCAGTTTATTGCTGTCTATGAACAATCGCCACTCTTTTGAATCATATGTTTGACCAAACACTTTTAATAAACGAGGAATGTCGTTGCAGTAGCATATACTATCTTTCTTGGTATAGTGTTTGGAAAATGGTTCGTGACGAGTTCTACAATATATCACCTTAACATCGGATGACACAAATTTAAATTGTTGCATACGAGAAGTGTGGATCTCGGCCTTTTCCTTGGATAGTTCCAAATGTCTTTCCCAATCATTAAGTTGTGATTGTGACAGAACGTTTCTCTCGTTTCCCATGCGAAATTCAGTACAACTTGATTCCCCGCACTCAGATATTACTGTTGACAATGAAACTGGATCCGCGACTGCCGTTGAATGTAGTACTGGTGTCACTGTAGGTACGCTGGCATAGGTTACTTTTCTTGATCTTCCAACGCCAAGTACTGTTGTTGGACAAATATAACACTCTATTGAATGGCAAGTAGGTTCTCTCCATATCATTGGTGTATCAAATTTTATTTGTTGTCCTGATTCCGACTGAATCAATTCTACTCGACACGATGTACACAAAGTGTTCGGTGTCCATGGTTTTTCAGCATTTTTAGGCTCAATGCCAAAATACTTGGAGTATAAAGTTTTGAAATGATCTGAGAACACTCGTCGTCGCCTTATGATAGTATATTGGCCACACATGAAACAGAACATATCTGGATCGTTATTACACTCAAATTCTCGCGTCCTTTTACTCATTTTATTTTTTTTAATAAATCACGGTTTTGAAATTTAACTTATGAACTGAACTTTCTCGGCGAGCCTTGCAGATGTTATGAAGTGTTAAGGCACATTAACTCATATTTATACTCGGAACAAGAATAAAATTGAAAAAATCAAATCTTACCTAGACAGAAAGGTTCCTTTTTATACGAAGTCGGGAAAAGAAAATACTACCTGCTTTAGATATAGGCTTTAAAAATTTTCTGTGTCTTATAATTTTGAAAATCTACCTGCATACTTACACATAAGTGACGGAAATATGTACATGTTTATAACTACATGCCTACAGTATGTTTCGAACCCAACCACTCTTCCTATCGATGCAACAACTCTACCTACTATAAAACAATTCGAGTATTAAAAGTACTATTTGATTTATTTATCCGGATAATATCCCATTTGCACTTTATACCTTTAATATATGTATGTATACATACTACATACATTGAAGTTGCGCAACCTGGGTATTTTTATACCCAGCGTACTAGTACTAGTACAAGGGTATATTAATTTTGTCCACATAACGGTACTATGTAACGGCACAAAATAATCGAGTTAGATATAGAGTTCCATATATGAAAGTTCTTAGGTTGAAAAGAGGAATTGATTAAGGCATGTCCGTCCGTCTGTCCGTCCGTGTACACGATAACTTGAGTAAAAATTGAGATATTTGCATGAAATTTTGCATACAGGTTACTTTCTGGCCAAGGTAGGTTGCTATTGAAAATGGGCGAAATCGGATGATAACCACGATATCGAAAATTTCGAAAAACGTATAAAACGGGTTAATTCAATATCAGAAGCAGCTACAATGATAAAATTTGCAATATGTATTGATTTATATGTTCTAAGGCGGATTTTACCAAATTTTTTGAAAAGGGGCGTGGCACCGCCGCCATATATTTGAAGAAATTTTAAAATTTTGACTCCTAATAACTTGAGAACAGTTTATGCTAGTATAACGAAATTTTGTAGAGGGCATACTATTGTTGTGTTAAATTCAGATATATAAAATAAACGAAATCGCTTGGCGACCACGCCTACTTTTTTATAAAAGTTATATTGAAAGGAGGTGGAAATATTGAAAAGTCCATATCTAATTAACTGATACCGCTATAATAATATAATTTGGTACATACATCAATTTTCATATTCTTTACATTATTTTTGCAAAATTTTGGAAAGTGGGCGTGGCATATAATGTTTTATGCTATGGCATGTTATGTTTATGTAGAGTACTACCACAGAAAATAAGAAAAATCGGTGAACGACCACGCCCCTTTTTGGACTAAAGTTCTCTAAACGAGAGTTAGGAAACCGGAATATGCAATATCTGTTTAACTGATAAAGATATAACGCTAAAATTTAGTACACTCATTCACCTGATGATGTTATTAGTGATGTTTAAAGGTTTTTTGGTAAAATTTTGGAAAATGGGCGTGGCACCGCCCACAAGTGAATAAACAAAATATCAACATTTCACTATTAACAAGCCACTGTGAAAGTATCATAAAGATCTGCAATGAAAACTGATCTTCAATAGGGACAAACAACATAATAAAATCCGTAGGCGTGCCACCACCCACTTTTTTAAAATTAGGTAAATATTGATTAATGGACACATATATCCGTACATCGAAAAATTTCACAAAATACGTTAAAAGTTTTGGGCATGGCACGCCTTCTTTTCCAAAGTTATATATAGGACATGGTATAACCCTTGAAAAGATCGATTCAGTACTTTTGGCTCATGTAAGCGGTTAAAGCTTTATAAGCAAGGAGCGTGGCCGCGCCCACCAAATTCGCTATTGTTTAGGCTCGGCATAGATTGGTTTTTAAAATTGGCGAAATCGGATGAAAACCACGCCCCCTTTTCTGAAAACTAACGCTGGGTATTTAATGTTCGGTTCACCCGAACTTAGACTTCCTTACTTGTTATTTGATCGTTTATAACTTACGTAGTTTTGCATCGATTTTCATCGATGATAGCTTATCTGTTTTCTAATTAAACAGAGCTTTACGTAAAGAAAAAATATCTGGAAAAAAGTTTTGGTTTTGGAATGCTGCTCTCGCAAAGAGTAATTTTTTTCATATTTTTTCATAAAAAAAAAAACAAAAATCTGAAATGATAAGCTAATATCTCGAAAACTATCTGGTTAAGCAAAAAAACAATGTATGACGCATTTACACCAAATTTTATTGTGATTTTGATTCTGTAAACCTTTTTGCAATTGCTTGATCCGTTCGTGAGATATACGTAATTAAAGGGAGCCGTCTTTTTGGTTTTTTCGAATAACGGTAAATTGAAAATATCTCGAAAACGGTACCATAGAATCAAAAATGAACTCGATTTTCGAAATCAGGAGGTGGTTTTACATACGAATTTCATAACGGCGTCTTTGGTAAATTTTGGCCGTCGACCAGTTGGACAATTTAAAAAAAATGTTAGAAAATAATACATAGTCGTAGAAGCCTTTAACACATAAGGTGAGAAAATGTTTACCCGGCGAGATAAGTTTACGATTTAAAACGGGCATAATAGTATGATATCAATGATCATAAAAAACCGTTAGACAAATGTTTGATAAATTCAAACCATACAAGCAAGAGTATAGAGTTCCAGTTGCCACGATTTTTTTTTTATTTTCACCAATTCAGAATATCCAATTTTTTATCGAAATATATGCAATATTCGATAAATACCGTTAGTTTTTGATTATAGCGAAACATTGGTTTCACGCACCAGGAGATTGGCCGCAAGTCCTTCATAGCGACAAAAATACCTCTTTCAAATTTCATTTGTAGGCCCAAACTTCAAACCCGTAATATTTAGTAGCATAAAACATTATATGAAGCTCAGAATTTCTTCATGCACCTTACATATTTTGCTTCTCTATTTCATAATTTAACGCAGTCTATTAATTGACGGTACCGCCATGACTTTTTTTATGTTCTATCTTACCTGTCTAGCTTATATAATGAATTTGCGTTGCTTATGACTGAGCTACACCTGCGAAATATTTAGGTCACATCCGCACATTTTTCAAGCCCTATGATATAATTAAATCAGACAATCCTGCGGTCGTTGCGACTAAATAAAAATATATTTCATCTTAAAACGGAAGCATTTGTGAAGTGATGTCGTGTCGCGCCCAAAATAATTTGCACGATGACGCGTCGTCATTGTCTATCTTTAATACGTTGCTAGGTGAAATTTAAATAAATGTGAACTGGTTTTGTTCCAGTCCTTCAAAAGAAAAGGTTGTTGATTTTGGTATTTTTTCTAGGTATAATTCTCCCCACTGGAGAAAAATGGAACTGCAATTTTATAAATGCTTGTTTATACTCGAAATGGGAAAAATCTGGACATTTGTTATTGTTTTGCTCAGATAGGCAGTATTTAGTATAGGAAGTAAGAGTGGTTTAAGGATTTTTTTAGACAGCTGGTGTAATTTTGACCGGTAAGTATGTAAGAGATTTATAAATCTAATTTCCAGTGAATTCAAAAGCAAGTGATTGAAAAGTTTACAGAAAATATTTTTTTAATGTAAAATGAGTTAAATTAGTATTTTCTCGTTTGAAAAAAAATGAAAAAAAAAATAATTAAGTGAATCGGGTAGGATCGGGGCACATTCAGCGATTTCAATTGGGGCACATTCAGCGCAGTGGGGCAGATTCGTCACTTTTTTTAATGTTCGGAAATTCCAAAAAATATGTCTGCGAATTTTAATAAGCGATTTAAATTATCAATATGCCTTTCAATATTTCCAGACAATGGTGTGGAGCTATAAGAGGAAGACCACTCGCTGCGAAATAAACGAGAATGATTTTAGAAGAGCGCTTTCTGATATCAGGCACGGACGAAAGAGTATTACGTTGGCTGCCCGAGAATACGGTCTTAAAAGACAGACGTTGCAATCTCGTTTAAAAACATTTCATTCTCTAAGATGTAATGATTCTCATGACGACTGTTCCTCTGAAGATGAGCTTCCGTCCAAAGTATTTCATTCAAAATATTCTTCTCGTCAGATTTTGACGAAATATCATGAAGACTAGTTGGTGGCATTATACCAGAATGGCTTATCTTACTGCACTTTTCGAAGATTTGTATACGAATACGTAACTGTAAATAACATTCCATTTCCGGACAAATGGAACACATGCAAAGAGGCCAGCGAGGATTGGTTGTAAGGCTTTATGAAAAGAAATCAAACGCTTTCTCTTCGCAAACCTGAAAAGCAAAGCATGGCCAGAATGACGGGTTTTTCTAAGTCTGCTGTTGAAGCTTTCTATGATAATTTAAAAACTCTGTTTGAAAAGCACTATTTCCAGCCGAACAACATTTATAATTTGGATGAAAGTGGTATAACTACAGTTTTAGAACCACCAAAGGTACTTTTTATATTTCACAATTTAATTTGTACTATAACCAATTTTGAATTGTACTTCGCAGGTACTTGCCGAAAAGGGTCAAAGAACGGTTTCTCAAGTTACATCCGCTGAACGTGGGAGTTTGGTGACAATTGTTGGAATAGTAAGCGCCAGTGGAAATCATCTTCCTCCAATTTATGTATTTCCACGAGCACGTAATAATGACCGGTTTTTGGAAGGATCTTTCCCCGGCTCTCTATCTCTTTTGAGCAAAAGTGGATGGATGATATCAGAGCTATTCATTTGTGTCCTCAAACACATTCAAGTAAACACGAATTGCTCGAAAGAACGACCAATACTTGTAATTCTCGACAATCATGCTTCGCACTGCAGCCTAGAAACCATAGATTATTCCCGTGATAATGGAATAGTTCTTTTGTCGCTGCCTCCACATACGTCTCACCGCATGCAGCCACTGGATATATCAGTTTTTGGGCCTTTTAAAAGTTTTTGCCGTTCTTCGTTTAACGATTACTTGGATTGTAATCCTGGCAAACAGATAACTATTTACGACGTAGCTAAACTATCAAATGATCCTTTTCAAAGAGCTTTTTCTTCGCGGAACATTCTAAGTGGTTTTCGCGCATCTGGAATATTTCCTTTCAATTCCGGCATCTTCAGTGATGATGACTTCGCCGTGGAAAATATACCACAGGAAACGGTGCTAAGCGTAGAGAACAATATATCTTTGTCACAAAATTTTGACACTGGTACGGAGGGCAATACAACTTTGTCTCAAGGCATCGGAGGAACTATACCTGAGGTCATACGCCCCATTACCCGTGTGTGCGCTAAGAAAAAGACCTCCAGATGTGGAATATCACGTATTATGATAAGCTCAATTGAAAAACAACGAGTAGAAGACTTGCAACGGAACAAAAGAGTCGGAATGACTAAGCGAGCTATCAAGTTAGTAACAATTAATATGTAGGTAGGTAGCTACTTTATTTAATTTGTGCTGTTACTATTTTTTAGATTTTCCGATCAGAACGGTTCTTCTAGAAAACAGAACAGTGACACATCAGAGGTATCTGATGAAAGCATTTCTTACGCAGAGTCTGTCGATTCCATTGGTTCCTTCGCAGAAAATGAAGCTGGTTCAGACAAAGAGGCAAATGGCGTAGAAAATTTTAAATTACAAGAGGAAAGTGACCTAGCTGTAGGGGACTATGTGCTGGTAAAATTTTCGCAAAATACGAAGAAACCGGTCATTTATATAGGGGAAGTTATAGAGGTTTTCAGCCACTTGACCTTCAATATTCAATATCTTCGACGGGCCTCAGAATCTATTTGGGTTTTTGTAAAACCAGATGTACCAGATATTTCGGTTGCATTAAGAAGTGAAATCGAATTAAAGTTGCCAAGTCCAACTCATCCAGCATCCACCTCACGATGCCGAATGAAATACATTTTTGATGTGAATTTCGGCGATTATAATATCAAATAACTTTTATTTAATGTTAATCAGTTTAATAAATAAAGAAAATAAAAGTTCCTTAAAACTAATGAGCAGTTATAGTTATTTTCCAAGCCTGCCGAAAGTGCCCCTCAAAAAGACGAAACTGCCCCTGTCATGGAGCACATTCAGCAAAATGGGTTTTGTTTTTAAATTTAAAAAAAGGTATTATTTCTTGAATAAAAAAGAAAAATTCTTACATATATCATAGGGCGAACAACCAATCCTTAAAATAAAATATTAAACTTTGAAATCCGTTGACGCATATCTGGGGGGTTATTCTGTATCGCGATGCGAAAGCAAATGCTATTAGCAAGCTGTCAAATCACATACATTTTTTCTCAAATGCGAAAGAAATTTATTTCGCATCGCGATACAGAATAACCCCCCTGAATTACAGGACTTGGAAAAAAAGGTGTCGAATCTGCCCCAGTTTACCCTATAGTACTTTTACAAAATAATATAAAAATTTCTTAAATATATAGTATTTTATCAAAAAGAAATAAAGGTAGTGCATGGCAGTTCTTAGCAATTCCATTAGCTAAAAATGTTTCATATGCTTTGCGCATTCTAAATTTTTACTACTATATAATAAAAGTTAATTTTATATTAGGAAGATAGCCGTCAATTCATGACAGAAAAGACTCAATGAGGTGGCATGGATAGAGAGTTTCACCAACTCGACTTAAAGCCGGGGGCATTGTCGCGGTAGTCGTATCGCTGTCGTCGTATCCTTACCATAAGAGAAAAACCAACGTGCAATTGGTCGGTTACAGATAGTAGCACCAATAATCGATTACCTACAGTGGTTCTCATAAGGTTGGTCGAATCAGCTGTTTTATAAGGTTACCGATAACGCATCAATGCCCCCGGTCTAACTTAGTTAAGTCACGATTTTCACTTGTTCAATTTCACCATCCAACTTAACTAATAGGCGAATTCTGTAAGCTGTCTCTAGTCACTAATGGAGACATTCTGTGGTCAATTTCAATTTTGAAATATTTTATTGTTTATAAGATTATATCTAAGAAAATTTTTTTGGTTGTACACATTTTTCTGTAATTGATAGAGAATTGGTGATATCATGACACATCCCAGCTAACCAAAAGTGAAAAAAATACTCCTTTCGAAGCCATAAAACGCTCATTTCTCAGAGCTTTACCCTCCAAAATGAGCTTCTTTCTGAGCCAGCCCAAACGCATGCCTTTATCGATATTTTTATGAAACTTTATAAATTTTAAAAAATAAGGTTTATGAAGTTTTATTGACACACTTCTGAAAATATGAAATGTGTAAAAAAAAAGCCTCAGAAAATGCTTGAAAACATTCACATAACATTCATGTCTCTCATCTGCTCTCCAACGTTCATTTGCTCACAATTCAGAAAATGCTTGAAAACATTCACATAACATTCATGTCTCTCATCTGCTCTCCAACGTTCATTTGCTCACAATTCTATTTACGCCTTGAACAAAAACGGTCAGAAAACACTCGAAAACATTCGCTCTACAATATTCATTTCTTCTCTCCGAAAAGGCTCCAATTACGGCCTCTTTTTGGATGTATTTTTTTTTTTTGCAGCGCTCCGACTTTGGTAAGCTGGAATTATACACACTTTTGTGAATACATGGCTGTAATTAAAGTCCGTTTAACATTGCAACTCTTCGGGGTACGGAAAAGAATTCTGTCAATACACATGAAAAAAGTAGAAGTCATCTGGTCACTTGACACATCATTTGGCCATGACATCAATTGTACTGGTACAAATTAGTGTCGTACGATGAACCGATTAAATCATATTTTGATTAATAATAGTTCTGATTCATAAAAACCGAATTAACCAGGTCATGAATAGTACTGTTTACAGTACTTGTTACTTGAAACTGCTCACTTTTTTTTACAAAATGAACATTTTTTGTTATCAGTGCAATTTTTTTAAAAATTCCAAACGAACATACGCTATAGGGGAAAGTGGGGCAGCAGTGACACCTTTTTTGCGAAGACATATTTCTAGCATATTTTTCGAAAAAGACTTAGATTTTAAAAATTGATCGTAACTACTAGATATTGATCCTAATATCTAACTGGTCAAGGAGTTACAAAAAAAAGTGTACATACTTTATTTAGCCTCTTTTTAAAAAAAAGCCGATTTGTCAAATGTGCCCCGTCGGAGGAGCGCCTTTGACTTTTAAAGGGTTACATTTGACCATCTTGTTTTTTACTTTATCATTAACTTTAAAAACAAGACTTTATTTTTAAATCAAAATAAATATATTTTAAATCAAAATAAATATATAATAAGCTATAGAAAGGTAATATTATAGTAAAAAAGAGAGAACAAAGGTAATTATAAAGGACTTAATTATTTAATACAATATTCTCCAAAGTTAACATCAAACAAATACTTCGTCCGGCATCGTGATATAGCAGCTGGATTAGTTGGCTGAGGTACTTTGAGTTCAATTTCACATCTTGAAGCTAACGCCGTCAAAAGAACCCCACACTCAAAAGTCAAATGTGCCCCAAATGACTTTATCGATATTAATTGTTTAATTTTTTTATTCTTAAAAACTAAGTGATAATTACCGATTTTTTCTCAAAATTTAAGTCTCGAAGCACCAAATAATATTTTTAGCTTATAAAAAACAATTACTTTTCCTTGAAAAAATTCTTACGCAACGCAACACAAAAATTACATTACCCAATCGAAAATCACTAAAACACGTGTTGCTCCGCTAAGCATTTAGCGAGAACTGGCAAGCTACATACATATGTATAAGCACCTGTTATTATATAATGGTTCAATTATGCTTGCATAGCATAGCAATACATTGCATGGGATCTGTCATTTTCGATATCTGTTGAATTGGTTTTACATGTATTCGATTATACAACGCATGGCAACCCAGAGCATGGCATAGAAGTCTGTTGAATTTTGATCTCTATGTAACTTAACATACCTACTGTCATAGCTTTTGCTTATTATTCTTATAAATTTTAGTAAAAAACAAATAAAACCGTTGTAATGGAAGAAGAATAGCTGAAAGAATGTGTGCGAGCTCATGAAATTCTATATGTTTCGCGAATATCTGATTTTGAGGGGCTGTGCGTTGTGCGAAGTATAATCAACATTTTCTTTTACGTGCTGTGTATTGCTATGCTATGCCCTGCTATGCAAGCATAACTGAATCATAAAGCTGCGTACAGTTCTGTATTTGCGAAGTTTTTGAATCATTTTGACATGGAAAATGGCAAAGTCAATGCTGCCCCATAGTCACAGGTGCTTTACCCTACAACTTTGGGTAATTCTTTACGACCGCACGTAACTGATAATACACCTCCAAAAATATCGAGAGAGGTATCAAAAGACGCGTTTTGACCTCTGTAACAAGAATCCAAATCCGGAAAACCAATATTTTCAGTAGTTTGCGAGATATTTGCAATCAAAGTTCAGAATTTTCTGTCATTTTCATGTGGTTGTTGTAATCACACTACCCTGTGAGAAAAAAGTGGCACGCGGAAGGGCATCACCGTGGCGGTAGCCACGGTTTTGGCAACCACCTGGAGTAGGAATGGCGTAGCCCAGGGTAATTTTTTGAAGCGCGGCCGAAGGCCGCCAATGCGGAAAGGTGTTCTGCACATAAAAAACATGGATCGGACCCCTATATCAGGATTTGACCTGGGTCATTTTTTGGTTTTTTGTTAATAACTTTTCACTGAACTAAAATATTTCTTTTCCGGATTCGGATTCTTGTTACAGAGGTCAAAACGCGTCTTTTGATACCTCTCCCGATATTTTTGGACGTGTATTAGCAGTTACGTGCGGTCGTAAAGAATTACCCAACTTTGTAATTTCGGAAAGCTCCAAGTGCAATTCAAAGTGTCGGACTTATGTATGTATTGGCCAACCTTATTTTTTGCAACTTTCACCAATTTCTTCTTCGGTAAAATTTGTTTAACTAATTTTGTTAAAAATTATGAGTCAAGATTCAATGCAAAATTTATAAACTGTATTTTGAAAATTAATAAAATAGAAAAAAAACTCTCTTTTAACAATGTCATTTTTTATTTTAGTTGAAAATAGGATTTGTAAACCTTTTACCATTGTGTATCAGTACAAGTGTGATATGTTATCTGTCAAACGTTTGACAGGCACTTCGAAATGGAGTTTTTTTCAGTTTTTTTGTTTACATCTGAGGCACTTCAGCATGGCGGCGCATCGCTGCTCCTATCTTCTAACGAATGATAGAACGAGATGCAGGATGAATCCAACATAGAATATAAAAAAACAGGTGTTAATTTTTTTAAAAATTTTGACGTCTATGCTTAAGATATCACACTTGACATGGTACACAATGCCTTTTACCTCAAAAACTTTGTGTAGGTACCCCTTTTTGTCAAACATTTTATAAATTTCCCTTTCACTAACAAACATTAAAAATACGTTTCCTTTCCCTATTTTATTACGAGGCTTTACTATACATTTTATTTACTTTTTGCCTAAGATATTAATATAAAGCTAGCCATTTTTTATCATTTTTTTATCATTTTTTAATTATTTGTCATGTGCATGTATTTTTTCCCGACCCTTATTACCATCTACACTTAACAACAAGTTAAAAGTTCGCTAGTTTCAAAAAAAAAATTATTCGGGATTGGGTTCACTTTTATGTACATATGTACATAAATACAATTGTATGTGCATACAAACATACATATTGTGATTCAGATTTTTTGAATTATATCAGGGTTGTCGCACTATGTGGCTAACCAAAACAAATTGTAAATTATACGGTAATTTAAACACCCTTAAAAAAAATAATGTGCGTTTCGTTTTCATCCATCCCCTTTACGACAAATTGGTTGATACCCATCAAAAAATAATACACTGTTTTATAAGAAAAAGTTTAAAATAAGAAATATATAAATATAACTGAATACCTTCAATACAATGATAAGGGATCTGGCGAAGCTTGTAAAGTAATTTTTTGTTTCTATTCCCAATAAAAGTTTGTAACATGGTTATGCAAGAGGTCTGCAGAATCGTGGTGTGACGTCTTAGCTATATGCTGATTTGTTTGATGTCAAGAAAAATTTGTGACGAAAAAACTAAACCTTTTTCTTTTGTGATATGTATTTAAAATTTTAATGCAAGATTTAAACTATTTTGATGCGTATGTCCCAGCACAATCAAACGCCATATAGGTACATACATACATATGTACATACTCCTACATACATATGTATGTACCTATGCACAATTAATATATTGTTTAAACAGTTCTGCAGGTCTCATTATTCATACGATTTAAATAAGGTGTACATTTTATGGGTGTATATACATACATACATACATACATATGTAAATATGAAATAAATAAAATAAATTTCTGTTTGACTTAAATTCTTACAGCTGTCCACAAAATAATAGGAGAGAGGAGGTGTCGCATATTTTATATATTTTTCTTAGTATTGAAGTCATAGCAATAAAACATTAAATAAATATTTACAGTTAGATATTTACTCGATCTTAGCTCTGATAGGTGTTCGACATACTCTATAAACTATGGAGTGATAGAGTACTCCAACTCTTTTAGGAAAGGTGATCCAATTTACATGGCGACTTCCGAGTGTTCTGACCTAAATTAGTTCTAAAAATTAGTTTAAATTTCTAACACTCATATTTTGTGGACTAATAACAAGGACGTCGAGCAACTATCAAAGCAGCACTAAGAAAAAAGTTTCACAATTTAAATTAGTTTCTCAATTTAGTGCGAAAACTCCAGTACGTCTATTGTTTTTGTTTTGTGTTTCAAAAAAGTATAATTATGATTTTTTTTTATTTCGAAATGCTTTGTGTGACAACAACTGGCCAAACAAATAAAAAACCTGTAATTAGTGCGTATTGAGAGTAGTTTGGTATTCCTTAAGGCTTTCAATCGTCTCAATGTCATGCGTGACAATGTAAAAAGTGAATTCTTTATTAAGCATTAACGGTGAAGGAAGTTTCGCCTACAAATCACACCTAACATGTGGCAACCGGTAATTTGCGGAAAGGCTAATTTTTTACGAGCACAACTTCATCATTAAGTCTGTATATGTAGTATGAACATACATACATATGAACAAAAGGGATGCCAGTTTTATCGAATATTGCAATCCCGATATTTGCCATTTCAGGTTTTAGAATCGCGGGATCTCAGGACTTGGGTAGTCGTTATTCTCCAACAGTTTTTCTAGCAGGGAAGCCCTCTCATACAAAACCAAAGGACTATAGGCCAATAAGCCTGTCCTTTTTCCTACTTAAAACATTTGAAAGACTCCTGGAAGACTACATCCGGGGGCTGATTGACCCATCGTCTCTATCGCATGCCCAGCATGCCTATACAACGGGCAGGTCAACCGACACTGCCTTACACTCACTGGTGTCATTCATTGAAAGGGCGCCTTCAACAACGTCGTTCCAGCTGCAATCACCTCGGCCCTAACGGGACTACGGGTGGATGCGTGCGTGGTGGAACTAATTTACAATCTGCTTACGGATAGGCGGATAAAAACTGAGCTAGGAGGGAGCGAAGTCCACAGACTCGCTAACCGGGGCACCCCGCAAGGTGGTGTTCTCTCCCCACTTTTGTGGCTGGTTACTGTAAACCAACTTTTACGTCTCATGGAATCAGAAGGTCATCAATTGATCGCGTATGCTGATGACATCTGCGTCATTGTGAGGGGATAATTCCTGCAAACCCTCTGCAATATCATCCTGGGCCACGACCTCTGGCCTGGAAGGGCACCCTGACAAAACCGAGTTAGTTCTCTTCTCGAGGAGGTACAAGATACCAAACATAACACCACCAAGAATCGGGGGTACGTCTCTAGTTCTGAGCGATAAGGTCAAGTACTTCGCGGTTATTCTAGATAGGAAACTGCTCTGGAATGGCAACATCATGGATCGCCCGATTCTCCTATATGGCGTTTTGGTCTGGTGGCCTGCACTGGCCAAAAGAACCTATCTTAAAATGCTGCAAAAAGTACAAAGAAGTTCGGAGCTATGTATAACAGGGGCTCCCTGTCCTACTCCCACCGAAACACTAAACACAATGCTTTACCTGACGCCCCTTGACCTTGTGGCGAGGGAGGCATCTGTTATCTCGGCTCTACGCATACGGGAAACGGGTATCTGGTCAAATGGAACTTGCGGACATGCCACCATCCTGGGTACATGCGCCCCAGTCCAAATACCGGCATTCACTGACTACTGTACATCAGGGAACGTATTCCTTAAGAACTACACAGTGTTAATACCAAAGCGACAAGACTGGGATAGTAGGCAGCATATTGTCCCGAACGCTGTAAACATTTTTCAGGATGGCTCTAAGCTTGATGGGAAGGTTGGAGCGGGCATCTTCTCCCCGTATCTGGGTCTAGAGGACTCTTTCCGCCTTCCGGAAATGCTGGCAATACACAGAGCCGTAAGCCATCTGGCTACTGTACCCAGTGATGGCAAACGGGTCTTCATTTTCTCAGACAGCCAGGCTGCACTAAAGGCCCTGAGCTCATTCGTCGATAACTCTAGGTCGCTCACTGAATGCCGCAGATCTCTTAACGAGATGGCTGGGCACCTCAGTATCAACCTTATATGGGTACCTGAACACAGGGGTATTGAGGGCAACTGCAGAGCGGGCGAGCTAGCCACGAGAGGTACCACCGACCACATCCTTCCTGGAAATTACTCGGTAGGTATACCTATGGCCTCTTTCAAGCTCCGTGTGAGCACGAGCACTATAAGATCTGCAAATGAAAAATGGTCGGCAATCTCAACTTGCGAGACGTCCAAGCTAACCTGGCCCTCATATGATAGAGGGCGCACTAAGGAGCTTCTTACCCTAAACAAACCTACGGTAGCATCACTGATAAGGGTTCTAACGGGGCACTGCCTAATTGGCACTCACGGTATCAGATTGGGGGTGACAACCTTCGACTACTGTCGTAGCTGTAGATGTATCGAGGAGGAGGAGAGCGTCCAGCACTTGGCAGGCGGCGGTTAGAATTTTTAGGGCAACCATTTCTGGTAGACCTCTCTGAAGTCTCTAGATGTGAGGTCAAGGCTCTAGCTAAATTCATTGTCTCCACCAAGTGGTTCGATCACCATGTATAGGCAAGGAAGGGATTCTCTTGAGTCCGTATAGGGTATCACAACGGGCCTACTGGTGGCCTAAGCGTCTGGCCGTTCCTTGGCGTTTAACCTAACCTAACCTAACCTGCGTTTGCGCTTAATATTTGTATGGACCGCTAAGCGCACAACTTTATCTGCAACTAAGAAATAGTGGCTGATAAAATCAGTACTTCCAAGAAGTTTCCATTCATTTTCCAAACTGCCTTACCAACTTCCAGCAATCTGTTTATCATCCCTTAAGATGACCGTTTTATTTTAGTCGCAGACGCAGATTTATGTATATGCGTGTAAAAAAAAACAGGCCTAATGTTAGCCTAGAAATCCAAAGAAGATTTACTAGCACAAACAACACACAAGTGCTTAGGACGTCGGTAATTAAAAATTACAGTCATTTCCCGATGAACGATAAAGCGCTCTAAAAACCAAATAAATAACACTGGTCTACAGCCAAAAGCCACCCGAGACGTGAAATGGAATTGAAATTCGTATGAAAAACCACCCCCTGATTCCGAAAATCGAGGAAATTTTAAAAACATAATAATAAATGCTGAGTTGGGAAAACTGGGGTACCTTTTTTTTGAACGAAGTCGGTTGGTTGGTTGGTTGGTTGGAGTGGCGAGTCCCAGTGACTCCAATTAGCGCTAGCGCGCCGTTTTGATACCACAGCTCGTGAACTAACCAATGAAGATTACGACAGAGAAACTCTCACCCCTCTATCCTAACTATATCCATCCCGTTGAGTCCAGAAATTTTAGAAGTTCCCCAAGCTTAACATCGTTGAGCTCAGAAAGACTCCCGAACAAAGGTTTACCCAGAAATTTTGTTCTGCTCCTGCAGTTCTGTTGTTCCTTAGAAGGGTCGAAGTTCGTGCTTCATTATACGACGGCCATAAACTCCTTGAAACTCTGCAGGACTGCAAACGAACGAAGTCGGATTCACTAGTGAAAAATTACTATTGCGTAGGATCAAACCATTAGCTCGCATTTTCAATTCAGGGGAGTTACGAATTTTCTATTCTTTACCACTTGAGAAATTTTCATCTAGGTATCCAACATATAAAAAGACTGCAAATTTGGCTGGACAGCTGATTAATGTTTTACATTTTCTTAAATGACTGGACTAAAGCTGATAAAATAAGGGTAATTTGTATGTGCAAAACACGTGCATTGTTAGAGGTAAATAAAAACTTCCTGCAAAGACGTTTAGACCTCCTCAAACACATTCGCAAATTCATACTATCTTACAATCAAAAAGTATGAAATTCAATACTTTTTTACAAGGGGCCTTTTTTATGCCCACATTCTCTTGTACTTCCAAAATGCAACTGTCAAAACAGATATCACCTTTGATTATTACACTATGGTCACGGGGTACTCATTTTATTTTAGTTTGGGAAAGCAAAAAATATTTCAGTTACAAGTTTTGAATTAAAAGAAAAGCAAAATTTAAAGGAAATTAAATATAAGTTTTGATAACAAATTATTTTATATAAGGCTGTGATAAGTCCAGTTTAAAAATGTAATTTGTACGACACCGTCAACTTGAAGCAGGATCTTCTGGAATTGGCATATTCATCTCTATTTCACTGCGCATAATTATAGCCAAATCTTCAATTTCTGGCTTAACAAAAGCCGAACTTGAAGGAGATGTCTTTCGGAAAAATGTGATATTATAAGTGCAGTTGCCAAACGTTTCTATTATTTGAACTACATAGAAAACGGCCTTTCTTGGAACTTTACCAGAACGTAGTCTCCCACAGTCAACATATCATCATCAATTATTTTGTGTGTTTCTAGATCATCTACCCTGGAAGGTAACCTTTATCATCAGGAAGGAATCCATTAGAGTCAATTGTGTCAGCGTAGCTAATGTCACCCATACTCTCGTTGTTGTTGTTGTTGTTGTTAGCAGTGCTTCGCCCTGCCCAAAGGGCCAGAACACTCCTAGTTGTCATCGGACTCTTCTAACTGAAGTCCAAGGAAACGCGCTGTTTCAACAGGGTTGGACCAAAGTGATAGGGGAGTTAGAAGAGTATGTTCCGAAGAACACGAAAAGAGATGTTGCGTGTCATGGGGGGCCATACCGCATGCAGGGCATGTGTTCGGTATGGTGGGGTTCAGTCTGGACAAATAGGAGTTCAGACACGTTCTTCCTCAGCAAGAACGGGTGGTTGGGCACCAATAACGGGGTTCACAGGCCGGGATCTGAGGGATCTGTCCACCGACTCAGTGTGGAGGTCCTTTAGGGCCCGCCTATGGTCCCGCAGATCAAACGGCAACGAGATGTGATGCCGGATCTCATCATAATGCTTTCGGAGATGTTTCCTTATGTCTCTAGGGGGCGGAGTTTCATCCAATAGTTGTCGATTTGGATGACTGGGTCGGTGATAGTTCAGAAGGAACTGCCTACTTAAAAGTTCCGCATGCTCGCGAACGTTGAGCATTTGAGCCTCCTGGTGAAGATGAGACTCAGGAGACATAAGCAAACAGCCCGTCGCAATTCTGATGGCGGTGTTTTGGCAGACCTGCAATTTCCTCCAGTTGGTGTCGTGAAGGTTAGGCGACCATATGGGCGCAGCATAATCAATAACCGGTCGGCCAATAGCCTTGTAGGTGACCAGCAACGTTTCTTTGTCTTTGCCCCAAGTACTGCCGGCCAGTGACTTGAGGATCTTGTTGCGGCTTTGTACCTTTGAAGCTATTGCGGTGGCGAAGGTGAGGCTATTGTCGAATGTAACCCCTAGAATTTTGGGGTGGTTGACAGTAGGTAGTGGAACACCATCTACGTGGACATTCAACTCCTGCCCCATCTGCGCATTCCACGTAGTAAACAACGTCGCCGAAGATTTAGTCGGGGACAGGGTCAGGTTGCGCTCTGTGAAGAAGCGGGAAAGATCGCGCAGGTAGTCGTTTAGTCTAGTACAGAGTTCGTCCGTGGAAGGTCCTTTGCCCGTGGCCATCACAGTGCAGTCGTCAGCGTACGAAACGATGGAGACCCCCTCTGGTGGGGTAGGTAGGCTCGAGATGTAGAAGTTAAACAGAAGGGGTGAAAGGACAACACCCTGCGGAATCCCTTGTCTAATTCTTCTAGGTCTACATCTCTCATTTCGAAACTGCACTGACGCCAGCCGACCGTTTAAGTAGTTGGCGGTCCATCGTTTTAGGCCGGCAGGAAGCGGTGTCTCCTCCAGGTCTTTAAGGAGTGTGGCGTGGTTGACTGTGTCGAAGGCTTTCGACAGGTCAAGTGCCACGAGAACCGTCCTGTGGTTTGGTTGGTGTTGGTTCAAACCGAAGTTAATCTGCGTCGTGATGGCATTCAATGCTGATGTTGTGCTATGGTTTTTACGGAAGCCATGTTGATGATTGGCCAGCTGCAGGTTTGCAGTATAGTATGGGAGCAGAATAGCCTCTAACAACTTCACTACCGGCGAAAGGAGAGATATCGGACGATAAGAATCTCCTTGATTCGCCGGCTTCCCAGGTTTTAGGAGGGGGACCACAGTCGCGTGTTTCCAAATGTCTGGCATAACGAAGGTGGTCAGTGAGAGGTTGAATAGAGCCGCCAAGTACTTGTGCCCCTCGTGGCCGAGGTGTTTCAGCATCTTCATGGCAATTCCGTCGGGTCCGAGTGATCTTGAAGGTTTAGCCTTCCTTATAGCTTCCTTAACCTCTGCAGCGGAGATGACAATGGGCGCGGCTGTGTGTTTGTGTTTGTGCGCGCGTCGGATGGCTTTCCTCTTAGCCCTATCCGAAGGAGAATGCAGTATAAATTGCCGGCAGAATGCGCTCGCGCACTTCCTGGGGTCCGACTTGACGTTATCGCCGAAAGCAATGGCGACCTTGTCATTGTATTTGGTCGGGTTGGATAGGGCCTTGACTGTCGACCATAGTTTGCCGACACCGCCGGAGAGGTTGCATGACTCTAGGTGTTCTTTCCAGTTTTTCAATTTATGATCATTGACAGTCCGACGGAATTCTGCGCTGAGATCCTTTATTCTTGGATCTGCGGGGCTCAAGAGTCTCACTTGGTCACGTTCTCTTGCCATTGCCGCTGCTTCCGCAGGGAAATTCGGCCGAATTCCCGGGATTCTGCCAGCATGGATGAAGCGGCCAGAGGCTGAATCGATGACTTTGCGAAACTCTTTCTCACCTTCGCATACGTCCGTCGGTGTGGGTAGGTCAGCGAAGGAGTGCTCAGTAAAGTCCGTGAAGCGGTCCCAGTCCGCTTTACTGAAGTTGATGTACGTTCGTTTTTCTGTCGTTATGAAGTCGGACGGTCGGATGTAGGATGGGTAGGTGGTCTGATGCCAGTGTAAGCATAGGTTGCCAGTTAACGTGGTTGATAAGGCCCCCACTTGAAATGGAGATGTCTGGCGAACTGTGGCAGTTACCTGCCACCCTAGTGGGTGCATCTCCATTCAATGTACAGAATGCCGAGTTGTCCATTTGCTCTGCGAGTGCGTGCCCTCTGCTATCCGCTGGCAAGTTGGAATGCCAGTAGGGACACGAATTTCGATACGATACGATACCATATCGATACTTTTGCCCTTCGATACCGATATTTTGTACTCGATGCTTTTTTAACGATACTTTTGGGCATCGAGTATCTAGACCCCGGTATCGTATCGAATTTTTTAAAAAATATGGAACTAATAGAGCAAAAATACCGCTCTGCTGGTTGTCTCTCTCTAACTTGTGACGCGAATCGAAGGAAAATCAGAACCAAATAATAACAGTTAACGTACAAGTAACGCCAGAAAAGTAAGAGTTGCCATTGATCTGTTGCAAAAAGGTTACAACAAACTTGAAGTACTAACTTATTGTGATATTGTTTTGCCTTTATACTGAAAAAAAGGTAATACTATCCATCCAACGTCAACTGTTAATACACGTCCAAAAAGAGCGGGAGAGGTATCAAACGACGCGTCTTGACCGCTGTAACAATGATCCTAAGGGGGAAATCCGATATTTTATTTCGTTCAAGCGATTTTTGCAATTAAAATAGAAAATTGTCTGTCATTTTCATGTGGTTGTTGTAGACACAGATATAAGGTGTTATAAAATGTTTTTGATTTGTGGGGTGTTTTAGAAACACGCTTAAAAAATATTGCATTTTCTGATCCCTGCGCTTATTCCCTATGTATGTCTTGGCTACGTGATATGATCAGTCGGGAAGAAGCCGCACATGCAATCCAAGAATTTGTGTTCCGACAAAAATGAATTTTGGAATCACATAGAAACTTTAGCATCTGGTCGAGGAAGTGAAAGTGCAATCCGACAAAGCGAAAACATCAATGAATATATTCGTTGCAAACTACTTCCTTTAAGTGGCTATCTTTTGCGTTTTTGGAAGGAAAATAAGCATAAATATCCTCATTTGTCGAAAATTGCTTTACGATATCTAGAAGTACCAGCAACTTCTGTCCCATAAGAGCGCCTATTTTCAAAGGCAGGTTTAACAATGACAAAAACACGTAACAGGTTGAAGGGGAAGAGGTTGGATAAATTACTATTCATGGCAGATTGCACAGAGGAAGAGTGGGGCTTTTGATCTTCGTTTCTTGAAGTAAAATCTATCAAATTAAAAAAATCAAATTTGCTCATATTATACTAGTTTATGTTATTATTTATTTTATTGAAGTTTATACGAACCTATGGTAATCATTTACAAAACGTATGAATTTGCTTGCAGCGAACCATTCGGTTATTGAAGTGCTTGTTTGTCATGTACATTTAGCATCGATATTTTGACTATCGAGTCTTTTTGTTTCGATATTATCGGGTACCCGATATATTTGAAGCGATACTTCAAATGAGTACAGAATCGATGCTTTGCATTCGATATCGTGTCCCTAAATGCCAGAGATCGTGGTGTGCGTTGAAATCACCTAGGATGAGGCAGTTATCGCCCCTTAGCAACGCACTAATATCAGGGCGATAATCACGAGGGCAGCACGTAACAGGGGGAATGTATATATTTAACACTCGCAGGTCGACGTCGCCTGTCCGGACTGCTATGCCCTGGCATTCAAGGGTAGAGTCCCTGGGGTCAACGTCAGGGGCAAATAGGTTATACTGTACAGTATGGTGTGTAATGAATGCGAGGCCGCCCCCATGACCGCTGGGACGGTCTTTCCTATGTACATTGTACCCATCTCGAGTACGTAAGTCCGAGTTAGCATTCAGTTTGGTCTCCTGAATGGCGGCCAGTTTAATGTTGTTCGACTTCATAAAGTCGGTTATCTCCGCGATCTTTCCAGCTAACCCGTTGCAGTTCAGCTGTAGGATTTTGAAGTGTGTCGGGAGGGAGGGTGGAGGCATGCTGGGGGTAAGGGACGGATGCGGTTGCCTAGATGGAGGTGGGCAAAGTCCCAAGCTGTGACGCAGTCTAGGGTTCAGCGCGCCTTGGCCGATGTTGTGTGGCGTGGAGGGCGGCTGAGTACTGCAGCAAGGGGCAATAAATGCATCCGTCCAAAGGTTCCTGTTTGCGAGCCCAGAGCACATATGGATGTGGCACAGGCCAAGGCAGTTATTGCACTTAACCGATGCCGCAGGCGTATATAGTCTTTGCCGACAAACAGTGCACGTGGTGAAAGGTACGAGGAGGTTATGTTCCTGACCCACGTGCATGCTGGAAGTAGGGGGGGACGAGAGTGGGGACTGAGGTGAGGCGGGAGCAGTAGGGCTGCAGGTCGTGAAGACCGGGCCACTGTTGTGGCCATTTGATGATGGTAGGTGCGGTGTGTGTGCGCCGGAGCGACGAGAACCGCGGGACGCGCTTGCGCGCGAACAACATGGTGCCTCAAAAGTACTAAAAAAAGTACGGGTTCTGGGGATGGCAGGGTTAAGCCCTGAGCATCCAGATCTATGCAACCATCTCTTGCATTTACTGCATTGAACGGAATGTGAACGTTTTACATATATTTTCTTCCAGCATACGCAGCAGATCCAGTCTCTTGGTCCGGGGTTGGATTCGATACCAGCCCGTAGCAAGAGACATTGGAGCAACCCTGCTGCAAGGGATTGCTCCGAGGATGACAATTTAGGAGTGCGACTGGACAAATTGGACAGGGTTACACTGAAGTACAGCCCTTGGCCGGGTAAAACCCGGGTCATTCCGGTACGTAGAACCGGCTGTTGTGGGAGTGCCCATACTCTCGTCTGAAGATTCGGTTATCAGTTGAAGTTTCCTTTTTGGTTTCTTCTTCTCAGCCTGCTTTGTTCTCTTCTGTGGAAACTTGGGAGTGCGCTTGGCTTGGTTTTTGAAAAAACTTTCCACTGCGTATTCAGTAAAACCCCGAAATCTTGCCAAACTGATCTTTTCAGGTTTACGATAGAATTACATATTTCTTTTAAGAAATCCGTAAAGCCAATTGTCTCCAGCTTCTTTGGATTTTTCCCATGCAGTTGGAGTAACCAAATTGTTAGCTTTAGCGTAATCATATGCGAACTTTTTGAAAGTTTGATAAGTTAACCCGTAAGAATAAAAAGCACATTTTTCGACGTAATCGCAAATATCGGTTTCTTGTTGCTTATTAAATGTCTGACGATATGTGAATTTCGATTGAAATTTAAAATAATCATCAGAGCTGCTATCATTGCCGGAATCTGAAAGATTGCCAGAAGGTGTTTTAAACGCTGTATTTGCTGGCAGCTCTTGTTAGCATTTCGGTCCCATTTCTGATATCCGCTATTGCCTTTCTAACATTATTAATCATTTATGGCACACTGATTAGACTTTTTCTTGTAATTGCGTACCATTTTTCTGCTGAATATTGGCACTAAATTGCATAAAGTGCATTCATTACATAGTCAAAACAGAGACTGCCCGAATCAAAAATGTCAAATGTACCCCAACTGAGTTTGCTTTAGAAATTTCAAATTTCTTACCTTTCCAATTTTTTCATTCTTAAATTTCTAAATCTTTTCAAAATTATTCAGAATAATAATAGTTAGATTTACTTAGAAATTTAAAATGGTGTTCAATTCACATCACAAATGTACTGCATATCACCGCCACAAAAATAACACACAACGCAGAGAAAAGGGAAAAACACGTGTTGCTTCACGATAATGTAAACACTAGCTGGCAAACTTCAGTACGTTGAATAAAATCAAATACTTCACGATTCCCAATTTATAAATGCGATTGATAATACTGGCTTTACTTCGAAAAGTCCATAGTCAAATGTGCCCCAAAGTCAAAGATACCCCAGTTTCCCCTAGGCTTTTTTTGTTGAAGTTTTACTAACGGCTACATTTAAACAAGCCCATCCTCGGAAAAGATCATCCTCTCCGCAAAGTAATTATACCTCTCCTAAGAATCGCCACTCGATCTCACTCTAAAGTGTAGTCCATTTCTCCATGGACCTCAGTGAGTTGGTGGCGATTTCCAGATATTTATATCTTTCCTTGTTAATGTGACCAGAGTTCCAAAGACCATTTGGGCAGTATAGCGTCCCGGGGACGTTCAAATTGTTTGGCAGAATTTTTGTGTTCGTGATGCCGAAGACGGTCCTCGTGTCACACGTACTTGTTGTCGGCTCTGTTTGATGAAAATCAATAAATTTTTGATTTGTCTGCGTTGACGCTCGTTTTGTTGAGCGTGCCACGTTTGTTTGACAAACTGTAGTGTGTTAATTTTGTGTTGATATTCAAAATGAACACTTGCGTCGACGAAAAAGAATTTATATTTAAAAAATAAAAAATCCAACAACAAAATACATTGAAACCATAGCACGGGTTTACGTACATATGTAAATATGTACAAACAAAAAGACCAACACACATCATAACATACAGACGCATGTCTTAAGAAATTTTGTGTATACAGTTGGCAAGAACAAACAAAACAAAAGGGAATAAATTGAAGTGGAGACGAATACATTGTGACGTCACAGGGCATCATTGCTTAGTGTTGGAATTTTCTAACAGCGGCTTTGGTGCAGACACGAGTTCGAATCCGTGTCCGAAAAGGGATCTGATGATGAGCCTGGAAACTCTGAAACATGTAATCCTATCCATCGCTGTTGATTTGTCTTTGTAATTTTTCTCCAATTATCAATTTTTCCCAAAAACTGACAATATTAATTCGCTTAGAATTATTGTTAATTGGTCTCGAGCTTGCTCATAACTTACAAATTTGTAAACAAAATAGACCGCAAAATCCAACAACAAAATACATTGAAACCATAGCACGGGTTTACGTACATATGTAAATATGTACAAACAAAAAGACCAACACACATCATAACATACAGACGCATGTCTTAAGAAATTTTGTGTATACAGTTGGCAAGAACAAACAAAACAAAAGGGAATAAATTGAAGTGGAGACGAATACATTGTGACGTCACAGGGCATCATTGCTTAGTGTTGGAATTTTCTAACAGCGGCTTTGGTGCAGACACGAGTTCGAATCCGTGTCCGAAAAGGGATCTGATGATGAGCCTGGAAACTCTGAAACATGTAATCCTATCCATCGCTGTTGATTTGTCTTTGTAATTTTTCTCCAATTATCAATTTTTCCCAAAAACTGACAATATTAATTCGCTTAGAATTATTGTTAATTGGTCTCGAGCTTGCTCATAACTTACAAATTTGTAAACAAAATAGACCGCAAAATCCAACAACAAAATACATTGAAACCATAGCACGGGTTTACGTACATATGTAAATATGTACAAACAAAAAGACCAACACACATCATAACATACAGACGCATGTCTTAAGAAATTTTGTGTATACAGTTGGCAAGAACAAACAAAACAAAAGGGAATAAATTGAAGTGGAGACGAATACATTGTGACGTCACAGGGCATCATTGCTTAGTGTTGGAATTTTCTAACAGCGGCTTTGGTGCAGACACGAGTTCGAATCCGTGTCCGAAAAGGGATCTGATGATGAGCCTGGAAACTCTGAAACATGTAATCCTATCCATCGCTGTTGATTTGTCTTTGTAATTTTTCTCCAATTATCAATTTTTCCCAAAAACTGACAATATTAATTCGCTTAGAATTATTGTTAATTGGTCTCGAGCTTGCTCATAACTTACAAATTTGTAAACAAAATAGACCGCAAAATCCAACAACAAAATACATTGAAACCATAGCACGGGTTTACGTACATATGTAAATATGTACAAACAAAAAGACCAACACACATCATAACATACAGACGCATGTCTTAAGAAATTTTGTGTATACAGTTGGCAAGAACAAACAAAACAAAAGGGAATAAATTGAAGTGGAGACGAATACATTGTGACGTCACAGGGCATCATTGCTTAGTGTTGGAATTTTCTAACAGCGGCTTTGGTGCAGACACGAGTTCGAATCCGTGTCCGAAAAGGGATCTGATGATGAGCCTGGAAACTCTGAAACATGTAATCCTATCCATCGCTGTTGATTTGTCTTTGTAATTTTTCTCCAATTATCAATTTTTCCCAAAAACTGACAATATTAATTCGCTTAGAATTATTGTTAATTGGTCTCGAGCTTGCTCATAACTTACAAATTTGTAAACAAAATAGACCGCAAAATCCAACAACAAAATACATTGAAACCATAGCACGGGTTTACGTACATATGTAAATATGTACAAACAAAAAGACCAACACACATCATAACATACAGACGCATGTCTTAAGAAATTTTGTGTATACAGTTGGCAAGAACAAACAAAACAAAAGGGAATAAATTGAAGTGGAGACGAATACATTGTGACGTCACAGGGCATCATTGCTTAGTGTTGGAATTTTCTAACAGCGGCTTTGGTGCAGACACGAGTTCGAATCCGTGTCCGAAAAGGGATCTGATGATGAGCCTGGAAACTCTGAAACATGTAATCCTATCCATCGCTGTTGATTTGTCTTTGTAATTTTTCTCCAATTATCAATTTTTCCCAAAAACTGACAATATTAATTCGCTTAGAATTATTGTTAATTGGTCTCGAGCTTGCTCATAACTTACAAATTTGTAAACAAAATAGACCGCAAAATCCAACAACTAAATTTATTGAAGTTTATCAATGCTTCCCAGCTTCATGGAATCTAAAGCTGGAAGCATATTGTTCATCCATATTTTTTTTACACTTATTTTTCTTCTCATTTAATAAAGCAAGTAGAAAAAAATCGTCATCCGATGAAGATATATTTACGTCCGATCACTGCGAACTCTCAACGCAAATGGCGTCTGTCGGTTTCTGTTTGAACGTGTGCGGGCAAGCGACACCCTGTAAAAAACGTTGGAGTATGGGAGTACTCCAACATTTATCCTCATTCATACAAAAAGGTGGTCCAATTTATAAGCCCATGTCCGGCGATTGGATCACCTAATCCACATCGGAGCACCCTGCTGAATAGTCTATGGAACACCTACGTGAGAGTACTTTGAAAATGCTGCCAAAAGATTACTCTATAGAGTACTATGCAGTAAAGCGAGAGAGGGAGTATGTGATCTTTTTGAGGACCACCTACTCCCTCTCTCGCTTTGCTGTTGAATACTCCATAGAGTAACCCGATAGGAGTATTTTGGGAGTACTCTCATGTAGGTGATCTATAGAGTATTCAAAAGCAAAGAAATGGAGTACTCCGAGTCGGATTAGGTGATCCAATTACCGGCCATCGCCATATAAATTGGACCACCTTTTTTATATGAGCGAGGATAAGTGTTGGAGTACTCCGATACTCCTTAGGGAGTACTCTATGGACTATGGAACGGAGTATTTCGGTTTTTTGCAGGGCAAGCACACGACACACATACACGTAAACAGTTCTGCCAAACAATTTGAACGTCCCCGGGACGTTTATCATTTCGGTCCTCGATTATGCAGTGTTCCCTACTAGACCGGCCTAACCACACTCACTAATACATGCAAGCGAAAATTGTAAATTACTAACACACACAAAGCCTTCTTTCAAACTTTGCTTTTTCTTTGCGTTTCTTCTTCTTGAAAGTGTGAGCAAAATGCAACTGCGTCTTTAAAATATGTAAAAAATATTAAAAAAGGAGTTTAGCAGTGAAATTACAACTAAAACGTCTTGATAAGGAAAGTATATAGTGCTTATAATTGTTATTTAATAAGTGAATATTTATGCACCAAATTTTTATACTTTCAGAGGGACGAGCAAATCAAGGAACCTTTAGGCAAATGGAATAAATTTATACTTTTGCAAATGTTTAGTGATAGAAATATGTATTTGAAGAATTTACTGATTATTGTGAACGTGAAAATTGTGCAATTTTGACTTATATTAAACAATAAAAAGCAAATCTAATAATACAAACAATTGTCTTTTCATACTAAGCTATATATAAAGTTTGCGTCATTCATAACCATTAGCGCTGGCTTGTGTTTGCATTATACCTGACTGTTAGCGCTAACCAAACTTTTCATTATTGATAACGTGAGTGAAGAGTACAGATTTATGTGGTTTTACATGCGCTAGAATGGGATGCGGTATACGTACGTGTGCAAAAAAACAGCAAAGACACGGTTAGATTTGGCACACTGCTCTGCAGAAACTAAAGCGTCTCGGGGACGATCAAATGGTTTGGCAGAATTTTTATGTTCGTGATGCCGAAGACGGTCCTCGTGTCACACGTACTTGTTGTCGGCTCTGTTTGATGAAAATCAAAAATTTTTGATTTTTCTGCGTTGACGCTCGTTTTGTTGAGCGTGCCGCGTTTGTTTGACAAACTGTAGTGTGTTAGTTTTGTGTGATATTCAAAATGAACACTTGCGCGGACGAAAAAGAATTTATATTAAAATTTATTGAAGTTTATCAATGCTTACCAGCTTTATGGAACGTAAAGCTGGAAGCATATTGTAATCGCGATGAAAAAGCGAAGCAGTATGAAATTTTACTCCAAGTGTATAAAGAGCAGTACCCTAACGCAACAGTTGAAGACGTAAAAAAAAGAATCAACATATTGCGCACAAGTTTCCGTCGGGAAAAACAACGTTTGGCTCAATTAAGAAGAAGTGGAGCAGGATACGCAGATTCGCTGGAGCCAAATTTATTTTACTACAATGAAATGTTATTTCTAAGTGACATCGATAATCCTTGCTCATCAAAGAGCACCACAGAAAGCAATGTAAGTGAATAATTTGTGTTTCTATCTTAATTTGTGCGTGCTATGAAGTTTACAGTGCTGTGCAATACAATAGGTATACAGTAACGAGTGGTGAAATAGGTTTTGAGTGAATTTAAGGACCAACTAAATAAATTTGTGGTGTACTGTTTTTTTTATTTTTCCCTACCTCACCTTGAAATCTCTCACACCTCAAATAAAAGATGAAATATATTATTTCGATTTTATTAAAAACGATTGACAAGTACATAGTATTTTATTGAATATTCTTTATTTCAATACAACGTGAGGTAAAAAGTAAGCACTAGCGTAAGTACTTTTTCTGCCAAGAAACCGCTCCTTCGTCCATAAAGTACTCCGCAAAAGTGTCACGAACTTCTTTTGCTTTGGTAGAGGAGTTTCTCATCTGTGTACATTGCAGGTCAATACAATTACTTTGATTCTTGCGCCATGCTCCTTCAACTATGTTTCCAAGGTTTATATCTTCTTGGTCAATTAACTTGGTAAATGAATACGTTGCTCTTTTTCGCAAAAAATTATGCAAATAGCAACAGGCCAAAACTATTATTTTCACTTTTTCTGGTGCCAGCTGTATAGTTGTTTGGAGAACGCCAAATCGCGACACCAGAATTCCAAATACATTTTCAACAATTCTGCGTGCTCTACTAAGTCTGTAATTAAATATTCGTTGGTTGTTTGTAAGGTTGGTACCAGGATATGGTTTAATCAGGTTTTCTTGCATTTGAAAAGCATTATCAGCAACAAAAACATACGGCAATACTTTATCGCTTTCCGGTAACTGTGATGGACTCGGGATTTTTAAAGATTTGCTATAAATAGCCTTCCCAAACTCGGTGTTTTTGATAACACCACCATCAGAAACACGACCATTTGTTCCTACGTCCGCAACCACAAACTCGTAGTTGGCATTCACAGTTGCCATAAGCACGATGCTATAAAACTTCTTGTAATTATAGTATAGTGAGCCAGATTGAAGCGGCTTTTTGATTGCGACGTGTTTCCCGTCGATTGCTCCAATGCAATTTGGAAAATTCCAATCATTACCGAACCCATCCGCGACAGCTTTCCACTCATCTTCAGTTTGCGGCACCTAAAAACAATTATAAACAATTAATGTCATTTATCTTACTCTCTTTTCATTACAGAATCTATTAAAGGACACAATTAAAAAAGCTGCCAAAAGGAAATCTGATGCTGCTGAAGCTTTGGTGGAAATTGCGACCAAACGGTTAGCATCGAAGGATAAATCTTCATATAAAACAATAACCGATTCGTGGGCGGTGAAATTAGAGAGGATGAATTCTGAGCAAAGAGTTTTGTGTGAAAAATTTGTAGAAGACGTAATTTTCGAGGGGCAGATGGGAACTTTGCACAGAAATTCGGTACAAATAAATGCTGCAGATTCCTTCCCAACATCAGTTGCTTTCAGCCGCACCAATTCACCAGTCTTAGAAGATTCAAGCACTTCGAATTCCACACCAAACCAATTTAGAAGCCATAGTTCGACACCGATTCAATTCAGCAATACCGACAAAATCTTCAATGAAGAGAGTGAATCTTCTCAATCGATATCGGCGTTTTTCTCTTCATTTACTGACTTCTAATATGTGAACGATTTTTCAGATAGTTTTTTAACTTTTCGATCTCTGCTAGATGTAAGCTTTGAAAATTAATGTACTTTTCGGATGATTTTTGAACTTTTCGATATGTTAATTTAATTTATTTATTTATTTTTCAAATAATTTTTGAACTTATGGATTTCATTTATATATATTTTGTAGCTCATAAGTTTTTTCTACTCGCTAACATATATTTTATATTTAATAAAAGTGATCTTATTGTTGGACACAAAACTGTACATGTGTTTTTTTTAATTGGTTTAATGAACTTACCTTAATATAATTGGAGAGGCATGTAATAATAGCTTCACAAGTTTCTATAACAATCGAGCCAAGAGATCTTGGAGAAATTGCTGTTAAGAACTTAAGGTCTTCAAATTTTTCTCCGGTCGCCAAATATCTTAATGTCGCTGACAAACGCATGTTTGCTGTTATTGCTTCTCGCATCACAGTATTTTTCTTTTCTATTGCCGGCGCGACCATACACAAAAGCTCCTCATACGTATCAGAGTCCATTCTCAAAAAGTTTTTATATTCGTCAGTACATGACATTTTTAATTCGTTCAACATATTTTCATGTGTGAACCTTTTACGTTTTGCGTAAAACCTTTTCATCCATATTTTTTTTTACGCTTCTTTTTCTTCTTATTTAATAAAACTGCTGCAGCTGCAAGTAAAAAAAAATCGTCATCCGATGAAGACATATTTACTTCCGATCACTACGAACTCTCAACGCAAATGGCGTTTGACGGTTTCTGTTTGAACGTATGCGGGCAAGCGACAAGCACACGACACGCATACACATAAACAGTTCTGCCAAACCATTTGATCGTCCCCGGGACGCTTAATTGAGAAATATATGTAAAAATAACGCAAGCACAAGTTAGGCCGAGAGGTTATTTGACTCGTCAGCTGTCTAGTAGGGTTGCCAACTATTTTATGTGTTGCTATTTGGCAGCACTACCATATATATAATACATCTATATTGCTAGTAAAGAACTGTGAAGCGTGTCAAACATTACAGTACAGACATACAATGAGAGAATAAGACAAAATCTCGTTGTCGTCGTAAATTTTTTTGAATAAAAGGGGTCGATGAAATATGTGGATATTTCAAAGATTGAATTTATTTGCTTTTTCGTATTATTACTTGCACTAATGTAATGTACAAAAGTCAGCTTCGCTTTCACAATTTTTCAAAATTTAAATAATGCATTTTCTAACCATATTATGGACGATCACGTAGCCATAGAAACCCTATAAGCTCAAATAATAAATACATTACGCTTTATATTCAATATATTGGCATTTTCATATTTAATATACTCAACTATGGTTTTATACGCTACTATAAAGTACAATTTGTGTAAAGAAGTCAGTGACCCCTGTCTACCCCTTCCATAAGTTTTTTTCGCCGCTCTGCTTCAATGCACTAACACAAATAAAACTCGCGCATGCGCATAACCTCCCTTCAAAAAGTAGTATAAGGAGTTTTCTGAAATAAGGAATACGCCAGCGCCGCTGCGTACGTCGTTTTTTGACATGGGTTACCAACCTTAGAATAATGGGTTATTTATTCCTTATTTTATATGGTATATCAGCCTTAGGAATAACCCTACTAGACAGCTGTAGGTTATCTGACTAGTCAGATAACCTCTCGGCCTAACTTGCGCTTGCGTTATTTTTACATATATTTCTCAATTAGTTTCTGCAGAGCAGTGTGCCAAATCTAACCGTGTCTTTGCTGTTTTTTTGCACACGTACGTATACCGCATCCCATTCTAGCGCATGTAAAACCACATAAATCTGTACTCTTCACCCACGTTATCACTAATGAAAAGTTTGGTTAGCGCTAACAGTCAGGTATAATGCAAACGCAAGCCAGCCCTAATGGTTATGAATGACGCAAACTTTATATATAGCTAACTATGGAAAGACAATTGTTTGTATTATTAGATTTGCTTTTTATTGTTTAATATAAGTCAAAATTGTACAATTTTCACGTTCACAATTATCAGTAAATTCTTCAAATACATATTTCTATCACTAAATATTTGCAAAAGTATAAATTTATTCCATTTGCCTAAAGGTTCCTTGATTTGCTCGTCCCTCTGAAAGTATAAAAATTTGGTGCATAAATATTCACTTGTTAAATAACAATTATAAGCACTATATACTTTCCTTATCACGGCGTTTTAGTTGTAATTTCACTGCTAAACTCCTTTTTTAATATTTTTACATTTTTTGAAGACGCAGTTGCATTTTGCTCACACTTTCAAAGAAGAAGAAACACAAAGAAAAAGCAATGTTTGAAAGAAGGCTTTGTGTGTGTTAGTAATTTACAATTTTCGCTTGAATGTATTAGTGAGTGTGGTTAGGCCGGTCTAGTAGGGAAGAGTGGTGCGGTGCAATGAAGCCATACGCAATAAAGCTATATGGCTTTATTTCCAATAAATTTGAGAAATAAAGCCATATGGCCCTATTTCCAATTGCTAATGGAAATAAAGCCAGTATGGCCTTATTGCCATTTTCAAAACATGGGCGGCGCGATATCATGAATCACCCAATTCGGGGTGTGAACCCTGTTTTTTATGTGCAGAACAGCTTTACGCGTAGGCGGCCTTGGGCCGCGCTACAAAAAATAACCCAGGGCTACACCATTCCAACTCCGGGTGGTTGCCATAGCCGGTGATGTCCTTCCGCGTGCCACTCTTTTCTCACAGGGTAATGTGATTACAACAACCACATGAAAATGACAGAAAATTCTGAACTTTAACTGCAAATATCTCGCAAACTACTAAAAATATTGGCTGAGCAGAGTTATATTCATGCTCCTGGGACCAAAGCGCGTCTCCTGATACATATCTCAACATTTTTGGTTGTGTATTAGCGCTCGGCACCCCACGTAAACGATTACCACGTCTAGATTTAGAATCTGAAATGAGATTTTTTTCAACCGTTCAAAAGTTATTTGCAGTTAAAGTTCACAATGGTTGTTGTAATGGCCCATTAGGCTGAGCCAAAAAAGTGAAAAAGTGGGAAACGTGGCACGCGGAAGGACATCACCGTGGCGGTAGCCACGGCTATGGCACACACCCGGAGTTGGAATGGCGTAGCCCAGGGTTATTTTTTGAAGCGCGGCCGAAGGCCGCCAATGCGGAAAGGAGTTCTGCACATAAATACCATGGATCACGCCCCGAATTGTGGATCTGACCTAAGTCAAATTTTCGCCTGCCGCGCTACTTCGTCGAATCTCAAACCCAAATGCCTCAATGACATTAATTCGCATGTCCATAGCAAACTAAAGTCAAAATATTATACGAATTAACGGCACTGACTTTAATTCGTTTTTGGTCATGCGTCTTAATGTCACTGACATTAATTCGGTTTTTGGGTGCGAATTAACGTCGGAAATATCGCCATATGGCCTTATTTCCATTTGGTTTGAGAAATAAAGCCATATGGCGTTATTGCGTATGGCTTCATTGCACCCCACCGGGAAGAGTATCTCTCAGAGAGTTGACAGATGATTTCCATGGCAACCGCGTGTAAAGCACACCCAAGAAAATGTTTGACCTGTGTGTTTCAGCAAAAGGACCAAAAAGAGTATTTAGTGTTATAATACATTTACACTGCACCAAATTTGGCTTCTTTTAAATAACAGATTTTTGATTGTAAAAAAATAATAAAAGAAAAAATAGCAAATTTTCCAAACATAAAATTAGCGCGCGCACTTTTTTATATCAAATACACAATTTTGAAATTACAAATAAAGTGTGCAGAACATTTGGTTGTACCAATTATGTAACAATGATCCAGATACGCATAAAATGTTTGCATGTAATCCGGATCGCATTGTTATTGCATTTATGTATATGGTAAACATTTTATAGGTATCTGGATCACTGGTAATTGGAACACGGCGCAGATACCAAAAAAAACTAAACGACCTAATAAAAACATTGTTAAAAGGGTCAAGGTGGCAGCACTATACCGACGCGCCGTCATAGTTCGATTTCGCAGTAAATTGTGCAGAATATATAATAAATTATGTATAACACGAGAACGAATTATAAAATTACAAAATTCAAGGTTTCCACAGATTGTATACAACGAAGATGTTAAAATTTCAAACGTCGTCAATATGCCGTTATTCCGTGGATAATATCCTACAAATCGCCTTATTATAGCCTCATATAAATACATATACATATATCTGATTTTTTATGATTTATAAGCCTTATCAAAATAAAATTTTACTCCAAACAGCACCTTATTATAAGGAATAGAGTAAGCCTTATTTCACTAGGCAGTTAATCTCCATATCAATCCTTTTTATAAGGAATTATGTAAGCCTTATTTTACTCTGCTTATAAGGCTTATGAATAAGGATTCCTCTCAGAGAGAGAGAGTATTCCTTATGAACTGATAACATTAACACAGCAAAATCAGGCGTAATATAAGGAAAGCTTCATACAACTGACATTCCTTACAGAATTCAGGCATTAAATTATAAGCCTTATGATCATATGAAATAGGCCTCATATAAGACTCAAATTTTTTGGAGGGTTGCATTCGAAGTGTCTCGTGTAATAATGATTGACACGCTTTCAGCATATTGGGAAGATACGATACTAGCAATATAGAAGTATTATATATATGAGCACTACACAATCGAGGACCATCTGACATTAGATACATAACAAAGAGGGCCCAGTAAGCAAAAAATGCACCAAAACAATTTGAGAAAATCATTGAATCACAAGTGAACATTTCGATAAACTTAAAATATCGCACGATTAGATAGAAAATGATATTTTTTACGCATTTGAGTGAGTTACAAGTGTTAAAAAACGTTTACAAGATACATTATTATTATTATTATTTTGCATTATTTTCAAATATTTATTTTAATTTATAATTATTTTTATATGAAATTATATTATTTGCTGAAGGTTTAAAATTCTATGTTCTATTTCATTATGAAATGTACATCACTAAGGCCCACTTGCACAAGATCCAGAGTTGAATTTAAAAATTCAGAGTTAAGTAACTTCTAGTTAAACTGATATCTTTTTAACTCAGGCAATGCGTTGCAGAACAACTTTTTGACGTCGAGTTAGCTAACTCCGGGTACACGCGGGTATTTTATGGTTTGGTTGTAAACACTGTCAATTTATTGTGACACTAGCTTTGTTCCAAGAGGAAACGTATATTGGTTGTCAAAAAAATATAATCGTTGTGCAATTTGAAACATAGTTTGCATATTAACTGAAACAAATTCGTGAAGCACCTGTAAATATTAGCATAAATGCTATAAATCAATAGTTATTAATTTAAAATATTTAATTCATTAGGCGCTACAAGTATTTCGAGCAACAATTTGCTTCCATTCTTAAGGTAAGGGAAATGCAGTCAGTTGAAAATCTTTATGTTCTAACTTGCATTTTATTTGCAGGTTCCCGTCTATTATTAATAAATCAGATTTTTTTTCTTTCGGTAAGCACCAGGCGCGTATGCCGGGGGAGGTTTTGGGGGTCCAAACCCCCCCGAAATTTCCGAAAATTAAAAATTAAACGTCTGTACTAGAAGAATTACTCCATGGCGTAATTACTATGGTGGTATCGAGCCACCAGCTGATTTGTATTTTTTTTTCGCCGCGTCTGTACATACTTGTCAAACTGATTTGTTTTTAAAAATTACTTGTCAATTGGATTTCAATATTTACATTACAAAGTTCGTAGAAGTTTTAACTATTTTCAAAATTTTAAAGTAAATATAGTGAAAGTTCAGTTTGAGTGCCTAACCAGTGAAAACATTACGTATTAAAAGACATTATAAAATGGGTAAATGTGTTGTGTGTGATAAGCGGTTGAAAGGTGGCAATGGTCCCTTGTTTCAAGTGCCACGAGAGGAGGAGCTTAGGATGCAGTGGCATCGAGCGTGTGGTATGACGCTTGGTGATGCAGATAGGGTATGTGGAGATCACTTTCTCCCTTCTGACATCCTTAGCTTGGGGGTGAGAAAAAACTTGTTGCCAGGCGCGGTACCGCATCTTTCAGTAAATGTAACTGATTACCGTACAGGGTAAGTATTTACTTTAAATGCCGAACCCAAGCATACATACCATCCTGGAACTTTGTTCGGTAATTCTTGGAATGGAAAGTATTACCTTTTGTTCCAATGCATATGTAACTATAAAGGTTTTTTAATGTGAAATTATTTAAATTTAGTTCAAGTCTCACCCGTCCAGCTTGCGCATTTGGAGGGGATATTTTTTCTGGTGGGGATACATTTTCAAATTCTGTAATGGAGTCATATTATTCACGTGATAGCAATGCTGGTGGGGATGCAGTCATGAAGTCAGCCATACATATTGGTAGCACGAAGCCGGCTGTAGTTTTGACAACCAGCGAAACACAAACGGAGTAAGTGCATCGAGGCACACAAAGAGCTGTTTAACTGATGCGTATATGTGTACATATTTGCAGTATACTATTTCTGAAGTCGAATACGCAGTCTGAAATTTCTCGGTTAAAAGATGAGCTACGGGAAATGAAGAGGAAAAGTCTCGAGCACGAGAGCCAACTTACGGAGACCAACGCCATAATAAATAATTTAAAAAAAATTTTTACGGAAGGACAAATTCGGAAAATGATTCTCCCTTGTAGGCTTTAACATATTTAATATTTCTTAAATAGAAACAAATTATTTATTACAGCTAAAAATGTTAAATGGTCGTGGAAGGACATTTCCAGCGCGATATGCCTTCACGCAGCAGGACCACGGGCGTACAACCATTTGTACGAAAAGGGGTTTCCACTTCCGCATGTATCAACACTGCAACGTTGGTACCGTAAGAAGGACGTTAGAGAGGGTATGTTGAGTGCTTCATTGGAAACAATGGAGAGGATGACTGAACTCACTGACAATGAGAAAAAGTGTGTCTTATCATTCGACGAAATGAAAGTGGCTGAAGCGTTTGAGTACGACCAGGTAGAGGACTATGTACGTAAACCACCCAATGATGCACAAGTCGTAATGGCACGAGGATTGCTCAAATCCTGGAAACAGCCTATCTTTTATGATTTTGATTGCCGCGTCACTAAAGACCTTCTCATATCGATTATTTCGACACTACAGCGCATAAATTTTACGGTTGTGGCAGTAGTGTGTGACATGGGAACCAAAAATCGCAGAGTGTGGAATGATTTAGGCGTGACAATGGGTAGGGCCTGGTTTAAATGTTTTCAATACACACATATATATATATATATATACAGATACTGGCGGGTGCCCGAATATAGTCATATAGATATGTATGTGATTAAATCCCCCTTTATATATGTATATATAAGTGTGCAAAGATGTATATATGTGTATATATAAGAATATATTGTAAAGTTCAATAACTTCACATGATGCAGATAACCCATGGTTCCCGAATCCCAAGGTGAAGAATGCGAAAATTTTTGTGTTCTCCGATGCGCCGCACTTACTGAAGCTTGTAAGAAATCATTTTTTGAATACTGGCTTAGTATATAAAGGTGAATTGTTGTCGGTTCGAACAATAGACCAGCTGGTGCGGCATACATCTTCGCAATCGGATGCATCTATTGTGCATAAAATTACAGAAGACCATTTGTCATCAAAAGGGCCTGGTAGTAAACTGCATAACACAATATTTTATGTTTGCATGTAATGTTATAAAACTTTCAGGAAAACAAAAAGTAAAATTAGCAGCCCAGTTATTTTCACATACAACTGCTAACGCCATTAAGCGTTGTTATATATTGGGCTATGAGTTACGCAATCCCGTGCAGACAGCCGAGATGTTCCAGCTGGTGAATGATTGGTTTGACGTCCTTAATTCGTCAATGACTATGTTTTCGTATCCCGGCAAGGTATCTAAAAAAGTTTGCAATCAGTGTGTTTTTTAATTGAATTATTTAAAGGAACCTTTTGGAAGGAATCTTTCATATCAGCAGGAAGTGTTGACAAAGATGAGTAATTTCATGTTGTCGCAAGTAATTCCCAGGAATGATATGCAAAATCGAACAGCGCTGGAGCCTTTCCAAAAAGGGATCGTGCAGACGAATAGAGCGTTAGTTGGCCTTTACGAGTATCTACATTCCACATCAGATGTGGAATACATCCTAACAAACAGACTCAACCAAGATGTGTTGGAGCATTTTTTTGGTGCTATTCCCAGCAAAGGCGGTCTTAACGATCACCCAACTCCACAGGAGTTTAAGTATAGATTGCGGAAATACATCTTGGGTAAACTTTTTCTGTAATGTGCGTAGAATCCATAATAAATACATATGTACGTACATCAAAGTCTTAATTTTGTTTTGTTTACCGAATATTCTTTTGCACATAAATGTCACATTGTCTCCGACGAATTCAAAATTTGGCATTAAGTTTGCTGGCGAATTCAGATTGTGAGTAAGGCGAACACAGCGAATATTGATTTTGACAATTAAATATGACAATCAATTACCAAAAAGCACTAACAAAATACATGGGAATAGTTGTTGTTGGCCTAACGAGACGACCAGTATAATTGGGCCATGAATTACTCCATTCACTTTTAAACAGCTGTTAAGAAAATAGCATTAATAGCAATAATCAAAATGCGAAAGAATATAATTTAATAATATTTCACACTGAGACAAGTTATTGGTAGTCGATAATCAATTATCAGAGCAAGTCTGAGAGGTCACAACTAAACTCCTGCAACGGTTCACTCATTTGGCGCTTTAAAAATTCGCGCAAAACTATCAGACTTGCTTTGCATAAGATCAACTTAGCATCTCAACTACATAGCATGTTAACAACAGCAAGAGTGATTCGAGCTCAAGTCTGTTGACATTCAAATTAACTGTTTTTGTGGGCCAAAATCATAAAAATGAGTGTCTCTCGTTATTGTAGTCACGGTTAAGATAAGTTTAACCAAAAAAATGACCAAGGAGTTAAAAAAAATTACTAAAAATTACCAAGCAGTACACAACGCAGTCGTATTGAATTGTCAGAGAAAGTAACAAATAAATTGTACTTATACTTGTCAGGTGATAATAAAAAGTGACGCTAATTTGGCAAAAAAGGATTCAAAAAGTTTAAAAGTAAAAACCCTGTATGCTGTTGAAAAGAAAATGCTGAAATGAAATTGTGTACATATAGCAGACAACAAATTTTTTATTTTATTAAATTTTTTGTTTTATTTTTCCGAAACTTCAGTTTTTCTTCAATAAATAAAGCAACAACTATTTATTTCTTGTCAAAGCCAGAGTTGCGCAGGTCGCTTTTTTGTAAAATTTTTTTAGGAATTAGCAGTAGAAAAGTAGGAGAAATTCTGACACAAGAAACATTTTTTTTATTGATCTCAGGGATTTCAACAAAAATTGCAAAGATATGTAAAATGTCGATACAAAAATACACTTGAGCAAAAAAAAACTAAGGAATATTTTAATGAAAAGTTAATAACTCACAGGCTTTTTGCAATAAATCCATGCAATTTTTTTTGAGAGCAGGCAAATGTTTTGTCGACAAAAAGAATATACAGGCGAGTTGTTAACCTTTCACTAAAGTGTTCCATTAAATAAAATTTTTTCTTGCAAACGAAGAGGAATCTCGAAAAGTGTAATTTTGTATAGACATTACCTATACATTTTTGATTCGTTGTTGAAATTCTAGAGATTAATTAAAAAAACATGTGCGGTTTTGAAGCGGCTTTACCCACCTCTTAATAAAAATGCAATGAAAGAAAATTCTCATCAAGTAAATCATATGATAATAAGATCAAGAATATTTTTTTGTATTACGCCATAATAAAAAACATAGCAAAACTTTTTCAGGCATTGTTTGACAATCCCAAAGGAGGAGCGACCAAGCATGTTCATTGATGCATAAAATAACTGTTCCGTGTCTTTTTTTTCACTACGGTACTTCGATATACATATAAAACATGCTGCTGACACTTTGGCCAAAATCATTTTTTTTAAATATCTTCAATGTAAAGACATCGGACCTGTTACAATTTTATTATATGTAGAGATTATTGCCTACTGAAGAATTTAACAAATTCGAATATTTTGAAAATTTTGAAAAAACGGTATTGAAAACCTGTTTTCAAAAATTTTCTATTGCGGTATTCGTTGGTAACGTTAGGGGGTCTTTCAAGAAATCAATTTTGACAAATTGTGGCAGGATGAATGCAAATTCAAATGTTGATTTGATACCATATTGTAGGGTACTATTAAGGTTTTTCTGCAATCGCATTTTTACCGATAACTCAGTTATAGATAACTTTATCGAAATATGTCGAAGTACAAATGAAACCTGGGGCCTTCCCCTTTCGTTTGATACCCATATTCTAATGTAATGTTAAGGTTTTCGGGCAATCGCATTTTGACCGATAACTCAGTTATCGATCAATTTATCAAAATATGTCGCAGCCAAAATGAAACCTGGGGCCATCCCCTTTCGTTTGATACCCATATTCTACTGTAATGTTAAGGTTTTCGGGCAATCGCATTTTGACCGATAACTTAGTTATCGATCAATTTATCGAAATATATCGCAGCCAAAATGAAATCTGGGGCCATCCCCTTTCGTTTGATACCCATATTCTAATGTAATATTAAGGTTTTCGGGCAATCGCATTTTCACCGATAACGTAGTTATCGATCAATTTATCGAAATATATCGAAGCCAAAATGAGACCTGGGGCCATCCCCTTTCGTTTTATACCCATATTCTAATGTAATATTAAGGTTTTCGGGCAATCGCATTTTGACCGATAACTTAGTTATCGATCAATTTATCAAAATATATCGCAGCCAAAATGAAACCTGTGGCCATCCCCTTTCGTTTGATACCCATATTCTAATGTAATATTAAGGTTTTCGGGCAATCGCATTTCGACCGATAACTTAGTTATCGATCAATCGAAATATATCGAAGCCAAAATGAAACCTGGGGCCATCCCCTTTCGTTTGATACCCATATTCTACTGTAATGTTAAGGTTTTCGGGCAATCGCATTTTGACCGATAACTTAGTTATCGATCAATTTATCGAAATATATCGCAGCCAAAATGAAATCTGGGGCCATCCCCTTTCGTTTGATACCTACATATATTCTAATGTAATATTAAGGTTTTCGGGCAATCGCATTTTGACCGATAACGTAGTTATCGATCAATTTATCGAAATATATCGAAGCAAAATGAAACCTGGGGCCATCCCCTTTCGTTTGATACCCATATTCTAATGTAATATTAAGGTTTTCGGGCAATCGCATTTTGACCGATAACTTAGTTATCGATCAATTTATCAAAATATATCGCAGCCAAAATGAAACCTGGGGCCATCCCCTTTCGTTTGATACCCATATTCTAATGCAATATTTAGGTTTTCGGGCAATCGCATTTCGACCGATAACTTAGTTATCGATCAATCGAAATATATCGAAGCCAAAATGAAACCTGGGGCCATCCCCTTTCGTTTGATACCCATATTCTAATGTAATATTAAGGTTTTCGAGCAATCGCATTTTGACCGATAACTTAGTTATCGATCAATTTATCGAAATATATCGAAGCCAAAATGAAACCTTATCCTAAAGCTCCTTCCAGACTATAACCTGTAGGCGTGCCAAATTTCAACTAAATCCGTCTTGCCACTCTCACGTTTTTAGGGAACAAAAGCAAACGTCTGGACATCCAAACATCGCTTCATTCACATTTATAATATTAGTAGGATAGATATGCTGATACCCCCATAGGACGGCAGTGTACCTATTCAATTGATTTTTGAAATTGAAAAAAAGTGAAGAAAAATTTTAGAGAGGCACGCTTAGGTTTTTCTTTAACAAAGTAAGTGAATTTTTCTTAATATAAAATTATGTAAGAAAAAAAAATTCATAGTTACATACCTCCCTAAAAAATTTTTTTGTTTGTCGTTCGAATTTGATAAAACAAAGAGTAGCAGTCTATTAGTGAAACTCTCATCAAAATGCATTCCTTAGTTTCCGAGATACTTAAGTTCAAACAGACAGACAATAATTTTAAAAATGGATCAGAAGAACTCTATAGCCTTCTCGAAGTCATCCCCAGAAATTTTTAATGTACGACTTTTCTAGCGATTTATCTTATACTAGCTGACCCGACAGACGTTGTCCTGTCAATGTTCCTCCTTCGTAGTTCTTTAACTCTGCAATGCATATCAGTGCCTTATGGCTTTTGTGACTTTGGCTGTGTATCAAATGATATTTGTTTTCGTCAGAGTAAAATGAGGTGAACAAATTTTCTATGGTGAACGAATATTTGCAATTTGGCATTATATTATATTTTTGTGTTTAATAACGCGTGTGAACATAACTTTATGTGAAATAATATGAATCTAAACAGCACATGCATCTCTGTGCTACATTATTGGTTGTCAAAATTTTACCTCTATATTTACCACGATAACTGTCAGAATTTACCTTCGCTCTGTCAAAATTTTGCACTTTTGTGATTGCACTTTTGTGATTTGGGAAGTCTTGCATTTGGTCGATAGGTGGTTTCGCATAGGCAACAACGATATGTACAAACGTATGTTGCATAACAATAACAGAAGCCATTACGGCAATTTTTGGTGGATACTTTCCGATATTTTGTCAGATTTACTGATCACAATTTTCTTTTTTTTGTTCGGGATGACGCCCGATCGGCACACAGCCTAACTGAGAAAACTACATTTTCATTTTTATATATAGATTACAACTTCTTCACCATGATATAGATTACAGGCCATTCACCACAATGTTTGAGCCATCCACCGCAATAAGGTAGCGAAAAGGAATTCACCATTTGGAAAAATTACGGAATAAAAATCTATAATCACAATCAAAACTTTTGGTTGTTGTCTTCCCTACAGGAACATTTCAGTTAGAATACCAGTGATTTCAACTGACTACAATTTATATGGTAGCTAAACTTCTTTAGCTAATATATGATTAAATTGAGGATTTAGAAAATATTTTGTTCTATATAAATAAACACTATGTCCGATAGAATAAAGAAAAGAAAAAATTTTGAAAACCGGTTAAGCCGTTATTGAGTATTAGCAAAAAAAATTTTAAATTGAGATTAGAAAAAAAAAAATTTATGTGGTAAATGAGACATGAAACAGATTGGAAACATTAAAGAAAAAATATTTAAAATCGGTTGAGCCGATACGGAGATCTTACGGTATATACGAACGCCAATTCATTTTTATATATGTATATAGATATAAAATTCTCGTGACACAGTTTTCGTTCCCATACTCCTCCGAAACGGCTTGAACAATTCTCATGAAATTTTGTGAACATATTTAGTAGGTCTGAGAATCGGCCGTTATCTATTTTTCATTATTCCGGAAAGTGGACCAAGGACCGAAATACATATTCCAAACTTTTAATTTATCGTTCGATTTTTCCATAAATTTTGGCAGAACAACGTCTGCCGGGTCCTTTTGGTTATAGTATAGATTTAACTATAACAATGTTTAAGACGTATAAAAAGTATAATTAACTCAGCAAAATGAAGTCATTTTATTTCTGACTAAGAATTCGAAACACTTGAAGTCGGGGGGTAAGGCTGTTCAGAATCTTTAGCAAATTAGTAAAGTGTTTTTTACACACAATTTACTTACCTTTCCATATTGATTCTTGTTCGTATCCGGTGAGGGAAACTGAGTTGCCACATGATACACAATGAAACTAATATAATAATTTTGACGTCGATTATAAAAGAAATAAAAATATTCTTCAGTTTACAATACAATTTGTCCAAATAAATTTGCCAAAAAAAGAGCTAAAAATGAAAAAAGGACTAGAAAAAGAGCTAGGAGCTTAAACAGAATTTTGGAGCTAAACGCCAAAAAAAAAGCGCTAGATCTAGCTCTAAAACCACCAAAATGGCAACACTGCTCCTCTTACCAGTAGTAAAGACATTGGTGGCGGCTGAGAAGCCTTACATGGCAGAAATACACTCGGAGAGCTTGCCAAACCACTGCCGAGGGCCGACCCCGTTTTGAAAAACTTTTTCAAACCACTTTTGATGTTACCTGTCCCAGGGCTCGAACCTTGGACCTTCGGTGTGGTAGGCCAGTAACACAACCACCACACCATGGCGGCCGCCAACAGATAGACAGCCCATATAAAATTGTGTCAAAAAACTGCAAGTAAATTTAAGTCATGCTTAAACTTGGCGAACACTCTGCCCATTATTTCCACAAAGTGCTTTTTATTTATTGCTTTGCCCTGCTAAAGATTTTCGCAGCTTATGTAACAATATTTTGACAGACTTGCATTCGCCAACATTAAATGTCAATTTAAATTTACAACCTATTATCGCCTTTTATCGTTTCCATAACTACAAAAGCATGTTGACAAACCCTTTAATCGTTCCAGTTATACTTTTTTTACTAATTTAAATTACCCCACATTGAGCGGAATAACAATTTTGAAATAGAGAAAACGCAAATTGCCGGATCAAAAACAAAAATTGAAAATAACCATCTGTCAAAATTCACTACACCACTTTACAATACCTAGTACATATGTATGTATGCATGAACAAACATTCATGCATCTGTAGGTAAGTAGACAAACGTACATATGTACATATGTAAGATAAGTGTTGTTGCGATTTAGCGTTTTCAAATGCAGAAAAATATTCTTTGTAATCTTTAGAATCCTTTGTTCTAAATAAAGAGTTTACACAAGTTGTTGACGGAGTTCGTCAACAGTAACCTGCTCACCAACAAAGGTAAATGTGTACACTGAAAAAAGTTGTGATGAAATTCCACAAAACTGCTGATAATAAATCTATGAACCCGGAACAAATACACGGGTATGAAACGAGATATATTTTGCCTAGGCCTACATTTTTTCTTTTAATATCCAAGGGAAGCATGTCCAGGCTCTCACCAGATGCTTTTTAAGTCTATGTCAATATGAATGAATACAAATTTTTTATTGCATCTTAGGCAGCAAAGAGCCTGTGCAACTCCTTATCACAGTCGTCTGATTTATCAATTGAGCAATTACAATCAATGAAATCTTATCGGGAATTGAACAAAAAAGGTGTAAACTTTAACAGCTTCGCGCAGCGAAAGACTGCCGTCCCCTTACTTGTTTTTTTCTATACATTGAATGCTCGCTGCTTGAACGATTAGGGATAGACATACATAGGTTTCAATATATTAAAATAATATGTATATAAAAAATAATTTATTGAGAAATGTCAAGCTGTGCGTAGGAACTAAATTTTCACCGGTAACACTTAACTACGAAATTTGACGAACTTTGAGGTCATAGAAAAGATATGACTTGCGAAGGTAAATATGTACATATCTATCAAGGTAGGCCTAGTCATCCGATAGAAATAACTTCAGTAAAATTTCATTTTTGTTGTTGTTGGTTACAAAAAATGTTTAACTTTAATTGCAAATATCTCTTGACAGAAATAAAAAATCGAGTTTTCCCCTTTGATAAATATTTGATTTCCGGTTTTTGATTCTTGTTACAGAGGTCAAAACGCGCCCTTTGATACTATAATATTTTTCGACCTGTATACAATTACCAAAGAAACAAATGGAACTATCCAAACGTCCTTTTGCGGACGACCCTGGCTGTTTAGCTGCTTGGCCAATTGTGACCAAAGCGCCTCAACTCCAACGCGGTCGACCTTGGCAAAGTTTTTGGCAATATCATTGTGCTGCTTCATAAAGTTGTTTTTTATCAAGTGGGTCATAAAATTGCACATCTTGTGCTATTCCGATACCGCCATGTACTCCATGCCAGCACCCATTCAAATTTTTGAGATAATTAATCGATCCCAAAAAGTACCGAAAATACTCGATAACTACTTGTATCGTACTTATTTGAAAACATTTAACAACGAATCTTAAGCCTTAATTAAGTTACCCTCAGTTCCCAAATGCAAGTAATTGCAATGTAAATAATACCCGCACAAGGTAAATGTCATTACTTTTCTAAATATTTTTGGTCATGTCCTTTATCCAATATTGTACTAACACCCACCTGGTCACAGTTCGATCGACAAGACTGAAACCGTTATCAAAATAAGGGAAGCTTTAAATTTTAAGTTAGACATCTAGTAATAAAGCGCTTCAATTCTATTACGCATGTTTTGAGTGATGAGCGTCAAAACCTTCAGACAGACAACAATTCTAAAAACTGTTAATTTTCATTCTATTGTCTCTATAACGATCCCTTTTATCAATTTTTTAAAAACTTCAGTTTACAGACAACGTCCTTTTACAATTTTATTATTTGCAGAGATTAAGCACAATGGTTGTTACTATAAGACAAAATCTTTTACAGTACAAGATAAATATTTAATTTAATTGTTTCCAAGATGTAGAAAAGCATATTAAATTTTATCCATCGTTTATAAAAAGGGTCGCAAGAAATATTAAAGTAAAAATTGCACACATTTTAAGAAAAAAACAAAAGTACTTTTTTCAGTGTACACGAATACGTACAGGCACAATAACCAATACGAGCAATTAGATATAATTTAAATTGGCTCTACCTTCAATTGCTTTTCAAAGGGGGTGCCAAATGTCAAACTGGCCTAATGACAAATGAATGGCTTGTGGATATCTGATAATAATTACAAGTGTACATGTATGTACTTTCAAGAGGGTGCAAAGACTTGTGTAACATTTCTTTAAATAGAGCTCGGGGTGTAACATTTATTTTAGAATTGGCCACAGAGCCACTCAGAGGAAATAAATTGTTGTGTAATTTTTAAGATTAGTGTTTTTTTATTCCATTGTTTAAACGGACTTTGTTTACCATTTACATAAATATTTTGTTACAAGGGTTAGGGTAGATCTTTTTCAAAATAAAAAATTATCATTAATAGAATGGAATGATCCTTGATTTTTAAGATAATTGTCGTTGGATCAGTGCTCGAATTTTTATTATTTTTTAGTGAATTGACATTAGAGAAAAATTACATCGATTTGCACAGCAATGGAATATTTATGGTATATTTTTAGGGGGGCGGTTGAAGCAAAAATGAGGAAGGGAGTCACGCGCTTATGTCTCATATCCCCTATTGATCACCCCCAATTAACTCATACCACTCCACATATAAGTAATCGTTGAAATAAAAAAGAATGATAACACTGGTTTACAGTTCGATTTACCGTTGTTACAAAAATTAATAGCATTCAATTGAAAATAGCCATATACCTAATTACCCTACATATATAAGATTATTCTATTTAGAATAATCCTCATTCTAAACTTAAATATTAATTCAAACATAAAAGTACTATTAAATATGCCGCTACAAAACTAAAGCACATTGGAAAAGGACGGTTCGCTACTTGCTGATGGTCTCTACTAGTAGCGCAACTAAAGCGCCCAATACACGACACGAACATTTCCGCGAACATTCCGAACACTCCACTATTGAGGTGCTGCTTAAAATTAACGTTGGAGATTTGTGAAAGGCATTTGACCTAAAATGCATCTCAAGTTGATATCAAACAAAATTGTTTGTTGGGTTACCTTTGTCTTAAAATTATCCTGCACTACATGGGTTGCGTTGAATAAGTTAACTTAGAAGACGCTGCTAAATTGTTAGTAGTTCATTGGACTTACCATTCATTGAACCAACCAAAAGCTCCTATGCATTTCAGCCACACTTTTACAGTATCTGAACAAAACTATTTAACTTACCCAGGTTTAGTCAGTTAAGAATACCGGCCATGATTTGATGAAAACGCTACGTTGAATCATCACAAACATAGAGTAAAGGAGAACTTAACACCTCGGAATTTTGGCATATATATTGGAGCTGTCAAGCTCTGGAAACAAAGAAAGCTGGCCTCAGTTTTCACAACATGTGGTGTTGTGTATAACAAATTTAACCAGTCCGATGAGCCTTACCGTCTTAACACGATCGGTGATGTTTATAACTTATTTCGTCGGCAAGATGGTAATATTTAGGCTGTATATTAAGTTACTTCTATTTTACAGTTTCAATATTCTATTATTTTTTTTCCCCTTATACTTGTATTTGGCCACTCGACCTCCATATCTAAAATTATTATCAAAACTAATTTTGTCACATCTAATATTTCAATTAAAATTTCTTTGTAATACAACCAATTGTCGTAATACTAAACATGAAACCAAATTTAATGTACAAAACACATTTATTGCGTCGCAATCCGTTCCTTATCTCATGTTGAGCAATTTAAATAATACGAGGGTATATGCCAAATTCAATATATATAGCATGGTTCGCGTTTTTAATAAACTTAAAATTGGCTTAAGCGTTGTTCATATTAATGCTCAAAGTTTAAAAATTAAAATAGATGAGTTTCGCCATATTTTCGAGTGCTCCAATGTGGAGATAGTGTGTGTCTCTGAAACATGGTTTAATGACAAAGTCGATGATGTATGCTATAAATTGCAGGGATACAAACTCTTCAGGGCTGATAGAAAGCAAAAAAATGGTAAAAAGGACAAAAAAGCTGGCGGTGTTGCCATCTATGTTAAAAATAATATTAAATGCAAACTCAAAGCAAAATCAAAAGATGGTGACCAAATTGAATTCATTTTCTTGGAATTATATAATGGAAACGAAAAATTACTGCTTGGCAATGTATATAGGCCAAACAAAAATATTAATTCAGAGGTATTTTTCTCGGAGCTGTCCAACATCACAGTGGGATATAATAATATTATAATATCAGGTGATTTTAATAGCAACATTCTCGTAGATTCTTCATTCTCAGATGAAATAAAATATATTTGCCTAGATGTTGTTAATAAAATCTTAACTACACAGTACACCTCTAACTCAAATTACATTGTCAAAAAATCGATTGTTTGAACAAATATCTGCCCCCGTGTTTTCTAAACATGATCTCCTATTTCTAACCTACGATTTTAAATTAAAAAAGGTTAATGAAAACTATAGATATCGGGATTTTATGAATATAGATCTTTCTGCTTTATACGATAAAATTTCAAATGTTGATTGGGGTTGCACATACTATATGCCGTCCGTAGATGATCAACTTCAGTTTATCCAAGAAAAAATTGAACAACTTTTCGAAGAATTTGTTCCAATGAAAACAAAAAGGAAAACAACAAATTACAATCCTTGGTTTACATCTGAAATTAAATGTTTACTTGAACAACGTAATATAGCTTACGCAAGATGGAAGAGGTTTAAAACCTCTGAACTACTTTCTGCTTTTCGTACTATGAGAAATAAAGTTAACACAAGTATTAAAACTGCCAAAAGATTATACTATAAAACACAATTTGAAAACTGCCTGGATAGTAAGGCAAGATGGAATGAAATACGTAAGGTTGGAATCATCGGAAAAGCATTAGACAGTCCAGAGGATTTAGATGTTAATGATTTAAACTGCAAATTTACGAACCTACCATCGTCTACGGCTGATGTTACTTATTACAAGAACCATGCCATTATAAATGACCAAAATTCATTTTATTTTAGATGTTTTACTGAAGTTGAAATATTTCAAAGTGTTTTAAGCATTAAGTCCAATGCTATTGGCTCTGATGGAGTCCATCCAAAATTTACAAAAATTTTATTTCCTGCAATTTTACCATATATCACTCACCTTTTTAATTCTATAATAACCAAATCAGATTATCCTACTCTATGTAAGCATGCTAAAATCATACCTATACCCAAAACAGACACTGAGTTTCGGCCAATTGCTATACTTCCCTTTCTGTCTAAGATACTTGAACGCTTAATGCACAAGCAAATCAGCAAATATTTTCAGGACAGCAATTTGCTTACTCCGAGACGATCTGGCTTTCGACCACAACATAGTTGTGTAACCGCTCTGATTGATGTTACGGAATATTTAAGATCACAAATTGATAGTGATAAAATATCTTTTCTTATTCTCTTGGACCACTCAAAGGCTTTTGATACCGTTAATAGCGAAATTCTAGTATTAAAACTGACCAGGTTACTTAATTTTTGGTCTACAGCTGCGAAACTGATTACTTCTTATTTAACAGGCAGATCACAATCAGTTTTTCATGGGAGTAAAAAGTCCAGTAGTGTCGACCTTATAAGAGGTGTCCCTCAAGGATCTATTTTAGGCCCATTACTCTATTCGGCTTATGCAAATGATCTTCCGGGTCAGTTACAATACTGTAATGTTCAAATGTATGCTGATGATGTACAACTCTATATAAGCTGCAAAGTATCAGAGTTAGATGACTGCGTACGTAAACTTAATGCTGACTTGGATAATGTAAGAACTTGGGCTGCAACTAACGGCTTATGTCTCAATCCAAGCAAATCCAAATATATGTTGGTAACCAAAAAAAACACAAATTGTAACATCTTTTCCCGATTTAGTTCTGGGTGAGTCTAAAATTGAATACGTGGATAAAGTAAAAAATCTTGGTATCACATATAATAAACACCTTCACTGGAATGATCACGTTATCATCACAACCGGCAAAATATACGGGATGTTAAGAAGTTTATGGTGTAGCCAATGGTTCATACCACTTGAAGTCAGAATGCTTCTGGCTAAATCATACCTAATACCGACGTTACTATATGGTTGTGAATTGTTTTCTAGCTGTGACGTAACCAGTAGGCGCAAATTAAACGTGGCTTTTAATGGTATTGCAAGATATATATTTGGCATACTTTGATTTGACAGAATATCTCATTACTCCAAACTATTTTTGGTGTTACCTTCGAGAATCTTTTAAACTGTAAAACTGTAATTTACCTTCATAGAATAATTTACACACAACAGCCGCATTATCTTTACCAAAAATTAAACTTTTTCAGGTTAGAAAGAGGAAACCGTATTATTCAAATAGAACATAACACTGCTTTTTCAGATGAACATTTCTATATAAACGCTATACGAATTTGGAATCGATTACCCCTTACTTGCAATTAGTCAGCAACGCAACGCAATTTAAAAAGTTAATATATGAACATTTTAAATAACACTGTTAAATATCACTGTTATATTTTTATCTTTTAAACTTAAACTCTTGACTTTTTATTATCTGTTTTTTAATATTTTATATTTAAATTAAATCTAAGTTGTTGTCTTAGTTTTATTTTTTTGGCATAATACTTTTTATTTTTAATATGACTATAATACTATTCAGTGCTGTTATATAAGATGAAATCTTTGTACTGAATTATAAGCATACAAATAAACAAATAAATAAAATAAATAAATAAAAAAATGGTTGATTTTGAAGCTCGAGTGGTAGAAAAAAGATACTCTTTCATTAGGGAAGATATGTGGTAGATATACCTCTTCAGTAGTAGAAGGTTGAACATTGCTAGTGATCTGTCTGCACTCACTCCTGACGTATGTATATGTGTTGCGCTAAATAATTGTCATGCACAGGATAGGTTATAAAAATAGTAAAAACTTTATAGAGATTTACATATGTCATAATTACCTTAGCATGTATGTATACATGATGTTTCATACTTCAGTTTGAACACGACGCGACAAAGCGGCAATCAAACACAGATGCCGCTGTCGCCAGATTAAATCTAATTCTATTTTGACAAGCGGCAGATGGTGGCGTTTGGTTTTTTTGACAATAAAAACGAAAGGAAGAGTAAATAACTTATGAAATAAGTTCCAATTATTACAGAATATGTCTCTTTCACACTTTTTACAACATTTTTATCTACTTTTCAAGATGATTCGCACCTGTCGCCCCTGCTCCCATTAGAATCATGTCGCCAATGCTTGACGGCAAATATCGTCAAGCTTCAGTTTTTCGTCGTTGTCGTTCGCCGCCGTCGTGTTCATTGTGGACGGGCCTACTGACAGCATCAATTGCCACAATGAGTTTACTGCAACGCTTTTTGATAAACTACATTTTTTGTTTTATTTTCCGGTGCGTAAATGTATAATTATGACGGCCTTCCGACCCGCGAACACGCGACATATAGTTGCCCATGAGAAAAGTTTTGAATAGGATCATTAATTTCGTCCACATCCTTATTTTTTGCTGCCAATATTGCCCTTTCGCTTAGCCAGTTATGGTTTCGAAATTGTTAAGCTACGTCTGGGAAAACACGCTGAATGAGTTCCTCTTTCGATTCGGTAAATTGACAAAAATTTTCGGGAAATGTTATTAATCCAGTCCAATGATTGCTTCGAAAATACATCGGCAGTGCTGTCGTTTTGCAAAAGCGCTCGGATATTGCTTTTTAATCTATATATTTTTACCCGACTCCACAAATTTGATGACTTTACGCATGCATTCAGCTGTCAGATACTGTTGATCGTGGAATCACTGGAAGAGTCTGCCGAAAATCACCTGACAACAAAATTATTGCCCCGCCAAAAATGCATTCATTGTTCCGTAGATCTTGCAAAGTTCTATTCAACGCCTCCAGTGATCTTTTGTGTGCCATCGTATATTCGTCCCAACCGATCAATTTGCATACTTGCAAAACCTTTGCCATTGCACTGTTTTTAGGTATGTTGCAAACGGGTGTCTCGTTTATTTGCATATTTAAAGGTAGTTTCAATGCAGAATGAGCAGTTCGTCCCCCCTCTAATAATGTTGCTGCTATCCCAGATGAAGCCAATGCCAGAGCAACTCTTTTTAGTGACCGGATTTTCGCTAGAAGTAATGATATTAGGAATGTTCTACCAGTACCCCCTGGTGCGTCTAGAAAGTAAATTCCACCAGTTCCATTGTTCGCAGACTCTATCAAAGAGTCGTACACAGTTTTATGGTCGGTATTCAAAAGCGGAACGTTTGACCGTACGGTTTCTGCCAATACTTCGGTATCGTAGTGTTGTTCTCTTGCTAGCTCGTGATTGATTGCATCCTGCACTGGACGATTTGGTGATAACATGCCTAAACTCGACAACATTTTTCTCGATATCGCTTCATTTCGAATTTGGTCAGTTATTTGCATTGCTGTATTTGATGTTCGACAGCGTTCACGATACAAAATATCCGCAGACATATCGTCTCTATACTTTATCCATAAATTGTTTGGATTCGAAGGAAAACACGTAGCTATTATGATGGAGAACAGCGTACGAATTTGGTGTGGTGATGAGGATATTACCGAGTCTTTCAGTGTATCTTCCATATGCAAATCGTTCTCAAGCAATAGTAAAAGCTGGCATGCCTCTCGGTAAGTCGCACACAAATGCCCATTAACTGTTTTAATATGATTAAATGACATAGGGCCATGAACATTTACCAATAACAATCGAAGGTAATAACACTCGTCGTTATTTGGATGTACAGTGTAAATTCGACCAAGGGCATCTGAAGAAAATATATTCGGGTGACCTTCGACTGGTGTTCCCTGTTTACGCCTTTGAAACGTTTTGGCTGAGGCATTCCAAGTATAGGACCGCAGCATTTCAGCATATAGTAAAGTTCGAGCAAAGTCATCTGTTTGTCAAATTGAATAAAAACTTGTTAAAGTGGTCTCCGGTGGGCGTGCAACCCTTTCTGCTGCATTTTCTTTGTCCATTTTCAAGATGCACTGCTAAGTGAACTACCGTAGGAAGCCTTTCGTGAATCGCGAATGAAAATATTCGCCAAATTGCTTCGTTGGTGCTGACGTAACAACCCATTTGATACTGGGATATTTCATCATTCGCACTTGTAATTGCGAAAATGGCCATATCGCTGCCTTTGTTAACATATTTACAGATATATATATAAATGTGCGCATGGGGTAAACCACATTTCTGCCATTCTACAGAGTACATCCAATACCAAACTTGGCCGTTGCTTTATGATAAAGTCCAAAAGAGACTTTAATTTATGTTTAAAAACTCTAGCAGTGATGTCATGCCTATCGATTGGAGTTTGGTTAGGAATAAGTGCTTTCTTAATTTCGACCCATTGAGTATTGCATGTAAACGTTATAAATAGATCAGGGCGACCATATTGCCTGACATAGGTCATTGCATCTTGCGCGTATTCATGCATATGACGTGGACTCCCAATGTAATTAGAAGGTAATATGGTTCTTATACCCACGTTGTTGGCATTCTGGTGGGGTGCAATAAAGCCATACGCAATAACGCTATATGGCTTTTTTTCCAATAAGTTTGAGAAATAAAGCCATATGGTCTTCTTTCCAACTGCTAAAGGAAATAAAGCCAGTATGGCCTTATTGCCATTTCAAAACATGGGCGGCGCGATACTAGCCTAGTGAAAAATATAAAAATCTGTTAATAATAAACCAGAACTTCATTAATTTATTAGTAATAAATTTGCCTCTATTTTATAAAGTATCGGCAAGTCATTAATAATGTTTACATACACAGTACCTGGGTGACCGAGACTTGCTCGGTATTTTTCGAATTTGCCGCATAATCTTACTTACCAAGAGCATAAATTACCAAAATAGATTTCCAAAATATCGAACACTAACCACAAAAAGTCACTTAACATACATTGGCGACACCTGTTGTGTATTAAATATTCTGGTTGGTATACGCCCTAAAATACCTTTCATTTGATACCCATATTGCCATATTTAAAAAAAAATCGGAAAGATGGCAACCCTCTAAGTTTCCATTAGTGGCGACATTCAAGTAGAGAATCTAAGAAGGAAGCATACCAAATTTCATCGAAATCGGTGTAGCAGTTCCCGAGATAGTGGTCGATATCTGAAGGAATAAATAAAATGCGTTCAGGTGGCAACCCTAGGTGGCAATTATACTCGAAAATATTTTGGTTGGTATACGGCCTAAAATACCTTTCATTTGATACCCATATTGCCATTTATTGCTTAATATTTAAAAAAAAAAAATTGATATACATAGGTGGCAACCCTAAGGACCACCCCAAGTGGCAACACCAAAGTAGAAAATCTTAAAACAAAGCATAGTACCTGTGTACCAAATTTCATTAAAATCGGTGAAGTCGTTCGGGAGATAGTAGTGGAAATACAAATATACAAATATACAAGAATAAGTCGTTTAAAGTTATAAGATATAACGTAAAATTAACAAATTGGAAAAGAAAAACTTAAACAAAATAGAAAGGAAAAACCTTTAAATTAACACTTAAACATAAATGAACATTGCATTCTGGACGACCGCACGACAGATTGGACACAAAGTATTTACTTCAAGCTGCTTAGATTTTTCTTGCATTACATTAGGCCTGTTTTTTTTGCACGCATATACATCTGCGTCCGCGCATACATACATACATACATTTCCTCTGTTGACATTCCGGTTATTATTAAGGGATGATAAACAGATTGCTGGAAGTTGGTAAGGCAGTTTGCAAAATGAATGGAAACTTCTTGGAAGTACTGATTTTATCAGCCACTATTTCGTAGTTGCAGATAAAGTTGTGCGCTTAGCAGTCCATACAAATATTAAGCGCAAACGCAGACGCCGATAAAAAAAACACGGCTATTGAAACAAAAACGACAACATTTAAAGTGTTTACAAGGAATAAATAGCACGTCGCGTTCTTTTTCACAGCAAATTACACATATGAGATCTCGAGACTGAGGCCCTTATTATGAGCATTTTTCGGTGTTCGATCTTCGCTGGCTATCGAAGACCGAAAATCGAATTTCAAATTCGTTTTATGAGTAGCTCATCGCTGTCAAAATTTTCGTTGTGTATCTATTATTTGATCGAATATAATTTTGCTGTCGATCCTGTATCGAATTTTTATACAATTGCTAAGAAATGTATGTAGGTTTTTGTATTAATCCTTTACTTTTTTGATTTATAATGCAAATATTTACCTATTTGCATTTATTGTATATAGGTCAAAGGTCGTAAGTACAAAGCAACAGCTGGAAACGTTGGTTTCAATAATGGAACAAAGTCCGAACCTGTCGAAAGGTGTATACACAAAACCCCAGGCTGCAAAAAGGTGGGAAGAAGTCACTATGCAACTAAATAGCTTAGGCCCTCCAATCTTAACTTATTGGTAAATCTTTAAAAAAATTATTATTTTTACAAACAGATTCCATTTTTTAAAGATATACGTAAGCAGCTGTATTCATTTCAAAAGGATTGGAGGCATCCCTCAAACGTTTTCAACTTCTGGCTAGTTCCAGTAAGCTCTCCTCTTGGTCTGATAAACTATCTAACCACATTTCCGTCGTAGTCATATTTTGTATTTAAATATATAAAACTTTTTGGTTTGTCTTCATAAAAATAGATAAATAATACCGCACTTGATTTGTTTTGATCTGTTTATTTTCTTTTACTCAATAACAGCTGACAGAAATGTGTTATTGTGAACAGATAAAAACATCGAAATTCACAATGACGCCAGTTCTTGTCGAATGGTTGTGGTAATACCAAATGAAAATTCGTTCGATCAACTCTTTCGATTACAGTCGAAGATCGAATTTTTATCATAATAGGCGCCTGAGTGTCAACCACGCAAACAGGCGGCTTTCTTTTATAGAAACCTTATTGAGAATATCTGTTAAAGTAATATTGTTTTGTTTTAATTAACTGAGGCGTTCATGTATGAAATTTGTACGATTTTGGATCCACTTGTGTTTCCCTCTACATAAATCGGTATCTCCTGCGGTTGATTTTAAGAAGTCTATTGATTTCGCTGCTTCTACATCGCTAAGAAAGTTTAAGAATTTATAAAAGCTTCCCTGTTTCGGTAGTTTTGTCCTCAGCTGACTGTGAAAGGCTTCTGCAGAACTGCTTGTCCTAATGGTCTCTTTATACACAGAAAAGTTTTCCGACTTTTCCTTAAATTAAATGCATAGTTTTACATTTTAAAGGAATACATTACTTTTATTTCTAGCTTACCTTTATCATCCATTGTTTCGTGAAATATGTAATGAAAATCGTGAAAATTCTTTCACTCGTATTTTTACTTAAGAATAGTGGACTATTAGCTTCGGATTTCTATCCTTATTCAACTTTCCGAGGAAACCAGGAATTTTGGAAGCTCTACGTCTCAAAGCGCTAGTGAAGTGGAACCAAGAGCCTTTCAAATATACATTGGGATACACAGTTTTTATGTGTTTGCGTAAACTGAGTTCAAAATCTGTGACTAACGATGTTGGATTCATGTAATAAAACGATTACTTTTCTTCCAAAGCATATGCATTTAACCCTTCTGCTACGTTAGAAAAAAATCGCACTTTTAGTGTTTTGGGTCAATTTGACCCACTCATGAAAACTTAGCTCTACTTATAATTTTTTTAACCAAACTTCATTTTTCGTTTTCATCTAAAATCATTTATTATTTAATATAGAAAAGATATGTATTTATTGGTTAATGTTTTACTGGCAGTTTTTACACAGTAAGCTGCTAATTGCGAAGTATGTTTCTCTATGGCAGTGAAGAAGAAGCGGCAAATTTTCTACGACATACAGTGTTTTTTGCACTCATGAATAAAACAGGGGTTCGCAGATTTGTTTGTACTAATGAAGCTTTCAATAATTGATAAAGATGGTATGCGAAAAATAGGAAATAGTAGTGTTAAAAACCATTATGGTTTTAATTTGTTAGCAATCCCCTAAATAAAAATATATGTGTATTTACACATGCCGACACATACATATAGGCAAACCCGACTTTCAAATTGAATAAGGCCGTACTTGGAACATATTTTCCAGCAAAAGCAGTAATTAGCAATTACGATCCTGGGAAGATTATCAGCGGTAGACCAGAACACGACATGGTCCAAACATAGCAGAAGGGTTAAGTGAAAAAAAAACTTACGAGATCTGAATGAAAAATATGAAATATTAGCAATTGTTTAAAATGCTTTGAACCGGGCACAACGTTGAAAGTGGCATCAGCAAGATAATTTAGTGGTTCCGATACATCCATTTCGTTTAATTCATTACAAATAGTGGGCGAAGCGAACACAGTATATGAAAATCCTTCTGTTATAACTGTGTCAATATAAATTTTTTGTCAGGGTGGGTGTTCCCCACGTTGGGCTGGTTTTCAGGTTATTCGAAGTAATGAGAAAAAGAGAAGTTGTTAGTTTAGGCCATCTTTTCTTGGACCGCTCTGAGTTGAGCTGCATGCATCAATTCAGCTGGCGAATACTCCAAAGAACTTACCCTTTGATGTTGGTACCTTTAGGCCGGCAAAACATTTAAATCAAATATGTTTACCCGTGTTTACTTTCGCCAGCATTGTAATCATGATGGTTAGTTTTCCTATACATTGTGAGAAACGTCAAAAAAGAAGATAGATCACAACAAAAAAAGGGTGAGCTTTTGATAGGGTTGCCGGATGAATGGAAGGGAATGATACAAGGCCGGACTATAGCAACAAAAAAGTCGCTAGTCATAATCCGCTAGCGATTAGCGGACACGGAAAAGAGCGATTAACGTTAGGCGAAAAGAAAGATATAAAAGGGCATCTAAGGTTCAAACGCATATAGTATCAACTGCAACCGTCACGGGATATGACTGCCTCCGCGCCAAAAGTGCAAAGTATAATTTTTAACCAGAAAAGTGTAAAGTTTAGTTAAACATAAAATGTAAAAGTTTTAAATACGTGAGGATAGAAGTTCCCGTGAGGATAAAAGCTTCCGTGTTAGCAGTGCTGGTGAGGAAAAAAGAACTAAGATAGGTAGTTAGGGGAAGATATGTGCGTTTATACGTATCTGCGTATATGTAAATATAAGCAAATGTAGGGCTAAGGGTATTGACCCTATAACTGTTAGATTGCGTTCAGAGAGGTCAAAAATCTCGAAATTAATTTTTTTAGATTTCGAATTTTAAATGAAAAATGTAGAAGCTTTGCGTTGTGTGTTAGAATCGAATTTATATGTACATACATATGTATATGTAGGTATAGACGCACGTTCGCATCTGAAATTACCAAAATTGAGATAGTTGGCTTGTAACTTAAATCCTGTGTGTCCTAGGTTGCAGTGATACTAGGATTGGAGCAAAAGGGTGACCGGATTTGGGATTTTTTTTTGTGAAATGGAGCAGTGCGGCGACGTGTAAGTGTTTAAAAATGAGTCTGAAGGTAGTCAGTTTTAATAACAAAAATTCGTATTGCAGTGTGCCCAGAAATATCGGCGTTGGAGGCATCCCGGCACCTTTACCTTTTTATACCCACCTTTACAAACATATCGCACACTAAATCAAAAAGAGTCACAACTCAAAATCCGAGGAACTATCACTTAATTGCCTCTGGATCGCACAAAAGTGATTTGATTTTTAAAAACTTGACATCACTGTGCTCTTTAAAGAGTTACGATAATAGTCAAAAAGAAAAATGTTGTATGTACTGGCTGCACTACTTTTTATTAGGCAATCTATGGCAAGAAAGAGACCTAAAAAAATTTTGAGTTGTGACTGTTTTTGATTTAGGGTGCGATATATACAAAGTTGCGTGATTTTAATGCGCTCGAGGACCCGAACTTATGCGGTCGAGATTTATATTGCCATCTTTAAAACCTCAAATTATTTAAATTATCCGTCTGTCGAAATACACAAGCTACCTATATATATTTTATGAGACCTCGATACCGAAGCACGAGGGTCAACAGGAGGAAGCGCTCAAGCAAGGCGCAAACATTTTGGATTTTTTTTATTTTTTATGTATTCAGTATTATTTGTATGTACTTATGTCTTTTTATTATTACGTTTTTTTTATATACATATTTACTTGTCGTTTTTCTTTTGGGCAGCATACTTCTGTAGGCTTTTTTTTAAGACGTCAACTTATTTAAATATGTAGTGGTAAAAATATTTGTCGTAAAATTCAACAATTTTGGCATATGAGACCCGTTCATTGCCGTCATTACGCTATGGTGACAAACCAAAAGCTTTTTAACGAAGAATTGTAGTTTATAGTATCCAAGTTATAGGATGTGCGAAAGTCATTATGGCGGGCACTTTTAAAGTGTAGAAAACACATAAAAAAATAGTGTAAACCAATACGTTGTCCTTATTGTACGAACGTTTCTGCAAAGAGCATATATTAATAAGAGGCACCAGTCCTCTCACTGTTAAATTTCATTATTTTTACTCGCTGGATTGACAATTACTCCAAAGAGCATATATTAATAAGAGGCACCAGTCCTCTCACTGTTAAATTTCATTATTTTTACTCGCTGAATTGACAATTACTCGATGTACCGTCCCAGGGGTTCGGGCAATCCGCTTTGATCTTGTCCGTAATTGTCGGCAGAAAAAATTGAGTGCTTTGCAGAAGTGGCAGAGCTGCAAATGCAGAAGTGAGTGATATTTGTCCAAAATGTAAACAAACGAAGCGAGTGTGACTTTGCACGATTGCCGTGGCTCATGAAGCTCGTTTGTCTATGAAAAATCACTGTTTGGTTTGATTTTGATATTGTAGTCAAAATCAATAAAACATATCAAAATATGCAAGTGAAAATAGAAATTATTGCGAGAAGCTTTTTTTATATCTATGTATGTACATTGCCTGTTCTAATTTTTTTTGTCTAGGTTTTTGTAGGAACTTGGTAGGATTCGAACCTACATAGGTATGTGCATATGTATGTGCTCTACCCACTGACATAACAATCAAAAAAATTTCATGAACATTTTTATTTTTCAATATATGCTCTTTGCTTTGGTGTAGTTGAGTCAGAGAACGTGTTGAACATTTTGCGAAATTTGTTGAAATATATGAACGGGTGGTGAATTCAAGATAATTGATTTCTGAAAAAAAGTTGGAACGAAGCAAATGCGCCTTCTCTACTCTATATACGTTCTCTGATTCTTATCTTTAGCAAGGACACACCACCGAAGTTTTCAATAACAGATGACGCGGGTGCGCTATGCTCCACTAGCTTCATTATGGCATACCGTTTTCCCGCGAGTTTTATAGCTCAGAATCTCGCTCAATGCACTTAGCACGATATCAATAAAAAAAAGCATCAATCATCCAAGATGAAGCATGTCAATCAGAGCGCGCCAGCGGCATCTGTTATTGAAAAGTTTGGTACATTAGAAAGTGGTATGCCCTTACTAAAGATAAGAAATAAGGAAAATATGTCGCTCACAAATTTGTACGGATCTATCTGATTCAAATTCAAATCGTGCTTTTTGCGTTTACATGTGTGGTAACTCCGCTTTCGGACTTCAGTTACTCTGTTGCAGAGAGACACTTAAGTAAATCAAGCAATGCTACAGTGAACTGACAAAACGAATTCAATTCAAATAATTGTACTGTGACCCGTAAAAGCAAAAGCAGAAGGAAGCAAATTTTCATTCCAAGAACTGATTTTTAGCCACACGTGTGATATCTTTTCATTTGTTGTGAATTAATAAGAGTTTAACTTTTTTGCATTATATATACAGTAGAATCTCGCAAAAGTTAACTCTCATAAGAGTAAAACCGTGGGTTAAGTAACTTTTGGTTAACTTTTTCGAGCTTACAATCTTTTTTTTGAATCCAACCATTCGTTTGGTAAGAAAAACAAGCGCGGGTATTTCCCTTATTGCTATGTTTTCCCCGAATTTGTATATAAAATATTGTTGGTGGTGTCGCGGCAACATGCGTAGTTGGTCATGAACGTATTCAAATCAGGGTTGGGTTTTTCGATACAATTGTACTTTTTCGATACAATTTGGCTCCAGAAAGTACTGAAGTACTACGATGTCGCTTTTGGTACAATTTCGGCTACACCTAATATTCTAATGTATTTTGGCGCTATGGCAACCTTCTTTCGAACAAATAACAACGTTGGTTTCATTTGTGTACTTACACTAGCAGCTTAGGACCAAAGATGACTAGATACTGTGGTATACTTCTTCATTTTAAAATAATATTCAATATATACATATGTATATTTCATAAAGTATCTTTATTTTACAATATCTATTTTTCAACTAAAACTTATTTTTTCATATTTTGAAGTATCGTTTCGAATAATGTTTCTTTGAATACCTAATTTTCACAATAGGTGTTAAAGTGTTACAGTTACAGTGCTACAGTTCGGCCATCCTTATTTGCAATCGCCCCGATTGATTCTTTATCTTTATTTTCCAACCACGCTTTTAAGTTCGCCACTTCCCACACACCCTCGTATGGAATCTGACTAACCTGAAATCCTTCAACATCTGTCACCAAGTATCGGTCATTAGGTAAAACTTTAGATATTCGATAAGGTCCTTTAAATTTTGGAATGATTTTTTTACACACTCCTGAACTACTAACAAAATTTTTTACGACCACGAAATCTCCTTCTCTATATATTTTCGAAACCCTATTACAATCTTTATGATTTTTATTATAATCTTGACATTTTTTAATATTCTGTTCTGCCTCAGAACGTATCTTTTCCACATCCCGCTCTTCCTCATGTAAACAAAACTCCTCGAGTTTCTCCTTTAAAAAGTCTATCACAGGTCCTTTTTGTGCAACACCAAACAATAATTTACTTGGAGTTGTATTAATACTTCGATGGTGAGTATTGTTCAAAACAAACTCTATATTCGGTACAATTTTATCTAAACTATTTACCACCCCAGCGTTAGTAATTTTCGCAATCATTGGCGCGATAGTTCGATTGATTCTTTCCACTTGCCCATTCGCCTGTGGAGACCCCGTTGCTATTTTTACATGCTTGACATTATTTGAATTTAAAAATAATTGAAATTCATTTGAAGTAAATGCAGTACCTCTATCTGAAACCAAAATTTTTGGGCGACTATAATTATTAAAATATAACTTAAGGCAACTTATAACTTCACCAGATCCAGCAGTTCGTGTCGGGTATAGCTTTACGAATTTGGTGAAACCATCTACAATTAAAAACACAAACTTTTTCTTGCAACTTTTAAGTGTTAACGGACCGAAATGATCTATATGGATTGTATTAAAAGGTACATTCCCTTTAGGAATATTATGCAAAAATCCTTCATGTCTTCCATGTTTAGGAGCAAATGCAATACATTTCAGGCAATTATCAATATGAGATTTAATTTTCTTTCTGACTTCAGGAAACCAATAGGTTTTTGATATTGCATGTAAAACTTTATCACACCCTAAATGACCCATTTCATCATGATATACACGTAAAACATTTTCTTCCATTTCCCTGGGTACATAAAATAATATGTCCTTGCCAACTTTACGGTACACTAGCCCATTTTTCATTTCAAATATTTTACTGCCTTCTTTTTCTAGTTCTTCCCGTATCCGCAAAATCGCCTTATCTCTATTCTGACAAATTGATAAATTTTGCTCGAAAGTATTCTCTTCTAAAACTAACACATTTGAAATTCTACTCAGTGCGTCCACATGTTGCATCCTCGATCCATCACGATGTTCTAAACTGTAATCATAATTCTCTAACTCCAAAGCCCACCTAGCAATTTTAGGATTAATGTCTCGTTTATTCAATGTTAATGTTATAGAATTACAATCAGTCAATATCCGAAATTTTATACCCTGCAAATATATTCTAAATCTCCTTAATGCATATATTATTGCTAACGTTTCTAGTTCAAAACTATGATATTTAGATTCTACTTCTGTCGTCCGCTTTGAAAAGTAAAATATTGGATGGAATTTGCCATCTTCTTTCTTTTGCAATAAAATAGCTCCGAATCCGAGAGAACTGGCATCACAATGTAATTCAGTCTCATCCTTCGGGTTATATATTGCCAGTGTTGGCGCCTCTATCAACTTAGCTTTTAATTTCTCAAAACACTCCATCTCAGCTTGATCAAATTTAAATTTAACATCCTTCTTTATTAAACGATATAATGGTGCGGATTCTACAGAAAATCCTTTTACAAATCTCCTGAAGTATGAGCAAAGTCCTAAAAAGCTGTGAACTTCCTTAATACTACGCGGAATCGGAAAATTCACAACAGCATTTACATTACATTTATCCGGTCTAATACCATCTTTTGTAATCCAATAGCCCAAATATCTAATTTCAGATTTCATAAAGTGGCATTTGTCAATTCTTAATTCCAATTTATTTTTAACCAATCTATCAAATACATCTCTCATAATTTCTAAATGTTCTTCTTCGGTTTTTGTCGCAACCATTATATCATCTAAATAAATCGCAACTTTACCAGAACGTATTAAATCATCAAAACAATAATTCACAAAACGCTGAAACGTAGACGGCGCATTTTTAAGTCCAAATGGCATTTTACAAAATTCAAATTGCCCTAATGGAGTTACAAAAGATGTATACTTAATAGAATCTTCATCCATTTGAACATGATAAAAAGCACTTTTTAAATCTAAAAGTGAAAATATAGTTTTATTCACTAATCTGTCTAAAAGATCATCGAAATATGGTATCGGATAGTTATCCTTCAACGTATATTTATTTAATGTTCGATAATCTACACAAAGTCTTATTTCTCCTGTCTTTTTACGCACTAATACTATTGAAGAAGAATATTCGGATCTACTTGGTTTAATCACTTTATTTTCTAATAAATCATCTAAAATCACATGAACTTTTTCTCTCTCGTTATATGCTAATCTTCGCGGAGGGTAATGGAAAGGCTTTTCATTGCTTAATAAAAGCTTCTTTCTACAATCGGTTTCCGGTTCATCAGGGCGTTCGCAGTACAAATAAAATTGTTTGCATTGCAGCTTATTTCATTATTATCAATAAATGATTCTTCCTTATTGATGTCAATTGACATTAAGGATCGACACTCGTTTACATAACTATCCGTTACATACGTTTCATTTTTAAATTTCCATTTAGCTGAATTCAAATAGTCCCTACCTAAAATTACTGGATAAGTCATAGTATCATCTGACACCACATATAAACACAAATCTATCTCACTGTTATTGTATGAAACAATACATTTAAGCTGACCAATAATTCTAAGTTGGCATTTATTAATTCCAAAAAAATTTAATGTAGATTTAAAGTTTTTTACTAAAAGTATATTAGGCACGAACTGTTGGCAAATAAAACTTATTGAACTTCCGGTGTCAAAGTACCTAGTGTTGATTGAAAATTGTAAGTATCTCTAATAAAACTATATGTAATATTTCTTACATAATCATCGCCATTTTCAACATTTTGGTCGTCAATATGATGAATTTTCCTTTTTGGGCATTCAGCAGCATAGTGTCCCTTCTCTGCACATATATGACAAGCTCCCTTTTCACGCTTAGGCTTTCTGCAATCGGTTGCCAAATGACCCATGGAGTTACAATTGAAACATCTAATTGATTGTTGAAGTACATTGTTGTGCGGCTTTTCTTTCTTCAATTTGACGCCTTCGAATGCTTCAAGTAAAGTTTGTTTGTTTTTGAACCTCTGCATTTTGGCTTGTGAACGTAAAACGTAATCAGGAATGCCTTCAATAATACGTTCAATGAAGTCCATATCGCTCATCGAAATTTTATTTGACAAAATTACTTTCTCGTTAAAATATTCTTGAAAAGTTTCATTTGTTTGCCATTTTCTTGCTTCAAAATCTTTAATAAGCACCAAACGACTTGAGCGATCTTCAAACAACAATTGCATTTCTGCTAACAAATTTGTTACGCTAAGTGACATTGCATCCGCTCGGGAATGAAACCACCGTAAAGCTCGACCCTTCAATTTAGTTGAAATAAGTGCCTTCATGATATTATCATTTAAGTTGTAGGTATTTTTAATACTATATAATTGTGTTACCCAATGGTGAAAAGATTCACCATTACCGTAAAATCTGCCAAAATTTCTTTTGCAAGCATAAAACTATCATTTTCAGATATAAAAAATGAATTTTCTTTCGTATTTCGCTCCTTAGTACATTTCATTAGTTCATTTTCTCTCTTCAGAACTTCATTCTCGCGTTTAATTAGGTCCAACTCCATTTTCACCAAATTTAACTCTCTCATTTGACTAACAACTTCTTGACGAGTCTCCTGTTAATTTACATCATATACTTGTACATCAACTGTATCAGTTTCTGTTGCTGATCCTGTCTCTATATTCAGAGATCCTGTATGTTCCTCAAGCGTCTCATTTTGCGTATTACTACTATCTGTAGTAAATGGAAATTCAAAAGAATAATCCAAGTTTACTAATCGTAGCACTAATTCATTCTTCGTGCCACTGGTTGGTTCGCCAAGCTTCTCTAAACACGATTTTAACTTTGCCAAGGTATAGTTTTTTAAAATTTTAAAATTTTCTCGTTATTTGAGCTCACGACCACTTCTGAATTTGTGGTATACTTCTTCATTTTAAAATAATATTCAATATATATGTATATTTCATAAAGTATCTTTATTTTACAATATCTATTTTTCAACTAAAACTTATTTTTTCATATTTTGAAGTATCGTTTCGAATAATGTTTCTTTGAATACCTAATTTTCACAATAGGTGTTAAAGTGTTACAGTTACAGTGCTACAATACGAAACTTCGCGCTCTCTGAGAACGCTCTAAAAGTGGTAATTTTTTATAAAATTTTCCAATGATGTCAGAATGGTGAGTAGATATTTAGGTAGTTTGCAATTTCCACAGACCAAGAGGTATGCAAAAAGGTACTATCGAATTAATTTTTGAATTTTTCGTGCTCGGAACGTATAAAATAAGACAAGACATGTTTAAAATAAAATATATGAAATAATAAATAATTCATTTTGGTTAACTTTTTTGAGATTCTACTGTATTATTAAAAATACAAGGAATCAATTAAATACTTTACTTTTCCGAAATATTTACATTTCCAAAGGTTTCCGAAATTTGAAAAAAATATGGTAATGAACATAATTTTAGTGATATAATTCGTTACATTTATTTTGCATGACTCACTTTTAGTCATTTATATTTAATTAGTACTGTTGTACAGAATAGACATACATACATAAATACATATGTATATGAATTCGGCATGCAACTATTCGAATAAAAATTATTCGAATAAATAAAACTTTTATTCTGCGGGTACAAAAAATTCGAATAGTATTCATTCGAATTTTTTTATTCGAATAGTATTATTCGATTTTTCGAATAGTACTATTCGAATATTTTTGTTAATAGATTTTTAAAACGATATTCGCTGTTTTCTTTGCTAGTAACTACATATGTATGAGCATGCATTCCCAGTAGGCCACCGAAGGTGGAAATCATGAATACTTTCAGCCTTACTCTTCACCAGTGGAGCATAACAACTTCCATGACTTTTCCCCATGACTAACGCACGGCGATGGCCGCCTTCGCATGCATGACTTTGTATAGTACAAAAAGGAATGAAGAGTGATCGTTCGGAAATAACCGTGCGTATATGCGATCATATTTGCTATTGCTGTTGTATCCGACATCTTCCTGAAGATGCTGAATTCGTAGCTGCTCACAGCCTTACTTTTTCATCTGATAACTTCGGCTTCTCCTACTTTATAGCTGCTATAGTAAGGTGGAAAATGAGGTACTCAAAACTGTCATGACCAGGTAACACATTTTAGCAGTACCTGCGATGAACCTAACAAAATCATGCATGCTGGAATGAATAACACAAGTAGCACCTAACGAAAATTCCTGGTGGGTTTATGTTGGTAAGGTTTAGTGTTGGTAAGTGTTAGTGGTAAGGAATAGTTGTATTTATTCGGTTAGTGGTGGTTGAATAGTATATGGCTTATTATCTTAATAATTAAATAGCTATTTGTACAGTGTTGTGGGAATAATAAAATACAATTATTGGTAATAATTGAAGCTGTAAATAGACATTTACTATAAAGTTACTATACATAAATATGTATAGTCCCATGCCTAATTCATATACATATGTATTTATGTATGTATGTCTATTAGGGCGGGTCTAATTGTATGGTGGGGGGGGGGGGGGGGGGACGTCAGGGGCACATCGCGTTTCTGAATCTATGGGTCATACTGAGTAATATTGTCTTTGGGACCATAGGTCTGAAATGAATTTCGAGCCTCCCTAATTTCGATACAAAATTTATGCTAAAATTTTCTCACTTGATTCAGATTGACTTAGATTAAAAAGACAATGTGTATGTGGGTTTTCGAGTAAGATGAATCCGAATTTGACATTTATTTTGTCTCATTATATCGCTTCTTTTTGGGGAAAATCGACGAATTTATTGCAAAAATCGACCAATATTTTACTTTTCCATATTGCAAAATCAATTTTTAAATAGCCAAAAATATTCAGCGTTGAAAATGAGAAGGGAGTGGAGGCCGTATCAAAAAAAAAATCGATTTTTCTTCTTTTTACTAGCTTTATAGACATAGCATAATTTATTCATATTTCATTTTTTTTGGTAGGAAATTAAACTAACGGTTAATAGAATAATTATGTTAAATGTTTTAATAAAAAAAAATGAGATTGCGTTATTGTTCAAGATCTTTCTTGCTTTCAAGTTTGGCATATTTCTGACGGCACTCTAATGTCGCCATCATGACACCTTCTCGATGCTCTTCGATAACTCGCTTAGGAACGCTAGCCAACAATTGAACATGTCTTTCTGTTCCTTGTTCGTATGTGCAACGGAATTTTCGGATCAGGCAGTGGAGGATCATTGTATTCTAAATATTCCTCCAAATGATCATAAGGAGTGCTTCGCGTAAGCGGTGGTTCGAATAAGATAGCATCATCATTTAAATAAATCATATTCATATATGCAGTGCAATTGAAGTTTATAACTGGTTTTTGATAAACTCTAAGTTGCATCGGGTCGTCCAGATCGTTTCGGTAGTGCATAATTTTCTTTATGGCTTTGTCTCGTATCTCTTTTTTTTTATCAAGCAACATTGCTAAAAAGATATTTTCTGAATGTGCAAAATATCAATTGCCTTTAATCACGTCATTTATAATGCCTTGTAAATTTGATTCTAAATACCGTGTCCAACGTATGAACTTGAAAAGTAATACACTACCATGCACGATCGAACTATAAAGCTTAATGTTGAAGTACATTGGAATATACACTTTCATTATGTAGTTTGCCAGAATTTTCAAATTTTTAGATGGCCTTAGTTAGCCAGCGTGAATGTGCAATTGGCCCTGGTGTAATGTTAGCCAAATCCGCCGAGACCTCGCCTTTAGAGATTGCATTTGCAATTCTGAACAAGTACATTGCGTCGGTTGATAGTTCATCAGCAGAAGCTACATTTTCCAGTGCAATCTTCTCAAAATCGTTTACCGCCTGAAAATAGAAATTAAATACAATATTATCATTTAGTGTTGAAACATAAAAGCTGAAAAATATGATCAGAATTGGTAATAAATAATTTGTAATAATTACATACCGGAAGATTTTCACAAGTTTCAATTTTTTTGCCCAACGTTCCGGTTGCTGTTCGTGGTCCAGTGGTTGATGATTTTTCCAGAGCGTCAAACAAATGTCGAAGTGGAAGCTCGTTAAAGTGGAGAAGACACACAAACCAATGCAGTGGTCGCTTCAGCTGAATTTCAAATCTTCGCAAAATTCCATTTGTTGTGCCAGTATTTGTTGGCTCACCATCACAACATATGCCAATTAATGCATCCAGATAAATTCCTTTATTGATGAAAAATTCACTCAATTCACGCATTTTCATTTTCAACTTTTGTGTAACCGATCAATTCAGAAGGTGGTTCCTTCAAAACAACTAGATGAGGTTCTTTTACCATTCTTGAATGAAACTTTTCATTAATTTTTCTCTCGTTAAACAATCGTTTTTTCTGCCGTCGAATGAAAATGCTATTAAATTGGAAGCATCATACCGTTTACGAAGAACTTCTTGTCTGCATTTGACTTTTTCTCTGCGAACTTTAGATTTATCCACGATGTGAGGATTGCCACGATCCCAATGTCTGCCATAAGAGATGTAGCAGTTCGTGGTGACCAAGAACATCTCCACGCATCGAAGCTCCTTGAGCAACAAACACAGCAACCGCAGACACATTTAGTGCCACCTGCTTTTGCACTAAACGCAGCGCCACAATCAGCTAGTAATATGATGACCGGCAACTACCAGAGTTTTTCGCCAGGATTTCCATACATTAACTCACAACTAAACAATGATGCACACATCATGGCAGTAACGCACCTTAGGCTACCCGAATTGTGGACCAACGAACCCGAAATATAGTTTTTTCACATAGAAGCACAGTTTGCCACACGCAATATCAAGAATGACAACACCATGTAACAGGCCGTCGTGGGTGCTCTGAAGCCTGAAGTTTTGAAGGAAGTTTCCGACATCCTCAGGGCACCGCCCATCCAAGATAAGTATAGCCATTTAAAGGCAAATCTTATAAAACGTTTTACCGACTCAGTTGATCGCCAGTTGTATAAATTATTAACAGAACTCGAGCTTGGAAATCGGAAGCCCATCCAGCTACTCCGAGATATGCGTACACTTGCAAGCAACAGAGCATCAGAGGAACTTCTTCGCAGCAGATGGTTAGCCCTACTGCCAGATATCGTGTCCAAGATTCTTAAAGCCGTTCAGAATAGTAGCACACTCGACGAACTAGCTGAAGCAGCAGACAGTGCTATGGAGAATCATACAAGTTCGTGCGTCAACAAGTTTCCAGGGTCAAGCGCAGAGGTCCAGGCCATGGAAGTTAGCGGGAATCCTAAGCCTTACTCCCATATTGACTCCAATAGCTCCATAGAACGCAGGATCAGTAGCCTGGAAAGAGCTATTGAAACCATGTCACTTTCATTAGCTGAACTTTCTAGCAAGCTTAACAAGAGCGCCGATAGATGATCGCTTTCTAGAACACGAACACCAGGTCCGTCAGGCCACTGTTTTTACCTTAGCCGGTTTGGTGACAAATCAAATCTGTGCTTGCAGGCGTGCAGTTACAAGCCTGCAAACAGTCAGGGAAACTAAAAGAGCTGTCGTCAACAGTTCAAAAGGTTGGCGACAGCAAGAACAACCATATACCACCGATTAAAGAATTTCGCCTACATTTATGACAAATCGTCTCATCTAAAGTACCTCATTGATTCCGGTTTTGCAGTTTCAGTGCTACCACAAACCCTTGTTAAGGAAAAGCTGCACTCGACGGGATTCACACTATACTCAGCAAACTCCACAGCAGGGGGCCCATATTGTAAAGGCAAATGAACTAAATGAGGCTCCCACATCCAGGCACCCCCTAAACTTTTTACTATGTATGAAACATGTATTCTGGCAAAATTTGAAGTAAATATTCCAATTGTAAGACGGTGCTCAAAGACAGATAACAATGAGAAAAAATGTAAAAATCCGGAATAAGTAGGTACGACTATATAAATTCATAAATTCATTTATTTCATAGAATAATGGTAAATAATAAATAGTAAATTCTTAGAGAAAAAGTTAGAGTGGGCAAAACACTGAAGTTGACGACCCCAAGCTGTTTACAGCTGCTTTTTTTGTCGTTCTTGCCGGACCCCTTTTCTATTAGCTTCTACCACTTGCAGAAGCAATTGTTTCTCCTCTTTATCATTTGTTAGAAGCTTATTACACTCTTCAAACAGTTTGACTCCACGCTCAGCAACGTCATTAACCACTTGCAGGTTTCCCACAATTTCTTTACCTCCAATCATTAGAGTCTAATGTAATGTTTATTGCTGTTCCTTGTGGTCAAAAATGTTGAATTTATCTTTAACTTATCAAATACCTGCAAAGATCTTTGATTGGTAAAGTCGGACAATTTTGCTTGGCCACTTAAAAGTGACGAATCACCTGTTACTTGTCGGTGAGTAGGCTTACATTCCATTTTCTTGACAATTTGCGCCTTTGCCTCATTTGCCACTTTATCTGAGAACAAACTCAACCCAGCTAATTCATCCGAGAGGTACCAAAGACGAGATTTTATTGCATTTTTAACGACATCACTTATTTTGTCAATTCCTGCATAAGTAATCAAGTCTTTCCAAAGAGAAAGGTCTGCCCAAGAAGAATTTGTAGCCATAGGGACTTCAAACCAATATTTTACGTATACAAGAACTCCAAATTTTACAAAACGTTTTAACTGTGCTTTTTCCCTTTGTGTGGTTTGGAAACCGTCTTCTTCACGAAACAAATAGATTTTGATGGCGTATAATAGTTTTGCCATCCAGCGAGCATGGTGTAATGCACGTGGAGCTCTCCAATGAATTTTATCTAGAGGATGATCAAGTGTTAGTAGCGACAGCTCTATTAACTCCATGTAATCGTCTCTGGTCTCGGTTTGCTATTTGTATAGACTTAGATATATGTAGGTTAGTTCAACGCAGGGATGGGCATATTTTCGGATCCTAAATCTGTTTGAGTGCAGCGGGTGTTAGGTGAAACGTTTGTCTTTTTTAGCGGTGTCGGGGGAGTAAAAAAATGCATCGCAAAAATCCTACGCTCCGCCTCAAATGATATCCATCGCAAGAAGCACAGTATATACAGTAGTAAAACACATCAGCTGATTATATTCACCGCCAGGCTGTACATGGGGTGGCAGTCAACGCTTTTTTGGCATTTCAGGATTGTGTTGCAAAATTATTTTGGTGAATAAAACAAGAAAAATTGTTAAAAATACATTTAGATATTTTTCGGTTGTTGGTTAAGAAACAAAATGCTTTATAATTATGACAAAGATGTTGTCAAAGTATACATATGTTAGTACTTGTGTTAAATGTTAATTACAATGTGGCGTTTGTACACAGATTTACTTGCATTAAGTCCCGCAAAGCAAACGAAAAATGATAAAAGTTGTTTTAAATGATAGGTAATCTATTTTAAGATTGATCTCTGATAGGTTTGCGATGATTTTTCGTCATATATTATGTTTTCAATAGCACATTTGTCACAGGGTGTTGAGCGTTTTACTTTGAACTATGGCGATTTCTGTGTGATTTAAGTTTTGAATAGATTTAAATAAAAACTAGTAAGGAAGTCTAAGTTCGGGTGTAACCGAACGTTAAATACCTAGTAGTGATCTGTTTTGGTATCCTAATTTACTCAGGTCTATTTTAATACATACCTGAAAATTTGTTATAAAGGCAACTGATTGTATTCGATAAAAACACTTCTGTTGTGAGTGGTAAATTAAATTATTACTAAATAACAAAATATAAATACCTTTCCTCATGTTCATGAAAGGTATGAAAATAAAAAAAATTAATAAAAAAAAAGGCAGTAGGGTGTTAACTACTTGCCCGTAAATCTTGCTTGTTTGTTATTCGATTTGCGTAATTTTTGGCAGAAGTATACTACATACTATTGGGAAGCATCTCACAAAATTTCATTGAAATACACTCTTGAAATTCCAAACAATCGCTTTTGAAAATAGCAGAGCTTTTATGCTAAAAAGTGGGCGGCGCCACGCCTACTTCACCAAAATCCACAAAATTTTTATACAGTTTGGTTTTGCTTAAAAAGCTTATTATGTGTGTAAAATCTTATTTATATAACTTATACAATTATGGAAATATCGTGATTTTAAAGAAATTTTTTAGAACTGTGCTCAAATAGTGGGAGTGTCCGTTCACCGATTTTGTTTATTTTTACAGCAAAGAGTTAGCTTTATATGTTGAACACTTTCTCTAAATATCGTTTCAATAAGTCAATTTTTACCGGAGTTATGGCATGGAAAGTTTTGTGGAATAATCCCCCATAAAGGGGCGGGGCCACGCCCATTTTCCGAAAATTTTGTGCTTTCGACTTTCTTTGCCCACGAACACTTCAGAGGTGAAATAGAAATTATATACAGCTAGTTTAAGCAAAGTTATAGCATTGGGCGTGAACCTAACCCGATTTCGCGAATTTTATTTTTCTATCTTGAGCGGTTTTTGATTTATGATTAATAATATTTCCAAACTTGACTATATCAAAAGTGGGCGGTACCACGCCCCTTTTTAAAAATTTCTTCAAAAATGTATTTGTTGCCTTAACGCTAAAGTGCACACCAAATATTATCCTTATGGGTGTATTATGTACTGAATAATCACTCCTTTTGTATTTTCGAAAATATTATATGTATAGAAAGAGGGCGTGGCTTTTAACCGATTTTGCCTATTTTCAATAGCGCTCGGAGATAAGTGGAAAGGAACCTACATACCAAATTTCATTGAGATATCTCAAGATTTACTCAAGTTATCGTGTTCACAGACGGACGGACGGACGGACGGACATGGCTCAATCAATTTCTCTTTTCCTCATGAACATTTTGATACATATAAGTCAATATCTATCTCGATTCGTTTATGCCGTTACATACTACCGTTAGGCGAATGAAGTTAATATACCTTGTGTGCGAAGCACTACCAGGTATAAAAACCATTGCTTTAATAGAGGCGCCCATATCGACCCGATAGAAAATGTGGTTTTATTTTGCAAAAGAGGGTTTGCTACCCAGAAGTGTCTACTCAAATATATAGTATAGAGCTAAAACTCAATGTATAGCTATAATCATACTCAATATAGTCTGAAAACCCAGTATTTTTTCCACTTTTTTAAAATCAACAAGCACTAAAAGTCTGGGTCATCGTTTACGTGGGGTACCGAGCGCTAATACACAACCAAAAATGTTGAGATATGTATCAGGAGACGCGCTTTGGTCCCAGGAGCATGAATATAACCAGTGAACCAATATTTTTAGAAGTTTGCGAGATATTTGCGGTTAAAGTTCAGAATTTTCTGTCATTTTCATGTGGTTGTTGTAATCACATTACCCTGTGAGAAAAGAGTGGCACGCGGAAGGACATCACCGTGGCGGTAGCCACGGCTATGGCAACCACCCGGAGGTGGAATGGCGTAGCCCAGGATTATTTTTTGAAGCGCGGACGAAGGCCGCCTACGCGTAAAGGTGTTCTGCACATAAAAAACATGGATCGGGCCATTTTTCGGTTTTTCGCAAATATTTTAGAAAATAATGAAAATATTGGTTGAGCGGAGTTATATTCATGTTCCTGGGACGGAAACGCGTCTTTTGATACCCTTCCCGACATTTTTGGACGTGTATTAGCGCTCGGTACCACGTAAACGATTACCAAAGTCTGCTTTTTAGGTCATCGCTAAGAGAAATACGTCAGTAATATGTATTTTTGCGGAATTTTACCATTTCACTTTTATTGTTATACTTGCCATAAAACAATATGTGCAATAAATACTCTTTTTCTAAAATTACTCCTTTAGTTTTGATTTGGTGCTGTAATGCAACCGTGGGTATAAGTAATTGAATACTACAATTAATTTCGACTCTGAAAATTTCACCTCCAGGATGTAATTTCACCAGAGTTTTCCTACTGTATCACTGTGGCAAGAAGGTTGCGGAAGCACTAAACAACTGAACAAAAAACATTCTCTCTCAACCTCGACAACTAATTCTCAAACGGTGTTGCATTAGTACGAAAACAAAAACATACATTTTTTGGCAAGAAATACGAAAAGTGGAATAACCATAGGCCGAAGTCGACTTTATGTTAAGCAGCGCATTATTGACATCCATTTGGCCTACACATACATTTAATTATATGCAAGCCGATTCATTGTGCAATATATGCCTTCAAATATTTAAAAAAGTAGCATTAGAAGAAGTAGTAGTAGAAAAACGTGCTAATGCACATTTCTCGTACAATCGTAGGAAGACGAAACCCTTTTCAGACCTGTTTGGCAGAGTTGTTGTTGTTCGGCAAATACTCTCTTTATCAACTGTATGTGTGTATGTACATATATTATTCTCTTCCTGCGTTCTTCGCCCCACATACCTGCACTTGAACGTCCCTCAAACAGCACCTAAATGTGCAAAGCTCGCCCGTAAGTGCAAAATACTCGTACGAGCCGTTTTGCCCATCCCTAATTTTAACGCATAATTCGTTCTATGAGTTGCTTCAACAAATAGTCTGGTATGCCTTAGATCACGTGTTGGGATGTATGCAAAGTATATTAAACAAAGTAGTAGCGAACTTGACAGTTCTCTCTTTGCTGTAGGAGTTTTTACGTCAAATGAAAAAAATTGTTAACCCGTTCCATTTAAAATTTCTAATTTTTATCAGTTTGTTATTTTTATTTGAGAAATACCAAATCGTGGTAATTGTTTACGACTGCAACCGAGTGCTAAAACACTTCCAAAAATTGCCGGGAGAGGTATCAATAGACGCGCCCAGTACCCATAAATAATAATCCGATTACGAGATCAATCTCAAACGAATGAAACCGTTTGTGTACCAAGAAGACGAGATCGCGTTATTTTTTTAAATCGTGGACCATAGTAGTCAAGGCAAATTGATTGTTATGGTAATGGCAGAGCGAATTAGGCAAATATTCGCCTCTATTCGCTTGAAGTTTTTGTAAACTAGAATGTCATAGTGATAAAAAATTTCAAATGACAACCATCGATTGCCTTTTTTATATTTCATAAAAATTAAATTGAACTAATGGTGTCTGGAACAATAAATACGTGTTTGGACAACACATGCGTGCATAAAATTTAGTTAAAACCATCATCATCATACAATATTCAAAGTCAACAGTCAAATCTTTCTTTTTATGACATTCTACATTACAGGGCGAGTTAAAAACGTGAAGAAGAGGAAGTCAGCTGTTCACTTGACTTTACCATAAGAATGAATTTGCCTTGGCCTTGGTTTATACTTTTTTGAAGGAAGAATTCCTACAAAAACAAAATATTTCAGTTTTCAATTCTACCTTGTTTAATTTGCCTTGGATGTATGGAACAAATAAATTACATAAATCAGAACAGTTTATATTACCGTTGATAAAGTTATAGGTAAGCATGAGTGAGATACAAGTTCTTCTGTCATACAAGGCCTGAAGGCCAAGCAATCTACGCCTACTAATATACGATAGGAGGCCATCGGGCCAGTGAAGCAAACGCAGAGCAATTTTTGTGAAAATTCTTTGAACTCTCTCAATTTTATGTGAACTCACTTCATAGAATGGACTCCATATAATAGAACAATATTCTAAACGACTTCTAACCAGTGACGTAAAAAGCGCCTTCAGAGTCATGGCATCCTTAAAGTCACAGGAATTACGTCTAATAAACCCAACCATTGCACAAGATTTAGAAACAATAAGGTCAACGTGACCAGAGAAAGAGAGTTGATTGTCGAAATTGAAAAAATTACACCGAGATCTTCGAACTCTCGACAACGGTTTGAGGATCCAGCATTCAATTCATAGTTGAAAGAAATGGTAGTTACCCTTTTTGAATAGGAGACAACGCAACATTTGTTGGCATTTAATAGTAAATTATTACTTGTACACCATTCATTAAAATAATCGAGACCATATTGCAGCTTAATGCAGTCAGAAGGATAGTGTACAGTTAAAAAGAGTTTGACGTCGTCTGCGAACATTAAACATTTAGCAATCTGGAGTTTTTGAGGCAGATCATTAATAAAAATGAAGAATAACAGGGGGCCACAGTAGGTTCCTTGTGGGACTCCCGACCAATCATTAATAAGCTCAGAAGACTGACTGTCTCCGATTGAAACAAAAAAGCTTTCTATTCGACAAGACACTTGAGAATAATTTCAGCAAACTACCACTCACTCCGTACCTCTCCAGTTTGTGCAATAGTACGGAGTGGTCAACCTTGTCAAATGCTTTCGAGAAGTCAGTATATATGACGTCTAGTTGCGCATGAGAATCAAAGGCATTTACAATTTGGCTAGTGACTAAAGCCAGATTAGTAGAAGTAGACCTGCCAGGGAAAACCCATGCTGATAATCAACAATAGCCCTTTCTATGAAATCAAACAATTTTATTTGAAGGATATGATCAAATAGTTTTGCCAGAGTACTCTGCTTAACAATATGTCTGTAGTTGCGAACTCCGTTATTGACACCCAACCACCTGTTCTTGCTGAGGAAGAACGTGTCGTTCCGAGGGAAACTAGAGTCATGCTGGCACAACTCCGGTTTTATATATTGTAACAGGCTGAACTCCAGACACAAAGAAGAAGGTCCAACGCAATGAATGGTGGGAAACGTTAAACCATCAATTCGCGGGTAGGTAATTCACCATAGGGGAGTTGTGCGTTTAAATCGCGAGTTTTAAAGCTATTCGCATTTTTATTTTTAAGCAAAATGAGCATTTAAACGTTTTCGTACCGCCAACTACAATTTTTTGTGTAAATATTTAGTTAAAACACGGTAAATTAAAGTAATTTAAACGTAGGTACAGTGGTGAATTACCTACCATCGATTTGACAGTTTCTATCGCATTCGCTGTTGGACCTTCTTTGTACATTTACGTTCTTTGGTAAGACTACTTTTTTCAACTTTGCTTACACTTAATTTCTGACCATGAAAGTTAAATTGTTTATGAAAATATAAACTCTTCGCAATATATATATAATTTAAACTTATAGCGTTCTTAATATTATTGAATTAAACATTTAAAAAAGGTCGATTTTTTCTAGTTACCGGACAGTTAAATTTAGTTTCCCGGGCACTTTTGATCTAGTATCCGGACACCCGAGATCTGTATGACATTTGAATATACACATTTATTTTGTAAGGTTTTTTTGAAACAAAGAAAGAATTGGAATACAATAAATAATAATATTCACATCACTTAGGAACGACATCTCTTTGATATGGACACTGGTCATAAACTAAGTGGCTCGCGGTTTTAGCCAAACTTACGACGTAAGCAGTTAGTTTTCACCTGTCATGATTGGTCGATTTTTGGCAACAATTAGCTACATATGTACATACAAGAGTGGTTTTCATTCAAAAATCTGGCAGAAGGGGGCATGAGGTGGCCAAGGACTTTCGGCCGATAAGCCTCATATCCTTTGTGTTAAAAACTTTCGAGAGATTATTAGATATCCATATACGGCGACTTCTTCAGGACACACCCTTTTCGGAAGCGCAGCACGCGTATCTAAGGGGGAAATCCACAGAGACCGCACTACACGAGGTGGTGCGGACTGTAGAGAAGTCACTTTTATATAAAGAATTTACTCTAGCGGCGTTCGTTGATGTGGAAGGCGCTTTCAACAACGTGAGAGCCGACGCGATATCGGAGACACTCTTAAGGGGAGGGGTGGAGGAGCCAATAAGGAACTGGATTACGTCCCTACTCCTTAACCGCGAAATATCAGCCGAGCTGGGGGGAGCAAAAGTTCGAAAGCAGATATGTAGAGGCACACCTCAGGGCTGGGTGCTCTCACCTCTGCTATGGTTCCTCACTATGAACGACATACTAATAAAACTCACCTCAAGCGTGGCAAAAATCGTGGCGTACGCCGACGACGTGGCGATCCTAGTCTCGGGTCCCTTCCCTTCCGTTATGAGCGAGATCATGGAAAGAACGTTGGCAAGACTAAGTAGGTGGGCACATGATTGTGGCCTCAGGCTGAATCCGGAGAAGACGGACTACTCTTCACGAGGAAGTACATGCCGCCTACTTTCGAACTACCGAAATTAAATGGCCAGCGGCTATCCCTATCTACTAGCACTAAACATCTGGGGCTCATAATTGACTGTAAGCTAAGGAAGGCGTGCATTGAGGAGCGGGTGCGGAAGGCCTATGTCGCTTTCTATGCCTGCAAATCAATGTTTGGTAAAAAATGGGGTCTAAGGCCAAAGATGGTGCTTTGGTTGTACGAGGCGGTGGTGCGGCCTGTGCTGAGCTATGGATCTGTAGTATGGTGGGGAGTTCTCCGGAAAAACTACAATCTCATCCCCTGCAAAAGGTCCAGCGGGCGGCAGGTGTGGGTGCCACCGGAGCCTTGCACACTTGTCCCACTGCGGCCTTGGATCCGATTCTGGACCTTCTTCCAATAGACTAGCAGATACTGAGTACATCGGCGCAAACCGCACTCAGTCAAGGAGTCCGGGTGCTGGAGGGATACTCAGCAGGGCCACAGTAGCATTCTTACCCATCTTCCAGCTGGTACTGTAAATACCAGTACCGACTTTTATCCTCACAAACTGGAGTTTGAGAGCAGTACTATTACTTCAATTCCAAGTATGAATGATTGGAAAAGGGGCAGGGTCGGAGTTGACAGCGGCATGCAAACCTACACCGACGGGTCCAAAATGGATTCAGGGGTGGGGGCCGGCGTCTTCTCGGAGTCCCTAGACATTGCCGTTCATTCAGACTTCCATCGCATTGCAGTGTATTCCAAGCTGAGGTTCTTGCGATCTTGCAGGCCGGCAGATCACTCAGGGACCTGAACACAACTGATAAAGTCACTATCTTTTCAGACAACCAAGCAGCAATGAAGGCAGTAGCAGCAAAACATACTAGTTCGAACGTGGTGCACCCCTGTAAGCATATCTTGGCTGCACTAACTCGCGTTGAACTATCCATTACCTGGGTTCCGGTTCATAGAGGTATCGAAGGTAATGAGAAAGCCGATGAGCTGGAGCGCAGTGGCTCATCGGAGGGTGATGAGGAAGCAATCAATATAGATATATGGGTTCCCTTAGCAGTCAAGGGAAACAAACAAAAGTATTACCGCAACGAAGCAGAACTTAGATGGAGAAACACCGCTAGTTATCAAGATCCACCTGGCCAGACTATAGCGAAAAGAGGATGAGAAGTCTTCTAAGCAGGTCAAGAGCTAGCACTCACAAACTCATAGCAGTCTTCACAGGATGGGAATTCCGCACCGTGAGGGCATGGCCGTAGAAGCTGCGAGGACATGGTTGCCCGGTTCTAGGCGAATTAATTCCTTTGGGAGCCCGCTTGGGAGCAATTCGAAACATAAATTCTGCTGTGAAAAAACTGAAAAATATGAAAACTGAAAAAACTTGAATACAAAAAGCTAATAGCTTAAAGCCTCAGCAAAATTCTGAAGTTGTTTTTCTGCTGTTTGCTGAAGCTTGTTTCCGTTCAACTTGCTGCTGAAGTAAAATGAAATTTTTTTTTTTTTACTTTGCTTATTTTTAGCTGCTGAATAATTTTCAAACTCGAGCACAAGCAATTTTAAAATACTTGAAAATAGTTAAGCATTTTCAAACATTGCTTTAATATACATAATTGAAATTTATTGATAATACATGAAAAAAAATCTTCTTTTAAAATTTTCAACAACGCTTTTCATTTCATACCCATTTCATAAAACACCTTGTACGCCGATCTCGAACCAAGTTCCACCGATATCTAAAAAACCCGAAACAATTTTACACGTTTGTTTGTTCTATAACCATGGCATTCCCATGGAGAGTTTAGTTTCCAAATTTCCATGCAATCGGTTAAACCATTCTCGAGCATTATAGCACATATTCTGGAATCGCGCATGGTCCACATTTTGACCAATATTTCGGAGACGGGTTCACATACATATGTCTGTACCTGAAAACCACTCCTTTTTAAACCCCCTTTCATTTGATACCCATATCGTAAAAATACCTTTTGGGGTCACCCCTGATCCACGTTTTGGTCAATATTTTCGGACCGGACTCACCTATGGCCCTGGCAACTATTTCGTTTTAAAGCATAAAACCTTTCTAAGGTAACCCCGGCCCACATTTTGACCGATATCTCGAAAACCCGTTTAATATTTTTAACTTTTTTTAACCTAGAATCATACCGAGCACCAACAGAATTTATGTTTATATTTAATTAAAATCGGTTTAGCCGTTCTCGAGGTTTGCGATTAGAGAACGAAACAGATTTCAAACCATTTATAAGTTAAATGAAATCTTAAAACCGTTTACAGCACAAGTGGTATAATTAATTTTCGGTGCTGGATAAAACAAGAGTTAATGGACAAAAAGTTTCCAAAACATCAATTTAAGTTAAAGAAGACCTTTTTCTAAAGTTTTATTGAAAAAAGTAGTCCAAAAGTTCCATGCTGATTTTTATACCCAGCGTACTAGTACTAGTACAAGGGTATTATAATTTTGTCCACATAACGGTACTATGTAACGACGCAAAATAATCGAGTTAGATATAGAGTTCCATATATGAAAGTTCTTAGGTTGAAAAGAGGAATTGATTAAGGCATGTCCGTCCGTGTACACGATAACTTGAGTAAAAATTTAGATATTTGCATGAAATTTTGAAGGTTGCTATTGAAAATGGACGAAATCCGATGATAACCACGCCCCCTTTTTCGATATCGAAAACTTCGAAAATCATATAAATTGGCATAACTTTCGTAAAAACTGAGATATTTGCATGGAATTTGTTATGCAGGCTACTTTCTGGCCAAGGTGAGCTGCTGTGAAAATTGTCGAAATCGGATGATAACCACGCCCACTTTTTCGATATCGAAATTTACATAAATTAACATAAGTTGAGCAAAACTTGAGATATTCGCATGAAATTTGGTACACAGGTTACTTTCTGGCCAAAGCAGGTTGGTGTTTAAAATGGGCGAAATCTGATGATAACCACGCCCCCTTTTTTGATATAGAAAATTACAAATAAAATACCAGGGGGGTTATTCTGTATCGCGATGCGAAAATGAATGCGATGCGTTATTGATTTGCGATGCGACAAGCAATCCGTATTCCGTATTGCTATAGCATTGCTAACAATGTTGCCTTCTTTAGTTTTTGGGTAATTTCTTGCGAGGGTTGGCATCACTAACAAGAAAACGTCAACGAATGAAAGAGCAAAGCAAATAACATAAGAATTTGACAATTGCATTTGTGTACTTTTAATTTGCAAATATACGAAAAATTGAAATTATTTCATTAAATTCGCGAAAAAATGGATAGTGTGGCATTATGGGATGAAGCTAATGAGGAAAGAATCGAGAGACGAATCATTAGAGACAGTTCCAACATAATGGGCCTCAGCGATAAAAGGTATGTAAAAATGTATAACTTTGAAAGTTTTTCATCTATATTTTTCGTGTTTAGTTTCGTACAAAACTTCCGGCTGAGTAAGGATGCCTTTTTATATGTGTTGCAAAGCATAAGCTGTGAACTTAAGGAACCCAAAAGGTCAACCGCAGTGCCCAATATTTTAAAGTTGTCAACAACTTTGAAGCTTCTTGGGCAGGGAGCTTACCAACACTTGGTTGGTCAAGATCGCCACTCAGGTTTGGCTCAGCCAACAGTTTCCCGGTGCGTGTTTGAAGTGTGTGGTGCCATTGAGAAGGTGCTTTGTTCCAAACACATAACTTTTCCGCTGTCGGAAAGCGAACAGCGTGAGGCAAATATAAGTTTTTACTCTGCTTGCGGAATCCCAGGGGTGATTGGTGCGGTCGATGGAACCCATATACAAATGGTACGGCCGGTGCAGGACGAACATTTATATTTCAATAGGAAACTGAAGCATAGTATTAATGCGATGGTGGTAAGTGCTCATGTGTATATTCAAATTTAAATGCAACTACAAATGTATATACGTATCTCAGATCTGAGACCACAAAATGCGCATCAGGGCAGTAAATGGTAGATTTGGAGGTGCTTCGCATGACTCCCACATATGGAACCTATCATCCGAGCGTGAATGCCTAAAGACGAATTATGAAAATGGAGACACAGGAGTCAGAATACTTGGTAAGATTAAGATATGTGTTATTTATGCTCATTATCATTGATTGAAACTTTTATTATTATAGGAGACTCTGGATATCCCCTCGAGCCATGGTTATTAACACCCTATAGAAACGCTGAAGAGAACTCCGCCGAACTTTTTTTCAATGACCAGTTTTCGAAGGGAAGATCGCTCATCGAACGTACCTTTGGGGTGTTAAAAGGCAGATTTAGATGCCTCCTAGCTGCAAGGGAGTTGCATTATGCCCCTGAAAAAGTAGTGCAAATATTGAACGCATGCAGTGCTCTACATAATATTTGTATTTTATACAAAGTTGAGATCCCTAGCAACATTGCTATTGAGCCGAATGAAGCTTCAACTGCCAGAGTCGATTCTTCTGAATGCCGAAACATTTCTAATGTAGCGAAGAACATAAGGGACCAAATAAAAAATAGTATGAATACTTCTAGAAATTCAAATTAAACTAAAAAAATTCCGAGTTTCTAGAAATATTCATAATATGTTTTATTTGTTGAATAATTTATAACTTTAAAAAAATGCAATCTAAATTAGAGATAAGGTATAGACAATTTCAGGGTATGCAGAATTGTAGCCCATTAAATTTAGCGTACAATGTGCAAGTTAGAAGTTCATACAAATTTGCGTGAATTTTCATTTTTTTTTGTCTACGTTGTTGGATATTTTCCTTCATACACATCGGCTTTGTTCATGCACTGGGTGGGCGAATATATCCAACAACCTAGACAAAAAAAAATGAAAATTCACGCAAATTTGTAGGTACTTCTAACTTGCACATTGTTGCGCTAACATTTAATGGACTACAATACTGCATACTCCGAATTTGTCTAATTATGTTAACTTTCACACATTTAACTACAGTGTTAAACTTAAATTATTTTAAACAATTTTGTCAAAAACTCCAAAAAGTTCTGAGAAAGAATATTAAAATATTGCCTGAAATTTTATTAAAAAGAAAATTATTTTTTATAAAAAGTGCAGTCTTTTATTTAACGGAAATAAATTAAATTCACGTAAATATGTTTTAAACTATATCCATTTAGTAACTATAAATTATCATTAATATATATGTATGTAGTAACTACAAATTCGTATTTTTAATAGATATTAGTTTATTAATTCATTGTAAGTTCTTTTCAGTTTTAGTATATAATTATTAATTGGTATTTTTATTGAAGTATTTAAATAGATTTTTTTTTTATTCTTTTCAGTTTTACTAAATAGTTATAAATTAGTATTTTTTTTAAGTAAGTTTCAATTTTCATAGTGTACAACTGTTATTTATATTAAGTTTAGTTGATGTAGGTATATGAATTTGTATGTATAAATATGTTTATACATAAATAGGTACAAGTGTGTATATTAAAATAGTAAGTAGGTATATGTATGTATTTTTATAAGTCTTTTGATTTGTATGCACAAATATGTTTATACATAAATAGGAACACGTTTTACAGTCTTTTTCTTATGTTTATATATACGTAAATAGGTACAAACGTTTTTATATTTACATAAACAGGTACAATTATTTCGAGATTAACTCCTTGGTTTTCATCTCTATCTCGAGAGCGTCTTTTTGCATCTCCAATTTATTTAGCCGAAGCTTAAGTTTTTGCTGATCTACCTTTTGTTGGTAGATGAATTTAGCTTTTTCTAGCTTCAGTCTACTTTTTTCAATTTTTTTTGTTTTTTTCATAACTTTGAAAATATTGACCAAATTTTCATTTATTTGGTTGAGCATCTTTGTGGAGTTCTTTTGGTACTCAGCCTGGTTCTCAACCTGGTACTCCAGCAGACTTTGCTTCCTGCGCGGAGTATTTGCTCTATAAGAGCACGTGGGCTCTTCTTCTGGCTCACTTTGCTCTGAGCTTTTTTCTCCACTACGTTCACTACTTACACTACGTTCACTACGTACACTGCACTCAGACTCAACTGAGCTCTCCCTTTCCGACACCACTCTCTTGGTTGCCACATGGGGCACTTCTTTTGGTTTTGCCCCGAACGCTAGTGTGGAAGAAGTGCCATTCACACTTTTATCCGCGCTCAACAACTTACTTACGCTCTCCTCCAACTGTGAGAGCGGTACATATGTAGAGGGACCCCCCCCGGTGCCTGAAATGCTTGCCTTGTTTCGGCGTAATTTTGATCTGAGATGAACTTTGTAGTCAGCCCAAACCTGCAATATATTACATTTAACTATAAATAGATACACAGCTTTGCATATTAAAAACTTACCTTTTTCCAACCTGTTATGTCGCGTATTGGTGGACCAGCTGCATTTAGCTGCGTGGATAAACGCTTCCACAAATTTGTCGCCGTATTGCGCCCATTTGGTGACTTAAGCAATCCCTTTGATAAATCCGGATGCTTTTACATAAAGTCAACCAATATGGCAAATTGCTTTGGCTGAGTGCACTTTAATTTGGTCTTTTCCCTAAAAAAATTACCAATATTTGCTATTTTTAATAACAAAAAATATAATTAAAAAATTTTACTTACATTTTTTGGCGCGTCGACAGCTTTTTGTTGTAGCAAATAAATTTCGAATGCGTAAACCATTTGACATTTGCTTTCGCAATACAGAATGCAGTGAGTACGAGGGGGAGAAAATGAATGCGAAAGGGATAAACCAAATGCTAAAATGTCAAATTTGCTTGCTATTGTCGACTTGTAGAATGCGGTGAAGGCATATGCGAAAAAAATTTCATTCGCATCGCGATACAGAATAACCCCCCAGGGCCTATATCATTGCCAAGTCATGGTATTTGTATCTCGTTCTGAAAACTAACGCTGGGTATTTAATGTTCGGTTCACCCGAACTTAGGCTTCCTTACTTGTTATATACAACTTAATTTTAATTTTATAAACAGGTGTTAGGTTCGGACCATAGTTTTTTTGGTTTATCTAACAGGTGTTAGTCCAGGCGACAGAGATTTAATACGGAAGTGACGCGGACCATAGGTTTTTTTGGTTTATCTAATCTCCTACTAGTGGAAATGAAAGGGTGAAAAAATTATCCCAAAATATGCAGAGCATACTTTTCTGTATGCATTTAAAGTGCAATTTTTTTGTTATTTTTAATTATTTCGGTGATGGTAACATGTGTAAAAAAATTTCCTTCTACAGTTTGTTGCCGAGGTGATTCTTCATCAAAAGTTTCTTTACAGTTTTTTTTCTAAATGCTATAGATTTCCCGCTATAACCACTTTTTCCAGTGCATTTTTACAAACAACATGGAAAAGGTATTTTTGTAAAACATCTAAAAACGATCTAAAAAGAGCATACGAAAATGTGAGTAGGCAACACTGTCGTATGAGCAAGCAATCAGCTGACACGTTCATACGTAAAAAATCAAAAGTAGTTTGATTTCTACGTTACGTTCACGTACACGTACGTCGTTGAGTAATCACTTACATGGCACTCTCATAAGACAGGTCGTCTCAGCTGACACGTACTACGTGCTTGCGTCGGTGGGTAATTGAACCATAAGTTATCGCACATTCAATTTTGCTAAACAAAATTTTTCACCCTTTCATGTTCACTAGTAGGAGAGTTAGATAAACCAAAAAAGCCTATGTTCCGCGTCACTTCTGTATTCATTCGATTTTCGGTATTATTCGGCTGGACTATGTACTTTTTTCACAGCTGGTATAGCCTCAAAAAATTTTTGTGAGCAAAATCATATGATTCGAGTTTGCTAAATGCGCCACCATGAACGCTTTTTCGAAACCAATGTCCGAAAATGCAAAATGCTGCATTCATGTAAGATTCTAGTCTGTAATTTTGGAAATTTTAGGTGTTAACATGGTTATGCAATTCACTTTACAGCCAATGCATCTAATAGATCTAGGAGAGGTAAAAAAAATATTGAATTGCTTTTTAAATGGAAAAATGAAAGATTTCAAGCTAACGCTTCAGCAAAAAAAAGGATTTCCGAGCAATTGCTTTCATTTTCGCCAATTATTTCATCAGAGTTCGCAAGAAAACCAAGAAGTTTAGATGAAATGGCAAGGTGGAAAGCGACAGAATTTAGGTAATTTATTTTATACATGGGTATAGCACTTTTAAAAGATATTGTTGTTGATGGATGTTATTATCATTTTTGCTTGCTACATTGTGCATATAGACTGCTCTCCGTAGAAGACACATATGCAAGAAACATCGAAGCAGCGTTAAATATGATACACTATTTTGTAGAAACATTTACAAATATATATTCTGATGAACAAATGAGCTACAAAGTCCGTTCACTTCTCCACATACCGCAATGCTTTAAAGACATTGGATTTCTTAAATCCTTTTCGGAGTACCCATTTGAAAAATATATGGCAAAACTAAAACGTTATATAAACAAGTAAGGAAGTCTAAGTTCGGGTGAACCGAACATTAAATACCCAGCGTTAGTGTTGAGAAAAAGGGGGCGTGGTTTTCATCCGATTTCGCCCATTTTAAAAACCAATCTATGCCGAGCCTAAACAATAGCGAATTTGGTGGGCGCGGCCACGCTCCTTGCTTATAAAGCTTTAACCGCTTACATGAGCCAAAAGTACTGAATCGATCTTTTCAAGGGTTATACCATGTCCTATATATAACTTTGAAAAAGAAGGCGTGCCATGCCCATAACTTTTAACGTATTTTGTGAAATTTTTCGATGTACGGATATATGTGTCCATTAATCAATATTTACCTAATTTTAAAAAAGTGGGTGGTGGCACGCCCACGGATTTTATTATGTTGTTTGTCCCTATTGAAGATCAGTTTTCATTGCAGATCTTTATGATACTTTCACAGTGGCTTGTTAATAGTGAAATGTTGATATTTTGTTTATTCACTTGTGGGCGGTGCCACGCCCATTTTCCAAAATATTACCAAAAAACCTTTAAACATCACTAATAACTCCATCAGGTGAATGAGTGTACTAAATTTTAGCATTATATCTTTATCAGTTAAACAGATATTGCATATTCCGGTTTCCTAACTCTCGTTTAGAGAACTTTAGTCCAAAAAGGGGCGTGGTCGTTCACCGATTTTTCTTATTTTCTGTGGTAGTACTCTACATAAACATAACATGCCTGGAACCTAGTTTCGTAAACCTATCTCACACCATTCTGAAGTTATTAGCAGTCGAATTTGAAAATTGCTTGACTCATAAGTGGGCGGTGCCACGCCCACTTTCCAAAATTTTGCAAAAATAATGTAAAGAATATGAAAATTGATGTATGTACCAAATTATATTATTATAGCGGTATCAGTTAATTAGATATGGACTTTTCAATATTTCCACCTCCTTTCAATATAACTTTTATAAAAAAGTAGGCGTGGTCGCCAAGCGATTTCGTTTATTTTCTATATCTGAATTTAACACAACAATAGTATGCCCTCTACAAAATTTCGTTATACTAGCATAAACTGCTCTCAAGTTATTAGGAGTCAAAATTTTAAAATTTCTTCAAATATATGGGGGCGGTGCCACGCCCCCTTTTCAAAAAATATGGTAAAATCCGCCTTAGAACATATAAATCAATACATATTGCAAATTTTATCATTGTAGCTGCTTCTGATATTGAATTAACCCGTTTTATACGTTTTTCGAAATTTTCGATATCGAAAAAGGGCGTGGTTATCATCCGATTTCGCCCATTTTCAATAGCAACCTACCTTGGCCAGAAAGTAAAATGTATGCAAAATTTCATGCAAATATCTCAATTTTTACTCAAGTTATCGTGTACACGGACGGACAGGCGGACAGACGGACGGACATGCCTTAATCAATTCCTCTTTTCAACCTAAGAACTTTCATATATGGAACTCTATATCTAACTCGATTATTTTGTGCCGTTACATAGTACCGTTATGTGGACAAAATTAATGTACCCTTGTACTAGTACTAGTACGCTGGGTATAAAAAACCATCAAATATTTTAGAACAAATTAATAATAAAGTAGCAAAGGAATATTTTAATTTGAAATTATTTTATGCGGCAAACGTCTTTTGGACTGTAGTAGTTTGTTTACAGAACCTGTTGATTCAATGACAGTTTCAGAAATCTTTTTATCAAATTTCGTTGGCGCTGCTCTTGAAAGGTTTAGCTTTAACTTAGTATCTGATAAGTTGATGCGACTACCAATTAAGAATACACTTCTTCTTCTTCTTTGAATGGTCATCTAACAGCCTGAGCGATTTTGACCGTCCAACATAGCTCGCCAGTCATTCCTTCTTTGCGCCAATTGGAGACCCCGCGAGATCACAGGTCGGTCCCCACTTGGTCCTTCCATCGGAGTGGTGGTCTTCGTCTTCCTCTGCTTCCACCGGCGGGTGCCGATAAATATACCTTCTGGGCTGGAGCGTCTTCGTTTATTGGCACGACGTGGCCTAGCCAGCGACGCGGCTGCGCCTTAATGCGGTGTACTATGTCGGCGTCTGCGTAAAGCTCATACAACTCATCATTAAATCTTCTTCGGTACTCGCCGTCGCCACCGCGTAGAGGCCCACAAATCTTTCGCAGAACTTTTCTGTCGAATACTCCCAATGCCGCCTCGTCAGATGTTGTTAGTGTCCACGCCTCTGCACCATATAGCATTACGGGAGCGATGAGTGACTTGTAGAGTGTGATTTTCGTGCGTCGAGAGAGGACTTTACTTTTCAATTGCCTACTCAGTCCAAAGTAGTATTTATGGGCAAGAGTAATTCTTCGTTGGATTTCTAGGCTGACATTATTGTTGGAGTTAATGCTGGATCCAAGGTAAACGAAGTTTAAGAATACACACTTACATATGAGCATTTCCGTAGAATGGTCAACCAGAGCAAAAATGTTAAATGTTAATAAAAATAAATTCTTGTTTAACCCTGTTATACAAAATTACCCAAATTTTTATAAATATAAAGCTTTGGAAGTTGATTTAAATTATTTTTATGAAAAATTTGGCTTGAAACATAAAAAATTTTTTTTTTTCATTTCCAGCCAGTTTTAAAGGCCTGTTTCTTTTCAATTTTTTCACATGTTCGACTTATACTAGCGATCCTTTTTTGCAACAAAATACCCCCATGAATATCAGTTAAGACCATCAAAATGAAAGAAGAGTGAACGACGATGTCTTAACTGTAAATTTTTATTGAAACTTTTAACTCTTCCTGGATCGTACGTTCGCGACCAAAAAAATACATTTTTTGTTACCACTTCTCAAGGAGTGTAAGGAAATGTATAGAACTACATTTCTAAAGCCGGTTGAGTGCACTTAATTGAAAACCAAAACTAATTCTCTTGAAGGGTTTACCAAACCTTTTTTTTTTAATTCTCAAAGTTGCGTACGTTCGCGGCCGTTTTGCATTTTGATATATTTTTGCCTACCAAAAACTGAAGCAAGAAAAAAGAGGTTGTTAATATACTTTTTTTGCATGGTTAATAATGGATCATAGGGTTTTGAATAATTTTAATGAAGTTATTCATAAACTTTCCAACCATACATTAAAGTGAGTATACTTTATGTTATGCAAGCCACTTTCGAGTCTTTCGGTGTGAGCCGCGGGATTTCAGTAGAGTCTAATAATTTATGCTATCTTCTTTTTTTATAAATACAACATATAAGATTTATACTTGTGAATTAAGTGTTCCAATTCATATATGTAATTTGTAAAACATTATGCCGAAAATATGAAAAGAAAGTGTATGGAAAAATCGTACGTTCGCGACCCGTACGTTCGCGACCGGTATTTAAGCGTATATGTATATAAAAATGTACTGAAGATATTTTAAAGCGAAATAAACGAAAAGAAAGTCACTTTATGCCACTTCAATATGTTATCAACCATTTTGAAAAAATCCATTCCATTTCGCTGAATTTTGAATTTTTCCAGTTGCACAAAAAAGTCACTTCCATTATGCGTACGTTCGCGACCACATGTTTATTGCCCCCACAGTCTAAACTAAAAATCGAACAAACCAGCCTCTTGCACCTAAAATTGACCTTCCAAAATGCTATCGAAGTAGCGAAAAAAAAAACAAAAACCTATGTTTACTTTGTTTTTTGGCCCATAAAAGCGTACGAACGTAATGTTCGCGACCGTGGAAACACCCATATGTATTTATTCCCATCATACACACCGGTAGCGTGATTCTGTAACTTTTTTAACGCCAGGTGTTAGCGTTAACTTCGCTTATCACCATTTTTAACACTTTTTCCTATTCCTTTATTATTTATTATTAAAATCCTGTTGAGCGTCTTTTTGGTGACCTAAAAGGAATTTGGCGGTGTTTGTAACGAGAGCGGGTTGTACGGTACGACCCTGGGTTCGCTGGTAAGATTGTGAATGCTTGAATGCTTTAGGAAAAACCTCGAAAACCTTTAGGAAAGTATAGTCTGATTTATGGTCAAAATAATCGATCTCATTTTGTCGGCCTGTGTTATTAATTAAGTCAGTTGGCACACAGTAAGTTACGGCGACTATAAACATATATTAATCTCAATTCGCAACGTGCACTCTCAACATATGCCTTGCCTTTTAAGTTAAAAAATCCAATTACTTTGTATAATTAATAAGTATCCTTTTTGCATTTATACAGCAGCTGAGGCATAACAACAATCACAATAACATTCAGTGGACCCAAATAGTTACACAACCACCATCGCCGCCACCTTATACAAACCACTTCACGAATAAATTCAAAGTTATATCAGTAGCCAGTATTTGCTGCTCGCCCATTTTAAAAACCTATCTATTCCCAGCCTAAACAATAGCGAATTTTGTGGGCGCGGCCACGCCCCTTGCTTATAAAGCTTTAACCGCTTACATGAGCCAAAATTACTCAATCGATATATTCAAGGGTTATACCATGTCCTATATATAACTTTGGAAAAGAAGGCGTGCCATGCCCATAACTTTTAACGTATTTTGTGAAATTTTTGATATACAGATATATGTGGCCATTAATCAATATTTACATAATTTTAAAAAAGTGGGTGGTGGCACGCCCACGGATTTTATTATGTTGTTTGTCCCTATTTGATGATCAGTTTCATTGCAGATCTTTATGATACTTTCACAGTGGCTTGTTAATAGTGAAATGTTGACATTTTGTTTATTCACTTGTGGGCGGTGCCACGCCCATTTTCCAAAATATTACCAAAAAACCTTTAAACATCACTAATAACATCATCAGGTGAATGAGAGTACTAAATTTTAGCATTATATCTTTATCAGTTAAACAGATATTGCATATTCCGGTTTCCTAACTCTCGTTTAGAGAACTTTAGTCCAAAAAGGGGCGTGGTCGTTCACCGATTTTTCTTATTTTCTGTGGTAGTACTCTATATAAACATAACATACCTGGTACCTAGTTTCGTAAATCTATCTCACACCATTCTGAAGTTATTAGCAGTCGAATTAGAAAATTGCGTGACTCATAAGTGGGCGGTGACATGCCCACTTTCCAAAATTTTGCGAAAATAATGTAAAGAATATGAAAACTGATGTATGTACCACATTATATTATTATAGCGGTATCAGTTAATTAGATATGGACTTTTCAATATTTCCACCTCCTGTCAATATAACTTTTATGAAAAAGTAGGCGTAGGCGAAATCAATACATATTGCAAATTTTATCATTGTATCTGCTTCTAATATTGAATTAACCCGTTTTATACGTTTTTCGAAATTTTCGATATCGAAAAAGGGGCGTGGTTATGGTCCGATTTTACCCATTTTCAATACCAATCTATTCTGAACCCAAATAAGTATGCATGCCGAATTTGGTGAAGATATCTCATTATTTGCTCAAGTTATCGTGTTAACGCACAGACGGACGGACATGGCTCAATCATATTTTTTTTCGATCTAAAAATTAATATAAGAAGTAATGTATATTTTGTCGCTTCAGTTTCATTCTTTCATGTACATATGAAGGGCTCAGAACCAAAAGATCTAAGTGATTTCGAAATTGATTTGAGATATTCAAGTTTAAAGTTTACTGCATTTTGAAATTTCTATGTCAAATGTGGGTAGGGCGTTTATTGTATGGGAAATAGATGGCACTACAATGTCCGAAATGACTCGGATCTCTTTGCCAACAAATAAATACCATATTTCACTATGCAAATATTGGTATAACTCAATTTCAAAAAAGATCTCACTTAGATCCTTTTGTTTCTGACCCCTTCATATAGTCGTTTGCGGATATATGTACATTACCTTTTCCCACTGGGATCATCATTATTTTCTTATTTTTATACCATTCATGAACATTTTATTGTATTATAACTTTGATCCCATTTTTTTAAGTATGATAAATGATCAGGGCGATGAGCTGACTCGATTTAGTTATGTATGTCTGTCGGTCAGTCTCTTTGAACGCGAACCAGTCCATCAGTTTCAGAGATATCGTAAGAGATAAGATTTTACCATTTAGGAATGTTTTCATTTACCTTAATGCAAACGGATAAACAATATTTATAATTTTTGGTGTGTAAACAAATAAATTTTTTGGAACTTGTGAACAGGCGACGTATAATTGACCATGTGAAAAAGACGAATTTCTCGAATCCAGTCCAGTGATGGTTATATCGGTATGCGTGGAATCACCAAGGCTTCCCCTTTGAATGTGCCGCTGATGATTGTTACCTCGATCAAGCTCGGCGTTAACTTTTATATTGCTACTACCCTGGTTCCGTTGCACAGTTTTGGCGAGTTCAAGTTCCACTAGTAAGTATCACTGGTAATCCAACTTTTATCGTCAATATGTGAAGAGGCAATCCCGGTGGCTCTAAAGAATTAGGAAATTCAGCTGGGTGTTTTGAAAATATTCCGGCAGACTCATCTTGCATTAAATACACTCGCATATTTGTTGAAGTGTAATTTTTTGAATATTGATCCACAAACGCGATGCCTTTAGAGTTCGATCAACTGATTCGTCCCAAATTATAATTTTGCACCTTTTAAGGTCTGTAGCCTTCCAGAGTTTTTGCTGATGTTCCATGTAGCTGTTTCAAATTTAATGGAGGCTTGAGAGAAATATGGGTCGTACGTCCACTTTCAAGTAGCGTTTCTGCAATCCCTGATGATGCAGTAGCAGTACTGCAATCTCAGTTTGTATTCGAACTGACACCAATACTAAATTGATGTGGAATGTTTTACTGTCCCGCCTGGAGCATCTAGGATGAAAAGTTCGCCATCACCGTTGCGTTTACGCACTAAACTTTTGTTGGCCAGCAACTAAGAGGTTTCTGCGTTTGTGCAAGCTGATCAGTATCAAACTGCTGTTCTTGCTTCAAGTCTCTGTCTTGTATATCATTTCTCACACTTCTCGAAAAAAGTTTGCTAGAGTTGTGCCCAAGTTTGTAATTTTCGAGTAAGCCCAATTTAAAGCATGTTTCTCTATACATATGTTTCGCATTCCACTCCTTCGATTGTTTTCAAGGCGATGAATGATGACGGACCTTTGATTGTATGCAACAGCCACCGTAAATAATAGCACTCGTCGTTATTTCGATGAACAGTGTAGACTCGTCCCAATGCTTCAAACGCATATATACCTGGACACTTTAGAACAATGGCTCCTCTTTTCCTTCTGTTGAACTGTCTTGTCGATGTAATCCAAGCATAATATTTGGGCACATCCTGGTATAGCAATTGGAAAAAGCGGCTAACGTTGTGTTTTGTATGTATTTCGAACCTTTTCTTCAGTGAATTAATCTCTCTGACCATTTTCCACATCTACAGCGAGATGTTTAACCGCCGGGTATCGTTTATGGATATTGAAGGCGAATATTCGCCATACTGATTGGTTGCGCTCTGTTTGGTATTGTGAAACACCCCGATTTGCTAGTCCAAATATTGCCACGTCACTGCCTTTGCCGAATTACAAAACTTAACATTCATGGGAGCATTACATATTTTTGAAAGTAGCGGATATCGTTTTGTGCATTCACCATTTTTGCATACATGGTGAATTGAGACTCATAGTACCGCATGTCCCATGAATCATATTTTTCTTAAAGAATACGATCTTCGGCTTGATTTGGAAGCCCGGCTGATATAATGCTATCAATTTGCCTTGGGAAGATTTTTTTTTCAACCAAATCAAAATGTGAGCATGAGCCCCTATTTTGCCCTTCATTTGAGTACCTCCAGCATCGGGTTTTTCCAAAATAAAATTCTTCGTGAGTTTGTAAGTTTGAAATGATTTCAAGTTAAATCCCAAAACAAACTGCATAACGCTGTTCTACTTGTAGTTAATCACAGTGAAATAGATTGCAGAAATCTTCCATCTTGTTGTGGGGAAGGCAATAATGATCCAATATTGTGATATATTTGGCCTTGAACTTTAAATATTGGCATGTAATCACAGTCAGATATAATTGCCACTGCTCCAAATGAAGTCATTTGAATGCAAGGAAGTGATTTGAAATCGTGCCAGAAAAGTAGCTCAGAAGTGGTTCAGGTGGCTCCATTATCGACGGCAAACTATTTTAGCATTTGAACAACACAGTCCTGGAGACTCCTTCTCGAACTTTAAATCGAGACAATGTATGTACTCTATGTTTTTGTCATAATTATATGCAGCCAAAATTATCTGTGCTCTTTAATCGTGATCTATTAGCTTGAAGTCGTTCCTTGCGCTATTGAGAACTTTAGGAATCCCTAACTTTTGAAACTCTCAGACGATTTTGTTGGTTTGCTCCAATGTTTCAGCATCACATAATTTTTTCCGTTTTTCTTCTAAAATACGCTTTATTTAGTGGCATTATTTATCTTTTTTCAATTTATTTATGTCAATAGTGGTATTTGCAGTTATTGACTTCTTATGAGATGACTTTATTACTATCCACAGGAACTTTTCCTGCGATTAATTAGAAGAAAAACTGTAGACTGTATTCATGCAAATAAACGATTTCCTCATAAAAGTATGTAAATGCATATGGGACATTCCAGCCAAAAGAGGAAAACGACATAAAATTTTAAATGCTACTAATCATTCCTATTTATTCAGTTATCTGTAACTAAATGTGTATATTTTCCTAATATGGTAACAGAAATATAGAAAAATATGTAAAAACCCAAAATTGTTGTCCTTATAACTTTGACTTCACATCTTACAAAAAGTTTGGTCATGTTTGCATTGCTGCATTATAGCTCAAACAGAATAAGTCCGGCAATACATCAGTTACGTCACGTACGTCGATTTTAGAGCAAATTCTATTTTGCCGTATGCGTCGTATCTGTCGCTACGCACACAAACACTTCTCGTCTACTCAGCTGTCAGTTTTTTCAACGTATCGCCGTACTGATTCTGCTTAAGCCATTAGCTATATTTTTATTTACAGAAAAAAATTTGCTAGTCATTCAAGTAAAGCAGAGAAAAATTAAAATAATTGCATAACATAAAATAAAAAAAGGTATGTGATTTTTGTGTATATATTCATTAAATTGATTCATATGGGGTGTCCCAGGAGTCACACGAAAAGGCATACAAATTGGTCTGGTAACCTTAGGAATGACCCTATGAAAGCAGATATTTGTGGAAGTAATGATAAAGAGGCTGTTCACTGTCTAAATACATTTTCTGAGTTAAAAGTGTCATACTATGGTTTCTAAACTATTTTGAAATGTGTCCCAGGAGTCACACGAGTCTAAACTCTCATGTATTATTCAGAGTAAATTTTTTTTTTTGAATTGTTTTTAGTTTTTATTATATAGTTTTAAATAATTGTTTCGAGAGATGTTGAATTCGACTTGGTTTTAATAAATATTTAATCAGAATTTTGAAGTAAATATAAATATTATTTTGCCTTCACTTTATTTTATTTCATTTAATTGGCTTGGTTTCAATTCTGCTGGGAGAAATTTATGAATAACTTGGTCAAAAAGGGTTGAGACAATAATAAAACTGATTACAATAATCTGGTATATTACACATTTCGCACTTGTCCCAGGAGTCACAATTTAAATATTTAAAAATAGTTTATTGAATTTGAATATATGAAATATTTTTATATAATATGGTATTATGCAGTATGTTTTTTCGACCATATACAAATAGTAGGTGAAAGTTGAATAGTTGAACTAAAATTCGTTTTCGTGCTCACAAAGGGTTTTTTCGGTGTCCCAGGAGTCACACTCAGTTTCTTAGTAGTTACAAAGGTACTTGTTATTTGGCCAATTCTTTTAATGCATTAATTGTATTGGAGATTTATCCACGTCGATGAATATATTTCATATCAATATAAGTCCCGATGTCAGTTTTTCAAAGCAAGGTTGACTCAGCTCTGGAGTCAAATGTCCCAGGAGTCACGATGGAATGTCGCATATGTATAGGCTAAGATCTTTATGGCTTAGAATAGGTCGGTCCCTGGTCCACTTCCCGGAAGGCTTTAAACTAATCACAACGCTACCTACATACCAAATGTCAAGCAAATGGAGCCATGTATACGATACAAGTCTACTTCCTGGAAAAAAACCATCCCATATTTCAACCTAGACATAACACAACTTCAAGTAAATCAAGCCACTTCAGACCGCTCGACTGCTTTTGAAGGTAATTAAACTCTTTCCAATCAATTATTATATTTACATATAAACAAAAAATAACAAAAGAAAGGAATGAACAAACTGAGATACTCATAATAGATATCAATTACTTAAGGCAAGCCCAAGAACCAAAAATGCTACCAAGCTCTGCGTTCCAAGTATCCTGCCTTGCCTTTCTTTGAATGGTGTAGTTATCTCTCCTATTCTCATGTAGGAAACTCCATACCGTTAAGGTTTCATCATTGCCAGAGGTTGCCAGTTTGCTACCATCAGGACTCCACACAACAAACCGCGCACCACTTTCCGGAATATTTATTAAATCCACAACACGATTTAATGAGGCCATAACGAGTATTTTGAAATCCCAACATCCGTCCTCACCTTCGAAAAAAGAAAACAAGAACAACAAAAATTATAATTAAAAATGAATGTCTATTACAGGAGTCCCAAGTATTCAACCGATCTTTATGAAATTCCACAGTCAATTATGGGGTTTGCTGGGTACGACAAAGGCAAAATATAGTTTTTGGAAAGGTTGGCTTTGTCTAAATGTACTTGGTTTCATCGTGAAGTAAGACAGGTGACACCAATTGAACAGCTGTTTAATTTTTTTTTCTACTTTTTTCTGCTTTTTATTGATTTTCAAGTGTCAAATTTTTGTCAAAGCCAACAGATATTTTGTTCAAACATTCAAACCCACGATACTCCATGAATTTTTGGTTCCCAACCTTTGACCTTACGATCCTTGCCAGCCGAAGCAACCAGATTAGACTTGGGGGACCACGACATACTATGAACAGCTCCTGAATGTGCACTAAGGGAAGCTTAACAAGGCTGCAACTTCAGTGCCCACTTACTTTGCATTTGGAATACAAAACCTGCGTTTTTACCGCGGTGTTCACTTAATTTACCAAAAATGGTCTAGCAAATACGCGTTCAATGTATGGATATATTACATATTATTCAACAAAAAAAGAATAATATGATATAATTTTAAAAATGAATGTCTATTACAGGAGTCCCAAGTATTCAACCGATCTTTATGAAATTCCACAGTCAATTATGGGGTTTGCTGGGTACGACAAAGGCAAAATATAGTTTTTGGAAAGGTTGGCTTTGTCTAAATGTACTTGGTTTCAATTAATTTATGGTTGTCAAAACTTTTTTTTGTTTACAAAAAATTTGAAGAGGATAATTTCAAAATATTGGCTGAAATTAATTCCGTTAATTTGAAATTCAGTTCTTTTCACGAAGTTTTCAAATTGAAACTGTTTAATTGTAATTAACCCTAGAACGGTAAACATCGCCTATCAGGCGCACAAATTTTTTTTTTTCGATATTTCCGAATCCCTCATTCCTAGCAAAGCATGCGTTTGTGCCAACACAGTTAAGTGCGGAATGAACTTAAGTGAGGTATACAGGGGTGTTATGGATTTTGATCGTTATCGGAATCAGAATTGAAACCGACAAAAATACAGTTTTGGTGTCACAGATTCTGATTTTATCGGTTTCATGTTCGAATCTGATTTGATATCGATTTTAGGTGTTACAGAAACTGATTTATCGGTTTAATTGTCGGAACTAAACCGATACGCTTTGTATTAACGGAAATATAAATTTAATACGCATTTACTGGTTTTTCAAGTCTTGGTCGCGTTGAGTTTTCATTTTTTTATTTATTTTATTTAAATAAACTCGAAATTGGTAAAATGTATGCTGTTGAATAAGATGAATATAAAAAAATTGTAGATTTATTACTTTCAATTTTACTTATCTAGGGGTAAGCACAAGAATCTGAGCCAAATTACAATTCTTGTCGAATTTACGAGATAAGTAAGTCTTTGGTAAATTCGTTGTGGCAGGAATTAGCTGACAAGCTAAATGCTGCTGGTCCACCAACAAAATACGCAAATGTATGGAAAAAGTAATTGAACAGAAATTCTTAATTATAACGGTGTACTCATTAATTATCTCTAGGTTTGGACTGAATGGAAAAGTGAGACGAAAAAAAAGTTGGGAGAGAACACCAAAGAGACACGTGCAACTGGTGGGGGACCTTTTGCAAAACATACTTTAAGTCAATCCGAAGAAGCCATTGTCAGGATATGTTCAATGACGAGGGCGGTAGAGGGGGCACGAGGAATATCACTGGGTCCAAACCAGGCGTCTGGCGATGAACTCAATGATGATATCCCCTCTACGTCATCAAAAAGAAATAACGATACTCCCATCGCTCCCAATACACCCAAGCGAAGTAAACACGACGTTTCGCAGCGGCTCTCGTCGTTTTTAGACGAGGACACAGACACAAAAAAAGATTTAAAGATTTTGCTGGGGGAGCTTATAAAAGTGGAGAAGGAAAACGCAAGTAATATACGACGCGTATATAAGGCAATCGAAAGGAGTACCGATTCATTAGAAAATACTGCACTCCAAATAAAAAACGAGCTGCATAATTTTAGTGTCCAAGTGCTAACAAAAATGCAGGAAAAAAACGAAATTAAAAAAAAAACAGTTAGATTTGGAGATTTTAAAATATGAATATGAAACAAAAAAGAAATAAACCTTTAGGAAAAAAATTATATGTACTTATGTAAGTGAAGTATTTTTATTATTTTATTGTATTAAAATAAACAGGGTTGGGCATATTTGCACTACCACTAAAAATGCACTACCACTATTTTTTAGTGATAGTGAAAATTAAAAATCACTATCACTATCCCTTTTAGTGACAGTGAAAAGTTGCACTATAACTACAAAATGCACTATCACTAATCTTGTAGTGAGTCATGATATTTTACTAAAAATTTGATTTGATATCCATAAATGTTGAAAAGTAATTGTGTTACTATTACCAACAATACAGTAAAGATCGCTAATAATAATTTGTACAAACATACATAACCACATTGGTGTCCATAAAAATAAAAATTCGGCGTTTAGCTTCCGAAAATCTCAAATTTCTCACGGAAGTTAATAGTCAAATGCAGTCCAAGTTACTCGAAAGATTTGAAAAATATTTTTATTTGCACTCTGACTCCTTTGATGCAGTTATTGCCGCAACCATCATCCCCGATATAAAATGAAAGTTTTGCAAGGTCTTACTGGAAAGTGCTAATTCATACACTTTAGACCACGTTCGGGACAAAATAAAAGTATACGCGATGGAATTTAAAAATAATACCGTTGAGGGTGAAAATAATTCGCAATCTTCCATGCGTGCTACTAAACTATTTCTGGAATTCGACAATGACGCTTAAGGTATTTGATCGAATAAAGCCAATCTGTGTATTGTTTATAATAATTTCATTCTTTAGATATAAGTCAATATATAAGCTCACATGGCGGAGCCATATCAACCGAAGTAGATTTCTACTGGAACGATGATGATAGCAACATTGATGCTTTACGCCGCTTTCCCACAATAAGAAAGAAGTTCTTAAAATATAACACAACTCTTCTATCCTCTGCGCCAGTGGAAAGACTATTTTCCTTTGCAGGAATTGTTAATAGATCTACGAGGCAAAATCTTAATAACTCTAATTTGGAAATGCTGGTATTAAAGAAGGCAAATAAAAATTTTAAAAACTATAACTTCAAACATATACATACTTATATGCTTATTTATTTGATGCATTTATTTATTTACATGAAAAATAATTATAAACTATTATATTACATACGAATGTAACTAGCAAACATGGGTTATCAACCTAAGCTTCCTAATTTTAGTGGTAATTTAGTGCATTTTCCAAGTGGTAGTGCAATTTATTTTCACTATCACTAAATATTTAGTTATAGTGTTTTTGAATTTTTACTATCACTATAAAATTAGTGACAGTGAATTTCAATTTTAACTATCACTAAAAAAATAGTGCTAGTGAAACCAGTAGTGCTCACTAAATTTAGTGCACTATGCCCAACCCTGATACAAATATACTCGTTTCGCTCAAAGTGCGACATAGCCCCTTCTTCCACTAACGTCTTCATATAGTACTGTGCATATACGTACGATTGGTAAAGAATGATCATTAGGCAAATGCGGATTCGAGATTCGATGCGCTTTCTGCAACGCCTTTCATGATTTTTGACTTAGGTTTTTATGACTTGTGACCACAGAAATTTTAAGGTTTACGGCTGTTGCAAAACAAAAAAGAAACTGTTTCCGAAAGATATCTTGTATCTTTTATGAATCAAAATGAACCAAATTTCAGTGGTCTAACTCAAATAATAATTCCCATCGGATTACCCACCATATCCCGCCCGACCGGTGCGTGGGTCGCATCGTTAAAGAAATAACCCTACGCCGGTCCAACACCGGCTACGCGAACTAGAGTATTTCTGAGCGGATCACACTTTTTCACATTTTTGGCAAGCCCTAATCTATGATTTCAACAACCATATGAAAATGACAGAAAATTGTTAACTACTAAAAATAACTTGGTCGCATAAAAACTACATAGGATTTTTTTTAAATTTTTTTACAGATTTTGACCTAAAAACAGAAGAAATATTCAAATTATTATATCACATAAGTTTTTATGTATGTATGTATGTATATTGCAGTATCTATGTTCATTGATAATAAACCTATATGGCTGATTCCTTGGAAACTGATATATTTCACATCGACTTTTTGTCAAATGTCAATGTTACGATAAATGACTTTTGAAAGTGTATACAGTGTAAATGGGGTATAAGAAATAGCCCCTGCTTCGCATTGCGCTACAACTTAACCCATTAACGCACACTTTACTCATACTTATTCAAATATCGAAAAAATGCATTCTTAATATCGAAAATATATAGTAAATTATTCAGTTGAAACTGAATATTTAAACTATTAACCCCTTATGAGAACACATATGTATTTGCGGGAAATTGAAAAAAAAAAACAAGTAAGGAAAGGGCTGTCTTCGGCAGTGCCGAAAGCTTCATACCTTTCATGAATACGCATAACTTTTTTAAGTGTCCGATCTTTACATACAATTGGTACAAACTCTTCAAAACTGTTAACTTAAAAATACGTGGCCCAAACCAGAGTTATCGGAGCAATCGATTGTATGGGAGCTATATGTTATGTAAGTCCGATCAGGCTGGTTTTCACTATATACGTTGCGTATATAATAAGTACCAAACCTGCAAAATTTTACGTTCCTAGCTTTTTAACTGCGAAATCTATAGCCCAAAACCCATTTATCAAAACTATCGATTATATGGGAGCTATATGGTAGGTTGGTCCGATCTTAGTCATTTTCACTACACTTGTTACATATACAAATTTCGCGCTCCTAGCTTTTTAAATGCAAGAGTTATAGACCACAACCCGTTTATCGGAACAATCGATTGCTATGCCTTGTATCGGTCCGATCTGGCTGGTTCCGACAAATGATTAATCCCATAGAAAATGCCGCCTGCTTGCAAAATTTCATCGAGATATCTCAAAAATTGAGGGACTAGTTTGCGTTCGAACAGACAGACAGACGGACAGACAGCTGACACGATATACCTTATGAGAATTGCGTGTAAGCGATTTTTCACCGACGTTCGTGACGTACGTATTACGCACGTCGCTACGTCAAAGCCAAAAAATTTCTGATTTTTACGTACGAAACGTGTCAGCTGATCGCTCTTCGCCACACAGTGTTGCCTATTCAACTATTTGCATGTTGAGTTTGGGCCGTTTGCCATTATTTTACAAAAATACCCAAACAAAGTTTTAAATATTGTCGAAATATCTAAAAAATTTTGACTTTTGTTAAAGTTTGTAAATAAATGTACTATATGTAGTTATTTAATATTATTTTTGACATTTTACAATATGAAAAATTACAAATATAAAAGTAGAGGTTTGGGTAAGCATACATGCAAACTGAGGAATGCCAATAAAAGTACATACATAACCTCAGCAAAGGGGCACTATAAATTGTGACTTTTTTTCTTCTTTTTTGTGGGTTTTAAAGTAGTCCATGCTAATAAATGATTAAAATTTGCACTTAATTTATATGACTCGATGAGATATATAAGACTGCATATCAGGTTATTAAAAAAAATGTCTGTTTGTTATAAATTTTTGACATTAAAGTGGTTGAACAGAAATATATCAGTTTACAAGGAATCAGCCATATGATTTTTATTCGATAAAACAACCTGAGACTATGTTTTAACGGGCCTATGAAATAACTCCCACGAAATAACTCCCACTTTTAAAAACGAAATAAGTCCCACCAAAAATTGCTATTTTGGAAGTGGGAGTTATTTCGTTTTTAAAAATTGGACTTATTTCGTCAATTGGTGGGACTCATTTCGTTACGCGTTTTTATTTTAAGTGGGACTTATTTCATTTTGAATGGGAATAAATTCGTTTTGTAAAGTGGGAGTTATTTCATACCCCTAAATTTATATTTTGGTGTGTTTTATTATATTTTTAGTAGGAATTTGGAATTCGTGTTCCATGTTTTCTAATATCACCGTGGCACGCGGTAGGACATCACCGTGGCGGTAGCCACGGCTATGGCACACACCCGGAGTTGGAATGGCGTAGCCCAGGGTTATTTTTTTTGAAGGACGGCCGAAGGCCGCCTACGCGGAAAGGTGTTCTGCACATAAAAAACGTGGATCTGACCCGGGTCAATTTTCGGGTTTCTCACTAATAACTTTTCATAGCAACAAAATATTGCTTTTCCCCCTTCGGATTATTGTTACGGAGGCCCGATCCACGTTTTTTATGTGCAGAACACCTTTCCGCGTAGGCGGCCCTTGGCAGCCCTTCAAAAAAATAACCCTGGGCTAGGCCATTCCAACTCCGGGTGTGTGCCATAGCCGTGGCTACCGCCACGGTGATGTCCTTTCGCGTGCCACGTTTCCCATTTTGGTTAACGTGAAATTTGTGTGTAACTATTCAATAAAATATAAAAAGAATTAGAATATTATAGTTTCATTAAAAAAAATTAAAGGGCAATAAGGCCTTTAAGGATTTATTTCTCTTTCGAAGTGTAATGAAGCCTTTTTTCGAATAAAGGCCTTATTTCACTTTCAATTGTGTAATAAGGCCTTAAAGGCTTTATTTCACAAGGCGCTATTGCACTCTGCAGGCGCGTATTCAGGGGGGGGTTTCGGGGGTTCAAACCCCCCCCGAAATTTCCGAAAATTAAAAAATATACGTCTGTACTAGAATAATTTCTATTCACCTTTAAAACCCCTGCTAAGAAATTAGCATTAATAGCAATAATGAAAATACGAAAGAATAAAATTAAATAATATTTCACATTGAGAGAAGTTATTGGTAGTCGCTAATCAATTGTCAGAGCAAGTCTGCGAGGTCACAACTAAATTCCTGCAACGGTTCACTCATTTGGCCCTTTAAGAAATTCGCGCCAAACTAACTGCTATGAATACAGCGGGCAAAAATCGTAAAACTGAGTGTCCCTCGTTGCCAAAGGTTTAACCAAAAAAATTAACAAGAAGTTAAAAAAAATTTCCAAAAATTACTAAGCTGTGCACAACGCAGTCGTATTGAATTATCAGAGAGAGTAACAATTAAATTGTACTTATACTTGTGAGGTGATACTAAAAAGTGACACTAATTTGGCAAAAAAAGATTGAAAACGTTTAAAAGAAAGCCTGGTATGCTGTTGAAAGGAAAATGCTTAAGAAATATTTTCAAGTATTTCTCGACTATGAAATTGTCATGCATAGCCAACAAATGTTGACGTTCCGTTTTGCATGTTGAATAATTGCAATCATCCGCTTTTTATATGAATTTCAATGTTATTTCATTATATTTTTTGTTTTTATTTTTCCGAAGCTTCAGTTTTTCTTCAAGAAATAAAGCGACAACTATTTACTTCTTGCCAAAGCCTGAAGAAATCCTACACAAAATTTCAAAACAAACAATAAAAATAAATATTGTTTTGTACACGGCTAAAAGATTTAGCCTAGATTTAAAACTTTTTGGGGCTACATATACACCTAGACCAGTATGTTTGCGTTCAAAGTGTTGTTTGGAATTTCCAGTAAGATTAACTTCCTTTGACTAATTTCATTATTTTTGTATGAAAGAATGTGCAAAAAAACAAATGGAAAATTCATGAAAATTCAAGAAAACTCGAAAAATTTCTAACTTTTTAGTAAAATTTTTTAAATTTTTTCGAGTTTGCAGTTTTGTGGCCCGTTCAATTAAAGTGAACAAAGATAGCAATCCTAAGCCGCTAGAAGAATTACTCGATTTTTGGCAATTTTTTTTCTAGCCAAGTGCATTATCTTCCATACAAATTTATAAGCGTAATATTTTTATATTGAAGAAAATGCTCTTGGTCGGCTTTTGACAATTGAACGAGCAGCAAAACTGCATACCCGAAAAAAATCAAAAAAATTTTACGAGAAAGTAAGAAATTTCGATGAAATTTTTCGAGATTTCTTAAATTTTCATGAATTTTCCACAAACTTTTGAACTTCGATTTGCAGAAGTTTCATTATGTATTTGCACATACTTTCATTCAAAAATAATTAAACTAGTCTAAAGAAGTTAATATTACTGGACATTCAAAAAAAACCCTTTGAACGCAGACGTACTGGTCTAGGTGTATGACCAAACCAAATTTGGTTTATAATTAAATTTACGCCGGTTTTTCATAGAAATGCGTCTAATAAAAATTATTTAAATTTTAAACCGAAAATTTTGCTAACAATTTTTTATGTTTTTTTAAAAAATGTTAGGTCTCGAACCGACGTGCCCCAAATCAGTGCGCAATGCTCTACCTACTGAGCTACATCGCACTCATGAATTTTGTGCGAAAAGTACCGTGTTTGTTTATCCCGGTTAAGTTTTAAATCTAAACCGCAAAAAATTGAGAAAGGTTTGGAATTTATTACCAAAAAGTTTTAAAAATTGTGTAAACCAATGAATGGTTTAAAATTTAGGCTCACATATGTAATATGTGATATAAATATGTAATATGTGAAAATATAAATATATCGCACCCTAAATACAAAAGGGTCACAACTCAAAATTAGAGGTTCTTTGCTTTGAACGCTTCTAGATAGCGCTAGCTTAGCTCTATTTTTTTTTACAACCAAGTAGGACGGTAGCCGTTTAGTTGAAGATGATAATCATTAAGAAAAAAATCGGCTGTTATAGTTGATCAAGCGTTTGTGAAAGGATAAATGTCGAAAAAACCACCTGAAATTTTTTTGAGTTGTGACCCTTTTGTATTTAGGGTGCGATATGTGTATTTATAGGTAATTCTTATTTACTGACACTTTGGCCAAAACCCCCCCCGAAATTTTTTTCTGGCTACGCGCCTGGCACTCTGCCTTATTCGACGTGTGTTTTTTTTTCGAAGAGCCAAATACTTCTTATTTGAAATCGCATTAAGCAGTGAAAAAGTGGGACTTATTTCGTTTATGAAAGTGAGACTTATTTCATTTAACAAATATATTATTCAAGGGGGAGTTATCTCATTTTGAGTGGGAGTTATTTCATTTCAAGTAAATTTTTAAATCATTTCATTTTAGTGGGACTTATTTCGTTTTCAAAAGTGGGACTTATTTCGTGGGAGTTATTTCATTTTTTAAGCAATTTTTGGTGGGACTTATTTCGTTTTTAAAAGTGGGACTTATTTCGTGGGAGTTATTTCATAGACCCGTTTTAACATGTTGAGACAAGTCAAATGACGTACATATATCGCTTGAAACAAAGGAACGCTCTCAGCACTGGAAATTAAGTGATTGGCCATTCCGAGAAACTTTAAAACCTGGAGAAAAAAATGTTTTAAACACTACCTTGGTACCAACAGGAAAGGTTTTGTTGCCCCCTCTCCATATCAAATTGGGGTTAATGAAACAATTTGTACAATCGCCGCAAAAGGATTTAGACTGTTTCAAATATTTATGTACAAAATTCCCGAAGCTGTCAGAAGCAAAGCTGAAAGAGGGAGTTTCAAAACCCCTGCGGGTAGGGGTTTAGAATATGCCTGCGGTAGGCATACCGGTCGTAAGAGGCGACTGACATGCACAAAGGTAATGATTTGCAGCTCGATGGTTGATCTACGGATATGATGCCTCTCACCTCTCATTACCCATCTCTTCTTTCCTTTCGGAAGGAGGGATGACATGACCTAGAATGTTCCACTGGTCATACCAAATCGCTACCACGACAGTCGGGCAGTACCGCGAGGGAGTACCGGAGCGTACCGGATTCATATCCAGCCAAGGACTGTTCGACAACGCTCCCCAAAACCTTCGGGGACTGATTTTGTTGCTAAAACAACAACAACAACAGGTAGTTTTCACCGGCCCCGACACTTTTAACGGACCTTTCATTTGTGAAAACTATGAATGAGAAGGAAAATCAAGCTTGGGTATCGTTCAAGGACGTAGTGTGAACGTTTTTGGGAAATACTAAGGTTCGTAACTATAAAACCGTTGTCCAACGAATGCTAGCAGCATATGGAACTCAAGGTTGTAAGACGAGCTTAAAGGTCCCTTTTTAACCCTCTCACATAGACTATTTCCCTGAAAACCTGGTAGCTTACAGTGAAGTGCAGGAGGAGCGATTTCACCAGGATGTCCCTGATATCGAGGAAAGGTACCAAGGGCGATGGCATATCACTATGCTTGCTCACTACTGTTGGCTGCTTAAGCGAGAAACTGGAGATGAAAATCGGAAAAGGACTCGTCAAAGTATCAAGGAAAAGAAGACGAGGTTTCATAAAGAACATGAATAGGTATACATATGTACCAAAAAACAAGTTTCGTTTGCTTTAAAAAAAGCAGAGAGATTGAACCATTAAGTAGTTTAGTCTTAAAAACAATTCCAAGCATTTCCCTCCGACTAGAAAGGGTGTGAAGATTAATTGCGGTGGTAAATTATACAAGGGATCCCAACGAAATTCCCTTAAGGCAAAAAGTAAAAATTGTTTTTAAACTGATTCAAGGCGATGTACATGGACCTGGTAACACGGGTTTCAAATTATAATTATAGAACCGTATTCAAGAATTGGTCTGACTAATGTAGTAAAAAGGGCTTTAGTTACATAATGGTCGCTAAATTCTTTAGACCATCATTTAACGAATGCAAGAACACCTTTAACCTTTGTGACTGTTGCGTTAATATGGCGGTTAAAACTAAGCTTGTAGTCCATAGTAACCCCCAGGTCAACAAAAACCTTCAATTCCTCGAGACTATAATTGTTTATTGCATAGAAAGCCACGCAAAATACAGATGATTTCATTTTTTAAGATTAAGCGGCATATAATTTAAATCGCACCAAGTACCTAGTAAATCTAGATCTGATTGAAGCTTATTGCTATCTTCGAATGATGCGACATTAACATTTTCGAAAATTCTATTACTGTAGAAATATCATTTATAAACAATAAGAACAGAATCGGGGCAAGATGGCTTCCTAGCGGAACTCCCGTAGAGACATAAATGACATCGGATAAACAATTTTTAAACACTACTCTTTGTGTCCTGTCACTAAGGTAAGAAGAGATCGAGCGATTGGGACCCCTTTGGAACCCCTACTGATCAAGTTTATGAATAAGTAACGAATGATACATTTTATCAAAAGCTTTGCTGAAATAAGTATAAATAACGTCGGTGGGAAAAATTTTCTAAAGCCATTTGTGACATGACTTGTAAACTCAAGTAAATTTGTAAGGGAAAGTCCACCACCCTTACAGAACACATGTTGACAGTCAGATATCAAGGTAGGTAGAGATAGGATTCGTAAGCTGATTGGTAACAATACCTTCAAACAATTTCGGGATAGCAGAAAGCTTAGCTAAGCTACCGCCGTTTGTATGAAGCGGTAGAAGAAATGATTCCTTCCACGCCGATGGAAAAACACCACACCAGATATATGTATGGACTATGAAAAATTCCATTCGTATGCCAGGCTCTCTTTTTCGCTATCCTCAATTTCCATGCAGGTTTTAGGGATTACTCTCATATAACACCTAACCACATTTCAGTGGTCTAACCTTAATACTTCCAGATAAATGGACTATGAAAAGGAAAAGGTTAGAAGGTGCCAGCGATTAATATAGTATAACCTTCAACCTAATTTCAGTGGTGTAACTCAAATACTTCCACATATGTACATATATCGACCTATCCTAATAGAAAAGACGTATCTAAAAAAAAAATTTATAAAAGACGTACTTCGTTGATTTTTTTATAAAGGTCGTATTTCAAAATTTTTTTTATAAAGGACGTATCTCAGCGAAATTATTATGAAGGCCGTATCTCAGGATCTTGGTTAAAAGGGGAATAACTTGATTTTTTTGCAAATTGAGCTTTTTAATCTATGAGTAAAGCCATGTGAAGTGTGTACGGAATTTTGGTTTTTTTTCGAAACCTCACCGACTTTGAATTTTTTTATTCCATTAGATAGTGGACTAGACCCAACCCCCATGTTATAAATATTTCGTTCAAATTCATTTATTTGTTAAAGTTATTGAGTGTTGAATTTTTGATAATTTTTTAATATGATAATATTGAAAAATTATTTTCTCATGAACTACTGCATATAAATCCATGATTTTTTTTTTAACTTACAGATAACTGTTTTTACTTTGTTATAAGTAATTTTATGCGATCTAATTGTTTAATAAATGATATTTAAACAATTCTTTTTTTAAATAATAAAATTTTTTTTTACATTCTGCACGCTCAAAAAAATTGAAAAATATGTCTAATAACGCGAAAAATGGTCACCTTCAATAATCAAACAAAATTTTTTTGTTCTTTCAAACCATTACAAAGATATTGCATTTTTTGTCACCCCTTGCGTTCTCCCAGCGCGCTGCACATAGACCGTTGGAGGCGCGCTGAACAAAAATGTTCTTATGAGATTAGTTGTTATCAAGTTATTTTCAATTATTACAAACATATCTACATTTAATAGAATGTATGAACAAAATTAATAATAAAGGGGTAAAGCTTTTTAGTATTTTTTTTTATTTTTATTGATTTTATGATATTACATTATAAGAAAAAGTGTTGAAAAAAAAAATTCTTTGACAATATGTTTGTTACAAAATAAAAAAATAAGAAAAACACGAAAAGTTTTTACGTTAGCTACATATTATATTTTCCACACTTGATTCATCACTTGAGAAAATCTCGCTTCGAAACTTTTTGTCAAACATAGGTTGAAAATGATGGAATTGACGTGTGTTTTTATTTGCATTGCTTTACCCGTGCGATTTTGAAATCTCTTTTCATGATCGTCGTGATCCGCTTGTGAGCAAAAATCGAAATTTATTGCCTCAAACACATTTTCTGCCCAATTGAAAAACTTTTTCGCCACATCCCACGGTAAGGGAGCTTGCGATGGGGTGGGGGGCGCTGTTAAAAGGCTGGAGCGAAAAGCAAGTATGCAGCGTATTGCGGGAAATCACATACGCGACGCTGAATGTGCAGAAAATGCGTTTGAGGCAATAAATTTCGATTTTTGCTCACAAGCGGATCACGACGATCATGAAAAGAGATTTCAAAATCGCACGGGTAAAGCAATGCAAATAAAAAACACACGTCAATTCCACCATTTTCAACCCATGTTTGACAAAAAGTTTCGAAGCGAGATTTTCTCAAGTGATGAATCAAGTGTGGAAAATATAATATGTAGCTAACGTAAAAACTTTTCGTGTTTTTCTTATTTTTTTATTTTGTAACAAACATATTGTCAAAGAATTTTTTTTTCAACACTTTTTCTTGTAAAGTAATATCATGAAATCAATAAAAATAAAAAAAAAATACTAAAAAGCTTTACCCCTTTATTATTAATTTTGTTCATACATTCTGTTAAATGTAGATATGTTTGTAATAATTGAAAATAACTTGATAACAACTAATCTCATAAGAACATTTTTGTTCAGCGCGCCTCCAACGGTCTATGTGCAGCGCGCTGGGAGAGCGCAAGGGGTGACAAAAAATGCAATATCTTTGTAATGGTTTGAAAGAACAAAAAAATTTTGTTTGATTATTGAAGGTGACCATTTTTCGCGTTATTAGACATATTTTTCAATTTTTTTGAGCGTGCAGAATGTAAAAAAAAATTTTATTATTTAAAAAAAGAATTGTTTAGATATCATTTATTAAACAATTAGATCGCATAAAATTACTTATAACAAAGTAAAAACAGTTATCTGTAAGTAAAAAAAATATTACGTATTTTTATGCAGTAGTTCATGAGAAAATAATTTTTCAATATTATCATATTAAAAAATTATCAAAAATTCAACACTCAATAACTTTAACAAATAAATGAATTTGAACGAAATATTTATAACATGGGGGTTGGGTCTAGTCCACTTTCCAAGGAAATGAAAATTTTCAAAATCGTCGAACAATTGAATTTACCTGTACACACTTCATATGGCTTTACTCCTATAAAATAGCTCGAAAAATTTGCATTTTTGTGATGCCAAAATTATGTTAAACCGTTTTTGCACTCAAAAAGTATAAGCGAAATTAAATATTCCCTTCTGCGAGTTATAAAAAATTTTCCATCGAAAAAAGTCGTATTTCAGCGATTTTATTGATAAAGTCGTTTCTCTGGAAGTTGATTAAAATGTTTTGGGAAAAGTAAGTTACTCTTCAATCTATGGCGAGAAATGTTGTTATTTTCATCCAATAAATTCTCTTCTGTCAATGAGAACTAGTCTCTCTAATAGTCTTGTCACGGTGTTATGTACTTATACAAGATCTCCGAAACGGTTCGGTCGATTTCCACGAAATTTTGAAAGAATAGTTGATGGGTATGAGAATAGATTTTGAACTATACTTCATATCCCCAGGTGGTTAAAGTCTTGAAACCCGATTTAAACTGGATGTGACCCCAGAAGGTGTTTGTATTATATGGATATCAAATGAAAAGTGTTGTTGAGGGCTTTAGGAAGGAGTGGTCTATAGTCCCTCCTCTATAGGACTATAGACCACTCCTTCTTAATGCCGTTTCCGAGATATGGAAATAAAGACCAAATGGGGCCGTAGATGTTGTTTGTATGACGATAAACGATAATTTTATAATTCGCACTGACTTTTAAAGAAGTGCACAACTGGTTGGTTGGTTGGTTGGTTGGAGTGGCGAGTCCCAGTGACTCCAATTAGCGCTAGTGCGCCGTTTTGATACCACAGCTCGTGAACTAACCAATGAAGATTATTACAGAAAGTTAGCGTGGTGTGACTCTTACACCCCTATAGATCCTATCTATATCCATGCCGTTGAGTCCAAGAATTTTAGAAGTTCCCCAATCTTCATCTCGCTTAGCTCGGAGAGACTCCCAAACAAGGGTTTTCCCAGAAATTTTGTTCTGTTCCTGCAGTGCGCCGGACAGCCGCACAGCAGGTGCTCCACAGTCTCTTCCGTTCCCGGAAGATTGCAACTGCGGCACGTGGTATTGTGCTCCATGCCCATCCGTGCGGCGTGCGCCCCGATAGTCCAATGCCCAGTGAGGGCCGAAACTAATCTGAAAATGTCCCTTCTGTTATTCCTGAGAAGGGTCGAAGATCGTGCTTCATTGTACGAAGGCCATAAACTCTTTGACACTCTGCAGGACTGCAGACGCTTCCATCTATCCGTAGCCTCCCGAAGCCAGTGCAGAGAGACCCGACCCTTGAGCAGTCCCAGCGGTGCAAGGACCTCCTTCGCTTCTGAGACGTCAAGGGCCGACCCACGCCGTGCCAACTCATCGGCAGTCTCGTTTCCCTGTATGTTGCGATGCCCCGGCACCCATATTAAAGAAACGGCATGTCGACTTGCCAGGTTCATGGTCCACTCCCTGCACTGACCCACGAGGCTCGAAGTGATCGTCGTTGATCCGAGAGCCCGAAGAGCCGCCTGGCTGTCCGAGAAGATTGCTATCCGATTACCTGTTATGTTTGTATCCAGTAATGCCCTGCATGCCTCCTGGATAGCGTAAATTTCTGACTGAAATACACTCGCAGAGTCTGGAAGACGCATTGACAAGGACACGTCTGGGATAATTGCGAAAACCCCCGCTCCCACTCCACACTCCATTTTAGATCCATCCGTGAAAATTGATATGTCGAAGTTTTGTGGTAGTTCCCCTGTTTTCCAGTCCTTTCTGGATGGGAAAATAACCTCAAAATTTGTGTCGAAAACTGTCCTGGGACAGATGTAGTCCGTTTTGTTCTTAATATAGGGGTCGGTTATATTTAACAGAATACGGCTGTGACCGTATCCACGCTCTTTCCAGAGTCCCAACTCCCGAAGCCTGAGTGCACTATTAGATGCTGTTTCCTTGATAAAGAGATCGATCGGTGGTATATTGCATATCACATTCAGAGCCTCTGTGGGGCATGATCTAATCGCCCCTGTGATTGCGCCACAGGCAGCCCGCTGAACTTTGCTTAGCATGTTCATAATGTAGCCCACCTCGGCTGCCCTCCACCACACTATTGCTCCGTAGGCTAAGATCGGTCGAATAACTGCTTTGTACATCCATGCTGTGATTTCCGGGCTCAGGCCCCACTGTCTGCCTAACATACGTTTACAGGCGTACATAGCTCCATATGCCCGTTTGACCCTGTTTTCTATGTTAAGTTTCCAGTTTAACTTAGGTGTCAAGAGGACGCCTAGGTATTTCGCCCTATCAGAAAGTTGCAACTCTTGACCACAAAGAGAAGGTAGATTGAAACTTGGTATTTTTTTCCTATTTGTGAATAACAATAGCTCGGTCTTTGAGGGATTGACATTAAGCCCCGCAGCCTCTGCCCATCCACTCAGCTTCCTTAGTGCAACCTGCATGATATCGCTAATCACGTTAGGGCACAGACCCGATACTAGTATTACTACGTCGTCCGCGTAGGCAACCACTTTTACTCCGTTCATGTTAAGTTGACGAAGTATGCCGTCTATAACACAAAGCCAAAGCAGTGGAGACAGCACTCCACCCTGAGGAGTTCCTCTCGACAAGTGTGCCGTTACTTCACTTGCTCCGACCTTGGCGCTTATGACTCTAGACCGCAGTGCCATCCCTATCCAGTTTACAATAGGGTCCTCGATACCAAGGCCCGATAGCGAAACCTCTATCGCTTCCAGCCTTACGTTGTTGAAGGCGCCTTCAATATCAAGGAATGCGGCCAGGGTGAACTGTTTACTCTCGAGGGACACTTCTACCTTGTGCACCACCTCGTGCAGGGCAGTCTCCGTTGAGCGCCCCTTGAGATACGCATGCTGAGCTGTAGACAGCCCTGAATTATCTAATGTCTTTCTAATATGGACGTCCAAAAGCCGTTCGAAGGTTTTCAAAACAAACGACGAAAGACTGATTGGTCTGAAATCCTTGGGGTTTTCATGGCCTCTCTTGCCCACCTTTGGGATGAAAACTACCCTCGTCCTTCTCCAGTTTACAGGCACATGATTTAGCCGAATGCATGCCCTGAAGATACACGCCAGCCAGGGTATTACCAGTAAGCTGGTTTTTTGTAACATGGCTGGGAAAATACCATCCGGCCCCGCGGATTTATACGGTGAGAAACTGTTGATTGCCCATTCAATCTTTTTAGCTGTTATAAGCTCATTTATTAGCCGAACAGAGGGTAGTACACCAGTGTACTCTTGACCTTCCATTTGACTAGGCCCACAGCCTGGGAAATGTGTTCCTACAAGAAGGTCCACGGTTTCCGCCGAGCTGCATGTCCATGATCCGTCGTCCTTCCGTAAAAACGACGGGCAAGATTTTTCTTTTGAGAGAATTTTTCCAAGTCTCGAAGATTCCTTTGTTGATTCAATAGACGAGCAAAAGTCCTTCCAGGATCCTTCTTTTGCCTTCCGAATCGCTTTTTTATAGCATCTTAGACTATTCTTGTATGGCAGCCAGTTGCCAGTAGAACGGCTCATGTTAAAAAGTCTCCTAGACTCTCTCCTGAGTTCGAAAAGGTCTGAATTCCACCAGGGAGGATATGCCTTTTTGCTAAAACTAGTCGGACAAGCTACCCGTAGAGCTGACCCCATGGCCTTCTCTAGCTTACTACTTTTTGCATCAAGTTCCTCCACTGACAGTAATTCCTGCAAAGGTTGACTACCTAGCTTATTGCTCACCACCCTGACGAACCTTCGCCAGTTTGTCCTCCTTGGATTTAGGTGAGGGATAGGGTTTTCTAATTTTAAAATGATATCGAAAAGGATCATCCTGTGGTCAGAAAAGGACTGCCTGTCTGATACCCTCCAATTTTCTATACGAATATTGCTGTTACCGCTTAGTAGCGTAATGTCCAGCACCTCCTCCCACCCACTAAAAGTATCAGTGCTTGGGAAGATGAAGGTAGAGGTACTACCCCGGTTACAAACTACTAAGTTATTACTCAAAATAAAATCGAAAAGTGACTCACCCCTGGTATTGATCTCCGTACTCCCCCATAGGGAGTGTCTGGAGTTGGCGTCGCATCCAACAATTATGTTGCTTTCTTTGTTTTCCTGCATTAGCCTGCGGATCTCCTCCGGTGGAGCCTCCTCATCATGCGGCATATATGATGAGGCAATCACCATGCTGACTCCGTCAGCCGCCTCCAGCGAAATGGTGGTCAAATCTGCACAGCTGTGGGAAGAAACAAGAAAAACATTGTGTATAGATTTTACAAGAACGCATGTCCTAGGCTTACCATCCTCGCGCTTGTAGAAAATGTTATATCCCTTTATGGAGAGCCCCTTAATAATGGTGTTCCACACCCAGGGTTCCTGAATAAGGGCGATGTCCACGTTCTCCTCCACCAGGAAAACGGAAAGGTTGTCCGATGCCAGCCGCGAGTGCTGTAGGTTTATCTGGACAACCCTAAGACCCATTATTACTATTGGGGTCCTGGCTCTTGGTCGACGAGCTGCAGGTCCTCCAGGCGCCTGTTAGTGTCGTCGACAGCATCCGGTCCCTCATCATCCTGAGGATTCCGCAAGATTTTTACCTTGGCCCGACGTATGCCGAATCGCAAGGCGTAATCCGCATTTTCCAGCGGCCCGATACTCTCCTCATTAATGAGGAGGACAAATGACAGGCTGTTCCGCTGAGATGCCTCTGCCTTTATGACCACCCAGTCATCCATCGGCACCTCGCGGTTGTGAGCCTGTAGATACTTAATCAGCGTCCCGCTGTCTATCTTCATACGCGGGATCCATATCCTCGCTCTCGGTCTTTTTGGAATGTCGGCGGCTTGGATGAGCTTTACCTTCAAGCCTCCCCCAATGTCGCCTAGGTCCAGCAGGCACTTCTCCAAGAAGTCCTTTGACTGCTGGTCCTCGCATTTGACCACCCTGTGACCGCGGACAACTTCCGCCGAGTCGAAGGAAGGGAGACTACCATCTGGGTTGGCCATCACGAACTGGATAACCATTTCGGATAGCCTCGCCTCGATTTCTCCCCACTTCTCCAAGACGGACCTGCCGCTGTTGGTGGTCGCATCGACAAGAGCAACCTCCAGGTTGCTCCTTACCGCATCGGCAAAAGATTTTGCCCCCACCCGCGCTCCGGCTGAGGTGGAGGTATCATCACCGGTAACCTTGCTCCTCTTAGAGGAACTCGAGGCCTCTTCCATAGACCTGTTCCTCTTCGAGGTGCAAGGGGCCTCTTCCAGAGGCCTATTCCTCTTACCGGTGGAAGCTGATGATGTGGTGTTCAAGTACGCCCGGTACTCATCCACCACAGCTTGGTAAACCTTCCGGTCCTCCGCATCCTTGGGATGAACGGTACCATTTACCCTGTTCCGTTCTATCTTATCCAAGATAGACAGGGCAAGCTGGTATCGCCTTCTCCCTTGGAATGCATTGGACCGTGCATTCTTACTATCAGGCCGCTTCCTAGCGGCCTTCGAAAGTTGTTGATTTTTTGGCGGAGTCCTGCTACCCACCGTAGCTGTACCGCCAGTCTCCACCGTCTCTTGGCTAGAGAAAAGGAAATCCTCGTCCGAGGAATTTTCCTTTTCCCTATGCCGATGTCCGTCTGTTTGTCCATTGTCTGTAGCCTGTCCTGTTGTAACTGTTTCTGTCCTTGTTATTGTCCCTGTCCGTGTTGTTGTCCCTGTCGTCCTGTCCACGCTCCCTACAGTCCGGTTTCCGGAGTCCTCCTGACCTCCTTGTCCGTCTGTCTCTTCCTTCGTTTTGTTGGTTGTTTTTATTTCTTTTTTGTCATTCATTTTTTGGTCCCACGAGTATGCACGGAAAGGGTTGGTCACTCGTCCGCAGAGCCGGCATGCGTAGAGAAGGCACTTATACCTCCGACCTTGCCCGGGTATCGGAGGGGACCGTTCGCGGCCAGCTATTCGATAACCGCCCGCTGACCATTCAGCCCTCGGCACGTATACCTTTACACCTTGGCTTAGGGTGGTGTTGGTACGGCGATCCTCACATCCCCTGCAGCCGAGAGTGGTTCGTACCCAGATGTACTCACCCTTCCCGAGACTGCAGCAAATATGAGGCTTTCCTCTTAGTTCGTCTCACATTGGGACCTCCCACTCCAGGAGAAGTTCCAATGCAATACTTAAGCCCCTTCGCCACGGCAAGGCGACCAACGTTGAAAGGGAGTGCACAACTGACTATCACCCCTCCCACTTTTCCTCTCCCGCTTCCTTTTCCTTCAAGTGAAGTCAGAAGTGAGCTTTTATTTGATACCCACATTGAAAAGCAACTTCTAGGTCACCTCTGGGCGACATCTTGGTCGATATCTTAGGATTCCGCAAAATTTTCCTAATTTTTTCTCTCATAAAAGCTATCAACTGACCATAAAAAACAGGGTAGGAAAAGGGTTAGTGAAATCGGCCAATCTGTTCACGCGTGATATCCGAACCAAGGGAAATAGGGTTCAATTTTTATATACAGATATAGACAAGCACCTCGAGTACTCAAATAAACCTGAAATCCGCTCCTTTTGGAAGCTCTCGTCAACACCTTTCACTTGATAGCCATATCCTATAGACATTCTGGGTCACCCTGATCCAAATTTTGATCAAAATCTCCAACCGTTCAGGCCACATCCGTTAAACAACGGTAATAGGCATTGATTAAAACCTTTATTTTTATATATGTAGAAGTAAAATTATTCTTTAGCACATTATTTTTATGAAAATTAATCAAGTTTTGAGATTCAAGTCCTTAACGAATTGTGGAAAGGGATTTAATGTTTAAATCGCTCCTGTAAAAATCTAATTTTTCTAGTTACAACCCTTTTAAGCGAGTTTCTGAGATACGACCTTATTAATAACATCGCCGAGATACGTCTTTTATAAAAAAAATTTTGAAATACGGCCTTTATAAAAAAATCGACGAAATACGTCTTTTATAAATTTTTTTTTGAGATACGTCTTTTCTATTAGGATAGGTCGATATGGACTATGAAAAATTCCATTCATATGAGTGTTAGCGCACACTTTTCGTGTGGTTAAAAGTTAAAAAATGGGAAAAGCGTTAAAAAGGCGAGGACGGTTAAAGAGAAAATAAAACAATAAACAAGATTGTATCAAATAATTACATATTTAATTGGATAACTTTTGATGGTTGGTCTGAATTGTGTTTCGGGTCCCCCATTATGTGACAAAGTGGGAAGACAAACGTAACGTGTTGTCCATAACTACGGCCACCGATGTCTAGTCGAAACTGTTGAAGGTGCTTACAACGAGAACACGGCGTATCATTCAAGTGCCAGAAAAGCATTAAGGTGGTATAAAAAGGTTATATTTTACATCGCGGTAATGGCCGTATGCAACTCATTTTATGCTCCTATGAACATATGTATGTATACAGATTTTCTAGATGTATAAGCTTGCTATGCTGGACTAATACAATCTGCATATTCTATAAAAGCGTGCAACTGTTAGCATATGCTGACGACATTGACATTATCGGCCTTAACAACCGCGCTGTAACCTCTGCCTACTCCAAAGTAGAAAAAGAAGCTGAAAAAATGGGTTTGGTGGTGAACGAGGGAGCAGCCACGCCACTGCTGGCAGCAAAAAGTTCGAAATAGTGAAGGACTTCGTTTACCTTGGATCCAGCATTAACTCCAACAATAATGTCAGCCTAGAAATCCAACGAAGAATTACTCGTGCCAATAAATACTACTTTGGACTGAGGAGGCAATTGAAAAGTAAAGTCCTCTCTCGACGCACGAAAATCACACTCTACAAGTCACTCATCGCTCCCGTAATGCTATATGGTGCAGAGGCGTGGACACTAACAACATCTGACGAGGCGACATTGGGAGTATTCGACAGAAAAGTTCTGCGAAAGATTTGTGGGCCTCTACGCGGTGGCGACGGCGAGTACCGAAGAAGATTTAATGATGAGTTGTATGAGCTTTACGCAGACGTCGACGTAGTACAGAGCATTAAAACACAGCGGCTTCGCTGGCTGGCCACGTCGTGCGAATGAAAGAAGACGCTCCAGCCCAGAAGGTTTACTTAGCGGTACCCGCCGGTGGAAGCAGAGGAAGAGGAAGACCACCACTTCGATGGAAGGACCAAGTGGAGACCGACCTGCGATCGCGTGGAGTCTCCAATTGGCGCCAGTTGGCGCAACGAAGAAACGACTGGCGAGCTATGTTGGACGGTCAAAATCGCTCAGTCGGTTAGATGGCCATTTAAAGAAGAAGATAAGATTTCTAAATCTACCAGTAAATTTTACTGAAGGCAAGTATCTTGTTAATTACGTAACATACCGCAGACTCCCTCCAAAGCCCAAAGTGCAAATTGCCTAATACTTTCCGGCGAAAATCCCCTCCTTTTCCAACACCATGCTGAATGCTTGAAAATGAATCATATTAAGAAGTAGGGCTGTCCTCTAACTTCAAATATCACAAGTATTGTTCAAATTAACAGTAAAGTCTTCATTAAGCTGCGAATTTGTATTACTTTATTCCCTAAGAGTATATATGTATGTGTAAATCGCCTATTCTTTATGTTTATGTCACATCAAACGTATTGAAAGTTTTCATTGTTATTTTTCTCACCTGCCATGGAAACACTCACAAGTAACTCCGCGGTAATTTTGCTAAACGTCAAGTAGTTTATAACAATTCTTCGGTCCATCCTTTGATAATAAGCAACGATCTTTTTGTCCGGAACGTGAAGTACAACTATTGAAGCCGGAACCGTTTCAGCTGGAAAATATCAGATAATTTTACCTATTTGAGTTGCTTAATTTAATACCTGTCGCCCGATTCTGTAACTTTTAACCACTCGACTTACGTTAAGCTTATCGCCAAACTTTGGCGTTTTTCTTTACCAAAGTGTTCTTAACGCTGCTAAGCAGCTGACTATTGAAAGTGATAAATACATATATCACTAGCCTTCAGAATGTCAAAAATTCTTAAAACACAAAGAGGAATAAGAGAAAAGCATTAAAATTATTTGGTATGCACAATCTTCACAGTTGCGTAATTTTATTGAAATTGCAGATTTTCTGCTTATAATTTTCTAAATTGCATGCAAAAGAAACTCAAAACTTATATATTTTTTTCAAACACTAAAACGCTTTTTGGTGTTAGTTAACAGTTAGCGAACAGGAAACAGTTTTAAACATGGTGTTAAGCGAAGATAACCCTAACACCTCGAGTCAAAAAAGTTACAAAATCGACCTACTGAACATTTAAGTTCTAATTCTAGTGTGGTAACAACATTCTTTTTGCCAGCAATAAACACTAACTTCAAATTTTTCACTTGTTCTAACAGCTGGGTCAGAATTCGTGAAATCGCACAGACAAAAAATTCACTGCTTTTTTTTGCGAGTGCCCTGTAAATCGATAGCAATATGACCTTAAAAAATTGTTCCATACTTACATAGGTTTTTTTGGATCTTTGTCTAAAACATTTTTTTGACAAGCTAAACTTTAGCTTTACCTTTGAGTAAAATTTTAATAACTACATATGTATGAGCTTTTATAATTTCCCCAGCTAGAACACTATGCCTTAAATGAACACTTATTTGTGCCGTAGCACTGAGGGAAAGTATACCTCACAAATTTGACAACTATCCAGAACAGGGCAAAACATGATCCAACTATAACAGGTCGTAGCAGCTCGACAAACATTCAAACACACAAAAATTTTCGATGTATTTTGTTTTTGTAATTTGTGGGTTTATAGCAGGGTTGGGCAAAATTTAGTTAACTAATGATTGATGACTAATGATTGAATGTGTTAGTCATGATTGATGACTAATGATTACTTAGTTCAATCACGGTGATGACTAACGATTGATTAGTTTTAATCATAATCAAATAATCATGATTATTTTTTTATGATTGATATTTTTTAATACCAGGAAAAGTAAAATATTTTTCTGCATCCGAAAAAAATACTGAATTGCACACAAAACGTTACTGTAGGTTAGGTTAGACTTTGGTGTTTTAGTGTAAAATTCAGTATTTTTTGGTGTTCAGATAAATACATGCCCCGGTAAAATACTCGTCAGGTATGGGCAATATTAGAAAATTTGAGTGACGAGTGACGAGTGACGAAAAAATGAAAAATACATTTTTATTCATTATTCAAAAAAACTTGAGTGATGAGTGACTGGTTATTTCTTATTCAAAAAAATCAAAGTGATAAATAACATGTTATTTTTATTCAAGAAGTGCTTGAAGAAAAATAATATCGACAGCCACACTGCAAAACCCTGTATGTTCAAAACCAAAAAGTTTTCAGGAGAGGGAAAAAACTGTAATAATTATAACGTGTGTACATATATGAGCGACGGTTATTTCATTTCACCACTGGAAAGAAACGGAAAGTTGTAACCCGATTTTGACTGGATTTTAATGTGCGAAACATCACGATCTATGGGAAAGGCTCAGAACCTTATTTTTGGAAAAATAGTGACTTACGGGGTTTTGCAGTGTGGCTATCGTCCCTCAAGAAATCCTGAGTGATGAATAACATGTTATTTTTATTTTTGGAATTCTTGAATAACGATAAAACTTAATTTTTATTCAGTTATTTAAAAATAAAAAATAAGTACCCTGAGATCCCGGAAAATTATACCCATATGCGCATTATATTTGTCGACATTTTCGGTATCATTTCGGAACGGTTTCGGGATCATTTCGGGATTGTTTCGGGATTATTTCGGCATTGTTTCGGGAATTTTTTGGGATCATTTCGGGACTTTTTCGGGATCATTTCGGGACTATCCCGAAAAAGTCCGGAAACAATCGCGAAAAAGTCCCGAAACAATCCCGAAAATAGTCAGGAAACAGTCCAGAAATGGTCCCGAAATAGTCCCGAAAATAGTCAGGAAACAGTCCAGAAATGATCCCGAAAAAGTCCCGATATGGTTCCGAAATAGTCCCGAAATGATCCCGAAAAAGTCCCGAAACAATCCCGAAAATGTCCGGAAACAAGCGCGAAAAAGTCCCGAAACAATCCCGAAAATAGTCAGGAAACAGTCCCGAAATAGTCCTGAAATGATCCCGAAAAAGGTCCCGAAATAATCCCGATACAATCCCGAAACAGTTCCGAAATTATACCGAAAAGACGACAAATATAATGCGCATATGGGTATCATTTTCCGGGATCTCAGGAATTTAGATTTTTTTGAATAAGAAATAACCAGTCACTCATCACTTAAAATATAAAAAATTATCAATTATTTTTTTTTTTTGTATTTGAATAATTTTTTATTCAAAGTGGCCCAACCCTGATACTAAGAGAAAATCAATCGTTTGATACAGGGTGTAAGGTACAGCCCCTGAAAGCTGAAAACACAGACAATCCTCCTGAGCAAAGTCCACAAAGAAATTTTTCTCGGAAATTCAAAGAATTTTTGACATCTCCATACAAAAATGGCTGCCGAGTCGCATATTTTGTATGGGGAGAGAGTAGAAAATTCTTTTCATTTTCGGGAAAAATTTTTTCATTTCCGAACCTAATTATTTCAGTACTTTACTCGAGATGATGGTCTGAGACTTCGGTCTGCTGATCCTTACACCCTGTATGTGTAGTGTACCAACACCTGTACACCGAGCTTAGTCATACATTCATGATTAAAACTAATGATTGATGATTTGCGATTAACGAATTTAGTCATGACTAAATTAATCATGATTAGATCAATCATGATTGATCAATTGATTGAATATATTAGTTGATTAGCCCAACACTGGTTTATAGCATTGTGTACCATGTCAAGTGTGATATCTTAAGCATAGACGTCAAAATTTTTAAAAAAATTAACCCCTGTTTTTTTATATTCTATGTTGGATTCATCCTGCATCTCGCTCTATCATTCGTTAGAAGATAGGAGCAGCGGATGCGCCGCCATGCTGAAGTGCCTCAGATGTAAACAAAAAACTGAAAAAAACTCCATTTTGAAGTGCCTGTCAAACGTTTGACAGATAACATATCACACTTGTACTGATACACAATGGCTTATAGTCAAAATCGTACTGAAAAATATTTTGATTGTCAAAATTCGAGAAAACAAGTAAGGAAGTCTAAGTTCGGGTGAACCGAACATTAAATACCCAGCGTTAGTTTTCAGAAAAAGGGGGCGTGGTTTTCATCCGATTTCACCCATTTTAAAAACCAATCTATGCCGAGCCTAAACAATAGCGAATTTGGTGGGCGCGGCCACGCTCCTTGCTTATAAAGCTTTAACCGCTTACATGAGCCAAAAGTACTGAATCGATCTTTTCAAGGGTTATACCATGTCCTATATATAACTTTGGAAAAGAAGGCGTGCCATGCCCATAACTTTTAACGTATTTTGTGAAATTTTTCGGTGTACGGATATATGTGTCCATTAATCAATATTTACATAATTTTAAAAAAGTGGGTGGTGGCACGCCCACGGATTTTATTATGTTGTTTGTCCTTATTGAAGATCAGTTTTCATTGCAGATCTTTATGATACTTTCACAGTGGCTTGTTAATAGTGAAATGTTGATATTTTGTTTATTCACTTGTGGGCGGTGCCACGCCCATTTTCCAAAATATTACCAAAAAAACCTTTAAACATCACTAATAACATCATCAGGTGAATGAGTGTACTAAATTTTAGCATTATATCTTTATCAGTTAAACAGATATTGCATATTCCGGTTTCCTAACTCTCGTTTAGAGAACTTTAGTCCAAAAAGGGGCGTGGTCGTTTACCGATTTTTCTTATTTTCTGTGGTAGTACTCTACATAAACATAACATGCCTGGAACCTAGTTTCGTAAACCTATCTCACACCGTTCTGAAGTTATTAGCAGTCGAATTTGAAAATTGCTTGACTCATAAGTTTGCGGTGCCACGCCCACTTTCCAAAATTTTGCAAAAATAATGTAAAGAATATGAAAATTGATGTATGTACAAAATTATATTATTATAGCGGTATCAGTTAATTAGATATGGACTTTTCAATATTTCCACCTCCTTTCAATATAACTTTTATAAAAAAGTAGGCGTGGTCGCGAAGCGATTTCGTTTATTTTCTATATCTGAATTTAACACAACAATAGTATGCCCTCTACAAAATTTCGTTATACTAGCATAAACAGTTCTCAAGTTATTAGCAGTCAAAATTTTAAAATTTCTTCAAATATATGGGAGCGGTGCCACGCCCCTTTTCAAAAAATTTGGTAAAATCCGCCTTAGAACATATAAATCAATACATACTGCAAATTTTATCATTGTAGCTGCTTCTGATATTGAATTAACCCGTTTTATACGTTTTTCGAAATTTTCGATATCGAAAAAGGGGGCGTGGTTATCATCCGATTTCGCCCATTTTCAATAGCAACCTACCTTGGCCAGAAAGTAACCTGTATGCAAAATTTCATGCAAATATCTCAATTTTTTCAAGTTATCGTGTACACGGACGGACAGACGGACGGACATGCCTTAATCAATTCCTCTTTTCAACCTAAGAACCTTCATATATGGAACTCTATATCTAACTCGATTATTTTGTGCCGTTACATAGTACCGTTATGTGGACAAAATTAATATACCCTTGTACTAGTACTAGTACGCTGGGTATAAAAATAAAAAACAGCTGGCCTATCGACACGACCTGTATTATTGGATCATTGGGCAAAACTAGAAATGTAAGGATAAGTTCATATAAAAGATGACTAGATACGAAACTTCGCGCTCTCTGAGAGCGCTCAAAAAGTGGTAATTGTATAGGTATAAAATTTTCTAATGATGCCAGCATGGTGAAAACAAAATATGGACATTTTAAGTAGATTTTTAGGAATATTGCAAATCTCCACAGACCAAGAGGTATCAAAAAGGTGCTATCGAATTAACTTTTGCATTTTTCTTGCTCGGAACGTATGGAATGAGACAAGATATATTTAAAATAAAATATATGAATTAATAAATAATTCATAAAATAAAGTATTTTGTTAGGCCAACGTTTTGTATGTATGATGTATGTTGTAGAGCTTTACGGCCGTTTTAGATATTAAGGCAAAAACAGAGTTTTCCTTCTTCCTCCTACGCGTTTCGGTGCTATTTTGCACCTTCCTCAGGGAGTCTGTGAATTGTATTTAACAAAATATAAAACAATTACAATTAAATTATAGAAAACCTGGTTCGGTACGAGCTATAGACCTATTAAAAATTTTTTCTGCAGCGAAAAATTATTGTTGTTTTTGGGTTTCTTAATAATTTTTATTAATTATTATAGAAAACCATTAAATCGGTTACTTACATTATATCACATTAATTTTTGTTTTCACATATCGCACCCTAAATCAAAAACAGTCACAACACAAAATTTTTTTAGGTCGCTTTCTTGGCATAGATTGCCTAATAAAAAGTAGTGCAGCCAATACATACAATATTTTTCTTTTTGACTATTATCGTTACTCTTTAAAGAGCACAGTGATGTCAAGTTTTTAAAAATCAAATCACTTTTGTGCGATCCAGAAGCAATTAACTGAAAGTTACTCGGATTTTGAGTTTTGACTCTTTTTGATTTAGTGTGCGATATGTACGTATAAAGGGAACATTAGGCGCTTTCTTCTGGTAGTTGTCGCTCTGGCTCACGCTCAATTCTCACGGGAACTTTTTACAGCAAGAAGAATAGAAACAAACAAACGGAGGGTGAAAATAAGTGAACATTTTTTGGTGGTCGATGGCAAGTTGGCAGCAGAACTATCATTGTTGGACGAATTTTCTTTTATTGTTTCTTGTTTTTGCTTTTCCAACAGCTGTCCGTACAAATTGATGGAGTGATTGTTTGGAATTGTGGCAATTCTGACATTTAATGCGTAAGTGCTGCCAAGTTGACACAAAAAAACCAATTAAACACAGCGTGAACCAGAGTTCTATGTGGATTTATCTGGCTCAAGTTGTTATTGTTGCATTTGCATGTAAAATTTTTTATCTATCTCCGGTTCACTACCAGAAGAATGCGCCTATTAAGTACAATAGCCGTGTTTTTTTTATCTGCGTCTGCGTTTGCGCTTAATATTTGTATGGACCGCTAAGCGCACAACTTTATCTGCAACTAAGAAATAGTGGCTGATAAAATCAGTACTTCCAAGAAGTTTCCATTCATTTTGCAAACTGCCTTACCAACTTCCAGCAATCTGGTTATCATCCCTTAGTAATAACCGGAATGGCAACAGAGGAAATGTATGTATGTATGCGCGTTGATAATGGAATAAGCGCAGTTGCAGATGACCGTTTTATTTTAGTCGCAGACGCAGATGTATATGCGTGTAAAAAAAACAGGCCTGATGAAACACATCTAACATTAAAAATAACAACATTAATATTTATATTTTGCGCGCACATCTTCTTCGCTCTGCTCATTGTAAAGATCTACAAGTAAGATATGTCGGAATCTCTTTCTCTTCCCTCTCTTTCTAACGCATGGGAGTTTGACACTCACTCAGATGCCAAACAAGCGTTTGACACTCACTCGTGGCTGGGTTGCTGGTCGATTAAAATGAAGGGATGCAACAGCTTAGTGGTAAAATGGACTGAATGTTGCAGACCAGCACAGACACAGCAACCCAGTGTTAGTTAATTTCTTTTACTGAATTTAGTACCAAAATGTATTTAGAAATTTGGAAAATGACTAATAATAAGCCTCAGCTGAATAAAAATAAACATATTTTGCACATTAAAAATAATAAAATTTTGTTTTCATTGTTAATACAGTTATTTCCATCATATTATATGATTAAACAGTTAGAAAATATCTGGATTATTTGCAATAAATTGTCTTACCCGAATATTTGCGATTCTCTATTACTCCAAGTGTCTGTCCGCCATAGTCCAAAGTTCTCAGTTTTTTTATATCAGTTTTTAATTAGTCTGGTTGCAAAAGTCCGAAGTTTTCTGTTTTCATACATATATATATTTTTTTTGGTAAAGTTCTGGGCTACGGTTCAATGCCTAATATTTATCGAATTTTGCCGATTGGGGTGTCAAAAGACGAGTCTTTACCTCAGCATCAAGAATCCGAACGCGAAGTTTTAATGTCTGCGGCCGCCAACGCGGAAAGGAGCTCTGCACACAAATACCACGGATCAGGCCCCCGATTTTGGAGTGATGTAGGCCAAATTTTTTTGTTTTTTGCCGATAACTTTTCACAGCAATAAAAATTTCAATTTCCGCATTCGGATTCTAGATGCTGGGGTCAATACGCCTCTTTTGACACCCCACTCGGCAAAACATTAGGCATTGAAAAGTACCATATTTTTTTAAACTAGTATTAATTCCCGAGCAAACTTTAAACGCTAATATCTTATGAACAAATTAACCAATTGAAATTTTTGTAATTTTGTGCAAACATGCTCATGATAAGCTTTCATTTGATACACATTTGATTTATGTACGTATTGTAGTTTAGTCTACCTAATCGCCCTGTTTTAGCATAATACTATAGAAGAAGATAGTGATTCCGGTGGATTCCCAGAGTTTCTAATAAGAATGAGATGACTTCCTAACATGAAAACCCATCCTTCACTGTTCAAATCCTTTTAGTTTTTCTAAAATATCAATAAAAAGTTAGTTTTGTTTAACATTTTCTAAAAAAGTTAGGCTACATAAAAGTACAGCGCCCAAGCAGCGCGGATTATCACGTAAACGCACCCTTATTTGTACGCTTGGTACGCACCATGTAAACACAAAACGAAAAACAAGAAATAAGCATGCGTATTTTAGACAACCCACTTTAATTTGCAGAGAAGTTCATTAAGATACACCCTAAAAACGAGAAACACTGTTTTCGTTGAAATATTTAGAGAAAATGATAAAATTGGCACGTGCATTTCTTTGTAAACAAAGAAGAACAAGAAAATTGTCATGACAACATGAACTGCATGGTTGCTTTTATAGGTAGCACAGATATTTTTTATTAAGATTTCAAAGATATCAAAAAGTGGTAATTAAATAAGTAAAATTATTTCAAAAATAGTTCTTATTGAGTTGATCCGCTCTAAACAATAATTTGCGGCATCTAATTTCTCTTATTTATTTATTTATGATGTATATTCCAATAGCATCAGTACTTTTTTTTCTGCTTCCAAAGAGTACGACTCTGCGTTGAGCAGCTTCTGAATAGCAAGCTTTTTACATGGGTTTTCAGAAAAAGGGGGCGTGGTTTTCATCCGATTTCACCCATTTTAAAAACTAATCTATGCCGAGCCTAAACAATAGCGAATTTGGTGGGCGCGGCCACGCTCCTTGCTTATAAAGCTTTAACCGCTTACATGAGCCAAAAGTACTGAATCGATCTTTTCAATTGTTATACCATGTCCTATATATAACTTTGGAAAAGAAGGCGTGCCATGCCCATAACTTTTAACGTATTTTGTGAAATTTTTCGGTGTACGGATATATGTGTCCATTAATCAATATTTACATAATTTTAAAAAAGTGGGTGGTGGCACGCCCACGGATTTTATTATGTTGTTTGTCCTTATTGAAGATCAGTTTTCATTGCAGATCTTTATGATACTTTCACAGTGGCTTGTTAATAGTGAAATGTTGATATTTTGTTTATTCACTTGTGGGCGGTGCCACGCCCATTCTCCAAAATATTACCAAAAAACCTTTAAACATCACTAATAACATCATCAGGTGAATGAGTGTACTAAATTTTAGCATTATATCTTTATCAGTTAAACAGATATTGCATATTCCGGTTTCCTAACTCTCGTTTAGAGAACTTTAGTCCAAAAAGGGGCGTGGTCGTTCACCGATTTTTCTTATTTTCTGTGGTAGTACTCTACATAAACATAACATGCCTCGAACCTAGTTTCGTAAACCTATCTCACACCGTTCTGAAGTTATTAGCAGTCGAATTTGAAAATTGCTTGACTCATAAGTGGGCGGTGCCACGCCCACTTTCCAAAATTTTGCAAAAATAATGTAAAGAATATGAAAATTGATGTATGTACAAAATTATATTATTATAGCGGTATCAGTTAATTAGATATGGACTTTTCAATATTTCCACCTCCTTTCAATATAACTTTTATAAAAAAGTAGGCGTGGTCGCGAAGCGATTTCGTTTATTTTCTATATCTGAATTTAACACAACAATAGTATGCCCTCTACAAAATTTCGTTATACTAGCATAAACAGTTCTCAAGTTATTAGCAGTCAAAATTTTAAAATTTCTTCAAATATATGGGAGCGGTGCCACGCCCCTTTTCAAAAAATTTGGTAAAATCCGCCTTAGAACATATAAATCAATACATACTGCAAATTTTATCATTGTAGCTGCTTCTGATATTGAATTAACCCGTTTTATACGTTTTTCGAAATTTTCGATATCGAAAAAGGGGGCGTGGTTATCATCCGATTTCGCCCATTTTCAATAGCAACCTACCTTGGCCAGAAAGTAACCTGTATGCAAAATTTCATGCAAATATCTCAATTTTTTCAAGTTATCGTGTACACGGACGGACAGACGGACGGACATGCCTTAATCAATTCCTCTTTTCAACCTAAGAACCTTCATATATGGAACTCTATATCTAACTCGATTATTTTGTGCCGTTACATAGTACCGTTATGTGGACAAAATTAATATACCCTTGTACTAGTACTAGTACGCTGGGTATAAAAATAAAAAACAGCTGGCCTATCGACACGACCTGTATTATTGGATCATTGGGCAAAACTAGAAATGTAAGGATAAGTTCATATAAAAGATGACTAGATACGAAACTTCGCGCTCTCTGAGAGCGCTCAAAAAGTGGTAATTGTATAGGTATAAAATTTTCTAATGATGCCAGCATGGTGAAAACAAAATATGGACATTTTAAGTAGATTTTTAGGAATATTGCAAATCTCCACAGACCAAGAGGTATCAAAAAGGTGCTATCGAATTAACTTTTGCATTTTTCTTGCTCGGAACGTATGGAATGAGACAAGATATATTTAAAATAAAATATATGAATTAATAAATAATTCATAAAATAAAGTATTTTGTTAGGCCAACGTTTTGTATGTATGATGTATGTTGTAGAGCTTTACGGCCGTTTTAGATATTAAGGCAAAAACAGAGTTTTCCTTCTTCCTCCTACGCGTTTCGGTGCTATTTTGCACCTTCCTCAGGGAGTCTGTGAATTGTATTTAACAAAATATAAAACAATTACAATTAAATTATAGAAAACCTGGTTCGGTACGAGCTATAGACCTATTAAAAATTTTTTCTGCAGCGAAAAATTATTGTTGTTTTTGGGTTTCTTAATAATTTTTATTAATTATTATAGAAAACCATTAAATCGGTTACTTACATTATATCACATTAATTTTTGTTTTCACATATCGCACCCTAAATCAAAAACAGTCACAACACAAAATTTTTTTAGGTCGCTTTCTTGGCATAGATTGCCTAATAAAAAGTAGTGCAGCCAATACATACAATATTTTTCTTTTTGACTATTATCGTTACTCTTTAAAGAGCACAGTGATGTCAAGTTTTTAAAAATCAAATCACTTTTGTGCGATCCAGAAGCAATTAACTGAAAGTTACTCGGATTTTGAGTTTTGACTCTTTTTGATTTAGTGTGCGATATGTACGTATAAAGGGAACATTAGGCGCTTTCTTCTGGTAGTTGTCGCTCTGGCTCACGCTCAATTCTCACGGGAACTTTTTACAGCAAGAAGAATAGAAACAAACAAACGGAGGGTGAAAATAAGTGAACATTTTTTGGTGGTCGATGGCAAGTTGGCAGCAGAACTATCATTGTTGGACGAATTTTCTTTTATTGTTTCTTGTTTTTGCTTTTGTTCTGTCCGTACAAATTGATGGAGTGATTGTTTGGAATTGTGGCAATTCTGACATTTAATGCGTAAGTGCTGCCAAGTTGACACAAAAAAACCAATTAAACACAGCGTGAACCAGAGTTCTATGTGGATTTATCTGGCTCAAGTTGTTATTAGCCGTGTTTTTTTTTATCGGCGTCTGCGTTTGCGCTTAATATTTGTATGGACTGCTAAGCGCACAACTTTATCTGCAACTACGAAATAGTGGCTGATAAAATCAGTACTTCCAAGAAATTTCCATTCATTTTGCAAACTGCCTTACCAACTTCCAGCAATCTGTTTATCATCCCTTAATAATAACCGGAATGTCAACAGAGGAAATGTATGTATGTATGCGCGTTGATAATGGAATAACCGCAATTGTGGATGACCGTTTTTTTTTAGTCGCAGACGCAGATGTATATGCGTGTAAAAAAAAAACAGGCCTATTGTTGCATTTGCATGTAAAATTTTTTATCTATCTCCGGTTCACTACCAGAAGAATGCGCCTATTAAGTACAATAGCCGTGTTTTTTTTATCTGCGTCTGCGTTTGCGCTTAATATTTGTATGGACCGCTAAGCGCACAACTTTATCTGCAACTAAGAAATAGTGGCTGATAAAATCAGTACTTCCAAGAAGTTTCCATTCATTTTGCAAACTGCCTTACCAACTTCCAGCAATCTGGTTATCATCCCTTAGTAATAACCGGAATGGCAACAGAGGAAATGTATGTATGTATGCGCATTGATAATGGAATAAGCGCAGTTGCAGCTGACCGTTTTATTTTAGTCGCAGACGCAGATGTATATGCGTGTAAAAAAACAGGTCTGATGAAACACATCTAACATTAAAAATAACAACATTAATATTTATATTTTGCGCGCACATCTTCTTCGCTCTGCTCATTGTAAAGATCTACAAGTAAGATATGTCGGAATCTCTTTCTCTTCCCTCTCTTTCTAACGCATGGGAGTTTGACACTCACTCAGATGCCAAACAAGCGTTTGACACTCACTCGTGGCTGGGTTGCTGGTCGATTAAAATGAAGGGATGCAACAGCTTAGTGGTAAAATGGACTGAATGTTGCAGATGGGTTGCTGTGTTAGTTAATTTCTTTTACTGAATTTAGTACCAAAATGTATTTAGAAATTTGGAAAATGACTAATAATAAGCCTCAGCTGAATAAAAATAAACATATTTTGCACATTAAAAATAATAAAATTTTGTTTTCATTGTTAATACAGTTATTTCCATCATATTATATGATTAAACAGTTAGAAAATATCTGGATTATTTGCAATAAATTGTCTTACCCGAATATTTGCGATTCTCTATTACTCCAAGTGTCTGTCCGCCATAGTCCAAAGTTCTCAGTTTTTTTTATATCAGTTTTTAATTAGTCTGGTTGCAAAAGTCCGAAGTTTTCTGTTTTCATACATATATATATTTTTTTTGGTAAAGTTCTGGGCTACGGTTCAATGCCTAATATTTATCGAATTTTGCCGATTGGGGTGTCAAAAGACGAGTCTTTACCTCAGCATCAAGAATCCGAACGCGAAGTTTTAATGTCTGCGGCCGCCAACGCGGAAAGGAGCTCTGCACACAAATACCACGGATCAGGCCCCCGATTTTGGAGTGCTGTAGGCCAAATTTTTTTGTTTTTTGCCGATAACTTTTCACAGCAATAAAAATTTCAATTTCCGCATTCGGATTCTAGATGCTGGGGCCAATACGCCTCTTTTGACACCCCACTCGGCAAAACATTAGGCATTGAAAAGTACCATATTTTTTTAAACTAGTATTAATTCCCGAGCAAACTTTAAACGCTAATATCTTATGAACAAATTAACCAATTGAAATTTTTGTAATTTTGTGCAAACATGCTCAGATAAGCTTTCATTTGATACACATTTGATTTATGTACGTATTGTAGTTTAGTCTACCTAATCGCCCTGTTTTAGCATAATACTATAGAAGAAGATAGTGATTCCGGTGGATTCCCAGAGTTTCTAATAAGAATGAGATGACTTCCTAACATGAAAACCCATCCTTCACTGTTCAAATCCTTTTAGTTTTTCTAAAATATCAATAAAAAGTTAGTTTTGTTTAACATTTTCTAAAAAAGTTAGGCTACATAAAAGTACAGCGCCCAAGCAGCGCGGATTATCACGTAAACGCACCCTTATTTGTACGCTTGGTACGCACCATGTAAACACAAAACGAAAAACAAGAAATAAGCATGCGTATTTTAGACAACCCACTTTAATTTGCAGGGAAGTTCATTAAGATACACCCTAAAAACGAGAAACACTGTTTTCGTTGAAATATTTAGAGAAAATGATAAAATTGGCACGTGCATTTCTTTGTAAACAAAGAAGAACAAGAAAATTGTCATGACAACATGAACTGCATGGTTGCTTTTATAGGTAGCACAGATATTTTTTATTAAGATTTCAAAGATATCAAAAAGTGGTAATTAAATAAGTAAAATTATTTCAAAAATAGTTCTTATTGAGTTGATCCGCTCTAAACAATAATTTGCGGCATCTAATTTCTCTTATTTATTTATTTATGATGTATATTCCAATAGCATCAGTACTTTTTTTCTGCTTCCAAAGAGTACGACTCTGCGTTGAGCAGCTTCTGAATAGCAAGCTTTTTACATGGGCAAGCACAGCTGTGGACGAACAGCTGATACATAACTTACTTGTAAAGCTATACAATGGCTCTGCTTTCGCTGTTCAATAAGCACAATTTATGCTGTCTACGTCTTCCTTAAAATTGACAGCTTCTTTTATTCCTTGTTGTATCCTCAATCCTTCCAGTGTCAGTCGAGTTTTTGTTTTCTTCTCTACATCGAGTATTCGCGAGTTTTCTAAGTCTGCCGTATGGTTGTTGTTTTGCCAAATGTTGGGCTAATTCTGTATTCGTTTTTCCATTTCTCGCATCTGCTTTGTGCTCATTGATTCTGAGAAACATCTTTTTGTTGTTCCCACGTAGATTTTGCTGCATTTTTCGCCAACTTTTCCGTTGCACTGTATTTCATATACAATGTTGTGTTGCTGTTCTTTGTCTATCTTATCTTTTGTTTTTGTAAATATTTTATTTAGAGTGCAGTGCGGTTTGTATGCAAAGCTTGTGTTGTTGTTGTTGGTTATGATTTTGCTTAATGTTTTGTTGTCAGTTAAGCCGGGTATATACATATGTGACACCTCTGTAAATTCTATTTTCTCGTTCTTGGTTTCTTTCCTTCGTTCTGTGTTCCTGTGCTATTTTATTGATGGTTGTTGTTATTAATGTTTCGATCACGGCAATGGGGTATGCGTTTTTTCCCTCTTGTTATCCGATATGTACTCCTGATCACTTAAAGTTAAAATTTTCCTTATGAGGTTTGTTGCCGTGTTTTTCTTCTGGGCCCACGGGTGGTTGGAGTGATACCACTGGATCACAAATTTCAACTTTTTTTCTGCACCAGAGACGCCATAGTGAAATTCCTATGTAAAATCACCTCCTAATTCCGAAAATCAAGGTTATTTTTACTTGAATGGTACCGTTTTTGAGATATTTACGATTTACCGTTATTTCAAAAAACAAAAAAGATGGATCCACTTAATCGTGTATATCTCAAGAACAAACTGAGCTCTTCCAAAACGGTTTGAAAAATTTGAAAGCTTATAAAATTTACTATAATCAGTACATACAACACTTTTTGCTAGGTCCTGCAGATTCAAACATATTGAACAATCATTACGGATTTTTTAAATTTGTTTTGTAAAAATATAAAAAAAATTGTACTTTGCGAGGAAGCATCTCGAAAACTTTTTGTTTTTTTGCAGATATTTTTCCCCCCCTCTAAGCTCTGTTTTATTACAAAAAAAAAAAAAGCTATCAGTGAACAAAATCGATGAACTAATACAAAAGTTATAAGCATTCAAGTAAATATATCCATTTAATACTTAAGTACCCTACAAATAATAGCATATGTACATATGGTTCTGTCTTAACTCTATGATCTTATTTTATAATTGAAAAAGTTATGTGTCTTGTTTTGACGCTTATTTAGATTAGGATCGGTTTCTCTTATGAGAAACCAAAAGTAGTCGCCCATCATAGCGACATCCCAGAATCCTTGATACCGACTTTCAATCACTTTCATTTGCTTGTGAAACCTTTCGCCATGCTCGTCACAAGATTTTGCGGGAAAAAATTTAAGTGGGAGTGTAAGAAATGAATTTTTAAAGACATATTTACTCCTGAAAGAAAATAAAAAAGTAAATTAGATAAATACATAAGTGACACATTAGTATATAATTTTCTTAGGCTGGATTTATCTTTCAATTCAGAACAAATTTTTTGTTTATATTTTTCCCGTTCTTGTTTGTTCGGAACTGGACGATGAATTCAGATTTATGGCTATATATTCTCATGTAAATTTATGTAATATATAATTTATTATATGTTTTTTTATTTACCCATTTCCGCATAGTTTTTGATTAAGTCGTTCACTATCATCTCGTAGTTAGGACTTTTGTGTTTGCCTAAAAAAGAAGTAACGACCTTTTCAAAAGAATCGCACGCTGCTCCCTCCACTGGTGACAATAATTCTTTGAAATGGTTATTGGTCATCATTTTCCTTATTTGCGGTCCCACAAAAATGCCTTCCTTTATTTTTGCTTCTGAAATCTCTGGGAAGATTGTCTTCAAATGATGAAAAGCTTCGCCTTCTTTGTCCAAAGCCTTCACAAAGTTTTTGATAAGACCGAGCTTGATGTGGAGCGGAGGTAGAATTATTTTTTCCTTCTTTATAAGTGGAGAGTATTTTATGTTATCTACCCCAACTTGAAACTCGATTCGTTCTGGCCAATCCTTTGTGATGTAGTGGTCTTGACGAGCTCGGCTATCCCATTTGCATAGAAAGCAACAGTATTTTGTGTATCCACTTTGTAGACCACATAGCAATTCAACGACTTTAAGATCGGCACATATTTTCCAATCATGTTCTTCGTATTTCATTAATTTGAGCAATTTTTGCATTATCTCATATGTTTCCTTCGTATTTACTGCATGCGCGATCGGGATAGATGGCTTTTGGTTGCAAAATATGCAATAATACGGCCTTTAAACTTAATTTATTGCCGTCTATGAACAATCGCCACTCTTTTGAATCATATGGTTCACCAAATTGTTTGAATAGACCAGCAATGTCTTTGCAGTAACAAACACTGTCCTCCTTCGTATAGTACTTGGAAAATTCTTCGTGACGAGTTCTATAATATGTTACCTTAACATCGGATGAAACAAATTTAAATTGTTTCATTCGACAGGCGTGTAGTTCGGCCTTTTCCTTTGACAATTCCAAATCCCTTATCCAATCATTGAGTTGTGCTTGTGACAAAGAATTTCTTTCGTTTTCCGTTTGAAATTCAGTACAACAAGATGCCGCGTAATCAGATACTACTGTTGACAATGAAACTGGAGCCGGAACTAAAGTTAAATTTGATTCTGGCAATGTCGCTTCTGTTGAAATTAGTTCTGGTAATGACACTGTAGATACGCTCGCATAGGTTACTTTTCTGGACTTTCCAACCCCAAGTACTTTTGTAGTACAAATATAGCAGTCCGTTGAATGGCAAGTTGGTTCCCTCCACTTCATTGGTGTAATAAATTTCACACGTCGCCTAAATAGATAATTTCAGAAATTAGTCAGCTATGCATTAAAAGGGAACAAATTCCTAATTTTTACAACGTACCTTTTTGTTCCGGTTTCCGAAGAAATCAATTCGACTCGGCATGTGGTGCACACAGTGTTCGGTGTCCATGGTTTTTAGGCTCAGTTCCAGAACACTTATAGTATGTAACTTTCAAAGGATTTGAAAACACACGTCTCATACTTTTAACAATAAATTGACCGCAGATGAAACAGAACATATCTGGATCATTTGTACACTCAGACTCTCGCGCCCTTTTATTCATTTTTTATTTTTAAGTAAATGACGGGTTATAAACCGCAATTATAAACCGAACAGTATCCGGCTAGCCTTGTAGATATTATGAAGGAACAAGGCGCATGTACTCTTATTTATACTTAGATCCAGTAAAAATTCAAGCCTACCTAAACAAAAAGGTTCCCTAGTTCTACAAAGAAAACACTACCTGCCTCAAAAATATGCTCTTGTTTAAAATGTACCTAGGTTTGAGAAAACGACACTAACAGCTTTTTGTATCTAATAACTTTTCGAAAATCTACCTGCTAACTAACTGATATACGAATACTAACACATATGTACCAGTAGGGTACTTAAGCATTAAATGGATATATTTACTTGAATGCTTATAACTTTTGTATTAGTTCATCGATTTTGTTCACTGATAGCTTATTTTTTTGTAATAAAACAAAGCTTAGAGGGGGGGAAAAATATCTGCAAAAAAACAAAAAGTTTTCGAGATGCTTCCTCGCAAAGTACAATTTTTTTATATTTTTACAAAAAAAATTTAAAAAATCCGTAATGATTGTTCAATATGTTTGAATCTATAGGACCTAGCAAAAAGTGTTGTATGTACTGATTATAGTAAATTTTATAAGCTTTCAAATTTTTTAAACTGTTTTGGAAGAGCTCAGTTTGTTCTTGAGATCTACACGATTAAGTGGAGCCATCCTTTTTGTTTTTTGAAATAACGGTAAATCGTAAATATCTCAAAAACGGTACCATTCAAGTAAAAATAACCTTGATTTTCGGAATTAGGAGGTGATTTTACATAGGAATTTCACTATGGCGTCTCTGGTGCATTTTGGCTGTAAACCAGTGTAATTTATCATTCTTGAAGAAGCTATCGATTTGCAGTACCAGTTCGTTTTTAGATTTTTGTTATCATTTTCTCGGATAGTTTCGATATCTAAGAAGGCTAATTTTTGGTTTTTCTCTTTTTCAGTGGTGAACTGGATTTAGGGTTTTGAGAATGTCTTCCACGTCCATTTTCTTAACTATTGCTAATATATCATTACATATTTTTTAATGTATTTAATATATATGTCTTTAGATTTTAGTTCAGCAATGCTGTCGTCAATGATTTTATCTAACACGATATCTGCCAGAGTAGGTTTTCTAGTGTTTGCCATTGTTGCATGATGGTGTAAATTGCTAACTGTGTCGGTATATTTGTAAAAAGAGAAACTACATCAAAAGACACCATGATTTCATCTTAATTTATCTCTATTTGTTGTGTTGGATCCGCACGCATGGTTTTGTATGTGGTCTTGTCATTTAATAATTCTTTCATTTTTTTATAATCCGACCTGTACATCATCACTGTTGTATTTTCCTTGTCAGCATTTGTAACAACTATGGAGTCTTTATGCAGATTGAGAAACTTTTTTGTTTGTTTGAACCAGTTTAGAATAATTTTCTCCTTCGAACCATTTTTTATTTTGTTTTTAAATGTATTAATTTTGGTTGCAAACTTGCATCTGATGGTATCTTTTTGCCTAGCATCTTTCATCATCTGAATAGTTTGTTCCAGGTCTGCAATTAAATGGATAGGGGAAAAAGTGTCTCTTGTGACGGGTAGAGCGGATTTTCTTCCCATGGAGAGTACCCAACGACACTAAGTTTAAGTTTACAAACCAATCTTCATTTGGTTTTAAGCCATATTTTTCGGCGTTTTTGTTAATGTGGATTTTTAGTTTGTTGTTTAAATTGTCTCCGGTGGTAGTCACTGTGTTATTGTAGAAACATTTTTGGTGTTCTATTATTTTTTGAAAATCAGTTTCATCTATTTTGTTTTGTTGAATAAAATTCACAGACTCCCTGGGGAAGGTGCAAAATAGCACCGAAACGCGTAGGAGGAAGAAGGAAAACTCTGTTTTTGCCTTAATATCTAAAACGGCCGTAAAGCTCTACAACATACTTCATAATATAAAGTTTTTAATTTCCAAGATATCTTAAGCAAAGTTATTGCATATTCAATATATCTATAATCCTTTTCAAAATCTTTTGTTATGAAATTGGACGTGGACCATACCCGATTTCGCAAATTTTTTTCCGGAATATTGCCTGTATTAATATAAATATGTGTACTGAATTTTATTGTGCTATCTTGAGCGGTTTTTGATTTATGATTAATAATATTTCCAAATTTGACTTAATCAAAAGTGGGCGGTACCACGCCCCTTTTTAAAAATTTCTTCAAAAATGTATTTATTGCCTTAACGCTAAAGTGCACACCAATATTATCCTTATAGGTGTACTATGTACTGAATAATCACTCTTTGTATTTTCGAAAATATTATATATATAGAAAGTGGGCATGGCTTTTAACCGATTTTGCCTATTTTCAATAGCGCTCCGAGATAAGTGAACCTGCATACCAAATTTCATTGAGATATAGCAAGATTTACTCAAGTTATCGTTATTCACAGACGGACGGACGGACGGACATGGCTCAATCAATTTCTCTTTTCCTCCTGAACATTTTGATATATATAAGTCAATATCTACCTCGATTCGTTTATGCCGTTACATATTACCGTTAGGCGAATGAAGTTAATATACCTTGTGTGCGAAGCACTACTAGGTATAAAAATATCAAATATAATGGCAGAAAAAATACGCAAAATTTACATTTCATTCCCAGAATATTTTCTTTCGTATGTGCTTTTCTCTTCTTCTTCTTTAAATGGCCATCTAACCGCCCGAGCGATTTTGACCGTCCAACATAGCTCGCCAGTGGCCAACTGGCGCCAATTGGATACCCATCGCAGGTCGGTCTCCGCTTGGTCCTTATTTATTTTAATTTACAACTATTTTTATTTGAAATCATATTATTTCAATTTCCGTGTTCTATTTCATTGCGAGCTGTACATCATTAAGGATTTTACCTTATTTTAAACTAGCTGTATATCATTTCTATTTCACCTCTAAAGTCGAATGCACAAAATTTTTGGAAATGGGCGTGGCCCCGCCCCTTTATTGTGGATTATTCCAAAAAACTTTCCATGCCATAACTACCGTAAAAATTGATTTATTAAAGCGATATTTGCAGAAAGTGTTCAACATATAAAGCTAACTCTTTGCTGTAAAAATTAACAAACTTGGTTAACGGACACGACAACTTTTTAAAAATAGTTCTGAAAAATTTCTTTGTAAAATTAAAATCGCGATATTTCCATAATTTTATAAATTATATAAATAAGATTTTACACACATAATAAGCTTTTTAGCACAACTTAACAGTAAAAAATGTTGTAGATTTTGGTGAAGTAGGCGTGGCGCCGCCCACTTTTCAGCAAAAAAGGTCAGCTATTTTCAAAAGCGATTGTTTGAAATTTCAAGAAGGTATTTCAATGAAAGTTAGTGAGATGCTTCCCAATAGTATGTAGTATACTCCTGCCAAAAATTACGCAAATCGGATAGCAAACATGCAAAATATACGGACAAGTAGTTAGCACAAGAGGCAATAGCTTTTTTTTATTATTTTTTTTATTTTCATACCTTTCATGAACATGGGGAAAGCTATTTATATTTTGTTATTTAGTGATAGTTTAATTTACCACTTACAATATAAATGTTTTTATCGAAAACAATCAGTTTCCTTTATAACAAATTTTCAGGTATGTATTAAAATAGACCTGAGTAAATTAGGATACCAAAACAGATCACTACTAGGTATTTAATGTTCGGTTTCACCCGAACTAAGGCTTCCTTACTAGTTTGATTTTAAATTTATTTTACCGTTTAATAAAATATTGGCATATAAAGTCATTTGAAATAATATGAGTGACAATACCGAATGCATACATATGTGTACACATGCACAGTTGTCAAAATTTTACCTAGTCCCATGGGCTAGGGGAAATTGTGACATTCGTATTCACCACAATAAATGTCAAAATTTTCTCCCGGACTGTCAAAGCTTTGCTATTTTCAACCGATTGGCACACAGCCTCCGTCTCAAAAAAATAAAATCTCGTAGAGAGATGTGAATATACCTTACATAATTTCGTTTTTAAATTTTTGGGATCGGAATCATTTCAAAAGTTTTAGCGAAAAAAGTGACTTTACGTGGAGCAAGACTTGGTGTAATTAACAAAAGCGTACGAAATAAAATACATAGGGCCATTTCACAGTGCCGTGTTAACTTGCAGTTAACTATCGATTGACAATTTTATTTAAACTATTTTGATAAATATCTCTTGCCCAATATACAATAGATAACCTTATGAATTTTAACCCGAGGTCAACTAACCAATGTTGAGCGGTTAAACTCTAGTCAACTCAACTTGAAAGTTGAAAAGCTAGAGTTAACTGTGGAATGTAAGTTAACTCGCTACTGTGAAAATGGTATTCTATCAGCAACCTGAGGTATTACGAGTTTGCGGTTGATATTGTAACATTCAAGGTAATTGCGGATCAACGGTGTCTTTTTGTATCAAGTTCTATCAAACCTCCGATGTGTGAAGTGGGCTACCCAGCCCACTTTGATTTTTAAAGGTGTATATCTTTTTTCTTTTTGTTAAATTTTCAAAAATCGGCGGCAATATACCATGGTTTTGAAATAAGTCCCAATATTTGGGAGTTATTTCAAAATTAAGCAATAAGTCCCAAAAAACATGAAATAACTCCCAAATGAAATAAGTCCCAAAAAATTAAATAACTCCCAATCTTTCATATGTAATTTATTTAGTATTTCAAAATTCATCCATAAGCTTATACGTCCATTATATATGTACATATTTTTACATAAGTTGGTAATCGTTTATTTTTATTTTTATTTTTTTTTTTAATGTTTTAGTTAAGGTCCTTATTTTAGTTACATAAAAAATAGAAGAAAACAAATGTTCAACAATAGAAGAAACCAAATGTACAAGAAATTCAGAAATTTAGATGTAAAGAAAACACTTTTTCTATGCAAAAAAGCATTGGTACATTTTTACATTGATCAATAGTCACATTATTATGGTCAGCACTGGAGTAAACAGTAATGTATCATATATGACATTAAATGACAGTCTTATAGACAGCGGTGATGCAATAAAGCACGTGGGAGTAGACAGTACCGCTCTATGCTTAATTAAAAGGCGGTTTCACTGTGTTAGAGTGAAATAAAAGCTCACACGTACACAGTCGTTTACATCAGCTTTGCGCAAGCCCCCTTGTGTCCATCATGTAAAGTTTGTATGGAGCGCTGACAATTAGACTGACAGTACTGACGATCAGATATTGTTTCAAATGACGGTCAGTGTTCTTGTAGGGTTATTGATTATAGGCATAATTTTTACACCAATTGATCATATATGTAATACTTCTAGTAACGATGAATGCAGGGCGTCAAACACTACAGTACAGATATAATGTGAAAAAGGGAGATGAAATTTCAGGGGAGCCGTGAAATTTTTAGTTTGAAAGGAGAGACAACAACGGACAAAAACAGTACGTGAGAAAAAATTTACGAAGTTGATATTATTTCATAAATAGTAAGTCTAACTATTCTGCCGTCGCCAATTCTGACTTTCTAAATTATCCCTATGAGATACATGGGAACAATTTAATTAATTGTCCAACTATGTATATGCGCCAATGATGTTCTTATTTATCTGAAAACCTTGAAGGAATCTTTTAAATGCGGTCCTGATAGGATTCCTACATGCTTCTTAAAGAAGTGTGCTAACAATATTTACCAACCCCTTACCAATTCGTTTAATCTGCACTAAAGTGTGGTGTTTTTCAAAAAGCATGGAAATAGTCGTTTCTTCTACCGCTTCATAAAAGCGGAAGCAAGGCTTCTATAGAGAACTATCGTAGCATGGCAAAGCTATCTGCCATCCCAAAAGTGTTTGAATCTATTGCTACCAATCAGCTTACGAATCCTATCTCTACCTTGATTTCTGACTGTCAACACGGGTTCTGTAAGGGAAAGTCCACCGTTACAAACTTACTTGAATTTACAAATCATGTCTCAAATGGCTTTAGAAAAAATCTGCACACCGACGTTATTTATACTGATTTCAGCAAAGCTTTCGATAAAGTGTGTCAATCTTTACTTATTCATAAACTGGATCAGTTGGGTTTCCAGCCGGGTCTCATTCGCTGGATCTCTTCTTACCTTAGCGACAGAACACAAAAAGTAGTGTTTAAAAATTGAAAATCCGATAATATTTATGTCTCCTCAGGAGTTCCTCAAGGAAGCCATCTTGGCCCGATTCTGTTCTTATTGTTTATAAATGATATTTCTACACACCCAGAGAAAAAATCGTAATTTTTGGCCAACACGATTCATGTTAAATTCACACGATCTTTTTTTACACGCAAAGCAACAACAAATTTTCAAAATAACACGATGTGCGATTCTCAATTTTTATTTTTTAGACCTCATGTAACATGAATTGTGCTCTTAACACTATTTTACTGTTGAAGTAACATTGAAAAAGTGTTGGAAAAAGAACAACACCAACTATCCCGTTATGCATACATTATTTTTTCGCTAAATTTCAAGACGCGTACATTGTAATATTGCGAGCGATTAATAAGTGCTTTTTTGGTTTTACCAGTGTAAATTTTTGCATAATACATTAATCAAAGTTTATAATTAATGAAATGGAAACTGTATTGAGTGAAATTGAGGAAGAATCCAGTCAGATATTTATAGCTCTGCCCAGTAATGATCTGATATGCTCTGATGAAATTGAGACTTCTCTGCCACAGAGCGGCGTCGCAGTTGCTCCGGCTTGCGAAAACACGAATCTGAGGGACATAATTTGCGGAAAAATGGGTTTTGGCGAGGAAGTGTACCAAAGGATGATAGGTAAGATAACATAATTTAATTTTTGTGAATATGAGTATGTGCATATACTGATTAAATGGTAATACATTACTTGATGGGCCGACTGCTAATACGCCACGAAAAATGTCGGGAGAGGTATCGAAAGACGCGTCTTAGTCCAAGGGATTATAACCCAGGTGCGGAGAAAAAATTTTTAACCAGGTAAAAGTTATAGGCAAACAAAGTTGCAAATTTTCTGTCATTTTCGTTTGGTTGTTGTAATCATGAATATTAGGTGTTCAAATCATAAATATTGGGTGCAGAAGTGTGTTCTGCACAGAACGGTGTTGGAACGGCTAAGGAATACTTTTTTAAATCGTTGCCGAAGGTCGCCTACACAGAAAGGTGTTCTGCACATATGTAAATACCATGGATCGCGCTCTCCATTTGGAATCGGACTTGGGTAATTTTTTGGCTTTTCGCGTTTAACTTATAAACGGTTAAAAATATTACTTCTCCGCACCCGGATTATGATTCCTAGAACCAAAACACGTCTTTTGCCACTCCTCCCGACATTTTTCGAGGCGTATTAGCAGTCGGACCATAAAGTAAAGTATTAAGTTTGTGAAATGAATATAACATTGTAAAATCGTAAATTTTTCTGAAGACTGAACGTTGATTTTTGAAATCAATCTTATTTTTGTATTACTTATCTAATTTTTAACTTTAAATTTAATTAAATTTATTATTTTTATGTTATCGTTGAACTATTTTTATTAAAAAAATATTTCATATATATAGCACGCTATGTGCCTAAAATTTATCCAACTTTGATCATAAATTGATGCAATAACGCTAAGTCATAATTATTATTATTTGTATTCAAAAAAATATCTTTAATAAATATAATTACTTTAAAATTGACTTTTAAAAATATTAAAACAAGACTTTTATTTAAAATTAACAGTAATTCATGTTAATTTAACAGTAAGTATCGTGGTAAATACCGCATATAATCAACTTTATTTTCCTGTTAAATCAACACTTTGCATAGTGTTAAATCAACACTTTGAACCAGTGTTATATTAACCCTTTCTACAATATTTCATGTTAATTTAACCCTATCTATCGTGTTAAAAATCATGTAAAATTAACCAGGTTTTCTTGTTGAATCAACACGTTCCATACTGTTAATATAACACTTTAAGTTAGAGTTGAATTAACACTTTTATACTTCGTGTTGAAAAATTTTAACCACAAAAAGTGTTGAAATCGTGTTGATTTAACACGATTTTTTCTCTGGGTGCAGTAATAGAATTTTCGAAAATGTTAATGTCGCATCATTCGAAGATAGCAATAAGCTTCAATCAGATCTAAATACACTAGTTACTTGGTGCGATTTAAATTATATGCCGCTTAATCTAAAGAAATGTAAATACATGCGTTTTTCGAGAGGAATTTCAAAGCCAGCTTCCTATACAATTATCAATTATAGTCTTGAGCAAATGTATGATTTTGTTGACCTTGGGGTTACTATGGACTACAAACTTAGTTTTAACTGCCACATTAACGTAACAGTCAATAAAGCTAGAGGCGTTCTAGCGTTTGTTAAACGATGGTCTAAAGAATTTAGCGGCCCTTGTGTAACTAAAACTCTCTTTACTACATTGGTCAGACCGATACTTGAATACGGTTCTATAATTTGGAACCCACGTTACCAGGTCCACGTGGATCGCTTAGAATCAGTTCAAAAACAATTTTTACTATTTGCCTTAAGAGATCCTCACTGGGATCCCTTGTATAATTTGCCATCGTATACGAGTCGCTTAAAACTAATTAATTTTCACAGCCTTTCACAGGGAAATGCTTGGAATTGTTTTCATGATTAAATTACTAAATGGTTCAATCACAAGCCCGTTTCTTTTGAGCGAAGTGAACTTCAATGTACCTTCTCGTCCATCACGACATTTTAAACCACTTATCTTGAAACAGTGCCGAACTAATTTTGAATTAAATGAGCCTTTTCGTTGTTTGTGTCAAGATTTGGCGTGTTCCAGTTAAACACAAACCCAGACCTGTATAAAATTTTACATGTAAATGCAACAACAACGCTGTGATCTTGATATTTTTCTGGGTCAATTTCGAACCCGTAGTAGTAGATTTTTTTGTAGTAGATTTTTTGACAGCCAACCCTTATTTGCTTGGCAGCACAAACATGCATATGTATACACACTTATTTACACAAACAACTCTCATGCAGCTGACCCGCATCGTTCCTGTTAAATTATGACCGTGACCCGACCCAGGTCAGCAAACTGGAACGCAACTATTATAACTCTCATTCTGGTACGTTTGATATTTCAGACTCACTATGCAGCATAAAAAGTAAATTCCTAAATACACAGCAACAATTTGCTTTCATATCCTTTGATTCTTATCTTTATTCTTTACAATAATTATTCGCTGTCAACTAATTATTTATTAATTGTGTCATCTATTTTTTATCTACCTCACTTAGCTGATGAGATTTTCTCTGTAGCTGAGCAGTTTTGGATCTCGACGATTAACAAACCAAAGCCTTTCAAAGACTCGGCACGAAAGAACAATCCGCGCGTCATGCCGATGAGTCCCTCGCGCCGGTCTGGAGGGCAAAATTACAGCGGAGTTACTTGTGAGTGTTTCCATGGCAGGTGAGAAAAATAACAATGAAAACTTTCAATACGTTTGATGTGACATAAACATAAAGAATAGACGATTTACACATACATATATACTCTTAGGGAATAAATTAATACAAATTCGCAGCTTAATGAAGACTTTACTGTTAATTTGAACAATACTTGTGATATTTGAAGTTAGAGGACAGCCCTACTTCTTAATATGATTCATTTTCAAGAATTCAGCATGGTGTTGGAAAAGGAGGGGATTTTCGCCGGAAAGTATTAGACAATTTGCACTTTGGGCTTTGGAGGGAGTCCGCGGCATGTTACGTAATTAACAAGATACTTGCCTTCAGTAAAATTTACTGGTAGATTTAGAAAGCTTATCTTCTTCTTTAAATGGCCATCTAACCGACTGAGCGATTTTGACCGTCCAACATAGCTCGCCAGTCATTTCTTCGTTGCGCCAATTGGAGACCCCGCGAGATCGCAGGTCGGTATACAATTGGCCCTTCTATCGGAGTGGTGGTCTTCCTCTTCCTCTGCTTCCATCGGCGGGTGCCGATAAGTATACCTTCTGGGCTGGAGCGTCTTCGTTCAGAAGTGGTGTGGCTGCCAAGGCGGGAATGCGCTGACTCTTTGCTTGATGACAGTATGTACTTCGTTTTTCCCGTTCACCACCAAACCCATTTTTTCCGCTTCTTTTTCTAGTTTGGAGTAGGCAGAGGTTACGGTGCAGTTGTTAAGGGCGATAATGTCAATGTCGTCAGCATATGCTAACAGTTGCATGCTTTTATAGAATATTGTTCCAGCGCGGTTAAGTTCTGCAGATTGTATTATTTTCTCCAACATCAAATTAAAGAAATCGCACGATAGGGGGTCACCTTGTCTGAAACCTAGCTTAGTTTCAAACGTCTCGGAGAGGTTCTTCCCAATTCTGACTGAGCTGGTGGTGTTGCTCAATGTCATTTTGCATAGCCGTATAAGTTTTGCGGGGAAACCAAATTCCTTTTCGTGCTATCGAAATCGGCTTTAAAATCAACAAAGAGGTGATGTGTGTCGATTCTTTTCTCACGGGTTTTCTTCAGGATTTGGCGTATTGTAAAAATCTGGTCGTTGGTAGATTTTCCAGGTCTGAAGGCACACTGATAAGTTCCAATCAGTCTGTTCACATCAGACTTCAATCGTTCACACAATACGCTTGACAAGACCTTATATGCGATATTCAAAAGGCTGATTCCGCGATAGTTGGTGCAGTTTGCAGGATCACCTTTCTTGTGGATTGGGCAGAGAACACTTAGATTCCAATCTTCGGGCATGCATTCATCAGACCATATTCTGCACAGAAGCTGGTGCATACGCCTTACCAGCTCCTCGCCGCCATGCTTGAATAGCTCAGCAGGCAAACCATCAGCGCCAGCTGCTTTATTGTTTTTTAACCGGGATATTGCTATTCGCACCTCATTATAGTCGGATTCTGGGACGTCAATTTCGTCGTCTTCGATTGTTAGTTCGGGTTCGAGCTCTTCTCTGGTTTCTTGCTCATTTTCTACATTTAAAAGGGCAGAGAAGTGATCCCTCCATATCTCTAGTCTTCTCTGAACATCAGTCACCAGGTCGCCGTTCTCGTTCTTAAAGGAATTTGCCCCGGGTTTGAAACCTTCCCTCATTCGCCGAATTTTTTGATAGAATTTTCGGGCATTATTCCCATTGGCTAGCATCTCAAGCTTATTGATTTCACACTTTTCTGCCTCTCTTTTTTTTGGCCGGAAAAGTCGCCTCGCCTCGTTGTTGCATTCGATCTTAGCGTTGCCTTGTAGGCTTCGTTATTTCTTTACGTTGCAGCTCGGCACTCTTCATCATCGTACCAGTTGTTTCTTCTCGTTCGCCGGAGTCCAATTACTTCTTCGGCTGCGGTACGGAGTGCTCCTGTGATGTGCTCCCACTGCTCATGCATTCCACTGTGTTGAATTGTGATCTCAGAGAGCAGGTGTGAGCGGCGGTCTGTTGCGATTGCCTCCAGCTTTCATTGCGTTTTCTGTTGCACCTGTTTTGTCGTACAGAGGCGGGTACGAATCTTAGCTCTACTAGGTAGGGATCGGAGTCGATGTTTGGTCCTCTTATTGTGCGAACATCCAAAACGATAGAAGCGTCTACCACAATGCGGTCGATCTGGTTTCGCGTTTTTCGATCGGGGGACAGCCATGTGGCTTGATGGATCTTTTTGTGCATAGGTGGCCTAGCCAGGCCATATAAAACAACTAAAGTATAAAAAAAATTTAACACAACGGAGGGTTTTAAGGAGTCAAAAGTGCATCTAGTGGTTAATTTTCGAAAGATAAATACAACAGCAAATTCAAAACTTTAAGACAAGTTAGTGTTAAGTGGCTATCTATGTATGTAATTTTAAAAAATTAGAGGGAAGCTTTATTGCGACATATGCAGAAAATACCTCAAAACCAAAAATATTTCATAAATGGCACAATGTGAAACGGAACTCCGGTTAATCGACGAGAGGGAACAAGACGATGAGAGGCGCGATCCTTCTTTCCGAGGCAAGCCTTTAAACTATGGTATTAGTAGGTCCATGTATTTGTATGAATTTGTGATCCTTGCAGAATTATAGTCCAAAGTCAAAATTCGTTTGTCTGACGGACGGTGACGGTTGGCGTACGTGAGCAAATTTGCGATTTTTTATGAACGTTGGGCTTACGTAGAAATCAGCTGTTTTGCTTTATTTACTTTTGTTTACATTCAATACAGTGTTACCATTCCTCAATTTGCATGTATGCTTACCCAAACCTCTACATTTGTATATGTAATTTTTCATTTTGTAAAATGTCGAAAATAATATTAAATAACTACATATAGTATATTTATTTATAAACTTTAACATAAGTCAAAATTTTTGAGATATTTCGACAATATTTAAAACTTTGTTGGGTATTTTTGTAAAATAATTGCACACGGCCCAAACTCAACCAAATAGTTGAATAGGCAACACTGTGTGGCTAAGAGCGATCAGCTGACACCTTTCTTACGTAAAAATCAGAAATTTTTTGGTTTTGACGTAGCGACGTGCATAAAACGTATGTACGTCACAAACGTCGGGCAAAAATCGCTTACACGCTATTCTCATAAGGTAGATCGTGTCAGCTGACAAGTCGTCCGTTTTTCCGTCGTTGGCTGTTTGCAGCTTTATTTCTACGCTCCGTTCTACGTATACGAAAAAATTGAACTCGGCGAGTGTTCGTTTACACGGCATTCTCATAAGGCAGGTCGTGTCAGCTGACACGTACTAGGTGCTTGCGTCGGTGGGTAACTGGACTATCAAGCGCAAGCCCCCATAAAACCAGCTCTGTGAAGTTGGCACCTCCAAGTGGGAGTAAATAAAAAAACGGCATACCATTCGTTTGTCCATCGTTTGTCCACGTTTGTCCAGGAAACATTTTTTTTTTGTCCACCCTTGGTTCAAAAGTTATTTTAAAACCAAGTTTTTTCTAAAAAAAATTTTTTTTTTTTTTCTTAAAATTGGCTAAATCATTTGTCCATCGTTTGTCCACGTTTGACCACCAAACCTGTCCAGCCGTTTTTCAAAACCCGGTACATCTTTCCACCCTTATTCGCAATGCTCTAGACTCTAGGCTCTGGAGAAATCTTTTCCCAATCGTCCTTCGAAAGAACTATATTTGTAAAGAGCGGAAGGTATTCAAAAGGTTTGTCTTTAGGAATATCACATGGAATATATTCTGAATTATTTGATGAATGGGTGGTAACTTCATTTGAATCTTCAATAATCGGAATATTGAAATATTTCTTTACTTTAGTTAGCAAATTCCAACGATTGCATCTTACATAAGCGTTAATTGATTCCGATAGCATTGGTTTCTCAAAGCAAGAAGAAATATCCAACGGCGACAATCCAAGTGGCAAAATGCACTTCAAATAAAGTTTATTTGAGACCCCACATACAAATTCTGAAAACAAACTTTTGATGATACTTGTGATAATTTGATATTTGACTACACAATTAGGGTATTTACGCCCTCGCACAATGTGAGTTTTTATTATTTTGCATCACCAAGTTAGAACTTGTTGAAAAATTTCCCGGATTTCTAGAATATTTTTTTATACAGGCTTGTTCAAAATTTTCTTCCATACACAATTAAATTTTGTTCATACGTTGTATGGAAGAACAAACTCAACACCGTTGACGAAAAAAATTTAAAAAAATCAGAGAAACTTTTCAACCAGTTTTTACTTGAACATTATTATAACATACATAGAACATTGCTGAAAAAAAATTGTATAGTTAATAAAATAATTCAGATGATGGCAAACCAATTGAATTACACAGTGTTACAAAAAAGAAAAAAATTTAAAACCCTGGGAAGTGATACCATTTGTCTTGTAGGTCTTGAAATTCTAAGAACTACTGCATATAAGATTTTTCGCGTACAGCTCCAAATCGTGAGTTACGGGTAAAAAACCGGTTTTTTTTACCTTTTGACACTTTTGAGCTCATAACTAGTTTGACTGTTAACTGATTTGGATTTTCTCTCCAGATCTTATAAGAAGAGATTTTGACCTTTCCAATGATATATATAATGACTGGGAAAACATAAGCCAACTGTCAGAATTTCTCCAACCAACAAATATTTTTTAACCTTTTTTCGGGTTTCGTCAACTTTGGTGCTGTCTGTATGCACTAAATTATTTAAAGACTATACCAACCGTGAACTACATCTAAAGTGGAATTTAATTGTGAGTGTAATGAGTGTTAATTTTTTTATATACGTTGAAAACTGCCTTAGGTATTTAAATTTTCTTGAAAGTAAAGTGAAAAAAAGTACTTTTATTTTTTCAAAATTACTCAAAAATATTTACTTGGCCTTTTGTTGTCTCAGTTTACAAACACACTTTGCAGACTAATATCGCTTTAACTTATGTACATAAGTACCATTCGATTTTAAACCTTTTGCCAGTTTTGGATAGACAAAACTTCATCCTTTAAAATGACGTATGCATTAATTAGCATTTCTTTGGACATAAGTGAGCATTTACCCAACAAACAACATTTTTTAATTTTTGTTTTATGTTTTTCTTTACTGCTCCGCAAGTTTGGGTATAACTAACACACATGTTTACATATTGTGATAAAACTACCACTAAGATTAAACATAGAGTAATTGACTGTTTAAATACATTAAAGTGTCGTAGAAAAATGTATGGATCTTAAGCAGTAAAATGTTTGCTTGAACGTTTTTTTCTTATATCGACGTCATCAGTTTCTCGCAGCAATATTCTGAAACCAAGTTTATTTTATTTTTTTCCTTCAAATCGTGTTTCCATCAGAGCAATTTCTTGATGGAAGTGTTCACCCTGTTCATCACTGAACTGACCTAGATTTTCTGGGAAAAAGGTCAAATGCGAATGCAGAAAATGAACCTTTATGGACATGTTGCAACCCATTTCAGCATACGCATCCAAAAATTCTTTAACTATTTCTTCATAGTTTTCGCTTCTATGATTTCCCAAAAAATTGCTGCATAATTCTTTAAAACTCTTCCAAGCACGTTTTTCGACTGAGCTTAGCTTGTTCATATACTCTAGATCCTTCATAACTTTTGAAATTTGTGGTCCAATGAAGACGCCTTTAATGAATAAAAAGGGATAAATGCTTTAAAAAGGGCAAGATGTTGGGACGCACAAATTATTACCTGCTTTTATTTTAGCCTCACTCAATCTCGGGAATACTGCCAAAAGGTTTAAAATCGAATAGTACTTACATAAGTTAAAGCCATATTAGTCTGCAAAGTGTGTTTGTAAACTGAGACAACAAAAGGCCAAGTAAATATTTCTGAGTAATTTTTAAAAAATAAAAGTACTTTTTTTCACTTTACTTTCAAGAAAATTTAAATACCTAAGGCAGTTTTCAACGTATATAAAAAAATTAACACTCATTACACTCACAATTAAATTCCACTTTAGATGTAGTTCACGGTTGGTATAGTCTTTAAATAATTTAGTGCATACAGACAGCACCAAAGTTGACGAAACCCGAAAAAAGGTTAAAAAATATTTGTTGGTTGGAGAAATTCTGACAGTTGGCTTATGTTTTCCCAGTCAATATATATATCATTGGAAAGGTCAAAATCTCTTCTTATAAGATCTGGAGAGAAAATCCAAATCAGTTAACAGTCAAACTAGTTATGAGCTCAAAAGTGTCAAAAGGTAAAAAAAACGGTTTTTTACCCGTAACTCACGATTTGGAGCTGTACGCGAAAAATCTTATATGCAGTAGTTCTTAGAATTTCAAGACCTACAAGAAAAATGGTATCACTTCCCAGGGTTTTTTTTCGTGTCACACAGTGTTATTTTCAGTGGTAACATTTAGGTGGATAAGATTGTAACGATGCAGTTTCAGAGAATTTAATTCATGTTTAATAATTTTTGGGTACAGTTCCAGAAGACGATTCAATGACTAATTTTCATCAACATTTTTTAAAAAAAAATTTTCTTTTTTAAATAACTTTTGAACAAAGGGTGGACAAAGGAAAATTTTTCCTGGACAAACGATGGACAAACGATTTAGCCATATTAAAGAAAATATAATATTTTTTTTTCTATTTTAGAAAAATTTGTTTTTTAAATAATTTTTGAACGAAGGGTGAACAAAAACAAAAATTTTTCCTGGACAACCATGGACAAAGGACGGACAAACGATTTAACCAATTAAAAGAAAAAAATATTTTTTTAACTTTTTAGAAAAACTTGTTTTTGAAATAACTTTTGAACAAAGGGTGGACAAACAAAAATTTTTCCTGGACAAACGATGGGCAAACGATTTAGCCAATTAAAAGAAAAAAATATTTTTTTAACTTTTTAGAAAAACTTTTTTTTGAAATATCTTTTGAACCAAGGGTGGACAAAAAAAAATGTTTCCTGGACAAACGTGGACAAACGATGGACAAACGAACGATGTGCCATTTTTATAACTTCACACCAATTTTTTTTTTTTTTTTCGAAATAACTTTTGAACGAAGGGTGGACAAACGAAAATTTTTCCTGGACAAACATGGACAAACGGTGGACAAACGAACGACGTGCCATTTTTATGATTTTTCAAATTTGGAGGTGCCAACTTCACACCGATTTTTTTTTTTTTCGAAATAACTTTTGAACGAAGGGTGGACAAACGAAAATTTTTCCTGGACAAACGATTTAGCCAATTAAAAGAAAAAAAATATTTTTTTTTTTCTTTTTTAGAAAAAACTTTTTTTTTGAAATAACTTTTGAACCAAGAATGGACAAAAAAAAATGTTTCCTGGACAAACGTGGACAAACGATGGACAAACGAACGACGTGCCATTTTTATAATTTTTCAAATTTGGAGGTGCCAACTTCACACCGAATTTTTTTTTTCTTTCGAAATAACTTTTGAACGAAGGGTGGACAAACGAAAATTTTTCCTGGACAAACGGTGGACAAACGAACGACGTGCCATTTTTATGATTTTTCAAATTTGGAGGTGCCAACTTCACAGAGCTCATAAAACCTTACAAAAAGTAACATGTAACGAAGCCAATAACATTACAGAAGGGATAAAATTAGTATTAACTAAATCAATTAATAACAAACATAAACAAATTGAAATTTTGAGTACAGTTCTTCGTAATATTAAAAACAAATTCAACATATCCTTTCGCATGGCCCGCATATTGCACTTCTATGCAAAAAAACGAGTACAAGGGTAAGATAATAACACAGGCTGATAAGAAATTTTACCATAAACCAGACCATACTTTCCTAAAGGTTTTCGATGCTCTGAATTCTTTATCACGTCAGGATTTTGAGATATTCTAATCTAAATGTGCAAAAACACCGTTTTTGCCTATTTTTGAGGTTATATATAAACGACAGATTTTTTGAAGAAAGAAGTCTTTCCTTTACGAAAGGAGTTGAGTTTGCTCAAATATCTTTTTCTTCGCTAAGATAGAGCAATTTAAAGTTTATAAATGTGTTCTACTGCATCATACCTATGTATGTACCTTATTTTAGTTAAAAACAATAACTAAGAACAAAAAACGGATGATCAATATCAAAAAAACAAAAAAAAAGGGATTATGTTTCATTTCTAGGTCGGAGCTTGTGGAATTATTATTAATAACAAAAGGGAACAGACAAAATGGGGTATGCTAAAATAAAATAAAGCGATTACAACTGTACGGTTAGGCCGCCGGTCGTTCACTGGGAATTGCTGATATACCCCAAAAATTTCCCATGCCTTCGTTATTAAAGCCATTTTGGAGGCGTTTTACAAGCTATAGATAGTAATATTCTCTTACAGTATTCTTTGCAACAGATCAATTACTCCCCGGAGCGATGCTACAACCACTTTTTCAAATTTAAAAATTTTGCTGTAAGGATCCTAATATAATTCCAAATACAAAAAAGATATTTACCTACAATCAAATCATCTCCGTTCCAAGGGTGCCAATCAAAATCTGTATGCAATTTTCGCTTTGAACACACCACAAGATAAACCTCACAAGAAGTCCAATTATAAACTACAATGTCTCCGCTAGTATCTCCACTCGCAAGGTATTTCATATTCGGCGATAACTTTATTCTTTCGATGGGCATTTTATGACGCCGTACTTTTCTCATAACTTTTAAGTCTGGCACAGAAAGAACATATAAACACCCCAGTCCAGTTCCGCATATAATTTGTGTGCCAGTGTTCGTCCAGACTATGCTATGCAAGTCACCATGATCTGAAGAAAAAACTTTTCCATTTGCCACCAAAAACTTAGTCGAGAAACCAACTTTCCACAATTCTAAAACTTTTAAAAAGAATAATAGTTGTCTTAACATTGAATATGAAAACATGTTCAATGCAATATTTTAGCGAGATACATATGTACATATAAAAAATCTTTTCATTTTGATACCAGTTTGTTAACAAAACTTGTTTGTGGTTAACGAAACTTCTATTTCTAATAATTTTTCAGTAGGCACACAAATTAAGTGAACTAGCTCTGTACTAGTTCGTTATAAATTTAAAGTTCTATTTTAGTAAGGGTTTTAAACTTTCTACATGAAAAGGATACACAACATTTGTAAAAGCTTTTCAAATCATCATACCTGGATATTCCATGATTTTACATCCAATAGCGAGAATGTTTCCATCTGGAGAATAAGCCAAGGATTTTAAGCTCTTGACATTAAATAACATTGTAACATCATCGGTTCGTTTCCATACGATGACATCTTGTCCAAAAGATGCCACGATTTGGTCGTTTAGTGACCAGTCCACCATATTAGGATCTAATTCAAGAGATGTATTGAAATATAATAATTATAATTTAGACACCGTAAGCATAAAATTGTATGGAACGATTGTGGTTGTTATATTTTAAATTTCCCTTCGTCTTCAGAAAATGATTTAGAATTTATAGAACCCTGGATCCCTAGATTTTAACTAAACTTTTTCTAACTAACACTTGGCTCACATCCCAGTGTACGAAAATGAGAAGTTAGTAACTTCGAAACACGTCATCGAATACCATCGCTGTGCAAATCGTTGTTATACAATAATACAATTAAGAAAGTCTGCTTCTTCACCAACTAAGAAAGTCTACATCTTCATTAATTTATTTATTAGTCGTTACAAATACGTTGTAAATAACGTAACTTACTTTTTCCTATAATTGTAGGTATGTGAACATTTCAGTGCGCAAAAGCCGCATCTGATTAAACTTGCTTCAAATTTGGTACGATATTGTGCGAGCTGAGTTTCCGTCTGCACGGACATGGTGAGGTAACTGGACTAGGGTTAGCTTGCGGACTTCGAGAGAGTCATAATTTCAATTTATAGATAAACAAACAAGTTTAATCAACTTTTCCACCTAAATTATAGCTGTCCGGATAATAGAACCATACCCTTCAAACAATCTGTCCTTCGAGGTTATAAAGTCAAACCAAACGAGCATCAAGCTATCGGTAGGTTAGGAGAGCTGTGGAACTCTTATTAGTCCGCGCCTTAATCAGGCTTAGCCGTTTCTCGTGCAATCTATAAAAACATGACTTTTCAATCTTCCCGTTTCAGGGATAAAAGCAATTCGTTATACATACAAACATAAGAAAAACGTTAAGAAACTCAAGAAGAAATGAAGATTTTTCAAGGATGCTGTTTTATATTATTATCTAATCTTTAGATTCTAAAGAAATTATAGTTATATGTATTTGTGTTGCTTAATATGGCATTAAGGCTTACTCAAAGTACTTCAGAAATTTTCAAGGAATCAAGATGTATCTACTAAAGATACACTCTTTTGTATTTTACATTGTAAAATAAAAATATCATGGTCCTCTTTATTAATTATACTAATTATTTATTAAATAAACATGACTTGATTATGAACACAATTAGGAAGTGCGTCGAATATACTGGTGCCATTATTAAGTACAGTGCAAAGTTCCACCATAACACTTATCCACTTTATTGATTGCCTGCTAAGTACAGCGTGTAAAATAATAGCTCTTGCATAAATTTGTTTAATAACTGCGTTAATAGATTTATTATAATTCATTAGTCTATATTTTACAAATATACATTTTATATATATCTAAATTTAGTCATCCATTTCAATCCTTTCTCCCTTGATTTTTTGCACATTTCGTAAAGGTTTAGAAAATTTTCGCAAGCGGAACGGACGACTTCATTTGGAATTTCGTGCCATATTTTTGTCAAAGTAATTTTAAAACTGTCCTGTAAGTCATTTAAGTTAGGTTCCTTAGTTTGCTCATCATATAACCCCAATTCCACTGATATAAAACTGGGAAAATTTTCCCGACACCAAGTTTGCACAGTTGTGCAGGCGTAAAATCTTACTGAAAGCAGATTGATCTTCTTCACAAACATCTCCATTGCGTGCGGCTTAAAATGGTCTATTAAAACATTAATCAAATAATGAGCTGTATTTATTTTGACGCCTCTAAGAATAACTAGTAAGGAAGTCTAAGTTCGGGTGTAACCGAACATTATATACCTAGTAGTGATCTGTTTTGGTATCCTAATTTACTCAGGTCTATTTTAATACATACCTGAAAATTTGTTATAAAAGCAACTGATTGTTTTCGATAAAAACATTTCTATTGTAAGTGGTAAATTAAACTATCACTAAATAACAAAATACAAATAGCTTTCCCCATGTTCATTAAAGGTATGAAATTAAAAAAAATTAATAACTAGTAAGGAAGTCTAAGTTCGGGTGTAACCGAACATTAAATACCTAATAGTGATCTGTTTTGGTATCCCAATTTACTCAGGTCTATTTTAATAACTGAAAAGTTCTTATAAAGGCAACTGATTGTTTTCGATTAAAAACACTTATGTTGTGAGTGGTAAACTAAATTACCACTAGATAATAAAATATAAATAGCTTTCCCCATGTCCATGAAGGTATGAAAATAAAAAAAAAATTAATAAAAACAAGTAAGGAAGTCTAAGTTCGGGTGAACCGAACATTAAATACCCAGCGTTAGTTTTCAGAAAAAGGGGGCGTGGTTTTCATCCGATTTCACCCATTTTAAAAACCAATCTATGCCGAGCCTAAACAATAGCGAATTTGGTGGGCGCGGCCACGCTCCTTGCTTATAAAGCTTTAACCGCTTACATGAGCCAAAAGTACTGAATCGATCTTTTCAAGGGTTATACCATGTCCTATATATAACTTTGGAAAAGAAGGCGTGCCATGCCCATAACTTTTAACGTATTTTGTGAAATTTTTCGATGCACGGATATATGTGTCCATTAATCAATATTTACATAATTTTAAAAAAGTGGGTGGTGGCACGCCCACGGATTTTATTATGTTGTTTGTCCCTATTGAAGATCAGTTTTCATTGCAGATCTTTATGATACTTTCACAGTGGCTTGTTAATAGTGAAATGTTGATATTTTGTTTATTCACTTGTGGGCGGTGCCACGCCCATTTTCCAAAATATTACCAAAAAACCTTTAAACATCACTAATAACATCATCAGGTGAATGAGTGTACTAAATTTTAGCATTATATCTTTATCAGTTAAACAGATATTGCATATTCCGGTTTCCTAACTCTCGTTTAGAGAACTTTAGTCCAAAAAGGGGCGTGGTCGTTCACCGATTTTTCTTATTTTCTGTGGTAGTACTCTACATAAACATAACATGCCTGGAACCTAGTTTCGTAAACCTATCTCACACCGTTCTGAAGTTATTAGCAGTCGAATTTGAAAATTGCTTGACTCATAAGTGGGCGGTGCCACGCCCACTTTCCAAAATTTTGCAAAAATAATGCAAAGAATATGAAAATTGATGTATGTACAAAATTATATTATTATAGCGGTATCAGTTAATTAGATATGGACTTTTCAATATTTCCACCTCCTTTCAATATAACTTTTATAAAAAAGTAGGCGTGGTCGCCAAGCGATTTCGTTTATTTTCTATATCTGAATTTAACACAACAATAGTATGCCCTCTACAAAATTTCGTTATACTAGCATAAACAGTTCTCAAGTTATTAGCAGTCAAAATTTTAAAATTTCTTCAAATATATGGGGGCGGTGCCACGTCCCTTTTCAAAAAATTTGGTAAAATCCGCCTTAGAACATATAAATCAATACATATTGCAAATTTTATCATTGTAGCTGCTTCTGATATTGAATTAACCCGTTTTATACGTTTTTCGAAATTTTCGATATCGAAAAAGGGGGCGTGGTTATCATCCGATTTCGCCCATTTTCAATAGCAACCTACCTTGGCCAGAAAGTAACCTGTATGCAAAATTTCATGCAAATATCTCAATTTTTACTCAAGTTATCGTGTACACGGACGGACAGACGGACAGACGGACGGACATGCCTTAATCAATTCCTCTTTTCAACCTAAGAACTTTCATATATGGAACTGTATATCTAACTCGATTATTTTGTGCCGTTACATAGTACCGTTATGTGGACAAAATTAATATACCCTTGTACCAGTACTAGTACGCTGGGTATAAAAAGGCAATAGGGTGTTAACTACTGCCCGTAAATCTTGCTTGTTTGTTATTCGATTTGCGCAATTTTTGGCATACCATTGGGAAGCATCTCACTAACTTTCATGAAAATACCTTTTTGAAATTTCAAGCAATCGCTTTTGAAAACAGCAGGCCTTTTTTTTGCTGAAAAGTGGGCGGCGCCACGCCTACTTCAACAAAATCCGCAAGAATTTTTTATAGCTTAGTTTTTCTTAAAAAGCCTATTATGTGTGTAAAATCTTATTTATATAACTTATACGATTATGAAAATATCGCGATTTTAATTTTACAAAAACATTTTTCAGAATTGTGTTCAAAAAGAGGGCGTGTCCGTTATCCAATTTTGTTTATTTCTACAACAAAGAGTTAGTTTTATATGTTGAACACTTTATCCAAATATCGTTTCAATAAATAAATTTTTACCGGAGTTATGGCAAGAAAATTTTTGTGGAATAATCCACCATAAAGGGGCGGGGCCACGCCCATTTTTCAAAAAATTTGTGCATTCGACTTATTTGCATATTCGATATACATATCTATGATCCTTTTCAAAATCTTTCGTATAAAATTGGGCGTGGACCTTACCCGATTTCGCAAATTTCATAATGCTATCTTAAGCGGTTTTTGATTTATGATTAAAAATATTTCCAAATTTGACTTAATCAAATGTGGGCGGTGCCACTCCCCTTTTTTAAAAATTTCTTCAAAAATTTATTTGTTGCCTTAACGCTAAAGTACGCACCAAAGGTGCAGTGAAATAACGCCCAAGGAAATAACGCCCATGGGCGTTATTTCCCACTCAAAAGGGAAAATACGCCCATGGGCCTTATTTCCTTTTTAAAAAGGAAATAAAGCCCATGGGTGTTATCACCTTTTGCTGATGGGTGTTATTTCCTTTTTCGAAGAGAAATAAAGCCCGCGGACGTTAAAAACGAATTAAAACAAGCTGATTCAAGAATTAAGTATATGGTTTTCTTTATTTCAATAAAATTATTTGTTATGTTTTTATAAGGCGGGGTGCAATATCGCCTTGTGAAATAAGCCCTTTAAGGCCTTTTTACACTATTGAAAATGAAATAAGGCCTTTATTTCAAAAAAGGCTTTATTACACTTCGAAAGAGAAATAAAGTCTTAAAGGCCTTATTGCTCTTTCATTTTTTTTAATGAAACAATAATATTCTAATTCTTTTTGTATTTTATTGAATAGTTACACACAAATTTCACGTTAACCAAAGTGGGAAACTTGGCACGCGGAAGGACATCACCGTGGCGGTAGCCACGGCTATGGCACACACCCGGAGTTGGAATGGCGTAGCCCAATCGTGGATCGGGCCTCCGTAACTATAATCCGAAGGGGGGAAAGCAATATTTTGTTTCTGTGAAAAGTTATTAGTGAAAAACCGAAAATTGACCCGGGTCAGATCCCCAATTAGGGGCCCCATCCATGTTTTTTATGTGCAGGACACCTTTCCACGTAGGCGGCCTTTGGCCGCGCTTTAAAAAATAACCTTGGGCTACGCCATTCCAACTCCGGGTGTGTGCCATAGCCGTGGCTACCGCCAGTAAATATCTAATAATTACCTGTAAATACACAATTACTTATATTTTTACATATTACGCTTTTCGCCGCTGTATTATTGTTTTTATAAAATTTTTGTTTACAATTACGGGACTTCATTTATTTATGTACACTCTTTGTTTAAATTGTCGCTGTTTCTAAACCTATTTTGTTTTCACAATTTTAGTCTTTAAAGCACTGCTTAAAACGTAAGTTGTGCCAATTAGTTATGTTAAATATGTTTACATGTTGTTTATATGTTAAAATGAGTTTTGTATGTCAAAAATGTTATACGTTAATTTATCAGCGTTTTTTTGTATTGTTTTTTGCAGTCCTGATGATGACCTTAGATTAAGGTCGAAATATCGAAAAATAAATAGTAACACAAAAACTAAGTGTTTTATTTACAAAAAGGCCTTAAGCTCAAAAATTAGATACCTGTTTACATATTACATATTTATACTTTTATTTATTTGAAAATTTTAAACCATTCATTGGTTTACACAATTTTTAAAACTTTTTGGTAATAAATTTCAAAGCTTTCAATTATCTACAAAAATTCTAAATTTTTTGCGGTTTAGTTTTAAAACTTAACTGGGATAAACAAAAATACAACAAAAGTCGTATACACAGCGAATATGTGTACTTTTCTGATAAAATTTATGAGAGCGCCGTAGCTCAGTAGGTAGAGCATTGCGCACTGATTTGGGGCACGTCGGTTCGAGTGCTAACATTTTTTAAAAAATTGTTAACAACATTTTCCGTTTAAAATTTAAATAATTTTTATTACGCGCATTTCTATGACAACCGGCGTAGATTTTAATTCTAAACCAAATTTGGTTTGGTCATACACCTACACCAGGATGTCTGCGTTCAAAGAGTTTTTTTTTGGAATTTCCTGTAAAATTAACTTCTTTAGACTAATTTCATTATTTTTGAATGAAAGTATGTGTAAAAACACAATAAAAATACTGCAACTCAAAATTAAGAACTTTGTGGAAAATTCATAAAAATTCAAGAAATCTCCAAAAATGTTCATCAAAATTTCTAATTTTTTAATAAATTTTTTTAGATTTTTTTCGAGTATGCCCGTTCAGTTGTAGTGAACAAAGATAAAAATCTTAAGCTGCTAGAAGAATTACTCGATTTTTCGCAAGAGCATTTTCTTCAATATAAAAATATTTCGGTTTGCGCTGTTCAAAATAAATCCAAAAACTCATATAAAATGGCACCTATAAAACGCTTAAGAAATTTCTTGTGTCAGAATCTCTTCTACTTTTCTACTGCTAATTTCTGGAAAATTTTTACAAAAAAGCGACTTGCGCAACTCTGGCTTTGGCAAGAAACAAATAGTTGTCGCTTTATTTCTTGAAGAAAAACTGAAGTTTCGGAAAAATAAAAACCAAAAATATAATAAATTAACCATATATGTAATACTTCTATATTGCGGGTGGGATAGGCTCGTAATGTGTTTTGAAAACGAAACCAAAACGAGACAGACTACATCAATTTTTGAGCTTGTAGTAGTATAAATGTAAACTTGTAAATTGTCAAATAGACTGAAAATTCAAATAATTACAGGGGCGGTTCAAGTACAAAAGGAGCCAAGAAAACCGCAAACTAAATGAAAGTGGCCTATGAGAACATTTGAGAAGCTCTGCATGTTTGGGTGATCTGGTTTGGAAAATGTGTTTATTAGCTTTTTAAAAAATTGGAATATACAGATGTACTTACGCATGAAGATGTTCTTCTTTATCTGTATTTTTTTTGCACACAAAGCATAGCCTCACCATCATATATTTTGGTTTATAAATATTTTTTGCTTTTAACAAATTTTTAAATAATTTCTTCAACATGTAAATATAAACGATTTTTCTATGAAGGCTTGATCCGCCCATGTATTTTTTAAAGTGAAGTTGTCATTTTAGGTACATTCCATTATCGGATCTCTCTTTCTATTTTTTATATTTCTGCACTCTGATATGGGGGAATGTACTATGTGCTTTCCAGCAATATAGGAGTATTACATATATGAAATTAACATTGAAATTTATTAGAGGTACCAAGGACTTACGTGCACAGTTAAACCGAATCGAATAAGAAGACACTAGACTTCAACTTAAGTCTACAAAGGTTTATTGGACAATGATCAGCAAATATAAAGTTACAAAGTATGATGACATATTTGCTTATCTATAAGCTCAACTCAAGAATGACATTATAAAGATAATAAGCACTAGTGGCGAATATATCATGTTGCCTAACAATCTTAACTACCAAATAAAAAGCGGCAAATTGCAATTATTCAACATGCGAAACAGAACGTCAAATTTTTTTGGCTATTCATAACAATTTCATGGTCAAGAAATAATTGAAAATAGCGTCACTTTTTACTATCGCCTGACAAGTATATGTAAGTACAATCTAATTGTTACCTTCTCTGATAATTCAATACGACTGCGTTGTGTACTGCTTAGTAATTTTTGGAAATTTTTTTGGTTAAGCTCATGGCAACCGTGACTGATTGCGTCGCTAACTCAAGTAGATATTAAGACGTACATTGGTCTAAAAATTTAACTCCAAGTATAAAAGAGATATTTAATCTTTTTCGGTCTTAGTGTCAGGGGTTCATTTTTCACTCCGTTATTAGAAATTTGTATTCTCAGTTACTAGATAAAGATCGCCTTTTAGTTCTTGGTGATGTTAATTTACTTTGAGTAAGTTGGGTCGGCACACGACTCAAACATTTTAATCCACCAATGCTGTGTGGTGATTTCCTCATGGACCTTTCAGACACTTCCCTTGTACAAATCAACAACGTACAAAATTATAAAATTTAAATACTGGACTTGGTAATCGGGGACGCCTCTGTAGGGGTCTGTTGAAATCGAATTAATCCGTTATCTGTTCCTGAAGATGCAATTCACCCTATAGGCGTATACGCCTGAGATTGCGACCCCGCAGGCGATGGTTCTATACAGCGAACTTCGTCAGGCTCACTGATTTGTATGTCACCCACGACTGGACGGATCTCTATGCTTGTAGTGACATCGAGTCGGCAACCTTTATTTTATACAGTTCCCTTAATGGTTTTATCGACAGCTATGTCCCTTTTTGCTATATTAGTGTTGGTATGGCTAAGTCGCCCTGGGATCTAAACAGCTTGTGAGACTCAGCAATGTAAAGTATAGGCTGTACAAGCATTTTAAGAGAACAGGGGCATCTGCTGACTATTCTAAATATTTAGTGCAACCCTCAGTTGCTTAATCAACAGTGTTATAAAGGTTATATAGTGGGGTGTAAAACTCAATTCTTTAACAAGCCGAAAAGGTTCTACAATTTTATTGATTCAAAAAGGAAAATTACTGGATTTCCATGTTCCTTTTCCTTTGGATCCAAGAGTGCCAGTTCAGATCATGATATTTCTGAATTGTTTGCAGAATTCTTTAAGCCGATCTACAAGTCTTATAGGTTCCAGGCCAGCCCCTACCTTATAATTTAAATAGTTCTAACAGCATCCATACACCTGTTTTGAATAGAAATACTGTTCCGCAAAAGTTTTCTGGCATTGAAACATTTTCCCCTGGTCAGATGGTGTTCCCAGTTGTGTGCGGAATTACTGACCAATACATTTATCCGACCCGATTTTTGAACTGTTTAAACTATCTTTTGAATCTGCGACTTTCTCTACAATTTGGAAGCAATCTTTTATTATACACGGCTAAAAATGTTAGCCTAAATTTTAAAATTATTGGTATTTTTGGCTTAAACTTGCATATAACGTTTTCACTTACGAGTTTTATTTATGTTTATTTATAGTAATGGCATTCATGTAATCGTGTATACAGCGTGTAAAGCTCATAAACGCGTAAATTTACGAAGTGCGTAAATGAACTGTCAAAATTTGTATGGAAAGAAGTTTACGCAAACTTCGTAAATTTATCAACTGATTTCGGTGCGTAAATGCTCGTAAACTCAATGCTCAAACTCATTGAATCAGCTGTCAGCCGCCAAAAGAAAAATAAAACTATGGAAGAGGTAAAATAAAATAAATTTAAACAATTTCTATAATTTTATATGTTTTTTTTTGTAAAGTTATTACTCATTTTGCGTTTAGTGAACACATCTAACCATCGCCGACTGACAACTTTACGAGGCTATTTACAGGTGCGTTCATATAACGGGGTGTGTAAACTTATAAAAACACACACTTCGTAAGCTTCTACGATGCTGTGCGTCACTTGATAATATAAGATCGTCATGTGACATATCGCGAGATAGATGCAACCTTGGGCATTAGTGGGACATACATTCAATATTGCATGAACATTTGGTCGTAAAGAAGATTTGTTCTCGTTGGATACCGCATAATTTGACAATTGCCCAAAAAAAAGACTCGTGTCTTGGCGATGAGAGGTGAATGAACTTTTTGAATTTGTTGGAATGACAACATCACACAGCAGATGATAAAGGTCATTCGCCACTCACAATACAAATTTTAGGTGAGTTTGAAAATCTGTTCGACTCGCCAAATGTATTCGCTTCGCAAGAGACAATAGGGGTGTTTAAGTGCAAATATCTCTTCACAAAAACAAAAATTCAAAAATCTGCTCAAGGATTATTGTTACTGGGGTCAAAACGCGTCTTTTGATACCTCTCCCGAGATTCTTGGTTGTGTTTTATCAGTTTTCTCCTAAAGGAAACATATACCGAAAAAGCTTACATATCGTTTATTGTAGCAAGTTTACTTTATACTAATTCTAAAAACATTCAAAGAAATGCTTTGTTGAGTACTGCTTCATTCAAACTTATAATAAAAGCAATAGTGAAAAGTCAGCTGATTTTTGTTTGGGAAATATATTTCATAAATTTGCGTTGGTATTGGTATGGAGGAAAATAAATTAGAGATGATGCAGAAAATCGATAACAAATTGATAAAAGGTGGATAGCCGTGGTTGGAAGCATGATCCAATAATACAGGTCGTGTTAATAGGCCAGCTGATTTGTATTTTTTTATCGAAATTTGACAATCCACACATTTTTCAGGGCGATTTTGACTATGTGTCTGTATGTTTGTCGAGCTGTTATAGTTGGATCATATTTGGTAGGGCATTAAATTTATCATTAAAAATCGTTACACAAGCTACCTATATCTCAGATGCGGAAGTCCAAGGAAACGCGCTGTTTCAACAGGGTTGGACCAAAGTGATAGGGGAGTTAGAAGAGTATGTTCTGAAGAACACGAAAAGAGATGTTGCGTGTCATGGGGGGCCATACCGTATGCAGCGCATGTGTTCGGTATGGTGGGGTTCAGTCTGGACAAATAGGAGTTCAGCCTATTGCAATATCCAGACCGAAGTTGAGCCAGCATGACTCTAGTCTCCCTCGGAAGGACACGTTCTTCCTCAGCAAGAACGGGGCACCAATAACGGGGTTCACAGGCCGGGATCTGTCCACCGACTCAGTGTGGAGGTCCTTTAGGGCCCGCCTATGGTCCCGCAGATCAAACGGCAACGAGATGTGATGCCGGATCTCATCATAATGCTTTCTATGTATGTATGTTGCGAGTATAATTGATTACTTATAAACGTACTGAATTATTATAGATGCGGGCCGGAAACACGGCCACTCCAACCGGCTAGATGCAGAAGAGCTAGTGAGACAGAATAAGCGAGTAGATGTAGTGTAAGTACATGCGTATATGCGTAGCTAAATCTTTATACATATCTTTGGTAGTAGGACAAGAACGACTTTCTTTGATCAATATGATCAATACTCCAGACTAGATGAATGAAAAATCTAACAAAAGATCCCCAGCTAAGAACTGAAATAGTACAGTAACGCTGACCAACTGACGTTGAGACTTGTGCTCAAACCACCTCCCGACGGAATACTTAACGGTAGTACCGGGGGGATCGGTACATGACGGTAGGAGGTTTAGTGTGTTAAAGTCATACACTATAGTGACTATAAGGCTTTCGATGCTTCCTCCTCTGAAAAAAAAAAAAAAATAAATAAAAAGGTACCTATCTTTCAAAAATCACAAACTGGAACTTCGGAAAAAGGATTTAACCTAGGCCACTAACGAATTTGTGGAAAAAAGGAAAAAACAAAAGTTAACTCATATCACTCCCTGCTACTATCTATCGATTGTTACTCCTTATGTTATATATAAAACCACTTTCCATGGTGGACATGTTTTTATGCATATTACCAGATCGGAGAATGATCTGGCTTAAACGATTTATATCATGTTAATACATCTGTGTTTACCGAAAGTTGAATCAAAACCAGGTGAATCGTGTGTAGTTTCAGGAAATGCCAGTGGCTTTGATCGGGGAATACACTGCCAATCATAATCATGCGAATAACTACCCATAACAGGAAACCCTGTTGTGCCCGTTTGCGATTGTTCCAAGGCGTAGTCATTAAGTTGTAGGATTCGTCCCTCTTTCAACTCAAAAGTTCTATTTATTGCAATTTTAAGACTATTCTGTCTCCAATAGTTAGAAGCGAAATGCTGTTCAAAAACGAAGTAGTATTAAGTATTAGTTTCATAATTTTGTTATCTATGTAGTAGTACTTACAACTTTGAGAACATCTTTTTCAATATTCTTATTAACAAATTTGAGGTTTTTGCTGAGATTATTGGAAAAATACCGACGAGGAATAAACCGATCTCCATAGTGCAAAGTGCTGCGAGGCGGCTGCAGTTTCTGAAAAAAAAAAAGATTGAAGCTTTTTAGACGTACATATGTACATGGAAATAGAGTATATTTCCAGCTTATAACAGCCATAGAACTAAATTTTAAAGGTATGCGCAAAATATAAAAACTTATAGCACTCCTACATTTTAAATATATATTGACATCCAAATCATATCTATGTATTATATAAACGAATAAAACATTTGCAAGTGAATTTACTCTAACATATGTAGCTCATATTGACTTGACTGGGCAACTTTTGTCTGGATTTTACTCCACTTAAAGCATACAATATTTAATCATACTTACTTTTTGCCGAAAATGACCAGTTTGATTAAATAAGTTTCATATCTGATTGATTATCCTATCATGGCTATATCTTTTGCTCGTTATGGTCTGTTCATGCTGAAACTGTATTTGACATTTACCTAGCATTTTAGTATTTATCCCAAAATACAGCATTTCTTTTCGCAATTTACACCTAAATTCAACTAAATGTAACCTTATTTTTGCATTTGTGTTATAAATTCAGAAATCAACCATGCAATTTTCAAAGAAAAACGCGACTCAATTTAAAAGAGTGTCAATATTGGTGTTTCTTCTTGACATTCTTTCACTCTCTCTTAGGAACACGAATATTGAGACGGTACGATACCATATCGATACTACGATGCCAATATTTTGTGCTCGATACTTTTATAGTGATACTTTTTGGCATTGAGTATTTACACCCCGGTCCGTAGCAATATAGTGTGACGAATTCGATGAGTCTTCTGCTATAAATCCTGGGTTCGATCACTGTAGAGTCAAATAAACACACTCACAAATAATGTAATAGATCGCTGGTTTTATTTACTAGAAATAAACGCAATTTAAACTTAATGGCCCCGTCACATTCACCTTTTTCACGCAGCATCATGCATTGACAGTTGTATCGAATGTGTGTATGTATTTGCATGGGCAACGACACATCGAACGTCACTAGCGCCATCTGATATAAAAAGTTCGCCAACTTTTGAAATTTGCTGTAAAAATGCGTAAGAAGAAGCATTTTTTCATACATTCATTGTGGCGCTAGCACAATGCTGCGTAAGCGCAGGTATGTGTCGGGGCCATAAGAGTTTTGTAACTTCACTGTGAGTTCACTGGACAACACATGACAATAAACTGAAGAACAGGCCTTGCTTGGTCACTGCCTTATATAGTCCAATAAGGTGCTACGTTATGCGCCTAGAAGTTTCTGGGTTGTTCGGTTATCATGTTCTGGAAGGGTCGGTGTTATGTATCGACATCTCCTCCATGCCTCGCATTCGTAAACACTCATGCTATCTCTCTTCCTCTTGCTTGTGTGCATATATGTACCTGACCGAGTGTTAGACTTCGCTATCCCTCTTGTGTTGAATTAGTGGTGGGAGTATTATTTAGTTAGGGATGGTATATGTTTCGATTCACAATAGGAATGTATAAGAACTAATATGGCGGACTTCCTAAACATCAGTTTGCAATGCAACACTGCAATACGAAAACCGCAGGGATGCATTGTTCTTGCGATCGATAGCGAGCATGAGAGTGCTCCTGGACTGTTTAAAACATCTAACAAAATATGCTCCCTTTTAACATGGCGTGTCCTAGGCGGGCGACCGCTCTTTAATTAGTTAAAACAGAACGGAACAAGATCTCTACTGATCCAAAAAAACAAAAACCGAGCGCCCTTTAAAAGATTCAATTAAAAAGGAAACAGACCGCTCCTTAGCTGATATTGAAATACAAATGTCGATTTTTTCGATTTATTATGCTTTGAAATGTTAGGACTCGAATCGACGTGCCCCAAATCAGTGCGCAATGCTCTACCTACTGAGCTACGGTGCACTCATGAATGCTATGAGAAAAGTACACATATTCGGTGTCTATACGACTTTTGTTGTATTTTCGTTTATCATGATATAAAATATCCCATATTGCTCCCCAAAAAACAGTAAGAGGTCAAAAATTACTGTAAAAAAAACTGAGATCCCTGTTTGTTCCCAAAGCACCCTGGTTGCTCAAAAAGATCGCTCTATTCCTGCTCATCAATAGAGCGCTTGAGATATTTTTTACTGGGACCTTACCGACCCAAACACAACCTCATTTCTAAAAATTGCATTTTCGAAAAATTATGGGCGTGGCAAGGTTTAGAAATATTCGAAAAATGACGATAATATTTACGTTTAAAGTGTGGTTACTACGGAATGGCTTTATCAATTTCAAAGATCTTCATACCAATAGAAATGTATTGAAATTTGATTTCCAAAAAATAGACTGTAACAATAAAATTTTTAACTGAAAAGATCGGGCGATTTTGAAAAATACAATTTTTTTTTGAAAGCTCTATTTAATATACATATGGAAACTGATATATTTGTGTTCACCGACTTAAATGTCAAAAATTTATAACAAACCGGAATTTTTTAAATAAACTGATATGCAGTCTTATTAATCTCATCGAGTAATATAAATCAAGTGCAAAATTTAATTTTTTAATAATATGGACTACTTTAAAACACACAAAAAAGAAAAATAAACTGATATGCAGTCTTATTAATCTCATCGAGTAATATAAATCAAGTGCAAAATTTAATTTTTTAATAATATGGACTACTTTAAAACACACAAAAAAGTAAAAAAGTAACAATTTATAGTGTCCCTTTGCTGAGGTCATGTACTTTTATTGGCATTACATGCTATAAATTGTGATCAAAACAAAATTTGCATGAATAAGCTTTAAAAGAGGATAAAGAGCGTAACAATATGCTACAATTGTTTTAAAAATAATGTGCTTGACTAGGGTCCTATAGAGGACTAAACTTTGTTCTCCAGTTTTGTAAAAAATCAAAAAATGGTGGTCACAGTCGGCGTGTGCGAATATTAATTAACATATAATATTAATTTTTTTTGACACATGTTCAGTCTAATGTCAACATTTACCTGTGCTAGAGCAGCTCCCATTTTGAAGACGGGTTGGGAAGATTTTGCGTTTAATATATGTGTCACACTTTCTCATGTCACAACTTTACCACAGCTTTTCTTCTAAACTAGGTGTAATTTTTCCTTGAAAATTAGAACACATATAGACCTTGGTGGCATACATCTAATTTCTAACGGAAGTCCAAAAATATTAAGCCATATTAAAATGAGAATAGATTAAACATGAAATGTCACAACCCTAAAATGTCACAACTTTTTTTTCTACTGGTTTTGATACAGGAATAACTGTTATTTAGTGTTAATACATGAATAAACTGATTTTGGAGCATATTGTTCACATATATATATAGCCCACCGTTAAAAAAACACAAAAAAATACAATAATTCTTGGTACAATTTCCACCAAATATAGATGTGTTCTCATAAGGGGTTAATAGTTTAAATATGAAACTGAATAATTCACTTGCGTTTAAAGCAGTTTATGAAATGGTTGTAGCAAAACTATATATTTTCGATATTTAGAATGCATTTTTTCGATATTTGAATAAGTATGGGTACAGTGGGCGTTAATGGGTTAAGTTGTAGCGCAATGCGAAACAGGGGCTATTTCTTATACCCCATTTACACTGTATACACTTTCAAAAGTCATTTATCGTAACATTGACATTTCACAAAAAGCCGATGTGAAATATATCAGTTTCCAAGGAATCAGCCATATATAACATATAAGCATTTCCGTAGAATGGTCAACCAGAGAAAAAATTTTAAATTTTAATAAAAATAAAGGTTTGGATGTTAATTAAAATTTTTTTTATGAAAAATTTGGCTTGAAACCTGAAAAAAAAAATAATTTTTCATTTCCAGCCAGTTTTAAAGGGCGGTTTCTTTTAAATTTTTTCACATGTGTTGTGTTATATACTTTGAGAATGCCTGAAAAATTTGATAATAGGATTAAAAAAAATCTGTATAACTTCCAAAGTATAGGTGGGTACTTTTTTTTATCACGCAATAATATAACAATAAAAAAGTTATCTAGAGATGGTTTTACTTAAAATTTTTTAAAAAGAAAATAAAAAAAATGCCATTCTACTTTTTAGATATGTTGTACATTTTAAATAGAAATTTCTAAAAAAAGTTTTATTGTTCAAAATCGCTTGGTCTTTGAATTGTTTTTCAGTTTAAAATTTTATTTTGGAAAAAAAATTTTCTTCCGTGTACTAAAAAATTATACAGTGTATTTTTTTTTAAATCAAAATTTAATACCTCTTTAACGGTATAAAGATCTTTGAAATCGATAAAGCCATTCCGTAGTAATCACACTTTAAAAGTACCTATTATCGTTATTTTTCGAATTTCTTGATACCTTGCCACGCCCACAACTTTTCGAAAATGCCATTTTTAAAAACGAGGTTGTGTTTGGGTCGGTAAGATGTAACCCTATGCATCAAATTCTGAGGGGGTCGGGTTTAAAATGAACGTTTTTTTCTGCCTTTGATGTGAAATTCATCTATATCGAAATTGAAGTTCCGTTTACCTAAAAAAATATCTATCTAATTTCGATTTGCATTCGCATACATTTTTCACCAAGATAAACATATTTGCTGAAACAGATACCTAGACCCATACATCATAAATTTAAATGTTCTTTAACTTTTCTGAAACTGCATACTCTGATACCTAAAACTATACCCAAGAAAATTTTTTTGGTTGTACACATTTTTCTGTATTTGATAGAGAATTGGTGATATGATGGCATATCCCAGCTAACTAAAAGTGCAAAAAAAGACTCCTTTCGGAACCATAAAACGCTCATTTCTCAGAGCTTTACTTTCCAAAATGAGCTTCTTTCGGAGCCCAAATGGAGCGAAAAATCGCTCTACGCGGGCACTCCAACGGAGTCATAAAAAAGAGTCCGAACCTTTTTCGGAGCCTTTTATTCCTCCATTCTGAGGGTTTTTTGGAGCCTTTTCAGACGCCTTTCGGAGCCCTTTAATTGGTGCTTTTCTTTTATTCATCCATTCAGAGGGCTTTTTGACTCTTTTCGGAGTCTTTTATTGGTGTTTTTCTGAAACTTATTTGGGGTCGTTTTTTATTTCTTTTGGGTCATAATTTCTTTGCGCAATTTTTCAGTTCTAACTATTCTGCCGTCACCAATTCTGACTTTCTAAATTATCCCTATGAGATATGTACATGGGAACAATTTAATTAATTGTCCAACTATGTATATGCGCCAATGATGTTCTTATTTATCTGAAAACCTTGAAGGAATCTTTTAAATGCGGTCCTGATAGGATTCCTACATGCTTCTTAAAGAAGTGTGCTAACAATATTTACCAACCCCTTACCAATTTGTTCAATCTTTCACTAAAGTGTGGTGTTTTTCCAAAAGCATGGAAAGAGTCGTTTCTTCTACCGCTTCATAAAAGGGGAAGCAAGGCTTCTCTAGAGAACTATCGTGGCATAGCAAAGCTTTCTGCCATCCCAAAACTGTGTGAAGCTATTGTTACCAATCAGCTTACGAATCGTATCTCTACCTTGATTTCCGACTGTCAACACGGGTTCTGTAAGGGAAAGTCCACCGTTACAAACTTATAATGTGTGTCACTCTTTACTTATTCATAAACTGAACAGAGCACAAAAAGTTGTGTTTAAAAATTGTGAATCCGATGTTATTTATGTCTCCTCAGCAGTTCCTCAAGGAAGCCATCTGGGCCCGATTCTGTTCTTATTGTTTATAAATGATATTTCTACAGTAATAGAATTTTCGAAAATGTTAATGTCGCATCATCAAAATATACAAATGTACATGCGCTTGTGCATTTGCATAGTTTGGTTGTGGCAAAAGTGAATGTAGTGTAGTGAGCCTGACCAAGATCAGGGGTATTTTAGGGTGTCATCAAAATATACAAATGTACATGCGCTTGTGCATTTGTTTGTTATGGTTATTCCGGCTGTTATTTTAGGTAATTGTTAATGTTCACTACCGAGTGCTAATATTTATTGAAAAATGTCGGGATATGTCGGCAATGTGATCCAAAGATCCAATGTTGGGTACTGGTGCAGTTTATGGTGCCCACCCAAAACTAGACAAAAGTCGAGTGGGGTATCAAAAGACCCGTATTTACGTCTAAATTTAGAATCTGAAATGAGATTTTTGTTTTTTTCGAATGTTCAAAAGTTATTTGCAGTTGAATTTCATAACTGTTCTGTCATTTTCACGTGGTTGTTGTAATGGCACATTAGGCTGAGCCAAAAAAGTGAAAAAGTTTGGGATACGTGGCACGCGGAAGGACATCACCGTGGCGGTAGCCACGGCTATGGCACACACCCGGAGTTGGAATGGCGTAGCCCAGGGTTATTTTTTGAAGCGCGGCCGAAGACCGCCAATGCGCAAAGGTGTTCTACACATAAATACCATGGATCACGCCCCGAGTTGGAAAGTTTTACCCTCATTACTTTTGAACATTCGAAAAAAACAAAAATCTCATTTCAGATTCTAAATTTAGACGTGAATACGTAAACTGCACCATTACCCAATATTGTCAATATTTTAGAAAATATTTCCAAAAAAAACCAAAAAACTACCTTAGTAAAATCCCAAAGGGGGGGTGTGATCCATAGTATACAGTGCACTCGCGATAATATGAACTAATTAAAACCAGGCCTGTTCAGTTTTACGAGACTGTTCATATTTACGAAAGTCAACTAAATTGAAAAATATTCTATTTAATTAGTTTTAGGCACATTTATTTTTTATTAAAAACCGCAAATTAAAGGTTTATTCATTTTTTCACATGACAAAAATAAAAAATTTATTACATTCAAAAAGTAAGTTATACAAAAACTCATACATATGTGTTCTGTTTAATTTAGTTCACCTCGAAAAAAAATCAGTAATCCGATTTTGTTGTTTCTTCTGTTCATTGCCAAATAACTATGTACGTTGAAAATTTCTACTGAGGACTGAACATAAGATAAAGCAAAGCATGTGAACGCAAGTATTTCTCAGCGACGGTTATGTACATTTTATATTTTAATAACTAGGGGATTCGCCAATTTATTAAGCTCTTGTAATTCGGTAGAAATTTGAAAATCAATAGTGTTCATATTTTAGAGCTTTGACCAAAAGTTCATATTTTAGAGTACTCAATGGAAGCGAAACGGTGTTCATATTTTGTGGTGTTCATATTTCATGGTGTTCATATTATCGCGAGTGCACTGTATAGGTATGTGCGGAACACCTTTCAGCGTAGACGGCCTTCGGCCGCGCTTCAAAAAATAACCCTGGGCTAAAGCACCGGCTACGTCATACCCAGTATTTCTGCGTCAAAAACAATTTTTTTCGGACGGCCTTATTTGTGATTACCACAACCACATGAAAATTACAGTAAATTGTGAATTTTGATTGCAAATATCTCTCATACTACTAAAAAAAGGATTTTCGAAGGCGGACTCGCATTGCTGGGAGCTAAATGCGTCTCCCGTTATTCTTGGACGTGTATTAGCAGTTACATTCGTTCGTATAGAATTACCAATAATTGTTCTCCGGAGGTATATTCTTTTTACTGGGAACGAAACGTGTCATTTGATACCTATATCGACATTTTTGGATAAATATTAGTACTCGGTAGCGGACTTAAACAACTACCCTATTTTAACCTACGGAAGACAAAGCTGTTATTAAATTTAGTATACTATCGTAATTACTTGTCATCACTAAAATTTGTTTAAACTTTTTATTTACAGTTCAGTTGTGGGACAATTGCACACCAGGACACACAGAACAACATTAATTTAACCACACAATAACAAAAAAACAATTTTTATTATTATTATTCCCATACAACAAAACCATTATTATTATTATTATTTTTATTCTTATTACTATTATTACAATTACTATTATTAGTATCATTATTATTATTATTATTTCTATTCTTATTACTATTATTACAATTACTATTATTAGTATCATTATTATTATTATTCTTATATTAAACAAAAATACAGATATGAATAAGAGAACTTTTTCGAACCTTATGAGTAAGGAAAAGGCATATTTTGAGGAGGTAAAAGCAAAATTTCGTAGAGTAGATGAGACACCTAGTTTAGATAGCGATGATATACCATCAACAAGTAGGGCGGCTATCAATCCACAAGTAGCAAGCGATGATGCGCTATCCACCAGCACAGGACCTTATTTAGACTTAGTTGATTATTATGATAGTGATAGCGATAGTGAAAGGTTTTTCTTTGACGAAGACGAGACGGTGGATAGCGTGGAAGACCAAAGTAACCTTACGGACAACGTACGTAAGGCAATTAAGGAATGGGCTATACGACAAAACACTACGCAAACTAGTCTTACAGACCTCTTACATTCTTTGGACAAAGCCGGACTTTAGGGACTTCCCTCGGATGCCAGAACACTATTGAATACGAGTAGGGAACAAATTGAAATAAGACCGCTTTCCGAGGGTGAACTGTTGTATTTAGGAGTACAATTTAATTTTAGATATAAGGAGTTCTACTTTTTAGAAAATTTGGAACAAATATCAATAGACGTAGGTATAGATGGACTAAAACTTTACAAAAGTTCGAACCGGACATTTTGGCCAATTTTAGGTCAAGTAGTAGACTGTCAGACTTCAAGACCCTTTGTCATCGCTTGCTACTCGGGAATGAGTAAGCCAACTGACGTAAACAGTTTTTTATTAGAATTTTGTCGAGAGGTTAATAATTTACGTCAGAATGGCGTGAGAGTAGGTCCGGGGGGAATTTTAAAGCCATTGAGTGTTAGGCTTTTCACATGCGACAGACCAGCGCGAGCTTTCATAACTGGTGTAAAGTCGCATACAGGTAAAAATAGTTGCCCTAAATGTATACAGGAAGGACAGTATATGGAGAGGAGGGTGTGTTTTTCTCAAAATGTAGGAGAATTGAGAACAGATTTATCTTTTCAGAATAGGGTAGACTTAACACACCATTTAGAAATATTTAAACACAGTGAAATTTTGCTAGAATCCATAAATATTGGTATGGTTTCTCAATTTCCTTTAGAACCCATGCATTTAGTGGACTTGGGTGTAACTAAAAAACTGGTACAGTTGCTTATTAAAAGAGGGAACGTAACAACAATGAATGAAAAATTGATGTTTCTCAATAGGTACGTTCCCTCGGAATTCTCTAGACGAAGCCGTGATCTGGATGAAATAAGCAACTGGAAGTCAACAGAATACCGACAATTTTTATTATATTCTGGATTGTTTGTTTTAAAAGACTGCATACCCGACAATCTCTACTACCACTTTTTATTGTTGCATTCCGCGATTCGACTTCTCTCTTGTGAGAAGTCCTGTAAAGTAGAATCTAAAGTTGCTAACGAAATGCTTAAAGAGTGTGTAAAATTATTTAGCAATATTTATGGGACGCATTTAATAAGTTTTAATGTTCATGGTCTTTTGCATTTAAGCGCGTGTGTAGATAATTTTGGTCCCTTAGACAGCTTTTCGGCATATAAGTTTGAAAATTACATGCAACACATTAAAAAAGTTATAAAAAGTCCAACTAATATACTGCAGCAATTGTTTTTAAGAATAGAAGAACGGAGAGATTTTACGGATTCTAGCAATATTTTAGAAAAGGAGAAATATGTTATAAGTTTTACTAATGAAAAGGATAGTTTCTTTTATAGTAAGAAAACTGGTTCTTTAAAAATTGTCAACCAACATTTAGAAAATAGTTTTGGTGCGATTGTTTTGACGCAGGTTGGTGACGTTTTTAGAGAGCCCGTTGTGTCTTCATCAGGATTAGGTATTTTAGTAGCTGAAATGATAGATGACAAAATTGAAATAGTTCGCAAAGAAGATTTAGACTTTAAGTATTATTCTATTCCTGTAGGCAATCGATTTATTTTAATACCATTATTACATAATTTGTTTTATACTTTTTCTTAGGCTAATATGAATTTCTTGAATTTTTTGCGTGATGAGGAGGAGCCGGGTACCAGCCAGACAAATGGTAACAATAAGGGAAAATTTTAGCCCAGGTTTTTTCATCAAATTTGATGACAGTTTTTCAATTATGATACATAATTGCATGTAACTTAAAAACAATTGTTAAACACAAAACTGATGAAAAAAAAATTTGTTAAAATTTTCCAATATAAGGGTGTTTACATTATTTACTTGTTAATTCTGACTGCAATTGATTCCAAAGTTAACTGATGTAAACATGACTTGAGTGTAACTTTTGACTGTATCTTTCATGATATTATTTATGCTTATTTAATAACAGGACAACGCCGTTTCGAGGTATCCCAGCCTTTTCCCAGTCGTACTGCCACCCAACCAGCCGTTGCTAGCGCTGATGGAGTGGAGCGGATATTGCCGGTTTTGGAGCGAATTGAAGGTCGAATGGAGGAGCTATTCCAAAGAATAGCATCACTAGAAAAGACCATTGCCGAAACGGTTGGTATTACCTCCTGGTAAATTCAAATTTATATAATGAAATTCAATTTTAATTTCAGATGCCCGAACGTAGCGAAGTGCTGGCCCAAGGCGTATTGCTGAGGGAGTGCAAGGTGCTCTCCACCAAGACGCAGCGTAGCGTAAGTCGCATTACAGGCGATGTCATATGCGAGGAGCTAACTTCGCTGAAAAGTTTGCTACCCATTAGCACTGAAGAAACGCTGCTGAAGGTGGAGGAGCACCTTCAACACAAGGCCTACCACGACACTATGGTAAGCTATTAATTCTAAAACTCAAAATACTTACTATTTAGTTGTTATATTATTATAGTCGGGTATCATATACAGTCTCAAAGCCAGCAAAGGCTCAATAGAGAAGGTACTCCATCAGCTGTTTAGCGACGGCTTGGTGTGAGAGTACAATTATAATGGGAAAAGTTCCAAAAAGGCTTTTGCCAGCCTCAAAGTGGTGGACATGGTACTAGGTAAACTGAAATATTTTTGAAAGCTTTCAAAATAAACAAATTTTACTAATAATTTATTATTATTATTTGACAGCTGCATTCGCTAGTATGCACAACGACAAAGTTTTAGCAGTCAAAAATTTCATTAGTTTAAGCCACAATAGATTTAAGCATATTAGACGTAAATTAAAAAAATAGGACTAATTTTTTATAAAGATATATATTTAAGTAGTTTGTAATAATTTGTAGATTTGTAAGGTATATATAATAATAAAAAATGTAGATAATGAAATTCTTTTGCCAACTTTATTATTTTGCATGTATAGTTAATCGGTTTACTAATTTTTCTACCTTCCAGTCTGAACGCGGTTTTTCCTATTTTTATTTGAATGATGTTTTAATATTTATTCATATTTTACAGGTATCCAATCCTAAGGAGACGCGAAGCCTGTGAATATATATGTATATCTGTATGTATCGCTAAATAATTTATTGTAAATTTTATAAATTTTGTAAACACATATGTGTAATAGAATGGATTTTTTTCAAGTTATAACAAAGTTACATTTTTCTTAAAGATTTAATTTGTAATTGTATAGTTGTTTAGCATCAAAAGAAAGGTTATTAAATTACCTTTCATTTGATGCTATTTTTGTTGAAATCGCTTAATAATTTATTGTAAATTTTATAAATTTTGTAAACACATATGTGTAATAGAACAAAATCCATGGATTTTTTTCAAGTTGTAACAAAGTTACATTTTTCCTAAAGATTTAATTTGTAATTGTATAGTTGTTTAGCATCAAAAGAAAGGTTATTAAATTACCTTTCATTTGATGCTATTTTTGTTGAAATCGCTTAATAATTTATTGTAAATTTTATAAATTTTGTAAACACATATGTGTAATAGAACAAAATCCATGGATTTTTTTCAAGTTGTAACAAAGTTACATTTTTCTTAAAGATTTAATTTGTAATTGTATAGTTGTTTAGCATCAAAGGAAAGGTTATTAAATTGCCTTTCTTTTGGTGCTAATTTCGTTTAAATCGCTTAATAATTTATTGTAAATTTTATAAATTTTGTAAACACATATGTGTAATAGAACAAAATCCATGGATTTTTTTCAAGTTGTAACAAAGTTACATTTTTCTTAAAGATTTAATTTGTAATTGTATAGTTGTTTAGCATCAAAAGAAAGGTTATTAAATTACCTTTCATTTGATGCTATTTTTGTTGAAATCGCTTAATAATTTATTGTAAATTTTATAAATTTTGTAAACACATATGTGTAATAGAACAAAATACATGGAGTTTTTTCAAGTTGTAACAAAGTTACATTTTTCTTAAAGATTTAATTTGTAATTGTATAGTTGTTTAGCATCAAAAGAAAGGTTATTAAATAACCTTTCATTTGATGCTATTTTTGTTGAAATCGCTTAATAATTTATTGTAAATTTTATAAATTTTGTAAACACATATGTGTAATAGAACAAAATCCATGGATTTTTTTCAAGTTGTAACAAAGTTACATTTTTCTTAAAGATTTAATTTGTAATTGTATAGTTGTTTAGCATCAAAAGAAAGGTTATTAAATTACCTTTCATTTGATGCTATTTTTGTTGAAATCGCTTAATAATTTATTGTAAATTTTATAAATTTTGTAAACACATATGTGTAATAGAACAAAATCCATGGATTTTTTTCAAGTTGTAACAAAGTTACATTTTTCTTAAAGATTTAATTTGTAATTGTATAGTTGTTTAACATCAAAGGAAAGGAATTACCTTTCTTTTGGTGCTAATTTCGTTTAAATCGCTTAATAATTTTTGCAACAAATAAAACAGCATGTATTCAATTATATGTATGTCTATAACTTTAAGTAAATTTTGTATTATATTTCCTAAAATTAAAGTATATATTTTCATTAAAACGTATTTTATAAAAAATAAATCGTTTTGAAATTATTTGGATTTTTTGGGCCGTTTCCATATTTTTGGGGTATTTTTTTGGGCATTTTCCCTTAAATTTTGGGTATTTTTAGGCATACCAGATTTCCTGGCAACTATGAAAATGAAACCCTTTGTTTTTGGAAATTTTTATATTTAGAACGGCGCAGCTATATTTTTTCTTATGGAATTTCCTAATGAGTGCGATGGTGATGCAAGGTCACACGCACACGAAATTTACATGGGGAATGTGGATAATATCTGCACGCGGCCCATAGAAAACTATCCACTTTTTTATCCTCATTTGTGGATAGCGCGACCTATGTTTTATCCATTTTTTTATCTGCGTATGGTTGGTAGGGGAGGGTTTTAATTTGCTTCTTGAGGGTGTAGTAGTAGTATGCGCAAAATTTATTTTTTTCAAACGTATTTAGAATACCTAGTCATTGTTTAAAATATATTAATTCGCAATCGCTCATGCAAGTAGGTCTTTTGTGTTCATTTAGTTAACGAGCTTAGAGATCCAAATTTAAAACAAATAATCGCGCTTTATACAATTCTTCAGTTGTTCAATAAAAAATCGAATGATCCTCCTTAACCAGCCCATTCAATACAAAGAGTTCGCAAATTTCTATGACCATACCTACTTACGTGCATATGCAAGTGGATATAGATATATGAGTATTTAACAAAATATAGGAAGCAGGTAGATAGTATTAGTTGCTTTACGCAAATTAAACTATTTACACATGTGAACATGAAAGATCGGCACGAACCCGTCCTTTTCTTGCCATAATAAACAATATACATTATGAATTTCGGCCCTGGCATCTCTTGCTTGAAGCCCTAGCACAAAACTTACCAAGCAAATGTAACTGCAATAAACATATAAATGTACAAATACATATTTATGTAAAGTAACTTCATAGTAAATGTCTATTTACAGCTTCAATTATCAATCCTATCCATCGCTGTTGATTTTTCTTTGTAATTTTTCTCCAATTATCAATTTTTCCCAAAAACTGACAATATTAATTCGTTTAGAATTATTGTCAACGGGTCTCGAGCTTGCTCATAACTTACAAATTTGTAAACAAAATAGACCGCAAAATCCAACAACAAAATTCAATTATTACAAATAATTGAATTTTATTATTCCCACAACACTGTACAAATATATATTTAATTATTAAGATAATAAGCCAAAGACTATTCAACCACCATTAACCGAATAAATACAATTATTCGTTACCACTATTCGAATAATGAAAGAAATATTGTTACTGCTTGGGCACACATTTGTACACTCAACATACAAAAACATACAAAACATAAATGCACGCTCATAGGTACAAGCAAAGAAAACAGCGAATATCGTTTTAAAAATCTATTAACAAAAATATTCGAATAGTACTATTCGAATAGCACTATTCGAATAAACGAATAATACTATTCGAATAAACGAATAAAAAAATTCGAATAAATACTATTCGAATTTTTTGTACCAGCCGAATAAAAGTTTTATTTATTCGAATAATTTTTATTCGAATAGTCCCATGCCTAGTGTGTACGAATGTGGAGATGTCGGTATATAACACGAATTACAAAGTGTCGAGAACACGAGAAGGGAACAAGCTAGAAACTTCTAGGTGCGTAACGTAGCACCCGATTGTATCAGTTCATTTTCAAGTGTTGTACAGTAAACTACTGTGAAGTTAGGTAACTCTTAAATATGTATTGCGATTATTACTAGAAAATAAGAACTAGCTATCTATCATATAATTTGTGCGTGTGTTTTTTTGACCCTTCAAGCCGCGGTAAGCAATTGGGGCACGGAAGACAAAGTTGATGCACTATTTGTGGCATTGCAGGGACCGGCTGCTGAAGTCTTACAGGCTATCCCTGACGGAGAACGAAACAATTATAAAGCATTGATGGGTCCAGTTGCGCGACGCTATGGTAGCGAACATCGGAAGCAGATATACCAAATAGAACTACAGAATCGCTTCCAGAAACCGAATGAGACTTTGCATCGGACATCGAGAGGTTGGGCCATCTAGCAAATGCGGACGCACCCGTGGAGCAGGCCCGTGCGCACGGGGAGTTTTGGGGGTTAAACCCCCCCATGGCCAAATCTAAGTTGCAATGATTTTGCAAAAATTTTTTAAATACAGTTTATAAATTTTGTACTGAATCTTGACTCATAATTTTTGACAAAATTATTTAAAATAATTTTACGGAAGAAGAAATTGGTGAAAGTTGCAAAGAATAAGGTTGGCCAATACATATGTAGCTCCGGCACTTTGAATTGCACTTGGAGCTTACCGAAATTACAAAGTTGTGTAGCATATGTTCGTTGGCATTTTTAAAAAAATTTTACTGATAACAAAAAATGTTCATTTTGTGAAAACAGTGAGCAATTTCAATTAACAGGTACTGTAAACAGTACTATTCAGGATCTGGTTAGTTAGGTTTTGATGAATCAGAATTATGTTTAATCAAAATATGATTTAATCGGTTCATCGCACGTCCCTTATTTGTACCAGTACAATTGATGTCATGGCCAAATGACTTCTACTTTTTCCATGAGCATTGACAGAATTCTTTTCCGTAACTCGAAGAGTTGCAATGTTAAACGGACTTTAATTATAGCCATGTATTCATAAAAGTGCGAATAATCCCAGCTTACCAAAGTCGGAGCGCTCCAAAAAAAGCATCCAAAAAGAGTCCGTAATTGGAGAATTTTCGGAGTGTTATTTAGTAAACATAAAAAAAAAACACTTTTTTATGAAGATTTACGGAGCGTTGAGAGAAGAAATGAACATTGTAGAGCGAATAAACTACATGGCTCAATTATATGAGAGATTTCGAGGGTTTTCTGACCCTTTTTGTTGTAGGCGTAAAAAGAATTGTGAGAAGATGAAAGTTGGAGAGCAGATGAGCGACAACGTTCAATCATGTCAATGTTTTCAAGCATTTTCTGAGTTTTTTTTTATTTTACCTAACAAAAGATAAAGATCGCATTTTTCATGGATGTTTACAAATAGTCTGTAGAAATATATAAACATAGCACATTTAATACTTTCAGAACTGTGTCAATAAAACTTCATAAACCTAATTTTTTATTATTTATAAAGTTTCATAAAAATGTCGATAAACTACCGGATCATTTCGGACTCTTTTTTTATGACTCCGTTTGGAGTGCAGAACGAATTTTCGCTCCATTTGGGCTACGAAAGGAGCTCATTTTGGAGGTTAAAGCTCTGAGAAATGAGCGTTTTATGGCACTTCTGGATAGCTGGGATATGCCACCATATCATAAATTCTCTATGAAATACAGAAAAGTTGTACAACCAAAAACATTTTCTTGGGTATAATTTTAGGCATCAGAGTATGCAGTTTCAGAAAAGTTAGAGAACATTTAAACTTATGATGTATGGGTATAGGTATCTGTTTCAGCAAATATGTTTATCTTAGTGAAAAATGTATGCGAATGCAAATCGAAATTAGAATCCCCCCCTTGGCTAATTCCTGCGCACGGCCCTGCCGTGGAGTACACTTAGATGGTAAAAATGCAAGATTTTATAAATGGAATACGCGACGTAGAGATGAACGAGCCACATATCCTAATCCAAAGAGATCATTCGCAGAGACGGTATCCCACGCTCTGGCTCAGGAAGTCGCCTCGCTTTTGTGTAAACCTGCATACAAGGTTCATAGCGTAGAAGTGGAAACACCGGCTTGGGTCGACAAAATTTTGAAAGCATTAAAGGAAATACAGAATAAAAGTGATCTGGTCATATTGCGCGTTATTTTAGCATAAGTTCCAGAAACTCCAGCGACTAAGGTGAGCGTAAACGCAAAGCTGGAGAAGATGAGGAACATGATTGCCCCAAAATCTCTGTGTCACAGCTCGGAGGAAAAGCGAGTAATGTTACTATTAAAGGCTACGTGGATGGGAAAGAGCGATTGCGGATACGGGAGCATCACATTCCATCATTTGGAGTGATGAGGTCACCTATGCAGAAAGGTGTTATGCCCATTTGTAAAGCAAAATATGTGACATTTTTTAACTAAAACAATTAAGTTTTGCAAACATTTTTAGATAAAATTTATTATATCACAATTCTTCCTCCTGATTATAGTAAGAGAGACGCGTCTTTTGACACCTCTTCCAACATTTTTCCACGTGTTTTAGCAGTTGACGTAGAATGGAAAGTATAACCAAAAACATTTCCCTCTAATTATATGATTAATCAATCAATTGTTTTATTATTATTTTCCGAAGTAGTTTTATTGATGCAATTCGTGCAATTTTACTAAAAACAGAGAAGAACAACAGAACTGTCACGGCAACATCAACCATGTGGTTGCTTTTATAGGTATCACAGAATTTTTTTTTAAGATTTCGAAGGTATCAAAAAGTGGTAATTATATGAGTTAAACTATTGCAAAAAATCATTCTATTTTGCGGCACCTAGTTTCTCTCATTTATGATGTATGTATATTCCAATAGCATAGGTACTTTTTTTTCTGCTTCCAATGAGTACGACTCTGCGTTGAATAGCAAGCTTTTTACATGGTGTAGCACAGCTTATACATAACTCCATAGAAGAGTTGTACAATGAACACAGCGTTGTTAACTGAACGATTGCTGCATTGTTTACCCCATCTGTTTTTGCGAATCGCAGTGGATTAGGTACTCCGACAAAGTGGATTGAGGGAAATCGCGTTCAGAGTTGCTTCACATTAAAAATTAGAATTGAAAACTTTAATTTGTATGCTCTAGTAACTGATAAGGTGTTATTATTGATTTATATTTAATATTTGCTAGGTTTATGTCTTTAATTTCAATACTGCAGTATTAAAATTTGTTTGTTTTAGTAGTGAATACAACGTACCCTATGTGGTTTGTGTGTGTTTGCTGATTCGTAAGTCAGCTGTTAGTTGCGCTACCCTGTAAAAAACGTTGCAGCATCGAAATACTTCAACACTTATCTATCCTCATTCATATAAAAAGGTTGTCCAATTTATAAGGCCATGTCCGGTGATTAGATCACCTAATCGATTTCGGAGGACCCTGCTGCATAGTCTATGGAGCTCTACCGTTAGAGTATTTTGAAAATGCTGCTAAAAGATTACTCTATAGAGTATTTCGCAGTAAAGCGTTGAATATAGATAGAATAATCCAATAGGAGTATTTTGGGAGTACTCTCATGAAGGTGGTCTATAGAGTATTCAAAAGTAAAGATTGTGGTACAGTATCACTTCATAGTAGGTTAGTTCAATTTAATATATTCTTGCCAACCAACATGTGTACAAAATGTGTAGTATGTATTTTCTGTTCACAAAAAATATGTACAAAGCACCTGCAACTTTTCGCGGTTACGTGAAGTTTGGTGCTTACGAAATCGAACTAGACCTTGAACCGGCAAAATACCAAAGGGTGTAAAAGTTGTCAAATTATTTTTTTTCGACGGTAGAACTAGCGCGTTAAAATCCTTTTCAAGAAGGATGTTAAGCTTATGGGTTTTATCATTTGATCCTGTCGTGTTCGTTAAAATGCTGATAACTCTCAATAAGTGTATGGTGACTTTATAATTGCATACACTGTATAACAGCGCTGAATTACTTGTTTTAAAGTACGGGTATATGGTTAACCCTGAGTTTGTTAATCAAGTGTATCTTGTCGAAATTTAATATGTTTATTACAATTTTATGGTTAGATTTAGTTTTACGCTAAAACATGTTTTATCAGGCGACTTTAGCAACGAACCACAGTGCGAGTATTTTATTCAAATATTTAATTACATTGTTGCTTAGATTCTACAGCTCAGTGGATACAAACGTGGTTGCGAGAGTAGTAAGATAAAACCGCATCCTCAAATGTGATAAAGTGGTCATGCGTAAATACATAGCTTGGCATATCTCAATATAAATAGTATCATATACATATTTACATATGTATGAATAAGTACATTAGACTGCTTCGGCCAGTTCTAAAAAGTCTGACAAAATATTCCAGCAAATTAAGTTACACAAGAGTTAGGTTAGTTTTAAACTATCTCCAAAACCCTGTTTTATTAAAGTCGCAGTTCTGTCTGCCGAAAACCATGTCACTAATTTCTAATCTCGGTTATTTTAGTCTACTTTAATTTCTGTCAAATTTAAATACATAGATTTTTCGCCTCACTCCTGTCAACCAACAATGAACAAAAATCCGGATAAACAGTAGTCGCGCGTACGAAACAAGTTAATAACAAAGTTTTTTTCGGCGAGGTTCACTTTTTTACCACGTTCCATGTTTTTTCGAATACGTGTGAGTGTGTACTGTAAAACTTTGTGCGATCATAGATCTTAATACGGAGAATTCGATGGTGGTAATAATTCAATTTTGACCAAACTCAATTTTGGACCCTTATTAACGGCAATTCCCACAAGGCCAAATTTTGGTAGAGAGCTTAGGCTAGCCGTCAAAAAGAAAACTTCAAAAGTTCCCATCGATCCCATGTGTGCTAAAAAAATTATTCGGGGTCAAAGGTCAAAATTATGACATTAAAGAGATTTTTAATGATGAAATTGACACTGGCATATAGTTCCGTGGCCTAGTCAATGAGTGGCGGGTTGCAAATGTGACAAAGCATATTTTATATGAATTATAGTAAAATATATTGAATTTTTTCAACCGCAGCAATTGTCCCCAATGGCAGGAAGTGTGAAAATTGTTCCTATTTGTTCACAATCAATGAAAATGTGGTTCATAACCTATGCCTAGTTGTTCAGAACGTATGCCCCCTTGTTCATAGTCTTTCCCAGTTGTTCGGAACGTATGCCCAGTTGTTCATAGTCGTTCATAAAACATGCTCATAGTACTGAACTTAAGTTATGGACAAGTGTGCATGGATTATTAACAACTGTTCTTGGTAATTTTTCGTGAACGATTTGTGCATAAGTTGTGCTAATACCACATAACTTCTGCACACAATTCTCTCCGTGTACGGACGCAAAATACATATGCTGTACATTTGAAACAAAAAAAAACAGGTGTAACTTTATTTTTTTCTGTCGGTATTGGGTACCATAAGCAAGTTTTGTGTCGTCTTTCTATATCATTAAAAACACTTGTAAAAAGTGCTGGTATCGAGAAATGTAAAGATAGTAAAAATGGGAACGTCCGTATGCACAATTTTTTTAAAATATTTCTGTGTATATTTTAAATAGATATCTTCATAATCGAGTTTTCAGAAAACTATATACTTGTTTTACAAGATGAAGTGCAATCAGCTCATTTTAGCTACGGACAAGTAACAATTTTTACTTCTGTTGCCTGGTGTGTGACACAGCCGAGTCATATGCAAAAATCAGGGACACTACCCACAACAAAGAAGGTGTTTACTGTTTTATTACCGCAATTGTAGAATTGATTAAAAAATTAACTATTTTTGACAAGTTGTTTATATTTTCCGATGGATACTCAAATCAGTTTAAAAACAAAAGTATGGGAAGTAGTCCGAACACAAAACTTAATATTAAATAAACCTTCCGATTTTTATTCTTGCGCAAAAAAGCATATATGTTAGTGGAATCAATATCCTTTATATGGATTCTAAAGAGAGCTCGCAAGCCCATTACACGAACGTTGGCCTTCACTTATTACAATAAATGGAGTTCAAGGCCTTCACAGTTTGTCTTGTGAGGACGGAAGAAATCTACTTGCCCGACGTACGGCTTTATCAATTCCATATACTGTTTAAATTTTGTTAGTTATTATGGCTGATCAGTCTAATTGCATTGAATATTAATTTAAACAGCGATCTTAAACTAAAATATTAACTTTAAAAATAATAGATGCATTTCATTTTCAAAAATTTAAAAAAAAAAGTATGAAAAGTTTGGAACGTCCGTACAAGTTCAAACAGAGATTTCTTAGCTAAATCGCGCTTTTCGAAAATTAAAATTGGCATAGTTAAAACTGCCTTTATTTCTTTTAAACATCGCTCATACCTTATTTTTTTGGAGTGCTACTAGATTCGCAGGATTTCGTAAAAATAGTAAGTTATCTCTCATATGACTTGTATTTTAGGAACGTCCGTATAGCCACTTTAAGGCCCGCTTTCATAAAAGCCGGTAACCGCTAACCAGAGTTTAATTGACGTATTTTGTATGGTTAGCTGTCAAATTAATCGCCGATTAGGCTTAACCGGCTTTTATGAAAGTGGCCCTAAATGTCTTCTTGTTAGTAGGTTTTTGCTTTGTTTTTCGGTTAGGGAGCACTTATTAAAATACATTACAAAAAAAATTACAATAATCAAAAGGCAAATATGGTTTTTACAACAAAAAATATGTCTCCGAAAGGAACGTCCGTGGCGCAGGAAACATCCGTATTTACTAAACAAGTATTTGTCCATAATTTGCAAACTTCTACTCTGTGACTTACTTATTACGTCAAAAGAAAGGTATCGTTCCACAGCACAGAAAACTGAAAAATTCCTTTCCATTCTGCCCACTTCCAAGCGTTGAGAAGAGATTCAATATGTTGGACAAAGTCACCTAGGATGCATCCAAAGTTAAATGATTACATCAGAATAGGGTACTGTGCGGTTTACGGCTGAGTCCAAATCCCTGAGACAATGATGGGTCGTTATAATGCAATAATCGATATATTAAAGAAAAATCTTAGGAGCCTATAGGGTTTCTCACAATCCATTGTACAATCAATGATCATATGAACGAATTTAGTAATTTGTTCCGCTTTTGTTACAATTAGGAAGAAAATGCGAAGGACTTTTTCAAGGCCACAGTGCAAGGGTATACGAAAATTAAACTGTTAGTTGGCTGGCTTATATCACAAGTTGTGGTCATATGAGGGTCAACCTGTTATTATTATTACTAACTTACTATTGACGGCACGTGTTCCATATTTTGTGAGAACGTTGCTCTCAGGGGATAGATACGTGGAGGGTGCAGATATCTGCGACGACAGTATCCCAAGGGAAGAGGTACGGTGAAATTATTATAGTTAAGTTGTCATATGGATTATTTCATCCTCATTGTTTTATTAACGTATATTTCTAGGAATTCCAAATGGTATATGAAATAAAATAAATGTTATAAATGAGTTTTGATATCTTTCATAAAAGCTCCGCAGGTGAAAATTAAAAAAAAAAAATTATTATTCCATTCCACATCACCTAAAAACAATTGAATATGTCATAACAAAACTTTACACATAAGATACAAATAACGTTGAGCAATTAGAATTATGGACTGATTCTGTTTATAGGCATTTCCGCAACAGAGAACAAAACAACAACAGAGAACAAAAAATACTGACATTTTTTTCGCTTGGCTTTGATTTATATTATGTACAGGTTATAATAAAAACATCAAATTTGTGTTATATTCGCCAAAGTAAGAGCCTAACTACGGCAAATACCACTTAAAAAGAGCAACACATTAAAAAAAATACTTTATTTACAACCTTTTTGGAAAGGACCCTAATGTGAAGGTTTTTAGCTCATAGAATCCACGAAACATAATAATCACTGCTGATATGTCGAAAAAAATTTGACAAAGTTTTGTTGTTGTTGTTTTTTTTTAATGGTCTGTTAAATTTTACATATTTTTTCAAATTCTATGAGCTCAATACCAGTTGATTCGTAGTCAATTATTATTATTTTTGTTTAAAGATTTAAGTTTCATCAACAGTCTACTTATAGTTCCAAAGATATTCACAAAAATATAAAGTATTTTTCGATATGTAACGCGAGTGACGGAAAGGCATGTTTTTCCTTACAAAGTCGGAGATCTTCATGAGAATTCTATAAAAATTCATATGATCTATTAGAGGGATCGGCCCTGTCTTTTCATCGGCCCTTTCTTTCACTCCAGGTAATAAGGTGACATATTTATTAGAAATTTTTTGGTGGAACGCGAGCTACGATTTTCAACCAAGTGTTTTAAAATAAAAATACATATAATAACAACTTTTCATTAATACTTCCTTAATTTGAAAGCTTTATGGCCTTAAAAAGCGCTTAACTTGTGCCAAAAGCTGAAAACCCCTTTGTGGTCAGTATTTAAAATTCTACAAATTGTATGTTCAAACGCAATTTCTACCGGAAGGAGATATACATATGTACATATGTCTGGAGGTCAAAACTAATTACTCTAAATTTATGCGGCTTCGAATCACTGATATACATAAATATGGTTATTTCTAATGTAGTGCAAAATCGCTAAAAATATTAAATGTCATTGTTGTAAAAATATTACAAATCCGTTAGTAGATATTTTGCATTAATTTTTTAATAGTGTATTTAAAGGTTCGATCATACTGTTGCATACAAATTTAACCGGAGTTACTGAAAGAAGTTTCTTTATTAAAAATCTTAGCTACAAACTTTCTAAACTTCTTCCTAGCCATTTAACGATTAAATAGTTAACCATAAGATATTTTCACGTTTAACATAGTAATTTTTGTAGGTAAGATGGCTTTAATAACGCCTGGGAGAATGACATAGTACAAAGAAGAGAAAGTATAGAAAGCTGGCTATATAGTTATTATAGGGGGTTTAACCAGGTGACAATGTAAAAAAACAGTTAAATAAATGAAGGTATGGCGCGATATACAACAGATATGTATATCATCATAAACCTCATATGTATATCTTCATAAACGACGAGCTGAATTTGTGGTATGCTGCTTTGAACTTCATCCTACAAATTGGAGTGAGCTTTTTGCCGACTCCGAACGGTTTCTACAGTGGAGATGAGTTTTTGCTGATAACCCTTCCATGGCAGAAATACACTCGGAGAATTTGTCAATCCACTGCCGAGAGTCGACTTTTTCAAACCACTTTTGATGTTACCTGTCCCAGAGCTCCAACCTTGGACCTTCGGTGTGGTAGGCCGACAACACTACACCACCGCGGTTAGAATTCTATATTATAAAGAGTACGTAATAAGAAAATTGTTTCATGTCATACATACATACATCAATTTTTAATAAAGTTCCATTACCAAAAATTTGTTCAGGAAAGCCACTTCAGAGAGTTTGAGATTCGGAAAATGGTATAAAAAATATGAGTTAAAAATCGTTATTCTTAATTTTTTATTTATTCATTCATTTAATTTCGAGAAAACTAGCAGAGGAATGGAATTTATCAAAAAAAAAACCAGACAAGTAGCAGAAACAGTATATTCCAATCGCTTGAATATTGCCAAACTAACACTTCCATTAAAGCCGGTAACCGCTATCAAGAGTTTAATTGACGTAATTTGTATGGTTATCTGCCAAATTAATTGCAGATTAGGCTAACTAGGTTGTGCGAAAGTGATCCTAAACCATCAGTAGTAGAAGGTTGTCGCCCCCAGTCTGATACCGTGAGTGCTAATTAGGCAGTGCCCCGTTAGAACCCTTATCAGGAATGCTACTGCAGATTTGTTATCCAAAAAGTTAGTAAAGTATGTGTAAGGGACGGGACAACCCCTTTTAACGAGTGGAAAATGTGTATGTTTGGCGGGCTGAATAGAGCTATTTATAATAAAATAAACTCCGGTGGCAGCAGCACACCACGAATTGATAAAACCCCTCGGAGGTATATCGAGGCATTTTATGCTTAAATTGTAAAAATATGTAAAAAATTGAACTTGATTAACCATAACGTATATCTTAACGGCCAACGTGGTGTGGAGGTAGTGTTGTCGGCCTACCACACCGAAGGTCCGGGTTCGAGCCCTGGTACAGCTTACATCAAAAAGTGGTTTGAAAAAGTTTTTTCAAAACGGGGTCGCCCCTCGGCAGTGGTTTGGCAAACTCTCCGAGTGTATTTCTGCCACGAAAGGCTTCTCAGCAAAAATTCATCTGCTTTGTAGATGCCGTTCGGAGTCGGCGAAAAACCGTAGGTCCCGCCAATTTTGTAGAAAAAATTTTAAAAGCAGCACACCACAAATTGGAAGAGAAGCTCGGCGCAAAAATCTCCTAGGAGGTTGTTGATAAACTGTTGTATATCGCGCCATATATATATATCTTAAAATTGTTATTATAGTTTATTTAATAAAAACGTTGGGAAAATTATCGGAATTCCAACCAGCAATTTTCGGAAGATATGTCTAGAACAAATTCATTAGGTACGGATCCGGTTTCACCATCGCCTCCTAAATTGGAGATATATCAATCACTTTTCAACAAAACCTTACCCTACGTTTAATGAAACTTTAATTAAAAATTGTTTTCCAACCTTCAATTACAATTGTTTTAAAAGGGATCACTTTCGTTGATCCGAGAATTGTTTCCAAAATAGCGGTTATAGTAAGAAATTTCCAAACGAGAAGCTTGCTAAAGTAAGTTTAACGTAAGCTTATAGTAAACGTATTTGGTTTATTGGGTGCCCTTTGTAAATTTACATTTTCAGACAAACTTCAAAGTAAAAGTACTAATACAATTTTTTTAAGAGCTTTTGGGTTTTTTTTAAATAAAAATATATTCTACAATCAGTCTAATGTACCGACAAAGGTATGTATGAATTTGCATATGTATCTTATTTTCTTGCAACAGACAGTTGATATTGGTACAGTTTGGTTAATATATATGCATACCCTGTAGTAAAATTGCGAACAAGTCTCCATCAGAGACAGTTTTGAGCTACCCGCTTTGTCAGTCGTCCTGTACTGGTTACAAAAGTATTAGTTGAAAGACAGTCGGAGATCGATAATCACTCATCCACAAGCAGAACTATGCACGGTTAAGCTGAGGAAAAGTTCAGAGCTTGTCCAATTTTCTGCAGGGTATGTACAAATTGTGTACATTGGTAGTGCAGTATCATAGAATAAGTTCAATTAATATGGTAAGTAATTGACAAATTGTTGCCAGTACTCACCAGACAATGGCCGTGTTGCACTAATAGTTGTGATTTATTGTAATACTTTAATAGTGGAAAACAATTAAATTAATAACTTAAGTACCTACTTAATGTAAGGAAAGCATACTGAGGTCCGTTCGGGATGCAAGTAAATGTTACAAGTTATCACAGGCTCCGAAAAAATCGCGTTCGTGATGTATTGTATGTATAAAAAAAATTGCAAATGGGAAAAAATTGAGAGCGAAGTGTGATGATTTGGGAGAAATTGGAAATTCTTCCTGGTCAAAATTTATCAAGACAGAAATTGCAATCAAGGGAATCCGCCGACTTTTTAATTAGTTTCATCATGGCAGAAATATGTAAGGTTGGTGTGTAAGCCAAGCTTATTAAAACTTTTCCTTTAACTTTGACAGTGTTTTTTTGACATTACGCCTTCGAATTATGGCACTGAAATTAATAAAATATTGCCATGGTTCAATAACAAGGTAAAGTCAAGATGAAGGCGTGTAGATTGGCAAATGGCAGGAAAGAGAAACCAGTGAAATGTTTATATGTACATACATATGTGGAATGTTATGTGTTGCTAGCATGGTTGAAAAGCGATTATTATTGAATTGGAAAAAACTCAAAATTGTAAATGCAAATAACTCTTGTTTAGTTAGGCTTGCTTATATTCTGCTGCTTGCATCTCCTTTTGACAATCTTTACCTACGCCAGAGTGCACAAAAAAAATGTATCAGCTGATGAAAACTAGACAACCTTATTTTCGAACCATCATAATGTAGCCTCATACAATAATTTGATATTTTAGGTAAATTAAAAATATTAGCGATATGCAACAGGTTAATATACACTAGTATATCCCGTGGTCGAAATTCGACCACCTTAAATTAGTTTAACTTATTAAATCCTCTGTTCGGATTTTTCTCCAGTACCTAATGCCTAGAGGCATAAATATTGGAGACATTTTTATTGCTGAAAATAATTATTTATAGTTGAGTTATTGAGAGTCGCTTTCATAAAAGCTGGTTTACTCTAAAGCCGGGTAATTTGACAACTAACCAAAAAAAATCCGTCCATTAAAGACCAGTAATCATTAATAGGAGATGGCAAAACCGGTACTTAGTAATGTTTGAAAGTCCACCATCAGACCCACCACTCCTTTCATATGCCGTCAATATTTCAATAAACAAAATTAAATTTCATGGGCATATACCAACAACATAGTTAGACTTATAATATATATAATGGTCACATAGAATGATGCCATATCCAACAAAACTGGCCATATGGATTGAAACGAATAAAAGTTCATTTTGAGATTCCGTTAACTTCTTAACATTTGCCGGTTTCCAAATTGTGTTTTTTTTTGGTATACAGACAGTTTTCTCAATTTTTCTTTTAGTTGTATATTTTTTGAAGTCCGTATAGCGGGAGAATATTACAACTTAGACATATGATGGTTTTCTGGTTTTTTTCGTCAAATTCAACTCGGAAATATTGAAAACACATAACCTAACTGGCCCAATTTAATATTGGGGTATATGTCGACTCTTTTACAAATAAAAATTTTTATGAAGAAAATAGTTGACGTCTTTAGGAAAATTAACGCAATTTCAAACTATTTCGTGAATATAAAATTGAAGAACTACAAACTGCGTTTTTACTTTTTATATATTAAATATGATAGATTTCTTAAAAAATATATACATACTGATAAATTGAAATAATTTTTTAGCTTTTTTTTTCAAACTATTTGGTTTTTTCACTCGAAAAAAGATGTCATAAACAGAAAAATATTGAAATATTGGGTTATATGTCGACTCTTTTACAAATGAAAAGTTTTAGGAAGAAAATAGTTGATGTCTTTAGGAAAATTAACGCAATTTCAAACTATTTCGTGAATATACAATTGAAGAACTACAAACTGCGTTTTTACTTTTTATATATTAAATATGATATATTTCTTAAAAAATATATATTGATAAATTGAAATAATTTTTTAGCTTTTTTTTACAAAAAATTTGGTTTTTTCACTCGCAGATGGATGTCAGAAACAGAAAAATATTGAAGTATTGGGTTTATTGTCGACTCTTTTACAAATAAAAATTTTGAGGAAGAAAATAGTTGACGTCTTTAGGAAAATTAACGCAATTTCAAACTATTTCGTGAATATAAAATTGAAGAACTACAAACTGCGTTTTTACTTTTTATATATTAAATATGATAGATTTCTTAAAAAATATATACATACTGATAAATTGAAATAATTTTTTAGCTTTTTTTTTCAAACTATTTGGTTTTTTCACTCGAAAAAAGATGTCATAAACAGAAAAATATTGAAATATTGGGTTATATGTCGACTCTTTTACAAATGAAAAGTTTTAGGAAGAAAATAGTTGATGTCTTTAGGAAAATTAACGCAATTTCAAACTATTTCGTGAATATAAAATTGAAGAACTACAAACTGCGTTTTTACTTTTTCCATATTAAATATGATAGATTTCTTAAAAAATATAAATTTATAAATATTGATAAATTGGAATAATTTTTTAGATTTTATTCAAAAAATTTGAGTTTTTCACTTCAAGATAGATGTCATAAACATAATAAACAGAAAACTATTGGATTACAAATATAATAAATTAAAAAAAAAAAATATAATAAAAAGTTTTCGTATATTTTAAGGCAAATTCAATTTAGTAAAAAAAAAAAAAAATTTTATCTGCCCTCTTACACGTTCTTGAACATACGAACGCACGCATCATAGCCGGCACGCTCACCACCTGCGCCACTGCTGTATGTACAACAAAAAAGTCAAATACTGTAGTTAGCAGCTTTGGGTTTTGGTGAAAACTTTGATGAATTATTACAAATTAATGAAGCATTTTTTGTTAAATATAATATGCCTATGCAAAGCTCCTGCCCCATGAAAACATATCAAAATATATAATAATTGGAGTTATGCATTGTTTTATGAGATACACTCTGGCAATTGATTGTATGGAAAAAATGTTAGCCTATTAATATATAGATAATGGTCACATAGAATGATGCCATATCGAACAAAACTGGCCATATGGATTGAAACGAATAAAAGTTCATTTTGAGATTCCGTAAACTTCTTAACATTTGCCGGTTTCCAAATTGTGTTTTTTTTTGGTATACAGACAGTTTTCTCAATTTTTCTTTTAGTTGTATATTTTTTGAAGTCCGTATAGCGGGAGAATATTACAACTTAGACATATGATGGTTTTCTGGTTTTTTTCGTCAAATTCAACTCGGAAATATTGAAAACACATAACCTAACTGGCCCAATTTAATATTGGGGTATATGTCGACTCTTTTACAAATAAAAATTTTTATGAAGAAAATAGTTGACGTCTTTAGGAAAATTAACGCAATTTCAAACTATTTCGTGAATATAAAATTGAAGAACTACAAACTGCGTTTTTACTTTTTATATATTAAATATGATAGATTTCTTAAAAAATATATACTGATAAATTGAAATAATTTTTTAGCTTTTTTTTTCAAACTATTTGGTTTTTTCACTCGAAAAAAGATGTCATAAACAGAAAAATATTGAAATATTGGGTTATATGTCGACTCTTTTACAAATGAAAAGTTTTAGGAAGAAAATAGTTGATGTCTTTAGGAAAATTAACGCAATTTCAAACTATTCCGTGAATATAAAATTGAAGAACTACAAACTGCGTTTTTACTTTTTATATATTAAATATGATATATTTCTTAAAAAATATGTATATATTGATAAATTGAAATAATTTTTTAGCTTTTTTTTACAAAAAATTTGGTTTTTTCACTCGCAGATGGATGTCAGAAACAGAAAAATATTGAAGTATTGGGTTTATTGTCGACTCTTTTACAAATAAAAATTTTGAGGAAGAAAATAGTTGATGTCTTTAGGAAAATTAACGCAATTTCAAACTATTTCGTGAATATAAAATTGAAGAACTACAAACTGCGTTTTTACTTTTTCCATATTAAATATGATAGATTTCTTAAAAAATATAAATTTATAAATATTGATAAATTGGAATAATTTTTTAGATTTTATTCAAAAAATTTGAGTTTTTCACTTCAAGATAGATGTCATAAACATAATAAACAGAAAACTATTGGATTACAAATATAATAAATTAAAAAAAAAAAATATAATAAAAAGTTTTCGTATATTTTAAGGCAAATTCAATTTAGTAAAAAAAAAAAAAAATTTTATCTGCCCTCTTACACGTTCTTGAACATACGAACGCACGCATCATAGCCGGCACGCTCACCACCTGCGCCACTGCTGTATGTACAACAAAAAAGTCAAATACTGTAGTTAGCAGCTTTGGGTTTTGGTGAAAACTTTGATGAATTATTACAAATTAATGAAGCATTTTTTGTTAAATATAATATGCCTATGCAAAGCTCCTGCCCCATTAAAACATATCAAAATATATAATAATTGGAGTTATGCATTGTTTTATGAGATACACTCTGGCAATTGATTGTATGGAAAAAATGTTAGCCTATTAATATATAGATAAGCCCCCAAAAAGATTTTTGCTGCAAGTTTGTCTTTCAACTTGTGGTGTGCTGTTTTGAAATTTTTCCTACAAAATGACCGCATATATCCAAAAGCTATATAAAACAAAACAGAATCATGGCGGCGGGTATTCTTTTAGCCTCCTTTTTTGACTTGATATATCTCCACAATGATTTAGGATTCGATTTAATGATCGACTCGATATTACGAATATAATTAATGTACAAAAGCTTATCCATATCATTGAAAGTCTTTAAACAATGCTTGTATGTATTTAAAAAAGAACGCGTGATCTTTATTGTAATCTTGAATTTATTTAAATAGTTGTTTTTAAGATTCTTAAGTGAACGCAGCAAAACTATCAGAGGTATTGAGACCCACAAATAGCCCCTCCCAGTTTATCTCAGATAAAAAAAAATTAAAAGCAAGATTTACGGGCAAGTAGTTACACCCTACTGCCTTTTATTTTATTAATTTTTTTTATTTTCATACCTTTCATGAACATGGGGAAAGCTATTTACATTTTATTATCTAGTGGTAATTTAATTTACCACTCACAACAGAAGTGTTTTTAATCGAAAACAATCAGTTGCCTTTATAACAACTTTTCAGGTACTAAAACAGACCTGAGTAAATTGGGATACCAAAACAAATCACTACTACGTATTTAATGTACGGTTCCACCCGAACTTAGACTTCTTTACGTGTTCTTACTGTGGTCTTGTAGTAAAAACCTTTTCCCATACTTTATATGAACTAAATAAAATAAAGAAAAAATATGAAGCAACGTTCCGGATTTGCTTTGATCATCATCGCATCATTAACAAACTGCCCAGAAGGACTATGTGGGGCCAGGTTTTTTAATATACATACATATGTTTGTGTTTTTTGCGTTTTTACTAATAATAATATGAAAACCATGACATGATCCCAAGTAAAAAGATGGGACTATTACACAACAGATAGTGTCATAAACCCAATTTTTTTTACTTAAGATTTTGACAATTCTCCTGCAGATTCCAAACCACTGAAATTGGGAATGCAGAAAAACGACATGCCGCGAAGCCGGTTTTAGATCGATAAGTGTTAATTTTTATAAGAGGGGCAGAAGGCCGCCTACACAGAAGAGTAGGTACCATCCACAGAAAAACTGTGGCAATACATAGTATCCAGGTTTGCATTAGGTTATGGATTTCGTTTTTTTTTTAATTGGGTCGAAAACTTGTCATGATAACAATTTGATTTAATTGGAATTATGTCAAATTAGATGCCATCTAATAATTTTACCCCTCTGGTTGTTCTAGTGCTTCTAGGCATAGATTATATTTTCGAAAAATTTTTTCATTTTAAAGTAATGCCTTCATTATGGTTGGGATTTTTTAGATCAGCAGTTAAACGATACTTCTTTCTTATATCTAAAACAAAATTCTACTGGCCTACTAAGTCCCAACATAATTACGGCAAATGCCACGAAATTGTAATTACATACTTGCCTTCTACAGTGATACATCGGAATAATCAACAAACATACAACCATACAACTGTAGTTGTGCCTGACTAGTACTGTACTACTTACATATGTATGTAGAGTTGGAATATTTCTATTTCAGTTTGCTACTCGCACCACTATCTTTCGAGTATATGGAATCTTTCGAGTGAGACCTTTAAATTATGTTCTCAACCCAGGTATATTACTGTCCGAAATATGTATAGAAAAAGTCTCAAGTCATGTGAACATTTTGCGCTGACTTGAAATTTTCTAGCGGCATCAGTGTTGTGATTTATTCCTAATGCCCTTGGAAGTTTCAAAAAATGGCACAATATATGACTAAACACATGTAAGCACAGGTACGCATAAACTGCTACATACATATGTATGTATAAATTAAACAAAAAGTTTACCTTAATTACTTCATTCCCCCTTTGGCTGCCACGTTTTTTTAAGGATGTTTGTGCCTTTTGTGCTGTGGGATTATCGAACATTTCAGCTTTTGAACAATTACGAGCACTATAAACATTCATTCCGACAAAGTACTAATATCACTTAATAAATATATTTCTCATAAGCTGACATAACAACGAAACGTCTATTAAATAAATGTGCCAAGTCCCATGCCGCGTTAAAAGTTTAGTGCTGCCTATAAAAGTATGTACATCATAGATTTAGTAATGATGTGTTCACATGAGCAAGCTGATATGAATGTATTTGTTCACGCGTATTTGTGCATTTCACTAATCCTATCATCATAGAAAAGATCGAAATGCGTTACATTTCCCCAAACAAATCTCATTTACAAAACGACGAATTCACAACAAATTACACGGCAAATGCGATGAGTTCAATCAAGTTTGTTTAAAACGCGTCATGCTTGTTTAATTGGAACTGCATAACAACGGAACGAACGCATTCAGAGCCGAATAAACACATGCGAATAACTAGCAAAGAACGTAAAAATGAAAGAAGGTCCAACTCAACGAATAGTGGGAAACATTAAACCACAGTATATACAGTAGTAAAACTCTGTACCAATCAGCTGATTATATTCACCGCCAGGCTGTACATGGGGTGGCAGTCAACGCTTTTTTGGCATTTCAGGATTGTGTTGCAAAATTATTTTGGTGTATAAAAAAAGAAAAATTGTTAAAAGTACATTTAGATATTTTTCGGTTGTTGGCTAAGAAACAAAATGCTTTATAATTATGACAAAGATGTTGTCAAAGTATACATATGTTAGTACTTGTGTTAAATGTTAATTACAATGTGGCGTTTGTACACAGATTTACTTGAATTACGTCCCGCAAAGCAAACGAAAAATGATAAAAGTTGTTTTAAATGATAGGTAATCTATTTTAAGATTGATCTCTGATAGGTTTGCGATGATTTTTCGTTATATATTATGTTTTCAATAGCACATTTGTCACAGGGTGTTGAACGTTTTACTTTGAACTATGGCGATTTCTGTGTGATTTAAGTTTTGAATAGATTTAAATAAAAAATATAGTCCAGACATGAAATTTAGTCTAGCTTAGAGATTTTATGATTAAAAAACCATTGCTTTAATAGAGGCGCCCATATCGACCCGATAGAAAATGTGGTTTTATTTTGCAAAAGGGGGTTTGCTACCCAGAAGTGTCTACTCAAATATATAGTACAGAGCTAAAACTCAATGTATAGCTATAATCATATAGTCTGAAAACCCAATATTTTTTCCACTTTTTGAAAATCAACAAGCACTAAAAGTCTGCTTTTCAGGTCATCGCTAAGAGAAATTCGTCAGTAATATGTATTTTTGCGGAATTTTACCATTTCACTTTTATTTTTTATACTTGCCATAGAACAATATGTACAATAAATACTCTTTTTCTAAAATTACTCCTTTAGTTTTGTTTTGGTGCTGTAGTGCAACCGCGGGTATAAGTAATTGCATACTACAATTAATTTCGACTCTGAAAATTTCACCTCCAGGATGTAATTTCACCAGAGTTTTCCTACTGTATCACTGTGCATTAAACTATCAATTCGCGGATAGGTAATTCACCACTTGGGAAATGTGCGTTTAAATCGAGAGTTTAAAGCTTTTCTCATTTTTATATTTTTAAACACAATTATAATTTTTAAAAATTATTATTTTTAATTAAAAACATATTCCAATTATTACATTTATTCATTTTGAATAGGTACTCTCAATTACTTTTTATTAATAAAGCCATGAAGGCCAGGAAGTGGATTACGACACACGATCCGTGACATACGATCCGCGAACTTATAAGTCACAATAACTTCGAAACTTGACAGCTTTTTAAAAGAATAATAATATCTTATTGAGCTTGAATACCCACATAACCCAAAATTTTTTCCCATCCATTTTCCCCAGACGAAATAAAATAAATATGTGGAAGGGTATGTACATGTGTATATGAAGTTTGCATCCAAACTGAACAAGAGCAAGGTGAAATTTGGGCCTGCTTACTCAATGTCTGGTTATGATAAGCTTTATTATATGATAACCTAAAAATATCATCGTTTCTTGTAGGGTAAAATAAATTTGAGTTTTTATTATAAAAAATACATACATATTCATACTTATTTTACTGGAATTAATTTCATGGCACTCACGAGAACAGCAACCTAGCGATCTGTGACAGCTTCCCCATTAAGGGTTATCCAGTTACATCCCATCGGAGTGCCCTCACCAGGTTAACTGCTTAAAGCATAATCAAAAGAATCGCTTAGGTCATTCCCAAGTGGTTGGCGGTCAGAAACTTTTCCCAATTGCGTGGACTTCTACAAATGGTTCCAACATATACAAGCCATTTTTAGTACTGCCTACAAAGCGGCTAGTGCAGTTGATAGTAGTAAGTAATTTATGCACTTAGTGATTTCAGAACTATTATCTGTTGTTCAAGCGGAAATTATTATTATTATAATTTTTGTTTTTTTAATTTAATACGTTTATTTGCAATCTAATTTAGATAATAAGCATATTATATTATTAATTAAAAAATTACTTATATTATTGAACTCCATTGAGGTCTATAATAATATACTTATGTACTTGCATACATATATGAAATTCCGACTCTTTTGCTACATTTTAATTTTAAATTTAGCTATTAAGCTCTAAATGAAAGGTCTAATGCATGACGTCTTTTAAGTCTAATAATTTTATTAGATTCATCAAGTAATGCAATTGCTAGCGGATTATCATGATTACTTATTCTATGTAAATATTTTGTACTAATTTTTATACCCAGCGTACTAGTACTAGTACAAGGGTATTATAATTTTGTCCACATAACGGTACTATGTAACGGCCCAAAATAATCGAGTTAGATATAGAGTTCCATATATGAAAGTTCTTAAGTTGAAAAGAGGAATTTATTAAGGCATGTCCGTCCGTGTACACGATAACTTGCGTAAAAACTGAGATATTTGCATGGAATTTGGTGTATTGGTTACTTTTTGGCCAAGGTAGGTTGCTATTGAAAATGGGCGAACTCGGATGATAATCACGCCCCCTTTTTCGATATCGAAAACTTCGAAAATCACATAAATTGACATAACTTGCGTAAAAACTGAGATATTTGCATGGAATTTGTCATGCAGGCTACTTTCTGGCCAAGGTGATCTCCTGTGAAAATTAGCGAAATCGGATGATAACCACACCCCCTTTTTCGATATCGAAAATCACATAAATTAACATAAGTTGAGTAAAACTTGAAATATTCGCATGAAATTTGGTACACAGGTTACTTTCTGGCCAAAGCAGGTTGGTGTTTAAAATGGGCGAAATATGATGATAACCACGGCTCCTTTTTCGATATCGAAAATTTCGAAAAATCACATAAATTAACATAACTTGCGTCAAAACTGATATATTTGCATGGAATTTGGTGTATTCGTTACTTTCTGCCCAAGGTAGGCTGCTATTGAAAATGGACGAAATCGAATCATAACCACGCCCCCATTTTCGATATCGAAAATTTTGAAAATCACATAAATTAACATAACTTGAGTAAAAACTAAGATATTTGTGGAATTTGTTATGCAGGCTACTTTCTGGCCAAGGAGAGCTGCTGTAAAAATTGTCGAAATCGGATGATAACCACGCCCACTTTTTCGATATCAAAAATTACATAAATTAACATAAGTTGAGTAAAACTTGAGATATTCGCATGAAATTTGGTACACAGGTTACTTTCCGGCCAAAGCGAAATCTGATGGCAACCATGCCCCCTTTTTTGATATAGAAAATTTCAAATAAGATTCTAGGGCCTATATCATTGCCAAGTCATGGTATTTGTATCTCGTTCTGAAAACTAACGCTGGGTATTTAATGTTCGGTTCACCCGAACTTAGACTTCCTTACTTGTTTAATTTCATTTCTTATAAAAAAAATTTTCATATCAGAATTAATAGTCTTTAAGTCTTTTACTGATAGCTTTGTAAAATTTCCATGTTCGAATTGGAAGCAGTGCTCCACAGTTGCACTCCGTAGGTCCATACTGGCTTTAGTATAACCTAAAGGCGATTTTGGTCCTAGTAATCAGTAAAGTTTGTTGGTTTTAATCTTCAAATGTTTACTTTTGGCTTTTATATGACATTTCCAGGTTAACTGTTTGTCAAAATGTATGCCAAGATATTTGGCACTACCATGTCTTCCCGTCTCAATGAAAACAAAACGTGCACAGATTTAGTAGTGTTTACTCTTATTTTCCATAGTTCAAGCCGCGCCTGTATCTCATTTAGTTGTCCCTGAACTAGATTACTTGCATCAACTGGAGACTGACTTGATGCTAATATAGCAGTGTCGTCAATGTATGTATGTATGTAGCAATATAACATTTTCGGTTTCGGGTATGTCAGACGTGAAAATCGTATAAAGTATAGGGCCGAGTACGCTACCCTGTGGTACTCCAGCTTTGATGTATCCTATCTAAGATATTTCTTTATTTACCTTTACGTAAAATGATCTTTCGAAAAGGTAAGATTTTAGTGGTAAATAAAATGGTGTAGGAAATAATTTTATTAATTTATAGAGCAGTACTCCTTTCTTTCAAAGGAGTCAGTTATAAAATTAAGTACGCGGTGGCATTGTTCAGGTGTACCATGATATCGGCGAAAGCCGAAAGATGTTCTGGTATTACCTTATTTTCTCTAAGTATTGGCAATAATCTGCACAAAAATAGTCTTCCAAATGTTTTGGAGAATAGTGTCAATATTGGCCTGTACGAAGATATTTGATTTTCAGGTTTTGGCGGTTTAAGCACCATAACTACATATATCGGCACACTTCCACTGCGTAGGAAAATGGTTTAATCTTAATATTGAGTTATATATAAGAGTAAGAAACATGATTCCTTTTTTCGGTAAACTCGTAGCCACCTTGACGTAAATGTTATCATACCCAGGAGATTTATTGTTACACAGGTTTCTGATTTCAGCACGAATTTCGTTCGGTGTAACATTATTAATCGGTAAAGATAATTGACACGAAATACCGAGGAATGCAATCACATCACCATCGTTGTTGCTGTTCTCTAAAAACGGAGTAAACGTTGACTCTAAATATTTTGCTTATGCATTAGCCGTGCTCTTATCTGTCCTACCCTTACTTACATGCATTCAGCTACGAGATGTAATCGTATTGCCCTTTTGGAGAGTGGAAACAAAAGCTGCTTCGTGGATTTGATTTGTGAAACATTCAACTGCATTATCTTGTTCAGTAGTTCAGTGTTTTAATTGAAATATTAAGTTCCACATTTTGCGTTATCCAGTCTTGAAAAATGTTAATTTGACTCTTGCTATTTAATGGTTTATACTTCTGTTGCATAAGGCCTGTTAGAATGTTGTAACTTCTTATGACTGGAGAATGGTCTGAGCTGAGTTCTTCAGAGCTGGCAGTTTCTAGTATTTGGGCTGGGATGCCATTGTATACAGCAAAATCTAATAAATCAGGAATTTTCAATGGATCGCTTGGCCAGTAGGTAGGCTCCCCAGTCGACAGTGTTTTGAAATAATTTTTAACAACACATTTGTAAAGCTCTCTTCGTTTAGGGTTCGAGGTACTCCCTCCCGTATTCGCCTCCCACCAGAAATCTCCTCCCGAAAGAGGTAAACATGTTTTCATATTCAGAATTTTTAAAAGTACGCCGTGTAGGCGAATATACATATTGCATAAACTTGCAAGTCTGCATTGTTTGCTTTTATTTTAATTCTAGCGGCTTGTATTGATGTGGATTGAATTGGTTCTAGCACATCATACCTACTTTATATTAGATCTTACTAACACAGCACAGCCAGCATGTGCCCTTTCGCTTGTATGATTACATGAGATAATGTCGTAGTTTTTTATTTTAAAATATATTTTGGTTGTAAAATGAGTTTCTGAGACTAAAATTATGTTAATAAAAATGTTCATTTAAAAATAGTTCTGTTTCATTAGTGTGACGGGTTTAGCCTTTGGCATTCCACATTGCTAACCTTAGGTTCACTTGCATAATTTATTAATGAGTAGAGACATCACATTAAGTAACGTGTTTGTTAACTCTATTTGCTTAGTTAGTAACTGCTAAATTTTTTCCATTCTTTTTTCACCATTCTTTTCATTGTCATTGTTTGTTCCTTTTAAAACATTTGAATATGACTGCTTATTGTTGTTGTATTGTAATAGATCGCCTGGACAAGGTTCGACTCGTGCGTACGGAATTGGTTAAGAACATTCAAACCGCGTTTGAACAATCTGCCAGACGCTACAATCTTCGTAGCAGAGCTAGTACTTTTGAAGTAGGAGACGAAGTATATCGTCGCTTTGAGCGACAAGGCAAAGAAACTTAATTCGAAACTAGCTCCAGTCTTTGTAAAATCTTCGGTTCTTGCCCCAAAGGCAGCAATATGCTAAAATTGCTAGATAGGGAAAATGGTAAGGTTGATATATATTTTCCTTTTTCTATAAAAATCAGGCCACCCTTTTTCGTGGCTATATAAGCTGCGGATTTGGCGAGATCGACCTCTTTTCCTGGATATCGTCTTGCAACGTATACTCTTTTGAGTTTCCCTCAAGTTTCGGGTAATATTCCTACAAAAATTAAATTTTTTAAATTTCGTGAAGCATTGGGCAAATCAGTAGATTTTGCAACCAATTACGCGCTTCATATAACTAGTAAACGCGAAGTTAAATTTCCGCCTAACAAAAATGTTCCTGCTTTGGACGACAGATGAAATGGAGAACTACTACGCCTGAATGAAAGCCGAGAACGCGCATGGTTCCACGGAGTTGCAGCCCACCCAAGGATGATTGTGTCAAATAAAAGAAAAATTTTGCTATTAAATTAAAGTTTTCATGATTTTGCACAGTTTCTAGAATGAAAAAAAAAAAAAACAAACGAGAACAATAGCTTAAAACTATTAATATCGAAAATAGTTTCTCTCAAATACCAGTTTTGTAGTGAGTTTTACTAAGTATAGTCGTACCACTCGTGTTAAAACCAAAACCCTATTTTTTTCATTATTCAATGACCCAAAATTTAGAATTTTTTGCATTTTTTTAAAAAGTTTAACCCAAAATTTAATTATGGTGAAAACACATATCATACTAAATAATATTATAAATGTGAAAGTAGCGATGTTTGGATGTCCAGACGTTTGCTTCTGTTGCTCAATCACGTGAGAATGGCAAGACGGATTATGATGAAATTTGGCAGGTTCTAGTCTGGAAGGAGCTATAGGCAATTTTTTTTTTTAATTTTGGGGGTTCCGACCCTGCTAGGGACCGTTTCTTTTCGAAATTTTTTTTATTCCATATAACTCTAAGTATATTGAACCTATACTTATGATATTTCGCATATAGGTATAGAAAGATCGTACAATATGGGTATCAAACGAAAGGGGAAGGCCCCAGGTTTCATTTTAGCTTCGATATATTTCGATAAATTGATCGATAACTAAGTTATCGGCCAAAATTCGATTGCCCGAAAACCTTAATATTACCCTGCAATATGGGTATCAAACGAAAGGGGAAGGCCCCAGGTTTCATTTGTACTTCAAATCAACATTTGAATTTGCATTCATCCTGGCACAATTTGTCAAAATTGAATTCTTGAAAGGCCCCCTAACGTTACCAACGAATTCCCGCAAAAGAAAATTTTTTAGAACCGGTTTTCAATACACTTTTTTCAAAATTTTCAAAATATTCGAATTTGGTAAATTCTTCAGTAGGCAATAATATTATATAAATATGAAATCTTAAAGTATATTATTGATTTTGAAAGGCCCCCTAACTACTTACATCCCGAGCAACGCCGGGTACCCTGCTAGTATTACATATATTCCAGTTTTCTCTTAATGGGATCCTTAATTAAGTGCGAAATTTGATTTGAATATCTCTGCTAAAACCCGAAATGGATAATAAGTTTTATTGAAATCTTTAACTCCGTTACGACGGAATAGCCCAAATATCGTTTTGTTAATAAGATTTAAATAATTCCCAGCGGACCTTCATGATGTCCTAGTGAACTTATGCCACATAATAGGCAAATAACTTATGCATGTACATTAAGGCGCCTCACGGACACCCCTTATAAACTTATAAACTTCAATGAATTCTAAGACCTTGGTCAAAATATTTCGATAAAATATTATGCTTTATTGGAGCTAAACCGCGTAAAAAAACGCTAAAAATATCTGTTTTATACCCATCGTAATAGTACTAGTACAAGGGTATTCTAATTTTGTCCACATAACGGTACTACGTAACAGCGCAAAATAATCGAGTTAGATAAAGAGTTACAGGTATGAAAGTTCTTAGGCTGAAAAGAGGAACTGATTAAGGCATGTCCGTCCGTCTGTCCGTCCGTGTACTTTTTTATGCTTACCTTTTGCACTCCATCATCTCAGATGCTTTTTATTAAAAAATATAATATAATATAATACTCCTTTTATACATAAAAAAGGATATTTTTAACGTTTTTTTAACGCGGTTTAGCTCCAGTAAATCTTAATATTTTTTCGAAATATTTTGGGGGAGTCCTTAGAAAAGAGTGAATTTTGAAATTCCGGTGGAAACAGTGTAACTTTTTTTGGCGAGGCACCTTTATGTTCATGCTCAATTTTATAGTTATGTTTTTCGAATTTTATATCCAGAATTGTTCGAAATTGATTGCTAAAAAGAATTTGAAGATGATAAGTTTTTAATCAACAGAAGGAATAATCACCCCTATTACGGTTGTCAATACTTTTAAGTATTGACTTGTTGTTGACGAATCGGTATCGCCATTGTCAATTTCGATAACTATTGACAGCTGTTGAAACTATTTTGGTATTTACGACAACAATAGTGATATTCTTTTGACGGGTGTCAGCATAAAACTTGTCAACACAGTTTTTGGTGACGACAAGCGCTCAATTAAATATTCTGCAGTAAAAATTTGGTAAACTAATTCTGAATTATACCTTTTTACACAATTTATTTGTTTAGTTTTTATTTAATTCAGGAAAATGGAGAGAAAAATTAAAATAACAAACAATAACCAATTTGCGCAGCTTATTTTAGAACTAGAAAAAAAATGGTTCAAGGTGTTCTCAAAAGTGGAAGTTGCATGAGTTGCATTTTTTAAAGATTAATTTTTAAAAACAGAATAAATATTTTTGTTTTATGCAGAAAATACTGAAGTATTTTATATTTTTTAATCAAAACAACCAAAAACGAATTACAAAAAGCTTTCTTTAATTTCTTGCCGTATTTGCGAGCTTCCATGTTTTGCAAGTCGTCAGATAAATCAACTTCAAACCCATCTTGATCATTTTCAGTTTCGGATGATGAATTGAAGCTTGATGACTCTACATTAAAGTCAATACAACGATTATGTAAGGCAGCGTCTTGACCTCCGTAACAATAACCTGGAGGGGGAAATCCGATATTTTGTTTCAGTGAAAAGTTATTAGTGAAAAACCGACCCGGGTCACATCCCCAATTCGGGGCGTGATCCATGGTATTTATGTGCAGAACACCTTTCCGCATTGGCACGCTTAAAAAAGAACCCCGCCATTCCAACTCCGGGTGGTTGCCTGAACCGTGGCAACGTGCCACGGTACGCACACTTTTTTACTCTTTTGGCTTAGCCTAATGTGCCATTACAACAACCACATGAAAATGGCAGAAAAATTTAACTGCAAATATCTCGAAAAATTCTTAAAATATCTGATTTCCCTCCAGATTATTGTTACGGAGGTGAAGACGCGTCGCTTGATACCTCTACCTAGATTTTTGGACGTGTATTAACACTTGACGTTCGATGGAAAGTATTACCGAAAGTTTTACCGCGATTTTCGTTGCTTTTTCCGGCTTATAATGTAAAAAAACATCTTTAAACAAAAGTTTAAATCTTAAGCAGAATTATATGCGCAACAAATTGTAAATAAACAACTGTCAAAAGTATAAGGATCGTAGTTTTGCTATTAAATTATCGATAACACGTCAACGTCAATACATTGATGAAGTAAATACCAGTTTTGCATTGACGCGACGTTGATATTAGGTCTGTTTCTTGACTGCTAATTATGAATAATTATTCCTAAAAAGTGTTCTTTGAAAAAACTAGCAGCGAATCCAGCAGCTTTTTGACATTTAATTGAGAGAAAGAGCGCCAATTCGCTGCAAGTTCGCTGCTGGGGATTGCTGGAGATTTTTCGTCCAGCAATAACCAGCAAGTAACAAACAGATGATTGTGACAAATGCCAAAATAAAAATTGATTGCATATTTTTGTAAAATTTAAAATTTATTACGCATATTTTGAAAACTATGAGTTATTTACCAGCAAATGAAGTAAGTACAGAATTTCTGCTGGCTCCTGTTCGGTGAAAAACCAGCAGAAGAGAGGTAAAACTAGCAGAAATGAGAGTTTGACAGCTTTTTACGAGACTCTCTTCTGCTGACAGTTCTTTGCTGGAGATTTCAAGAAACAGACCTATTGATGTTGATATTAATACGACGTGACATTTGATGTTGACAACCGTAATAGGGGCGAATAGTTGATTACATTACATGTTCAATTCTATGAAAAAAATAAAAATAACTGCAATGAAACTCAGATGTTTTCAAAACTTATTCATCCAAATGCTGTGTGAGTAGACATGCTTATTGCAGTTAGACTGCTCCATGTGTTAACAGCATAATTCTCTTCGTAAAATATCAGTTTATTGTGAGTTCCTCAAAGTCCCTTTACCAACCGATCTCTTTTGTTTGTGTCTTGCCCCATCTTTGGTGAACGATTTTCGACTGGTTAACTTCCCTTTATTACCGTTATTTGATGGTGGTTTTGGTTTTGATATTTTAGGCTCCACGCGCAAAAACAAGTCGTAATTAAAATCAATGCAAGATTTTCCTGAAAGTCAATTACAAGAGTACATACTTATACTTTTGCTTATTTATTACTTCAAATATTTTAAATTGGCGTACCACAACATATTTCCTGTCCACATTCCGAGCACACGGTTAGTCTAGTTTCAACAATTCCAGATTTATTTTTAGTCTTTTTAACACAGTTATTGATCATGAATTCTCTTCGTTCTCGCATTTCCGTTTTTAACTGCATTTTAGCCATTTCCGTCATTCTACTAAAATATTCTTCCTCTTGCTTCGATTTTGGTCGTAATGTAGTGAGCATCTTCCAATCGATTGGCACAGCACACAAGTCTATTATGGGTATTTCCTTCATCTCGGACGGCACTGGATCGGCGTAAGTATAAATTGGTTCACGTTCGCCATAATGTTTTAAGAGCTTTTTTATCTCCTTCCTGGGCGTTTTAAATGTGTAATCTTTTTCCTTAATCTTTATTTCGTCTGACCGAACTTTAATAGGGCGCATTTTAAAATCGGGTACCTTTTCCATTAAACGCTTAAACTCTTCTTTTGTTTGAGCAATACTCTTGCTTAAATCAAGAACAGGTACCACAGTTTTTTTCTTTGACAACAAATCTTCTAATTTACTCATATTCTGAGCGAGTGTCACCAAGAAATGTTATGCATACATAGAATTTTCTACTTGCAGTATTGATAAAATAGCTGTTTACATAAAGTGCTGTTACGGCAACCATTGAATCACAACACCTACATATGTACCTACATTAATATTTATGGTTCAGTTATGCTTGCATAGCAGGGCATAGCATAGCAATACACAGCACGTAAAAGAAAATGTTGATTATACTTCGCACAACGCACAACCCCTCAAAATCAGATATTCGCGAAACATACAGAATTTCATGAGCTCGCACACATTCTTTCAGCTTTTCTTCTTCCATTACAACGCTTTTATTTGTTTTTACTAAAATTTATAAGAATAATAAGCAAAAGCTTTGACAGTAGGTATGTTAAGTTACATAGAGATCAAAATTCAACAGACTTCTATGCCATGCTCTGGGTTGCCATGCGTTGTATAATCGAATACATGTAAAACCAATTCAACAGATATCGAAAATGACAGATCCCATGCAATGTATTGCTATGCTATGCAAGCATAATTGAACCATTACTTAGTTTGTGATGCCAGTGGATAAAATACAAGATAAATAAAATATGTACATTCTTACAAATTTTGTTGACTGGGTTTATGAGAATGTACATTAGAACACCCACAAAATGTATAGAATTTGCAAAAGTGTAAAATTCTTTCACAAGCATTTTCTGAAAGTTTTCGTACAAAGGTTAGGGAAAGTTTTGGTCACAGGGTGACAATCGGTTCAAAATTGTAAATTTTGACAGACCGAAAGAAAATTCCGACATTTATCGCTGTGAATATGAATGTCACAATTTACACTAGGCCACATGGCTACCACATTTTTAAAATACAGCAAATCTTGGTAAAACGCGGAAGAAAAGAATCGACAAGCATCACCTTAAATTGATTTTAAAGTCGCCTTTGATACCACGAGAAGGAACCGCCTATGTCTGAATTTGGTTTCCCCGCAAACTTTATACTGGTGTACAAAATGGCATTGAGCAACACCTTCTTAGTCAGAATTGGGATTTACTTAATTTGATGTTGGAGAAAACTGGCTCAGCGAATAAAGGCCTAACGAACTAACGCCTAAAAAAAAACAGAAATATTGCCTAAATATTTCATATAGGAATTAGACGGTTGTTCATCATAAAATAATATCTCACATTTTAGGCATTTCTTCATTAAAATTGTTAGGTGATTCTTCATAATGAAAGAAAGCCTAACAAACAGAAATGAAGAAACGCCTAATTAGGTATTTATTCATTTTTGATTGTTAGGCTTTCTTTCATTAACGTTAGGCGCTTTTTCATTTTGCTAAAAGTGTGATTTCTATTACTATTATGCGTGAATTTATTGAAGACTAACGGTTGTACTTACGGTTAGACAAATATTTTTGCATTTTGTTATCAAATATGCAAGAATTATTTACCCCATTCATGATTTATTATGAAAAGCAATGGTTGCGAAATGTAAGTTCCCTTTTACAAAATGTTAAAATGAGGTGGCGCGAACTAACGTCAGTGGAATTAACGTCAGTGGCGTTAATTCGCACCCAAAAAGCGAATTAATGTCAGTGACATTAAGACGCATGACCAAAAACGAATTAAAGTCAGTGCCGTTAATTCGTATAATATTTTGACTTTAGTTCGCTTTGGACATGCGAATTAATGTCATTGAGGCATTTGGGTTTGAGATTCGACGAAGTAGCGCCGCAGGCAAAAATTTGACTTAGGTCAGATCCCCAATTCGGGGCGTGATCGATGGTATTTATGTGCAGAACTCCTTTCCGCATCATGCCACGGCTCCCACTCTATGGGCGGGATCCATGGTATTTTTTTAATTTTTATTATCACCTGAAACTTATGATTATTATTTCAAATTTTCATCTTATGTTATTAGCTATTTACATACATATGTATGTATATGCATGTACACTGTATTTTTATTCCCTTTATGTTATCTTTATTGCCAATTCAGAAAGGAGTTCTGACCTAAGTCAATTTTCGGTTTTTTGTTGATAACTTTTCACTAAAACAAAAAAATTAAATTTCGACTTCGGATCATTGAGACCAAGGTCAAAACGCGTCTTTTGACACCCCTATCATATTTTTAGCTAATTTATTAAGAGTTGAGTGCCACGGTTCAGGCAACCACCCGGTTTTTTTTAAGCGCGACCGAAGGCCGCCAATTCGGAAAGGTGTTCTGCACATAAAAAACGTGGATCGGAAGTTATAGTTTAATTGTGAAATAAGTCCCAAATATTGGGACTTGTGTCATTTTCTTCTAAGAATTTTAATTCGGGTTGTTAGGCCTTCTTTCATTGGGCGTTATTTCATAATGAAAGAAACCCTAACAATTAAGACTTTCTTTCATTTCTAAAATTAGGATTTTCTTCATTTTTAAAGTTAGACGGTCTTTCACTTTCTTGTTAGGCGTTCTTTTTTAGGCATTCTTTCATTTCGAAAAATTAGGCGTTAGTTCGTTAGGACTTTATTCACTGAGCCGAGAAAACTATACCATCTGCAAAACTAAACCGAGCTAAAAGAATCTTATAAATAAAAATGAATGTGTGTCTGTGTGTCTGTGTGTCCTTTATTCACTGAGCCGAGAAAACTATACCATCTGCAAAACTAAACCGAGCTAAAAGAATCTTATAAATAAAAATGAATGTGTGTCTGTGTGTCTGTGTGTCTGTGTGTCCTTTATGGGCGTCCAAAGTACTCAACCGATTTTTATGAAATTTTCACAGTATATTCTTGAGATCATGGGTTAAAGCATAGGCTATATTAATTTTTGGAAAAGTGGGCGGTGCCACGCCCCCAGGCTATATAAAACTACAATTCTTCATAACTCTGAACATATTTGGTCTAAATTAATGATTTTTGGATATGTGTGTCCTTTGGTCAAGATTTATGTAATTTTGGAAAAGTGGGCGGTGCCACGCCCACATTTTTTGTGTTTTGTTTGTACTTCAATAATGTCCAAAGTTTATGGTCGATCTCTTTTAAACTTTCAAGATTGGTTCAGAAGATTGTTGTGTACGATTTAGGCTATATCAATTTTTGGAAAAGTAGGCGGTGCCACGCCCCCAGGCTATATAAAATTTAAATTCTTCATAGCTCTGAACATATTTGGTCTTAATTAATGATTTCTGGATATGTGTGTCCTTTAGTCAAGATTTATGTAATGTTGGAAAAGTGGGCGGTGCCACGCCCACATTTTTTTTGTTTTGTTTGTACTTCAATAATGTCCAAAGTTTATGGTCGATCTCTTTTAAACTTTCAAGATTGGTTCAGAAGATTGTTGTGTACGATTTAGGCTATATCAATTTTTGGAAAAGTAGGCGGTGCCACGCCCCCAGGCTATATAAAATTTAAATTCTTCATAGCTCTGAACATATTTGATCTAAATTAATGATTTCTGGATATGTGTGTCCTTTAGTCAAGATTTATGTAATTTTGGAAAAGTGGGCGGTGCCACGCCCACATTTTTTGTGTTTTGTTTGTACTTCAATAATGTCCAAAGTTTATGGTCGATCTTCTCTAAATTTCCAGATTGGTTCAGAAGATTGTTGTGCCACGCCCCCAGGCTATATAAAATTTAAATCATCATAACTTTGAATATTTTTGGTCTAAACTAATGATTTTTGGATATGTGTGTCCCTTGGTCAAGAATTATATAATTTGGGAAATGTGGGCCGTGCCACGCCCACATTTTTTGTATTCAGTGCTTTGTTTGTACTTCAATAATGTCCAAAGTTTATGGTTGATCTGTTTTAAACTTTTCCAATACGTTAAAATCTTCGTTGGGTACGACATACATAGGCTACATTTGTAAATGGTGGCGCGAACTAACGTCAGTGGAATTAACGTCAGTGACGTTAATTCGCACCCAAAAAGCGAATTAATGTCAGTGACATTAAGACGCATGACCAAAAACGAATTAAAGTCAGTGCCGTTAATTCGTATAGTATTTTGACTTTAGTTCGCTTTGGACATGCGAATTAATGTCATTGAGGCATTTGGGTTTGAGATTCGACGAAGTAACGCCGCAGGCGAAAATTTGAATTAGGTCAGATCCCCAATTCGGGGCGTGATCCATGGTATTTATGTGCAGAACTCCTTTTCGCATTGGCGGCCTTCGGCCGCGCTTCAAAAAATAACCCTGGGCTACGCCATTCCAACTCCGGGTGTGTGCCATAGCCGTGGCTACCGCCACTGTGATGTCCTTCCGCGTGCCACTCTTTTCTCACAGGGTAATGTGATTACAACACCCACATGAAAATGACAGAAAATTCTGAACTTTAACTGCAAATATCTCGGAAAAGTGGGAAACGTGGCACGCGGAAGGACATCACCGTGGCGGTAGCCACGGCTATGGCACACACCCGGAGTTGGAATGGCGTAGCCCAGGGTTATTTTTTGAAGCGAAGAAAGGAGTTCTGCACATATGTAAATACCATGGATCACACCCCGAATTGGGGATCTGACCTAAGTCAATCCCAGATTCATGATATAATGATCATAAGTCGAAGGTGATAATGAAAAATTAAAATTTGGAAATAAAAAAAAAATGTACTGACTTTAGTTCGCTTTCTTAATGCGAATTAATGTCAATGACGTTAGTTCGCTAAAAATATTGACCTTAGTTCGCTTTTGGCATGCGTCTTAATGTCACTGACATTAATTCGCTTTTGGGGTGCGAATTAACGTCACTGACGTTAATTCCGTTGACTTTAGTTCGCGCCACCTTGGAAATTCTTTGGAAAAGTGGGCAGTCCCAGGACCACAAGCTAAGTAATATTTCAATTCGTTATATCCCTGAATGTATTTGCTTTAGTGACATTTTAACGTTCTTAAATCTTAATCAAAGCACTTAATTTTTTTTGTTTGTTATTGCCGTTCATACATACCTATCCAGAGTATTATAGGTAGATATAGGATATAATTAAATAAGTACTAACTATACATCTGCTCAGCAGCGCATAATGGTTTTTGTCATACCCATTGAGTTCAAAAGATCCGTTTTTTGAGTTGGACATCCAAAAAATTTATTTGTTTATACCAAAGACTTTAAAGCCAGAAACATTGCATATCCTAAAGCACTGCAATAAATGGAATGTTAAAAGTTAAAGAAAAATATTTGAAAATGTATTTATAGGGAAGTCACTGGTCAGGCAGAACAACGTCTGCCGGGTCTGCTAGTATTTTATAAAATCGTGCAACTGTGGGCCTCAACTGCCGCGCCGTAACTTCTGCTTACTCCAAGCTAGAAAAAAAGGGACAAAAATTTGTTTGATGGTGGACGAGGGTAAAACAAAGTACATGCTGTCATCAAACAAAGAGTCAGCGCATTCACGCCTTGACATCCACGTCACTGCTGGCAGAAAACAGTCCGAAATAGCAAAGGACTTCGATTACCTGGGATCCAGCATTAACACCAACAATAATGTCAGCCGGGAAATCCAACGAAGAATTACTCTTGCAACTAAATGCTACTTTGAACTGAGTAAGCAATTGAAAAGTAAAGTGCTCTCGCGACGAACGAAAATAACACCCATCACTCATCGCTCCCGTCTTGCTCTATGGTACAGAAGCGTGGACAATAACAACATCCGACCCTGGGAGTATTCGAGAAAAAACTTCTTCGAAATATTTTTAGACCTCTACGCATTGGTGACGGCGAGTACCGAAGAAGAATTAATTATGAATTATATGGTCTTCACGCAGACGCCGACATAGTTCAGCGTATTAAAACACAGCGGCTTCTTTCTATCGGGTATGTTGTGCGAATGAACGAAGTCGCTTCAGCCCAGAAGGTATTCTTATCGGCACCCTTCGGTGCAGGAAGAGGAAGACCACCACTCCAATGGAAGGACCGATTTCCAAACAGACTATGATAAATGTGTTCCTGGTAAATGTGAAATCCGTGCTGCAACATTCTCTAAGATCCAGCTTGAATATCCATGCAATACCTTGCACACAAAAGTATTCTAGACGGCGCGCTATTCTGAAAAACAGTGAGGAATCTTGTGATCGATTTTTAAGGAACCGCTTGGTGAGCTAAAAACTAACTTTTCACATAATTCAGAACCTGCTGACAACTCAATATTTCATTTAAAAAAATCGGCAGGTGTCGCAGGGATCGATGTAATGAGTTTGAAGTTGGAAATCTTGCTTTTTATTTTTTACTAACTTCCCCTTGATAATTTTCAGATATCAAAATTCCAATACGTCGCGCTGATAAAAAAAATTCTCGTATTTTCTGTCCACAATAACACGTGACGTTACCACCTATTTTGGCGGCTACGAAATTGAACTGCAACTTAAGCCGGCAGAATACTAAAAGGGTACTCCCTTTATTTGCCGCTGAAACTAATGTTGTCACCATTCTAGAATTGACCCGTAAACAAAAAATTTTAAACCATACACTGTCGAACCTCTCTATAACGAACTCCTATATAAAGCAGTTTTCATTATTGCGAAGGAATTTAAGACACTGTGTTTTGGGTCTACTTTGTATGTATTATAATCTAATATTTCCCTCTAACGAAGCATTTTTGTGACCGTAACTACAAGATTGAAGAGGTTTCAATCTCCATGTAACAAATTTATTCAAATAATTTTTCGTTATTATGTATTGACATATGTACATCAATGGTTTCAGTAATTATAATTATTTGGAAATAAAAACCAACCAAATACTGTGTTTACTTCTCTAAATGTATTGGCGCATTCCATGGAAAAGCAGAAGTTTAGATTGCGATTCTGCATAATTTCTTTGGCACCACGATATTTTTAATATATCAGACTTTCATAAAAAAATGTATTCTTCAACTGGGTTTACTTACAAATATATTTTTTTTACACCAAAAACCAGGCGCCATATTTGTATTTCCATTTACAAATAAATCGTCAAAAAATTGAGTATTTTCGTCCTTGGGAAGCGACTAAGGCTGTACCTGGAATATCCAAAATCACGTAATATCGCCAAATGGGAGTGGAGTTACATGGAAAATTCATGCTCTAGATGCCAACAGTGCACACTTTTTTCTATAGCAGCAGTAAAAATGAAAAGTTAATAACTGAAATTCGTACGTGTCCCGTACGAACATTTTAGTCCCGTACGAACGATTTCTTTCTCACACTGTAAAATTTTTTGTAGTGAATATATTTAACTGAATTTTGTTGCTTTAATAAACTGAATACAAGTACAAAAAAAAACCAAGTATTTGTTTTATTTCAAACATCATTCATTTCGCTGAAATTTCAATCATTATACTGTCCCTAAAAATTGTGGTATATTTCGCTGTCCCGTACGAACACATGACTTAATTTGGATTTCCCACTCATCTGCGATTATTTCAAAGGAAAGTTTATTGTTATTGTTTAGGGCGGTTTTCTCGACCTCGTGTTAATTATTTCAAAGGAAAGTTTATTGTTATTGTTTAGGGCGCGGTTTTCTCGACCTCGTGTTAAAGGCAGGATCAGCCAACTGGAGGATAAATTTGTCGGAAGGATAAATTCTACTTCATTTTCTCAACCACCAGTTGAAAACTTTCACGAAACTTATGAAAATATGGTAGCATTGCTACGGAAAGAAAGCGGAATGCCAAAAACAGCTGTGAAAATATAAAATATAAATAAATTTTCACAATTTAAAAATTTTTTGCTAAAATTCGTTTTGGTGTTCAAGATAAATCCAAGCGGTTGGGAGAAGTCCGCTAGGTGATATTACTTTCAGTGGTTTCCACATATGCAGCTTCCAGTGCATGAATACAAACTGCACGCCGGTTTTTCATAACAATTTTAAATTGTATTTCTTTCATAATTTTAAAAGCCGAAATAATTTTAAAGATTGGATTGACTGCCTGTTAAATTTGTCTACGGAATAAATTTAACAGTCACTACAGAAAACAAAATTTTATTTAAAGAACAGATAAATTTTAGCAGGCAGTCGAGAAAACGGCCCTTAGTGTATTATAGAATTTCATAACGGCGTTTCTGGTAATGAAAAAAAGTTGAAATTCGATGATTGGTTGACCTTAAAGCTGCAAGCACCCTATCGACAAATGTGCACTTTGCACTTATTCTTATGCAGGCGAGCACACTGTCGTCGATTCAACGACCAAGTTGACCAAATAAATATTTGTCGTTAGGTGTGAAAGCACTTTAATAATTATATGAGCAACGTGGTGCAATTCCCTACTCGCCAACTGATAGGATGCAAGCCAGTGTTCAAACTTTTAACACTGAAATGGTAGATCTCTTTTCCTATATTGGAAGTTCTATCACTTGTACCTCACCATCTTGAAATCCACATCTGTTTTACAATAACTAGATTTGTTATGGAATAACAGTTAGGAATGAGAAAGAAAACAATGCCGAAAGAAAACCCGTTGAATACATTACCTAAGTAGAAACAATTGTCAGCTCATTATGTCTAGTGAAAGTGATTTAATTTTTCTCTCAACATTTTACTTTTCTTAATAACGTATGTATTTCATAAAACGATAGATCGGTAATCTGTGGAACGCATCATTTTTGAGACAAGCCACGACTCTCTCGCATAACCAAAAGTTGACCCTGAAATGCGCAATATTTTTATAAGGTTATCAGAAACAACACTCATTCAATAAAAAAGACGACGGGAACTGGCTAAGCTTTCATCCATACTAATAACTTTTTGCTAAATAGGACATTGTTACAACGCCTTGCAAGCTTCAGGGTCAACAATAGCTGACCGCTGTAAGTGTCGCCCCCAAATTGAAATATTAAGAATGCGGAGGAAATCTACCGATGTTTACTCAAATCGACCACTATTTTTTAGAAAATGCACAGCTTTCTCAAATTTTCAAGTCCGAACACTGATGCAATTCTCTTTGCTTATGGTAAGCTGACAAGAATTTTTGCGGAAAAGGAGGAGTTTTCCTCACTTTGGTGACAAGTTGCCAATATTGGCAAGTCTGTTCGAGTTTTGTTCCAAGTTTAATTTGCATTACACCGCCTCGATAGGCTATTGACTTATTGTAATTACAAAATTATTTCACACGTTCGATTGGTTTGAATTTGTCAGAATCCTTTGTAATAAACATTTAAATCAAGGTTCGGTAGATCGTGTTTTTCAAGAGTGACGCCAAAGTGTTTGAGTTGCGGGTTGTTTCCAAAGTCGATTTAAAAATGGTATGTTCATTTTTCTATTTATAATTTATTAAGTAAAATAATACAAGTGGCTGATTTTGCTAAAAAAAATGTATTAAAAGTAAACGTTGTTTCATTATAGGCATACAAGCTAAGTGGCCCTGCACTTCAACTTTTTCTGGGAATTTTTTGGAGCATGCAGTTTTGTAGCCCATATAATTTTAGTACAAGAAGGTTTTAATCTTAACTTTGTAAAAAATTACACTCATTTTTGGCAATTTTCTTCTTGCATTTTCATTAATGAAATTAAATTATTTAATTTTTTTTTATTTGTAATTGAAATTTGGAAATTTTGGCCTGCGGTGCCTTTTTCGTATCTTAAGTCTAATTTAAAATAATAGCAAGTTTTATATTTTACAAATAACAGGTGGCGCAAAAGTTATCCACCTATCAGAAAATGCTATAAATTTTGCGATTGGCCCCTAAAGTCAGTTCTGTTTTGACATAGGTGTAGTAAACACATGCGAAATACACGTTAATAAACAATGTTACGCTACACTGCTCCAGAACGCGGAATATTGCTGACTATTTTCCCGATCTCCCGTTTTGGCGATTTGCACTGACCAGCAAGATCGCCTGATTTGACCGCTCCAGACTTCTTTTTGTGGGGCTTTTTGAAGTCGCGGGTTTATGTCAACAAGCATCAGACTCTTGCAGCTCTTAAAGACAATATCCGTCAAGAATGTGAGGACCTATCGCCGGAAGTTTTGGCCAAAGTGCCATAAAAAGGGTTCAAATGACAATCAACTGTGGCGGCGGCCATTTACATGATATCATATTCTCGACTTGATGTAAAAAAAATTAAAAGACCAAATAAAAATAATCCACAAGAAGAATCAAAGGTCGGAAGCTTACTTTTGCGCCACCCTTTATATGAGCGGTTTCGTGGTTTTAGGAAATTTTGTTGGTAAGGGCTTTTTTTAGGTCATACTAAAAAAATTTGATCTGAATTTCACCACCCAAAATTTTTCTCTAGATCCGCCACTGTTCGACTGTATTGGAAATTTTGCAACATTGGTGCATGTGGAAACTTTGATTTTAACGGGTCGATTCTATAGTGGTAACAACATTCGATTTACCCGGCAAACAAATATCTTGGAAACTTTTAATTCTGCCGGCTCAAGTTGCAGTTCAATTTCGTAACCACCGAAAGAGGTGGTAACGCCAAGTAACCGCGACAAATTGCACGTGTTTTGTAAATATTTTTTTGGACAGAAAATAGCACAAATTTTATACACATACTAGTTCAGAAGAATTAATAAACAATATAAGCTCTTTTTTACGTGATGTTTCGTGCGCGTTTGCCTTTTATTCTCTTTTGCGCATTGTTTGTTTTTGACATCGTTACCATGCGCGCTAGAATCGCGGGTACATGCAACGGTTACGATTTTTGGTTAGATAATCTTCTGGGTACAAAGTTTCCGGTTACGCTCAGAATCGACACGTAAAAGAGAAATGTACAGTTTTTTTTTCGAACTTCTAAACGAAGGATGTGAAAAATCATGAAACTGAATATTTACTGGACATGTTGTGGTCCTTTTTGTCTTGTGGCACCACGGAGTGGGACGGATTCATCACAGTTATACTTGTAGCAAAAAGTCCCTTGGTTGGACAAAGCCGAGTAATTTCGGTAGATTTTTGTGCTTGTTGAGAAACAGTACTAAAAATTAGTTTACTTTCGGTGTTAATGTGCCATAAACGGTTATGGTGTGTTCTTATGCAACTTTTTGAGGTGTGGTGACAAGGACTGTATCATCGGAATTGGTTGGGGGAGTTGAAGGTTCCTGCCACTGAAGCAATTGGCTTTATCGGAACATGCAATCGCCGCCAAGATATACCGGGGTGTAGTAGATCGGGGTTTTAAAAAAAGATAACAATGACCTGAATGGATAGAAAAGAAGGATAGTCCAACATTTTGGCTTTTATCTTGATAAAGTCACGGGAGTCCTTTGGTGTGGACTATCTGATCGTAGAATAGGCTGATTATGAGCTGCGTCTCACTATTATTTGGTACTGGATATAACAAGGTTGAAGGTTTATATGATACACATACTTCGTACCCAGTTTCAATGTGCCATTAAAACACGAGGGATCCATCATAATTTTTCCCAGGACACCCAAATCAAAACTAGAAGGTTCTCCCCGGTAAATATTTTCGTATTGCACAAGTATTTTTTTTTTTTTTTAAACTATCTTATTTTCTATTTTATGCTTCATTTTCCATTGGAGTTTTTAAGCCTACACAATACTTCTCAATCTTTCTATATGTAAATAAATAATTATTAGTTTTTTTAATGGAACTGTCTATAAAAATATTAGTTAGCATTCTTAAATCAGCTTAGGAGAGCCTGACAATCGCTCTGTATGTAGACGTATTATATCAACCCACAGCAATACTGCTTGCCGTAGACCTGACCCATTTCGCCAATAACTTTCCCCTTTTATCTAGATATCTTAGCCCTTCCCAACGTTAAAAGTAAGAGGGCAGAAAACATCGCTATGTGGATACCCAGAGGAACTCAACAGAGTGCTCAAAAACTACATTTTATAGTTCATACCATGGTTCATACTTTTGATAATTTAGTAAAATACTAGGAGGGTGCCCGGCGTCGCTCTTGTACATACACAATTTTTCTACAGTTTCGTTAAAGATTTGTATGTAGATGGATAAGTAGTTTAAAAAAAAATAGTTCGTAAATTTTTGGGTACGCTACCATATCTACGGTCGATTGGTTTTGAATTGAGCTAAAATTGACTAAAGTATAAAAAACAACCATTTTTCAAACAGGCGTCGATATTTTTTTGAGAAACGAAGAGCATTTTATTTCATAAAAATATGGCGATTTATCCCATAGCTAAAGTGAACAAATAAGAAAACACAATTTTTTTATCAAGCGATTTTTCAATTAACAGTTTTGCACACGTCCTTAGAGTCAGCTTCCTTACCCTCAGTTCCACATCCGCTTCTAAACCTAAAAATCGATCATTCCGCCTTGATACCAATCCCCATAGAACAAAATAGAAAAGAAGAGGAACAAAATTAAAAAGGAATTCATATGAAGCCCCTGTCACTTTTTAAAGAAACTTAAAATATGCAGACATGACTTTTCTAGAGTTTTTTATAGTATATATGATACAGGTATGCAGTCTACCTATGCAACTAAGTTTTGATTTAGCTGGAATTGTGCTCTCATGAAATTTCATTTCTTAGTTTCCGAGGGTGCAGTGAAATAACTCCCAAATGAAATAACTCCCATGAAATAACTCCCAATGAAATAAGTCCCAATAAAAATGAAATAATTCCCAACTTTAATAAATGAAATAACTCCCAAAGAAGAAATGAAATAACTCCCAATATTTGGCAGTTATTTCACAATGAAACCACAAGTCCCCAAAAAAATGAAATAACTCCCAAATGAAATAAGTCCCAAAAAAATGAAATAACTCCCAAATGAAATAAGTCCCAAAAAAAATGAAATAAATCCCAAATCAAAATTTGAAATGGTATATTTTTACAATATAATCAGTTACAATGAAATTTGAAAAATACAGGAAGTTAATATGTACATAGATATGTGAATGTAACAATTACATGAAAACCTGAATAATGTTGTCGACCTTTTGACGGCAAATCGGACAGTTAAAGTTTTCTAGTCCTTCAGAAATACTCTTAGCTTGCAGCATTAGAACACAAGCGTTGCATATTTTTAAATGTTTGCACGGCATCAATAGTACATTGGGCTCAACCTCCAAACAAATTACGCACCCAAAAAGCGAATTAATGTCAGTGATATTAAGACGCATGACCAAAAACGAATTAAAGTCAGTGGCGTTAATTCGTATAATATTTTGACTTTAGTTCGCTTTGGACATGCGAATTGATGTCATTGAGGCAAAATTTGGCTTAGGTCAGATCCTCAATTCGGGGCGTGATCAATGGTATTTATGTGCAGAACTCCTTTCCGCATTGGCGGCCTTCGGCCGCGCTTCAAAAAATAACCCTGGGCTACGCCATTCCAACTCCGGGTGTGTGCCATAGCCGTGGCTACCGCCACGGTGATATCGTTCCGCGTGCCACGTTTCCCACTTTTTCACTTTTTTGGCTCAGCGTAATGTGCCATTACAACAACCACAAGAAAAGGACAGAAAATTGTGTTAACTGGAAATAACTTTTGAACGGTTGAAAAAAATCTCATTTCAGATTCTAAACCTAGACATGGGTAATCGTTTACGTGGGGTACCGAGCGCTTATACACAACCAAAAATGTTGAGACGTGCTTTGGTCCCAGGAGCATGAATAGAACTCCGCTGAACCAATATTTTTAGTAGTTTGCTAGATATTTGCAGTTAAAGTCATTTTCATGTGGTTATTGTAATCACATTACCCTGTGAGAAAAGTGTGGCACGCGGAAGGACATCACCGTGGCGGTAGCCACGGCTATGGCAACCACCAGGAGTTGGAATGGCGTAGCCCAGGGTTATTTTTTGAAGCGCGGCCGAAGGCCGCCAATGCGGAAAGGAGTTCTGCACATAAATACCATTGATCACGCCCCGAATTGAGGATCTGACCTAAGCCAATCTCAGATTCATTTTTTAAATCCCAGATTCATGATATAATGATCATAAGTCGAAGGTGATAATGAAAAATGAAAATTTGGAATATAAAAAAATGTACTGACTTTAGTTCGCTTTCTTAATGCGAATGAATGTCAATGACGTTAGTTCGCTAAAAATATTCCCCAACAAAAATTAAATAACTCCCATTAAAAATGAAATAACTCCCAATGCCTGGATTACAAGCAATGAAGTAAGTCCCAAAAAATGAAATAACTCCCAATTTCCAAAAATTTTGAAATAACTCCCAAAGATATTTTATTGGGGATTATTTCATTTGGGAGTTATTTCATTAGGAAATAATTCCCAGTTAAAATTATGAAATAAGTCCCAATGAATTGGGAGCTATTTCATAATGAAATAAGTCCCAACTTGCATGGAAAATATTTGGGAGTTATTTCATTTTTTTGTTGGGAGTTATTTCATTTGGGAGTTATTTCACTGCACCGTTTCCGAGATCCTTAAGTTCAAACAGACCGACAATAATTTTAAAAATGTTTCAGATGAACTCTATAACATTCCCTAAGTCATCTCCAGTCATTCTTTCAAAGAAATTTTCAATGTACAGACACGACTTTTCTAGAGGTTTATTATAGTATAGATTTGATATGAAAAGGTTATTATAAGTATTAAGTTATTTAACAAACAAATGCAACTATGATGGTAGAGTTCAGCTCTAACAACTGACAAAGTTTGTCAATCCTTGCATAATTCACAATGGTTAAAAGAGTCCTTAATGTTGCTCTTTGAAACACATGTCAAATGTTCAAGATGAGTTTTTCAAGGGATTTATCACAATTTTTATACCCAGCGTACTAGTACTAGTACAAGGGTATTCTAATTTTGTCCACTTAACGGTACTACGTAACGGCGCAAAATAATCGAGTTAGATATAGAGTTCCAGGTATGAAAGTTCTTAGGTTGAAAAGAGGAATTGATTAACCCTTTCGAACCTGAAAGCAACCAGCAGGAAAATTCATGGTTTATTGATTACACTAAGTAACAAAAAAAAAAATGTCTCAGTCCTTGGGATGTAATTGTTATTTCCTAGTCTGTTATGCCTTAAAAGTATCGAAACCACCCAATATTCCTCGGAAACTTTGCTTTTGTGACCAGGACAATGTGATTCATTAAAACATGCTAAAATTATGAGAAAAACGTGTTTGGGTCTTTCACTACAGAGAAAATCATACAGAACAGCACATATAAATCAAAACTAAATTTTATTAAAACTTCAGAAAACCAAAAACATAAAAGTGCGGAAGTGGAAGCGCTCGCCTTGCTCCTCTGAATATGCTCCCATGTTCTCCTGGAATTCGTCAAGATGTGCATCCAGAATATGGAGTTTGAGAGACATCCTGCAGCCCATTTTGCCGTAGTTCTCCACCAGACTTTCGACCAGCTCCACGTAGTTTGCGGCTTTGTGATTGCCTAGGAATCCCTGTACCACTGACATAAAACTCGCAGCTTTCTCAACACGAGTGAGCTTCTTGGGGAATTCCTCACACTCAAGATTTTCTTTATTTGTGGTCCAACGAAGATACCGGCTGTAACTTTCGCCACAGAGTTAAGGGAACCAGTTTTGTAGGTACTTGCACGCTGAAGAATTTTTGTCGAGGGCTTTGGCAAATTGCTTTATAAGACCCAGTTTGATGTGGAGTGGTGGCATCAGTACCTTCTGGGGGTCCACCAAGGGCTCCCACTTGACGTTGTTCCTCCCCACTGTGAATTCAGTTCGTTGTAGTCATTCACGCTTACTGTGGTGTGCACTGTCGTTTCTGCTGTCCCACAGGCATAGAAAGCAAGGAAACTTGGTGTAACCGCCTTGCAGGCCCATTAAGAATGTCACTATTTTGAAATCTCCGATCACTTCCCAGCCATATTGCTCATACTTCAATGCGTTCAGCACTTTCTTGACATTGTCGTAGTTCTCTTTAAGAGATACTTAATGCGCCAGAGGAAGAGACGGATACTTGTTGCCATTGTGAAGCAACACGGCTTTGAGAATCTTGCATGAGCTGTCAATGAAGAGGCACCACTCTTTTGTTTCGAAATCAATTCCGATTTGCTGGAACAGACCGCTCACGTCGTGGCAGAAGCAGAGCCCATCTTCGCTGATGAAGAAGTTGGAAAAAAGTTCGTGACGCTTCCTCTGACATGTGACTTTAACACTAGGATCCAGCAAATTTTACTGCATCATTCTGGACGTCAAAAGTTCAGCATTGGACTTGGTTAGACCAAGATCTCTGATCAAATCATTCATGTCCCTTTGGTTGGGATAGTATGGGTTTTTGTTATCAGCTAGTAAATTAAATCCTTCACCTTCATTGTCTTCCACACTCATGGAATCAGGGCTCTCACAGGAAGACACCAGCTCTTTCTCTGGAGGAGTAGGAACGGGGAGGCCAGAGCTGGGTGGAACTGGAGCCATGGATGAAGGAATGTCAGGACACATGATTTGACCTGCTTTTTGCCAGTCCGACGTTTGGAAGGGTCCACCATGCAGAAAAAGCAGTTGCTTCAATGGTCAGTGGGTTCTCTCCAAACTCTTGGCACAGCAAACTTCATAGCTCTCTTTTCTCTTTGTCTTGATCACCCACAGGCATGATGAAATAAGCATTGTAAGCTTCGCACATTTTAAAACCTGTTTCCAATGAGTACTTATTCGCTCTTGTTTTGATAAAATATCCGCAGACATAACAAAATTCATCTGCAGGATACTTACAGCCTCGTGAAGCCATGTTTGAACGAATTTATCTGTAATAAAATAAGAAACAACTCTCAATAAATCACAAAAATGTTGCAAATGTTTAGGTTAGACAACTGAAATTTGGTGAGAGATTATATGAGATCGATCCCTACCACCTTCAAAAAAACTGGGAATAACGAAAAGGGGACGTGGCACCTCCCATACGAATGAAATACTTGTTAGTCGACATCTCTGGAAGTATTTTTGTTAGTTTCAATAACTTGGTAAGGGGTTATATGGAATCGATCCCTACCACCTCTAAAAAAAACTGGGGATAATGACAAAGTGGGCGTGGCACCTCCCATACAAACTTTATTTTTCAAGCTGAATATCTCTAGAACTATTTAAGGCAGGGACCTGGAAATTGGTACAGAACTACATATATGATATTAAAACAATTTTTGCGCAAAAAATTGGGGGTTACCGGAAAAGGGGGCGTGGCACCTGCCATACAAACTTAATTTTTCAAGTTGAAAAGCGTTTAAGGTTGGGACCGGAAAATTGATCAGGAGATTAACGATATCAATAGCTCTATGTGGCGTGTTTCCGTGTAGGAAAACCGTCCTCGCTATTTATTTACGCTCCGGGACAGAAAATCAAAAATTTTAGGTATCGTGCAGCCTTAAACTGAATACTAAAATTATATATGAAGGGACTCCGAAATTTATTTGAGATATTCAAGTTTAAAGTTTACTGCATTTTGAAAATTCTATGTAAAATCTGGTTAGCGAGTTTATTGTATGGGGAATAGATGGCACTGCAATGTCCGAAATGACTTGAATCTCTTTGCCAACAAATAAACACCATATTTCACTATACAAATATGGGTATAACGCACAGTTAGATCCTTTTAGGTCTGAGCCCTTAATATTATAAGTTGTATACGCAATGAAGTGAAGAATTTTCAATTAAAAAAAGTACCAGTGTAATAACAATTTTTTAAATGAAATTAATAAAACGATCTATTTTGGGCAGAACGAAGTTTGCCGGGTCAGCTAGTAACTAAATAAAAACTAAACAGTATGTTAAATATTTTGTATCAACTAAAAATCATTTATTTTGGAGGAAAAGTTAGTAAAACTGAAATTATATTTCATAAAAATATGTATTAGATAAATTATCGTTTATGATAAGGTGCGAAACAATTCTTACAAAGTGGAATTTGGCACTCTTCACACATCGTTTTAGTGCGTTTTTCAATATTGTTGAGGCGACATCAGCATATCTTCGTCTTGTTGGTCTTTCAACTGGTAAATGAGTAGCGGAATTCCTATAAGTCTTCTTCTTTTTGGAAATGCAACCAGACCTTCCACTGCGAACATTGGCTGCCGTTTTCTGACCTTCAGCAATGAGCTCTTTTGCTAAAACTACTAGAAAATCAATCAATGGCATTCATGGCAGTTGCTTAGGAGGACTACTTCTTTTGTAATCTGCTATTTTGTGTACATTATTCCAGAGCTACTGCTTCTGAACACTGTTTCCCCCCTTTTTCAATTTTTGTGTTATCTTTGGCAAATTTTTCCTGTTTGCCATACACGTACCGAGCGCAGCAAAGTCCCAACTCTCTAAAAGGTGAACGCTTGTAAAAAAACGATCAAAACATAATGTAACATCCGGTTCTCGTACTACTAACCTACCAAGGTTCTAACCACTCGTTCACCTAGCAGTCAAATCGTAGGACCTTCCTCTTTTCCACAGTATATATTAAAGTCATAACAATAACCAGTCTGAGAATCGCAACGCATCCACATCTTTATACCTCCTTCGTTTTAGAGGCATATACTGTTTCAGAGAGGAACGACCTTTGAATTTGATCATTGATTCGTCGATGCTTTGATAAAGGCTGTCATCACGAGCTGCTTGGAACCGACCTTTCAAATATTCTACGATGTCATCTACGTAGTATGCTTGGTGCAGTGAAATAACTCCCAAATGAAATAACTCCCAACAAAAAAATTAAATAACTCCCAAATATTTTCCATGCAAGTTGGGACTTATTTCATTATGAAATAGCTCCCAATTCATTGGGACTTATTTCATAATTTTAACTGGGAATTATTTCATAATGAAATAACTCCCAAATGAAATAATCCCCAATAAAATATCTTTGGGAGTTATTCCATAATTTTTGGAAATTGGGAGTTATTTCATTTTTTGGGACTTACTTCATTGCTTGTAATCCAGGCATTGGGAGTTATTTCATTTTTAATGGGAGTTATTTCAATTTTGTTGGGGAATATTTTTAGCGAACTAACGTCATTAACATTAATTCGCATTAAGAAAGCGAACTAAAGTCGGTACATTTTTTTTATATCCCAAATTTTCATTTTTTATTATCACCTTCGACTCATGATCATTATATCATGAATCTGGGATTTAAAAAATGAATCTGAGATTGGCTTAGGTCAGATCCTCAATTCGGGGCGTGATCAATGGTATTTATGTGCAGAACTCCTTTCCGCATTGGCGGCCTTCGGCCCTGGGCTACGCCATTCCAACTCCGGGTGGTTGCCATAGCCGTGGCTACCGCCACGGTGATGTCCTTCCGCGTGCCACTCTTTTCTCACAGGGTAATGTGATTACAATAACCACATGAAAATGACTTTAACTGCAACTATCTCGCAAACTACTAAAAATATTGGTTCAGCGGAGTTATATTCATGCTCCTGGGACCAAAGCGCGTTTCCTGATACATATCTCAACATTTTTGGTTGTTATTAGCGCTCGGTACCCCACGTAAACGATTACCCATGTCTAGATTTAGAATCTGAAATGAGATTTTTTTCAACAGTTTAAAAGTTATTTCCAGTTAAAGTTCACAATTTTCTGTCATTTTCATGTGGTTGTTGTAATGGCACATTACGCTGAGCCAAAAAAGTGAAAAAGTGGGAAACGTGGCATGCGGAAGGACATCACCGTGGCGGTAGCCACGGCTATGGCACACACCCGGAGTTGGAATGGCGTAGCCCAGGGTTATTTTTTGAAGCGCGGCCGCCAATGCGGAAAGGAGTTCTGCACATAAATACCATTGATCACGCCCCGAATTGAGGATCTGACCTAAGTCAAATTTTGCCTCAATGACATTAATTCGCATGTCCAAAGCGAACTTAAGTCAAAATATTAAACGAATTAACGCCACTGACTTTAATTCGTTTTTGGTCATGCGTCTTAATGTCACTGACATTAATTCGCTTTTTGGGTGCGTAATTTGTTTGGAGGTTGAGCCCAATGTACTATTGATGCCGTGCAAACATTTAAAAATATGCAACGCTTGTGTTCTAATGCTGCAAGCTAAGAGTATTTGTGAAGGACTAGAAAACTTTAACTGTCCGATTACCGTCAAAAGGTCGACAACACTATTCAGGTTTTCATGTAATTGTTACATTCACATATCTATGTACATATTAACTTCCTGTACCATTTCAAATTTTGATTTGGGATTTATTTCATTTTTTTTGGGACTTATTTCATTTGGGAGTTATTTCATTTTTTTGGGACTTATTTCATTTGGGAGTTATTTCATTTTTTTGGGGGCTTGTGGTTTCATTGTGAAATAACTACCAAATATTGGGAGTTATTTCATTTCTTCTTTGGGAGTTATTTCATTTATTAAAGTTGGGAATTATTTCATTTTTATTGGGACTTATTTCATTGGGAGTTATTTCATGGGAGTTATTTCATTTGGGAGTTATTTCACTGCACCAGTATGTTTTGCTAGCACCAACAGGTTTTTCTGGAGATGAGAAATACATTTTCGAAGAAAGAGTTAAGAAACGATCGCGAGCAATTGCCGATTTAATAGCTTCGTTTCCCATTGCCTTATGTTTGGACCAGTAGTGTCTCATCGCAGGTAATCGCATATACGACATTATAAGTGTACAACCGATAACCACTTGCATTTCACCTATATCGGTAAGCAAATTAGCATATTTCCGAGACTTACGCATTAGTTCCAGGCGCTCGTTCGTGCACTGTGTTATGTGAATAAGCAAGCTTTTCGGAAATATTTTATTGAATATTTGTATTCCCGAGTCAGATCTGCTGAAATGTGCAGCAATGTTAGGGATTCGTTGAGCTTGAACTATCAACGCGGCTAGAAACTCTTATCAGGTATTGACCAAACCGTAACATTTTCGAAGTATGGCATATTATTATTTTCGCCGCTTTATTAGATTGCAAATCATCATTGTTTGAATAATTTCACATTCAAGCGTTGTAGTTCCTGCCTCTCGTACCACCCTGTTTCGCAACTTCTACACCATAGTGTCCTGCATGGTTTTCAATAAGCTTTCTGAAACTATTCAAAGCATTAGGAGACTATCCGTTTTCTTGAAGGAAGTGAAATCATGGCTTCTCTGTTTCAGTCATAATGATATGGAGGTTCAGTTGCGGCCTGTTACGTAATGTGTTTCCTTTTAATAATTTAACACTAGAGTACACGCGCCTTTTTTTTACACTAACGCACGCGTGGCCTACTATGGTAGACCATTTTAAAATAGCAATAAAAATTTTTTTCATTACATATTACTGAAACTAATGATTGAAAGCGTATTTATATTTATTTAAAAGAATAATTTAAGCTTTAATTTATCCATAGAAAACAACATTTTAAAATTAAAGCCAATTTTGTTCTATAATAGTAAAAAATACCAAAACTTGTACTTTTGAGACCAATGATTCAAATTTTTTCTTACATTATTAAAGTTTATCAAAGACCTATTTTTGTGACATTTATTACATATCACAGCCGGTTGATTAGGACAAATCCATTTGTTGCACGTTTTGCACCACTTTTTTGATGATTGATTTCTTGCTGCTATGGTAGTCCCGAGCCTTTTTCGCTAATCTTCAGAAATATGTGTACGAGCAGAAAGCTCTCACGGTAGTGACTTGACAACAAATTTAATGCATAGGGCTTTCCTGGAACTACTCCGCTCTAACATACAGAATTGTTAAGTTATCAACAAAAATATACCAATGGTCTACTATAGTAGGCCGCGCGTGCACTCCAGTGTTAATAATAGAAAAAAATTAAAAAATTTAATAATTTTAAAAATTTTAAATATATAAAAATTAGAATAATATAATTTCTAGTATTTTTATTATATTTTTGTCTTCACTACCTTCTTATAATTTGTAGTAAGCACACTTGTAGTTTTGATTTTGTAACTATTCATACTTCATTACATAATTTTTGTATTGCACCCCACAATGTTCAACATAGATATATAGTTATTTAAGGAAATAGTGTTCCCTGTTGTTGTTGTTGTTGTTAGCAGTGCTTCGCCCTGCCCAAAGGGCCAGCACACTCCTAGTTGTCATCGGGCTCTTCTAACGGAAGTCCAAGGAAACGCGATGTTTCAACAGGGTTGGACCAAAGTGATAGGGGGGTTAGAAGAGTATGTTCCGAAGAACACGAAAAAAGATGTTGCGTGTCATGGGGGGCCATACCGCATGCAGGGCATGTGTTCGGTATGGTGGGGTTCAGTCTGGACAAATAGGAGTTCAGCCTATTGCAATATCCAGACCGAAGTTGAGCCAGCATAACTCTAGTCTCCCTCGGAAGGACACGTTCTTCCTGAGCAAGAACGGGTGGTTGGGCACCAATAACGGGGTTCACAGGCCGGGATCTGTCCACCGACTCAGTGTGGAGGTCCTTTAGGGCCCGCCTATGGTCCCGCAGATCAAACGGCAACGAGATGTGATGCCGGATCTCATCATAATTCTGTCGGAGATGTTTCCTTATGTCTCTGGGGGGCGGAGTTTCATCCAATAGCTGTCGATTTGGATGACTGGGTCTATGACAGTTCAGAAGGAACTGCCTGCTTAAAAGCTCCGCATGCTCGCGAACGTTGAGCATTTTAGCCTCTTGGTGAAGGTGAGACTCAGGAGACATAAGCAAACAGCCCGTCGCGGTTCTGATTGAGGTGTTTTGGCAGACCTGCAATTTCCTCCAGTTGGTGTCGTGAAGGTTTGGCGACCATATGGGCGCAGCATAATCAATAACCGGTCGGCCAATAGCCTTATAGGTGACCAGCAACGTTTCTTTGTCTTTGCCCCAAGTACTGCCGGCCAGTGACTTGAGGATCTTGTTGCGGCTTTGTACCTTTGAGGCTATTGCGGTGGCATGATTAGCGAAGGTGAGGCTATTGTCGAATGTGCCCCCCAGAATTTTGGGGTGGTTGACTGTAGGTAGTGGAACACCATCTACGTGGACATTCAACTCCTGCCCCATCTGCGCATTCCACGTGGTGAATAGGGTCGTCGTAGATTTAGTCGGGGACAGGGTCAGGTTCCGCTCTGTGAAGAAGCTGGAAAGATCGTGCAGGTAGTCGTTCAGTCGCGTACATAGTTCGTCCGTGGAAGGTCCTTTGCCCGTGGCCATCACGGTGCAGTCGTCAGCGTACGAAATGATGGAGACCTCCTCTGGTGGGGGAGGGAGGCTCGAGATGTAGAAGTTAAACAGAAGGGGTGAAAGGACACCACCCTGCGGTACCCCTTGTCTAATTCTTCTAGGTCTACATCTCTTGTTTCGAAACTGCACTGACGCCAGCCGACCGTTTAGATAGTTGGCAGTCCATCGCTTTAGGCCGGCAGGAAGCGGTGTCTCCTCCAGGTCTTTAAGAAGTGTGGCGTGGTTGACTGTGTCGAAGGCTTTCGACAGGTCGAGCGCCACGAGAACCGTCCTGTGGTTTGGTTGGTGTTGGTTCAAACCGAAGTTAATCTGCGTCGTGATGGCGTTCAGTGCCGATGTTGTGCTGTGATTTTTACGGAAGCCATGTTGATGATTGGCCAGCTGCAGGTTTGCAGTATAGTATGGGAGCAAGATAGCCTCTAACAACTTCACTACCGGCGAGAGGAGAGATATCGGACGATAAGAATCTCCTTGGTTCGCCGGCTTCCCAGGTTTTAGGAGGGGGACCACAGTCGCGTGTTTCCAGATATCTGGTATGACGAAAGTGGTCAGTGAGATTTTTAATAGAGCCGCCAAGTACTTGTGCCCGTCGTGGCCGACGTGTTTCAGCATCTTCATGGCAATTCCGTCGGGTCCGAGTGATCTGGATGGATTCGCCTTCCTTATAGCTTCCTTGACCTCTGCGACGGAGACGACAATGGGCGCGGCTGTATGTTTGTGTTTGTGCGCACGTCGAATGGCTTTCCTCTTAGCCCTATCCGCAGGAGAATGCAGTATAAATTGCCGGCAGAATGCGCTCGCGCATTTCCTGGGGTCCGATTTGACGCAATCGCCGAAAGCAATGGCGACCTTGTCATTGTATTTGGTCGGGTTGGATAGGGTATCTGCAAAATCCGCAAAAACGAAAAGACAAATTTTGTCATCTGTGGCAAAACTTTTTGACCCCGCAGGATGGCTTGCACCAATCATGGTACAAGCAAAAATCCTCATTCAAGAATTATGGCTAGATGGAACCGATTGGGACGAAGTGGTGAAACCACTCCGCTTAGTAAAATGGTCCCAATTTGCAAGTAACTTGCACACTATCTCCGAGATACAAATACCTCGGTGGGTGAATTTCTCACCCGATCATGAAGTCGAAATCCACGGCTTTTGCGATGCTTCTGAGAAAGCATACTGCGCTGCTATTTATGTGCGAACCCAGCACGATGGCGAAACAACAAGTCACTTGTTAGTGGCAAAGGCCAAGGTCGCACCTCTTAAGACCGTAAGCCTCCCACGGCTCGAGCTATGCGGCGCACTCCTGCTCGCAAAACTAGCCTCGACCGTACAAGCACATTTAAACCTGAGCAATAGGAAATTATATTTATGGACAGATTCAGAAATCGTCCTAGCATGGCTAGAAAAGCCACCACAAACGTGGAAAACATACGTTTCTAACCGCACAGCTCAAATCATTGACTTGGTTGGGCCAGCAACTTGGCGACACGTAGCCAGTGCTGATAACCCTGCGGATCTTGGAACAAGAGGCTGCAAACCCCTGCACCTTACAACCACCACATTATGGTGGAATGGCCCCAACTGGATGGTCGAATCACCTGACGCATGGCCAAAGTCGCCTGCGCGCAATATAATAGCCCCAGAAAGTAGAAGAATAGAAGGCTTTCATACAACGTTGGAGGATACAGACATCCTAGAGCGATTTTCGTCGTTCCCCCGAGCCTTAAGAGTAATAGCGTATATGTTTCAATTTGTAAATCGCTTAAAGAATAAGGTGAAAGGGATAGCCAATACCGCAAGCTATGCTCTTACGCATCAAGACTTGCAACGGGCAAAAATAGCCCTAATCGAGTGCACACAAACTCGCTATTACAGTAGTGAACGATCACTGTTAATGGCATCAAAGCCCATCGACAAAAAGAGCACACTCTTAGTACTTAACCCCTTTGTAGACTCTAAAGGACTGCTTCGTGCCAATGGCAGGCTAGCGAACTCCAGTCTGAGCTACAATGAGCGGCATCCAATAATAATACCGGAAAAATCCGCATTTGCCACAATCTTTATAAATTATCTCCACCTCTTAATGCTACACGCCGAGCACAGGCTAATGCAACAAATGATCCGACAAGAGTATTATATTCCTCGATTGAAGCCTCTGATCAAAAAATGCATCTTTATGTGTAAAGTCTGTACGCTACACAAGCAAAAGATGCGCACGCAGATCATGGCAGCTCTACCACCCGAACGCTGCAATTATTCTATACTTTTGGAAAACACTTCGCATATATGTTGGAATGGAATTCAGGTATCGCAAAAGCAAAGGAATCTTCCTTAGAATGACTTTTATTTCAGCCAGCATTGTTCATGAAAATTTTTTGCCGGGCCTTTCCAGCTAAAGGCCTCGATGTTAAGGTCCTCTACCACAATGAAAGGTTACGTGGCTGTTTTTGTATGCTTCACGACAAAAGCCGTGCACCTAGAATTATGTTCAGATCTGACAACGGCAGCTTTTCTCGCGGCATTTGCACGCTTTGTCGGACGGCGAGGATTTCCCTCGAAAATCATGAGCGGCAATGGCAAAACCTTTATCGGCGCCCAACGAGCTACCGAAAAGGAGTTCATACAGTTCGCCAAAGAAGTCTCGCCGCATGTCATTTCAAAATACGCACCTCAAGGCATTAATTGGCAATTCATCCCCCGAGCGCCCCACATATGGGTGGACTATGGGAATCAGCGGTTAAAAGCTTTAAATCGCATTTTAAGAAAACCGCCGGCAATCATAAATTTACATTTGAAGAGTTCACTACTTTACTCATTCGAGTTAAAGCCGTTTTAAACTCACGGCCGCTCTCATCACTCTCGCAAGATCCCTCCGACTTTACAGCCCTCACTCCTGGGCATTTTCTTAGAGGAGCGCCACTTCTGGCCATACCAGAACAAAACGTGGACTCACTCTCCCTCATAAATCGATGGGAACGGATCAAAATCCTCCATCATGAGTTTAGTCGCCGATGGAAGGAAGAATATCTTAAAGACCTTCACAAACGATATCGGTGGAAAAATACACAAGAAGCACCTAAAATTGGAGCATGCGTCTTAATTCATGACGAATGTCTACCTCCTACCGAATGGCGGCTAGCCCGCATCGAAAAGGTACATTACGGTTCCGACGGTCACATCCGAGTAGTTGACCTACGTACGCAAAACGGCAAACTAACTCGACCGCTCGTAAAACTTTGTTTTCTACCAACCGAGTCTAATACCGCTAATACCGATCGCGCAAATAACTTATAATCAATATAAAATCAAATACGGAGCAATTCATCCAACGAAGCGATGTTGCTATCCGAAACAAATACCTCACTCCTAAAGAGATAGCTCGAAGGACTTTCGTTTCCTCGATCTAAACATGAAATTATACCGCAAATAAAAACCCGCATAAAATATACAATAATCATATCACATTTGAAACCATATGTTGATCAAGTGCTAAAATCAAGCACCCCTATAACATTATAAGGCACTAACGCCATTTATATCTTCTCCAACAGATGTCTACCATCATGGAGATCGATGCCGTCACCACGACACCAACCATCCGCTCGGCGGTTACTGTGCCACGAGCACGAGCAACACCTGTTGCAACCCCGCGCGCCAACGCCCCACGTACCGCAATTACACCGTCGCCAGCACCTCGTAGGGTTACGAATGGGGCCGATACAGCGGCCACTGAAGCACCGTTCCCGAGGGACCCCGTAGCCGCACATAGTGCACGTTGCCCCCTTAGTCGGCGTCCGCACGCGCTGCGCTTATGCGGCATCTTCAAGGCTATGCAACCACAGCAACGGCAGCAGGTAGCCCAAGCTCATGGCTACTGCCTTAATTGCTTGGCCCTGTGGCATCCCACCGAAGCGTGCACATCTCCAGTTTTGTGCCAATTGTGCGACAGGCCACACCACACACTGCTACACCGGACGGCTAGGCGTAGCGCCCCCGTGGTACCGCCGCCACTCACCCACAGGAGACCCCGACCGCAACAGCCGCGTTCCGTGCAACCTCGGCGCACAGCATGGCAGCCCCGCCATCACCCACATTCGCGGACGCATCCAGGTGCTCGTTACACCGCATCAACCCGTCAACACCCTACTAGGCACCGGAATCGACGCCCAACCGGGCTAAGCAGCGTGGTGGAAACGTTGCAGCAACTCCAGAGACTGCTAGGCTGAAGACTCGCCTAGGGGGGCCGGGATGGCTAACTGAGCCTTCACTAAGTCAGCCGTATTGACCGCAGCAACCCTGCGGCCACCCACCTCACCACACTTCACACCTCACACGCACACTAACACAATTACACATACACCAAATGTCAACACAAAAAGACGCACACAAGTTACAAAAACACACAATCGTTTATGCCATTGTACCCGCCACTACTTTTTTGCGCTTAATACTCCGAATAAATTCAAATTTCATCTTTCAAACCTAAAGTTTTAGTTTTGGTTGTTTTTCGCTGTATTTAATTGAGTGAAGTGAAGGTGAGTCAAGTGCAGTGTACTAAAATATATAATTATATAAGTATTCTGTTTTTTGAATTGTATAAAATTAAGAACGCTTAAGATAATAATGAATAAAATAATGAATGAATTTTATCTAGTAGACAACTTTCATCTGCAGAGGGCTCGTAATTGTCGTCACTACCATCTGAAAAATCGCCGTCAGAAAGGTCACCAGATTCGTCACACTCTGTAAGCTGGGCTAATATTTCCTCCTCATTTAGTTTGCTTGACATTGTGCAAAGTTTGTCTAAAGAAAACATGTTTATGATAAATTTTTTTGTAAATTTGTTATACAGGTTAATTTTGGCCAAGGTAGGTTGCTATTGAAAATGGGCGAAATCGGATGATAACCACGCCCCCTTTTTCTGAAAACTAACACAGGGTATTCAATGTTCGGTTCAACCGAACTTAGACTTCCTTACCTCTTGTTTTTTTAAATTTTGCTAAACAAAGTCTCAAGTATTATTTGTCAATTCACATTACTCAATTTCAATTCCAAAACTTTCGAAATATCATCATTTTGGACTTCGAAATGAATTCATAAAAAAACAAAATTGTCTTCTGTGAGTACCAAACCTGCATGAAATATAACCAGTTGCAATTCTAAAATTCTACCACTTTGTTGTGAACATTTGCCCTTATGTACATTAGAGCGGATCGGTTCCCATACAAAAAAAGTGTTTCCAGTCCGCCCCTAGGATTAAAGATATTTTGAAGGCGATCGCAAAAAATTTGTATGCCAAATTTTTTTTTACTAGAATTGGCAACACTGGTTACTATTACTTTTAGTTAAATGTTTTTTGTTTATGCTTACTCAATTTCCTCTATGAAATGCCACACAAAAGTGAATCAAAAAATATACAAAGAAAAATGTTCATATTTGTTGTTGTTTGAGAAATGTTTGTGAGCTACTGAGAATTTAGGATTTTGTGAAAAAATGTCATAGATGTCATATACGGTTCTACCTTATAAGTATTTGTATCAAGGTCTTCTCTATGACAAATTCTTGATTTTTCCTCTATTAATGTAAAAATAATAGTTCCGTGCATTTGAATGCATTTATTTAAAGATGCCGTTGGAAGCGTGTGATATAGAAAAAAATAAATTACCAACAAGTGATGCAATATTTTTTACATATAAAGAAAAATGGTGCATCAAATATTTAAAAAAATCAAACTTTAGTAAAATATATGCATTAGGTATATTGTGAAACGAGTATGATGTGAAACGAGATACCGACAGTCACTACTAGAATTTGAACTCGGAATAAAAAATTATTAAGGTAAGAATTGTGGCGACTTCCAAGCCATGAACAACGGTGTACGACTCATTAAAATCGGACTTAAAATGGCGACGTAGTGTCAAAAAAAGATCGCCTTTAAAATATCTTTAATCCTAGGGGTGGACTGAAAACACTTTTTTCGTCGATGCACCTTAATGTACATTCTTCATGTAAATACCATGCATTTTTTAGCTGTTGTTGAGCTACGAAATAACAATAAAACAATAATCAGTCTATGCTTTAGCTTAACTGGTATTATACAAAATATACTGGTTTGGTGTGCCATTTGGATACCAGTACATAAACTAGAATTTTGGCATACTAGTTTCTGGTTTCACTGCCGGGGATATACTTGTGCATGCATATAAATACTTACATGTGTATCTAATCGATCTTAAATTTGTGCCTTTTTATAAAATACTAGCAGACCCGGCAGACGTTGTTCTGCCTGACCAGTGACTTCCCTAGAAATACATTTGCAACTATTTTTCTATTAATTTTTAACATTCCATTTATTGCAGTGCTTTAGTATATGCAATGTTTCCGGTTTTAACGTATTTGGTATAAACAAATAAATTTGTTGGATGTCCAACTCAAAAAACGAATCTTTTGAACTCAATGGCTATGACACAAACCATTATGCGCTGCTGAGCAGATGTGTAGTTAGTATTTATTTAATTATGTATATCCTATATCTACCACTTAACGCCACTATTATGATTTTATGGAAATCCTATAATACTCTGGATATGTATAAACGGCAATAACAAACAAAAAAAATTAAGTGTTTTGATTAAGATTTAAGAACGTTAAAATGTCACTAAAGCAAATACATTCAGGGATATAACGAATTGAAATATTACTTAGCTTGTGCCCCCTTTTCCAAAAAATTTACAAATGTAGCCTATGTATGTCGTACCCAACGAAGATTTTAACGTATTGGAAAAGTTAAAAACAGATCAACCATAAACTTTGGACATAATTGAAGTACAAACAACGTTCTGAATACAAAAAATGTGGGCGTGGCACCGCCCACTTTTCTAAAATTACATAAATCTTGAAAATCCGGAAATTTTTCCCTTGAGTCAAATCTGTCCAGCCGTTCTCATTTTTTTCCTATCATTTTTGAATTGATTAATATGAAATAAGAAATTAATAATATAATTATGTGATAATACTTACATGTATGCATATATGTATGTACATATTTTAATTAAATATTTTTGAACAATGAAGCAATTGTATAAAATACGAATAACGGGGTTTCACAAAATGCGTTCACTACAAAATATGTATGTACATATGTATATGGATTTGATTTTTACTTATCCCTCAGCAACACGAAAACGTACATATGTACATATGAATGTTATGGTTCAATTATGCTTGCATAGCATAGCAATACATTGCATGGGATCTGTCATTTCCGATATCTGTTGAATTGGTTTTACATGTATTCGATTATACAACGCATGGCAACCCAGAGCATGGCATAGAAGTCTGTTGAATTTTGATCTCTATGTAACTTAACATACGTACTGTCAAAGCTTTTGCTTATTATTCTTATAAATTTTAGTAAAAAACAAATAAAAGCGTTCTAATGGAAGAAGAAAAGCTGAAAGAATGTGTGCGAGCTCATGAAATTCTGTATGTTTCGCGAATATCTGATTTTGAGGGGCTGTGCGTTGTGCGAAGTATAATCAACATTTTCTTTTACGTGCTGTGTATTGCTATGCTATGCCCTGCTATGCAAGCTTAACTGAACCATTAATTTTGTTTTTATTTAAAGCGTCATACATACATACATACATATGTATGTATGTACGAAGCGAAGTACCGCTACCGAGCGCTCGCTTAACTTAAATCGATTAATTTGGTTGACAGCGAACTAACACACAAACAGCTTTTTTTTAGAAAAGGTGCTCCTATTGTTTAAACAATTTTGGTTAAATAATATATGAATCAACTATTTTTTTTGATGCAGAACGAAAGTAAATATTTCAAAGTTTAACTTCAAGTAAGTTTCATTCTAATCGGTGGATCCGTTTATGATTTGTGGCTGTGTAAACACAAAAACTTATGGTTTTTTACCGATTTCCACTCCCCCTTGAGATATAAGGTATCCTATCTTTCAAGTTGGATCAAACTGTAGATGCTGTGCAAATTTCATTAAAATCGGTTGAGTAGTTTAGGAGCTCACCCTGATTGAACATGTGACACGTGATTTTTATATGTATACTAGCAGACCCGGCAGACGTTGTTCTGCCTGACCAGTGACTTCCCTAGAAATACATTTTCAACTATTTTTCTATTAATTTTTAACATTCCATTTATTGCAGTGCTTTAGTATATGCAATGTTTCCGGGTTTAACGTATTTGGTATAAACAAATAAATTTGTTGGATGTCCAACTCAAAAAACGAATCTTTTGAACGCAATGGCTATGACACAAACCATTATGCGCTGCTGAGCAGATGTGTAGTTAGTATTTATTTAATTATATCCTATATCTACCACTTAACGCCACTATTATGATTTTATGGAAATCCTATAATACTCTGGATGTGTATAAACGGCAATAACAAACAAAAAAATTAAGTGCTTTGATTAAGATTTAAGAACATTAAAATGTCACTAAAGCAAATACATTCAGGGATATAACGAATTGAAATATTACTTAGCTGTGGTCTTAGAACTGACCACTTTTCCAATTTTCACGTATTGGAAAAGTTTAAAACAGATCAACCATAAACTTTGGACATTATGGAAGTACAAACAAAGTACTGAATACAAAAAATGTGGGCGTGGCACCGCCCACTTTTCCAAAATTACATAAATCTTGAAAAGAAGAACTGAAAAAAAACTTGAGTCAAATCTGTCCAGCCGTTCTCATTTTTTTCCTATCATTTTTGAATTGATTAATATGAAATAAGAAATTAATAATATAATTATGTGATAATACTTACATGTACATATGTATATATTTTAATTAAATATTTTTGAACCATGAAGCAATTGTATAAAATACGAATAACGGGGTTTCACAAAATGCGTTCACTACAAAATATGTACATTAAGGTGCCTCGCCAAAAAAAGTTGCACTGTTTCCACTGGAATTTCAAAATTCACTCTTTTCTAAGGACTCTCCCAAAATATTTCGAAAAAATATTAAGATTTACCGGAGCTAAACCGCGTCAAAAAAACGCTAAAAATGTCGTTTTTTATGTATAAAAGGAGTATGAAAAAATATTTTTTAATAAAAAGCATCTGAGATGATAGAGTGCAAAAGGTAAGCATAAAAAAGTTTAAAAATTTTTTCAGTACTATTATTGTGTACCTGTGTGCTAATATTCGCAATGTGTGAAATTGGACCATAAAGGGTTAAATTTTGCAGAAATGGCAACATCTCGAAAATATCTTTTAAATGATATCCTAATCGTCTAAATCCGTTAATAATTGGATGAGTTATTAAAGTTTTCCACAAACGTACCCCTCGAAATATGACCAAAAACAGCACCATACATCTCAATATTTGGATTGCGTTGATAAAATTTTCAAACTTTTGTATGCTTACCTTTTGTACTCCAGCTATTTCATCATCTCAGGTCCTTTTTATTAAAAAATATTTTTTCATACTCTTTTTGAAAAACGTTATTTTTAGCGTTTTTTTAACGCGGTTTAGCTCCGGTAAATCTTAAAATTTTTTCGAAATATTTTGACCAAGGTCTTAGAATACATTGAAGTTTATAATTCCGATGGAAACAGGGTGTCCATTTTTTTTTGTATGGAGCGTGAGGCGCCTTAATGTACATATATGGATTTGATTTTTACTTATCCTCAGCAACACGAAAACGTACATATGTACATAAGAATGTTAATTTTGTTTTTATTTAAAGCGTCATACATACATACATATGTATGTATGTACGAAGCGAAGTACCGCTACCGAGCGCTCGCTTAACTTAAATCGATTCATTTGGTTGACAGCGAACAAACACACAAACAGCTTTTTTTAGAAAAGGTGCTCCTATTGTTTAAACAATTTTGGTTAAATAATATATGAATCAACTATTTTTTTTGATGCAGAACGAAAGTAAATATTTCAAAGTTTAACTTCAAGTAAGTTTCATTCTAATCGGTGGATCCGTTTATGATTTGTGGCTGTGTAAACAAAAAAATTTATGGTTTTTTACCGATTTCCACTCCCCCTTGAGATATAAGGTATCCTATCTTTCAAGTTGGATCAAACTGTAGATGCTGTGCAAATTTCATTAAAATCGGTTGAGTAGTTTAGGAGCTCACCCTGATTGAACATGTGACACGTGATTTTTATATATTTAGATTAAGATATTCAACTCACAAATCATTACAAAGGGATGGCAAGTGAACATCTGCATCCTGACTTTCATACATCTTAATTTTCAATACACAAAAGGTGTATCATTTACCTTTTTTCTGGTTTACAAACTGCTGAAACAATGAATGCTAGTATCATACTGGGCGACCCCAGGTAAATGAGTAGGTACTAATATAAATCCAGATACATATGTATGTATCTATGTACCTCATTCATTTATTTGGTGTAGAGTGGCGCATAGAAAAATATTTTGTAGAGAGTTTCAATTTTCAAAACTAAGTTAATAAGGTACATACATACATAAGTGGCGGACAAATTGTACATACAGGCGTTTTCTTCGATTTTCACAACTTTTGGGCCCTAACGATACATATTAATTTAGCACAGCCTATATAAAACACGTGTCAAGGTCTTAAGCTGCCATTATGCATACATACTTAGCATAGACTTGACTTGACTTGAGAACTGTCACTTACAGTTCTGTTACTTAAATGGAGTTTGCGTGTTATCGATTACCCAACACTTAGAAGTACTTAACTTGACTTAGAAGTCTGTTGAATTTTGATTTTCTATGTAAGTTCTAAGTGACCTTTGGATTTTGACATGCCATTTTGACTGTATGCGCTAAGAGAAGTATAATCGAAGTCTAAGTTGGCAAGTCAAGTCAATTCAAGTCAAGTCTATGCTAAGTATGCATAATGGCAGCTTTATACAGGAACCATGGTGCAATAAACAGGTAACCCCAGGGACACAGCTGATTTGTGTTTTCTTTTTTTTAAATTTAAGTGGTCCTTGATCTGTCCACAATTGTTTACAAATGTTTATTTACATTCTGCGTTTGAAAAAGAAATTTTTATAAAAATACGAGATTCAGTGTCGATATAAAATATACATAAATACGAGATTCCGAATATCTCTATAGTGCGCATTATGCAGTAGGAGACGAGGTAAGGTAGGATATTTTTTTAAAGTTCCTCAGGATACGCCCAAAAAAATTGGATTGGGATAGAGCTTGTGGCATGGTTCTTGAAACAAACAGTTGGTTTTTTTTTCAGACCATTTTTCACAAACGGACCTCATCACCGGAGCCAAAAGAATCAACTTAATGCCCAACTCTATTCCTCGTCTTTATATTCCATCAACATCAATGTGAGTATCCTGAATGCGGCCGGGTAAGTTCGTGTTGTAAGAAAGTTGGAAAGTTCATATAAACGATGACATTCTTACTGTTGTGTTAGACTTCATGCGCCAAATCACAGAACTCTCTCCTGAAGAAAAAGTTTGCGTTCTAGCCTTCGATGAAATGAAGGTGACGGAAACATATGAGTACGAGCCAGCAGGAGAGTTCGTGAGAAAGCCAGCTAGCTATGTGCAAGCCGTATTGGCGCGTGGCTTGTTTAAATCGTGGAAGGAGCCAGTGTTTTTTTTATTTTGACTGCTAAATCAATGTCGAAATTTTAACCGACATAATTATAGGCGTTCGGAATGCTGGTTTCCCGGTTGTTGCCATCGTTTTCTATATGGGCACATTGAACCAAAAATTATGGAGAAATCTTAAGCTTACTAAGGGTAAGAAATAAATTCTTTCCGTCTATACGAAAAATATACCTAAGCATCAAATGGTATTATACCTTTGGTCGGATTCTTGGAGTTTGTAAGTACCAGAAGGAAAAATAGATAGGCCCCTTATAAGCATACCAGGATGAGGACCTGAGTCGATTGTGCCGTATCCGTCTGTCTTTGTCGTTGACTTACATAGTCACTCTGTAAACGGAAATTGGGCCATAACTCCTACAACTAAATACCTCGAAACGTAACATTTTACATCTTTTCCAACTATTACATACATACATATGTATTGTGGATAGTACTTGTTTTTGACTTACGTTAATTATATATTAAATTTTTCTTAGTTTTTGAAAAACGTTATTTTTAGCGTTTTTTTAACGCGGTTTAGCTCCGGTAAATCTTAAAATTTTTTCGAAATATTTTGACCAAGGTCTTAGAATACATTGAAGTTTATAATTCCGATGGAAACAGGGTGTCCATTTTTTTTTGTATGGAGCGTGAGGCGCCTTAATGTACATATATGGATTTGATTTTTACTTATCCTCAGCAACACGAAAACGTACATATGTACATAAGAATGTTAATTTTGTTTTTATTTAAAGCGTCATACATACATACATATGTATGTATGTACGAAGCGAAGTACCGCTACCGAGCGCTCGCTTAACTTAAATCGATTCATTTGGTTGACAGCGAACAAACACACAAACAGCTTTTTTTAGAAAAGGTGCTCCTATTGTTTAAACAATTTTGGTTAAATAATATATGAATCAACTATTTTTTTTGATGCAGAACGAAAGTAAATATTTCAAAGTTTAACTTCAAGTAAGTTTCATTCTAATCGGTGGATCCGTTTATGATTTGTGGCTGTGTAAACAAAAAAATTTATGGTTTTTTACCGATTTCCACTCCCCCTTGAGATATAAGGTATCCTATCTTTCAAGTTGGATCAAACTGTAGATGCTGTGCAAATTTCATTAAAATCGGTTGAGTAGTTTAGGAGCTCACCCTGATTGAACATGTGACACGTGATTTTTATATATTTAGATTAAGATATTCAACTCACAAATCATTACAAAGGGATGGCAAGTGAACATCTGCATCCTGACTTTCATACATCTTAATTTTCAATACACAAAAGGTGTATCATTTACCTTTTTTCTGGTTTACAAACTGCTGAAACAATGAATGCTAGTATCATACTGGGCGACCCCAGGTAAATGAGTAGGTACTAATATAAATCCAGATACATATGTATGTATCTATGTACCTCATTCATTTATTTGGTGTAGAGTGGCGCATAGAAAAATATTTTGTAGAGAGTTTCAATTTTCAAAACTAAGTTAATAAGGTACATACATACATAAGTGGCGGACAAATTGTACATACAGGCGTTTTCTTCGATTTTCACAACTTTTGGGCCCTAACGATACATATTAATTTAGCACAGCCTATATAAAACACGTGTCAAGGTCTTAAGCTGCCATTATGCATACATACTTAGCATAGACTTGACTTGACTTGAGAACTGTCACTTACAGTTCTGTTACTTAAATGGAGTTTGCGTGTTATCGATTACCCAACACTTAGAAGTACTTAACTTGACTTAGAAGTCTGTTGAATTTTGATTTTCTATGTAAGTTCTAAGTGACCTTTGGATTTTGACATGCCATTTTGACTGTATGCGCTAAGAGAAGTATAATCGAAGTCTAAGTTGGCAAGTCAAGTCAATTCAAGTCAAGTCTATGCTAAGTATGCATAATGGCAGCTTTATACAGGAACCATGGTGCAATAAACAGGTAACCCCAGGGACACAGCTGATTTGTGTTTTCTTTTTTTTAAATTTAAGTGGTCCTTGATCTGTCCACAATTGTTTACAAATGTTTATTTACATTCTGCGTTTGAAAAAGAAATTTTTATAAAAATACGAGATTCAGTGTCGATATAAAATATACATAAATACGAGATTCCGAATATCTCTATAGTGCGCATTATGCAGTAGGAGACGAGGTAAGGTAGGATATTTTTTTAAAGTTCCTCAGGATACGCCCAAAAAAATTGGATTGGGATAGAGCTTGTGGCATGGTTCTTGAAACAAACAGTTGGTTTTTTTTTCAGACCATTTTTCACAAACGGACCTCATCACCGGAGCCAAAAGAATCAACTTAATGCCCAACTCTATTCCTCGTCTTTATATTCCATCAACATCAATGTGAGTATCCTGAATGCGGCCGGGTAAGTTCGTGTTGTAAGAAAGTTGGAAAGTTCATATAAACGATGACATTCTTACTGTTGTGTTAGACTTCATGCGCCAAATCACAGAACTCTCTCCTGAAGAAAAAGTTTGCGTTCTAGCCTTCGATGAAATGAAGGTGACGGAAACATATGAGTACGAGCCAGCAGGAGAGTTCGTGAGAAAGCCAGCTAGCTATGTGCAAGCCGTATTGGCGCGTGGCTTGTTTAAATCGTGGAAGGAGCCAGTGTTTTTTTTATTTTGACTGCTAAATCAATGTCGAAATTTTAACCGACATAATTATAGGCGTTCGGAATGCTGGTTTCCCGGTTGTTGCCATCGTTTTCTATATGGGCACATTGAACCAAAAATTATGGAGAAATCTTAAGCTTACTAAGGGTAAGAAATAAATTCTTTCCGTCTATACGAAAAATATACCTAAGCATCAAATGGTATTATACCTTTGGTCGGATTCTTGGAGTTTGTAAGTACCAGAAGGAAAAATAGATAGGCCCCTTATAAGCATACCAGGATGAGGACCTGAGTCGATTGTGCCGTATCCGTCTGTCTTTGTCGTTGACTTACATAGTCACTCTGTAAACGGAAATTGGGCCATAACTCCTACAACTAAATACCTCGAAACGTAACATTTTACATCTTTTCCAACTATTACATACATACATATGTATTGTGGATAGTACTTGTTTTTGACTTACGTTAATTATATATTAAATTTTTCTTAGAAAAACCGTGGTTCTCTAACCCGATGAATACTGAAGACACGATTTTGTGTTTGCTGACGCTCCACATCTTCTAAAACTACTAAGAAACCATTTCATAGACACCAGTGTAATTTGGAAAGGAGATATCATATCGACTCGAACAATTGAAGATGTTATAAAGCACACCTCCTTGTCTGATTTGTCCATTACATTTAAATTAAAGGAGGAACACATATCTGTGAAAGGCATAGGTGCATGTATTTGTGTAAATTACTCAATATATACCATTAACCAAGTAAATTTAATTGTCTATATCCCGAATAGCATTTGGAAGATTGTTTTAACATAAATCGCCTTACTGAGTCTTCCTCGATCACTTTGGGCGATTGGAAACTAATCAATCACTCACACGATTAAAAGAAGACTTGAAAACGACACTTCCATACAGTGTTGCCAGGATACAATTTATTTTGGACCTAGATTTGAGAAAAAAAAGAGCTAGATTTATTCAAGAAAATCCAAAACATGTAAAAAATGAGCTAAAATGCACTTAAGTATTGTATGTAAGTTTTTACATTTATTTCATAGTAGCAGGGTACCCAGCTTTGCTCGGTATGTACCTAAGTAGTTAATAAATTCCTGCTACCTTCAATTGCGAAAACAATTTACAGGATGAGAAGGTTCAGAACACATTAATCTCCTTTATGTATGTCTACAGCAACCAACAAAAGAAAAGCGTTTTAACAGTCTAACTTCGACATTTTGTCATCTCCCCTCTATTTGACTCTTTAGCTTTGCCAGAACATTCCCCAAGTCATATCCAGTAATTTTTATTAAAGACTAGCAGACCTGGCAGACGTTGTTCTGCCTGACCAGTGACTTCCCTAGAAATACATTTTCAACTATTTTTCTATTAATTTTTAACATTCCATTTATTGCAGTGCTTTAGTATATGCAATGTTTCCGGTTTTAACGTATTTGGTATAAACAAATAAATTTGTTGGATGTCCAACTAAAAAACGAATCTTTTGAACTCAATGGCTATGACACAAACCATTATGCGCTGCTGAGCAGATGTGTAGTTAGTATTTATTTAATTATATCCTATATCTACCACTTAACGCCACTATTATGATTTTAAGGAAATCCTATAATACTCTGGATATGTATAAACGGCAATAACAAACAAAAAAATTAAGTGCTTTGATTAAGATTTAAGAACGTTAAAATGTCACTAAAGAAAATACATTCAGGGATATAACGAATTGAAATATTACTTAGCTGTGGTCTTAGAACTGACCACTTTTCCAAAAAATTTACAAATGTATGTATGTCGTACCCCACGAAGATTTTCACGTATTGGAAAAGTTTAAAACAGATCAACCATAAACTTTGGACATTATGGAAGTACAAACAAAGTACTGAATACAAAAAATGTGGGCGTGGCACCGCCCACTTTTCCAAAATTACATAAATCTTGAAAATCCGGAAATATTTCCCAAAATTTTCCCTCACACAAACCTTCTCTTATGCTATGTTTCCACCAAACCAAACACCGTGTTTAAAAGGGTTTGGGTTATGTAGAAATGTCAAGTTTTCCACTGATAGTTTGCCGGAAAATGGGTTTACACCCACTTAACAATTTATTATGATCGTCGTTCCGATTTAGTGGGTGTAAACCCATTTTCCGGTAAACTCTCAGTAGAAAAACTTGACATTTCTACATAACCATTTCTACATAACCCAAACCCTTTTAAACACGGTGTTTGGTTTGGTGGAAACACCGCGTTACCAATTACGAAGAACTGAAAAAAAACTTGAGTCAAATCTGTCCAGCCGTTCTCATTTTTTTCCTGTCATTTTTGAATTGATTAATATGAAATAAGAAATTAATAATATAATTAAGTGATAATACTTACATGATATGTATATATTTTAATTAAATATTTTTGAACAATGAAGCAATTGTATAAAATACGAATAACGGGGTTTCACAAAATGCGTTCACTACAAAATATGTACATATATGGATTTGATTTTTACTTATCCCTCAGCAACACGAAAACGTACATATGTATGTACATATGAATGTTAATTTTGTTTTTATTTAAAGCGTCATACATACATACATATGTATGTATGTACGAAGCGAAGTACCGCTACCGAGCGCTCGCTTAACTTAAATCGATTCATTTGGTTGACAGCGAACTAACACACAAACAGCTTTTTTTTAGAAAAGGTGCTCCTATTGTTTAAACAATTTTGGTTAAATAATATATGAATCAACTATTTTTTTTGATGCAGAACGAAAGTAAATATTTCAAAGTTTAACTTCAAGTAAGTTTCATTCTAATCGGTGGATCCGTTTATGATTTGTGGCTGTGTAAACACAAAAACTTATGGTTTTTTACCGATTTCCACTCCCCCTTGAGATATAAGGTATCCTATCTTTCAAGTTGGATCAAACTGTAGATGCTGTGCAAATTTCATTAAAATCGGTTGAGTAGTTTAGGAGCTCACCCTGATTGAACATGTGACACGTGATTTTTATATGTATACTAGCAGACCCGGCAGACGTTGTTCTGCCTGACCAGTGACTTCCCTAGAAATACATTTTCAACTATTTTTCTATTAATTTTTAACATTCCATTTATTGCAGTGCTTTAGTATATGCAATGTTTCCGGGTTTAACGTATTTGGTATAAACAAATAAATTTGTTGGATGTCCAACTCAAAAAACGAATCTTTTGAACGCAATGGCTATGACACAAACCATTATGCGCTGCTGAGCAGATGTGTAGTTAGTATTTATTTAATTATATCCTATACAGTGGCGGATCCACGGGGGGGGTTTTCGGGTTTAAACCCCCCCCAAAGGGCTAAAGTGTAACGTTTTTTAATAACTCGAAATAATGGTACTAGTAAAAAAATTTATTTCCAAGTGATGAACAATAAGTTTTCGTTTTCCCCCTACAATTTACGAGGCCTTTTGAAAAATTCTTCCAGTATTTCGTCAGTAGAAACTGGTATATCGTTATGAATGTTTATAGATGTGAGTCCATTCAATCGCTCTTGGCCAAGCGTATTTCGCAAGTTCGACTTACATAATTCTTTTCAAAGTGGAAAATGTGCGTTCTGGCGTTGCTGTCGAAACTGGCAATACAGCTAAAATGCGCAGTAGTTTGTGAACGCTTTCGAATGCATTTTGATTCACCAACTGAAAAAAAATCCATATTGAGTAAAAAAAATTATTCCAGGTTATAAAAATCAAATATGCAATTTATTCTTACTTCGATTGCATCGAATACATTTTTAATATATGTATTTCCCATCAACGATGAGTTATGTACGTGTCGAGAAATGGGATATAAAATGCGATTCCATAATAATCTTCGACACTTCCAGAATTTACATTGCATCTGTTTGTTTGGCGCTTATTAATGCGTGGCTTTTTCATATCGATTTCGCATTGTGCGCATATTTTGCTTACATCCTCGAAAATTCTACGAAAGTGACTTTCTGCATTATTTCGCATTTCCTTGAATTCCTGAATAGCATCTTCCGCAAGTTGAGTGGCGTCAGATAGATCCAGTGTTTCTGATTGTAATTGTTTACTTAGTGACAATACGATCAAATGCACTGACTGCATTATGACGCTAGCTACTTGAAATGTAACAGAAGAGATAGCTGCTAGCAATTGGGAAGCTTGTGTCGCAGTGTCGCCTTTCCATATTTCTGTTTCGTCGTGGGCTTCAAAGATTGCTGGTTGAAGTTCAATGTACGTTGATACTGCTTCATGTGATTCGGCCCATCTTGTTGGACAGATGACCTTAAATTTTTTCGTGCGGCTCTCTTTTTGCATTGCTGAAATTTTTTCTTGAAGAACGTTTTGCCTTTTTGGCCATCGAAAAAATTCATGTACAGCTCCAATTGTCCCCAACCCATTTTTGATACCATTCCTCTCCCTGATCTCCATTTAGGTGGACATCACCAAAAATTAGTGGCACATTGACCTAAAAACTACTGCCTGCTAACATGGTCCACATTTCGGTGAATGTCTCGAAAACCGGTTTATATACGTGAATAGAACTAAAACTTATTTAAAAACCCATAAAGACCTTTCATTTGATACCCATATTGCAAAACCACCTTATAGGGTCACACCTGGCCCACATTTTGGACAATATCTCAAAATCGGGGTCTGATATGGGACTAATAGGTACACCATATTAAAGCACTTGTCAAAACCTTTCATTTAATACCCATATTGTATAAATTCTTATAAAGGTTAGCCAGGTCCACGTTTTGGCCTATATCTCGAGACCCTGGTATCCGAATCTTAAAATTTCAAAACATAAACCATCTTTTGTATAGTCCGAACAATGCCTAACAATTTGGTTTTGACTGGTGAGCCCGTTCTTGAGTTATAAAGTCACAACGAAAAAAATGTGATCCAAAACCCCCCCCTTGGTCAAATCCTGGATCCGCCGCTGATCCTATATCTACCACTTAACGCCACTATTATGATTTTATGGAAATCCTATAATACTCTGGATGTGTATAAACGGCAATAACAAACAAAAAAATTAAGTGCTTTGATTAAGATTTAAGAACATTAAAATGTCACTAAAGCAAATACATTCAGGGATATAACGAATTGAAATATTACTTAGCTGTGGTCTTAGAACTGACCACTTTTCCAATTTTCACGTATTGGAAAAGTTTAAAACAGATCAACCATAAACTTTGGACATTATGGAAGTACAAACAAAGTACTGAATACAAAAAATGTGGGCGTGGCACCGCCCACTTTTCCAAAATTACATAAATCTTGAAAAGAAGAACTGAAAAAAAACTTGAGTCAAATCTGTCCAGCCGTTCTCATTTTTTTCCTATCATTTTTGAATTGATTAATATGAAATAAGAAATTAATAATATAATTATGTGATAATACTTACATGTACATATGTATATATTTTAATTAAATATTTTTGAACCATGAAGCAATTGTATAAAATACGAATAACGGGGTTTCACAAAATGCGTTCACTACAAAATATGTACATTAAGGTGCCTCGCCAAAAAAAGTTGCACTGTTTCCACTGGAATTTCAAAATTCACTCTTTTCTAAGGACTCTCCCAAAATATTTCGAAAAAATATTAAGATTTACCGGAGCTAAACCGCGTCAAAAAAACGCTAAAAATGTCGTTTTTTATGTATAAAAGGAGTATGAAAAAATATTTTTTAATAAAAAGCATCTGAGATGATAGAGTGCAAAAGGTAAGCATAAAAAAGTTTAAAAATTTTTTCAGTACTATTATTGTGTACCTGTGTGCTAATATTCGCAATGTGTGAAATTGGACCATAAAGGGTTAAATTTTGCAGAAATGGCAACATCTCGAAAATATCTTTTAAATGATATCCTAATCGTCTAAATCCGTTAATAATTGGATGAGTTATTAAAGTTTTCCACAAACGTACCCCTCGAAATATGACCAAAAACAGCACCATACATCTCAATATTTGGATTGCGTTGATAAAATTTTCAAACTTTTGTATGCTTACCTTTTGTACTCCAGCTATTTCATCATCTCAGGTCCTTTTTATTAAAAAATATTTTTTCATACTCTTTTTGAAAAACGTTATTTTTAGCGTTTTTTTAACGCGGTTTAGCTCCGGTAAATCTTAAAATTTTTTCGAAATATTTTGACCAAGGTCTTAGAATACATTGAAGTTTATAATTCCGATGGAAACAGGGTGTCCATTTTTTTTTGTATGGAGCGTGAGGCGCCTTAATGTACATATATGGATTTGATTTTTACTTATCCCTCAGCAACACGAAAACGTACATATGTACATAAGAATGTTAATTTTGTTTTTATTTAAAGCGTCATACATACATACATATGTATGTATGTACGAAGCGAAGTACCGCTACCGAGCGCTCGCTTAACTTAAATCGATTCATTTGGTTGACAGCGAACAAACACACAAACAGCTTTTTTTTAGAAAAGGTGCTCCTATTGTTTAAACAATTTTGGTTAAATAATATATGAATCAACTATTTTTTTTGATGCAGAACGAAAGTAAATATTTCAAAGTTTAACTTCAAGTAAGTTTCATTCTAATCGGTGGATCCGTTTATGATTTGTGGCTGTGTAAACAAAAAAATTTATGGTTTTTTACCGATTTCCACTCCCCCTTGAGATATAAGGTATCCTATCTTTCAAGTTGGATCAAACTGTAGATGCTGTGCAAATTTCATTAAAATCGGTTGAGTAGTTTAGGAGCTCACCCTGATTGAACATGTGACACGTGATTTTTATATATTTAGATTAAGATATTCAACTCACAAATCATTACAAAGGGATGGCAAGTGAACATCTGCATCCTGACTTTCATACATCTTAATTTTCAATACACAAAAGGTGTATCATTTACCTTTTTTCTGGTTTACAAACTGCTGAAACAATGAATGCTAGTATCATACTGGGCGACCTCAGGTAAATGAGTAGGTACTAATATAAATCCAGATACATATGTATGTATCTATGTACCTCATTCATTTATTTGGTGTAGAGTGGCGCATAGAAAAATATTTTGTAGAGAGTTTCAATTTTCAAAACTAAGTTAATAAGGTACATACATACATAAGTGGCGGACAAATTGTACATACAGGCGTTTTCTTCGATTTTCACAACTTTTGGGCCCTAACGATACATATTAATTTAGCACAGCCTATATAAAACACGTGTCAAGGTCTTAAGCTGCCATTATGCATACATACTTAGCATAGACTTGACTTGACTTGAGAACTGTCACTTACAGTTCTGTTACTTAAATGGAGTTTGCGTGTTATCGATTACCCAACACTTAGAAGTACTTAACTTGACTTATGGTTCAGTTATGCTTGCATAGCATGGCAATACATTGCATGGGATCTGTCATTTTCGATATCTGTTAAATGGGTTTTACATGTATTCGATTATCCAACGCATGGCAACCCAGAGCATGGCATAGAAGTCTGTTGAATTTTGATCTCTATGTAACTTAACATACCTACTGTCAAAGCTTTTGCTTATTATTCTTATAAATTTTAGTAAAAAACAAATAAAAGCGTTGTAATGGAAGAAGAAAAGCTGAAAGAATGTGTGCGAGCTCATGAAATTCTATATGTTTCGCGAATATCTGATTTTGAGGGGTTGTGCGTTGTGCGAAGTATAATCAACATTTTCTTTTACGTGCTGTGTATTGCTATGCTATGCCCTGCTATGCAAGCATAACTGAACCATTAGAAGTCTGTTGAATTTTGATTTTCTATGTAAGTTCTAAGTGACCTTTGGATTTTGACATGCCATTTTGACTGTATGCGCTAAGAGAAGTATAATCGAAGTCTAAGTTGGCAAGTCAAGTCAATTCAAGTCAAGTCTATGCTAAGTATGCATAATGGCAGCTTTATACAGGAACCATGGTGCAATAAACAGGTAACCCCAGGGACACAGCTGATTTGTGTTTTCTTTTTTTTAAATTTAAGTGGTCCTTGATCTGTCCACAATTGTTTACAAATGTTTATTTACATTCTGCGTTTGAAAAAGAAATTTTTATAAAAATACGAGATTCAGTGTCGATATAAAATATACATAAATACGAGATTCCGAATATCCCTATAGTGCGCATTATGCAGTAGGAGACGAGGTAAGGTAGGATATTTTTTTAAAGTTCCTCAGGATACGCCCAAAAAAATTGGATTGGGATAGAGCTTGTGGCATGGTTCTTGAAACAAACAGTTGGTTTTTTTTTCAGACCATTTTTCACAAACGGACCTCATCACCGGAGCCAAAAGAATCAACTTAATGCCCAACTCTATTCCTCGTCTTTATATTCCATCAACATCAATGTGAGTATCCTGAATGCGGCCGGGTAAGTTCGTGTTGTAAGAAAGTTGGAAAGTTCATATAAACGATGACATTCTTACTGTTGTGTTAGACTTCATGCGCCAAATCACAGAACTCTCTCCTGAAGAAAAAGTTTGCGTTCTAGCCTTCGATGAAATGAAGGTGACGGAAACATATGAGTACGAGCCAGCAGGAGAGTTCGTGAGAAAGCCAGCTAGCTATGTGCAAGCCGTATTGGCGCGTGGCTTGTTTAAATCGTGGAAGGAGCCAGTGTTTTTTTTATTTTGACTGCTAAATCAATGTCGAAATTTTAACCGACATAATTATAGGCGTTCGGAATGCTGGTTTCCCGGTTGTTGCCATCGTTTTCTATATGGGCACATTGAACCAAAAATTATGGAGAAATCTTAAGCTTACTAAGGGTAAGAAATAAATTCTTTCCGTCTATACGAAAAATATACCTAAGCATCAAATGGTATTATACCTTTGGTCGGATTCTTGGAGTTTGTAAGTACCAGAAGGAAAAATAGATAGGCCCCTTATAAGCATACCAGGATGAGGACCTGAGTCGATTGTGCCGTATCCGTCTGTCTTTGTCGTTGACTTACATAGTCACTCTGTAAACGGAAATTGGGCCATAACTCCTACAACTAAATACCTCGAAACGTAACATTTTACATCTTTTCCAACTATTACATACATACATATGTATTGTGGATAGTACTTGTTTTTGACTTACGTTAATTATATATTAAATTTTTCTTAGAAAAACCGTGGTTCTCTAACCCGATGAATACTGAAGACACGATTTTGTGTTTGCTGACGCTCCACATCTTCTAAAACTACTAAGAAACCATTTCATAGACACCAGTGTAATTTGGAAAGGAGATATCATATCGACTCGAACAATTGAAGATGTTATAAAGCACACCTCCTTGTCTGATTTGTCCATTACATTTAAATTAAAGGAGGAACACATATCTGTGAAAGGCATAGGTGCATGTATTTGTGTAAATTACTCAATATATACCATTAACCAAGTAAATTTAATTGTCTATATCCCGAATAGCATTTGGAAGATTGTTTTAACATAAATCGCCTTACTGAGTCTTCCTCGATCACTTTGCGCGATTGGAAACTAATCAATCACTCACACGATTAAAAGAAGAGTTATTTTTATTTTCTGTTTTTCCGACAGGGTGAATGCTAAATTTATATTGGAACGATTTTCCGTCATCCCTTGTCAATTTTTGTTTGTTTACAAACCGGTTTCGGCGATCCGCCATCTTCAGTGTAAGTTTTCGTTCTGATCTGTGTCTATCCGTTGTCCAGTATTTATAGTTTGAATGCTGTAGGTAAAGTTAGTATGCGTGTATATAGTTCGTGCGTTAGGTTCGTGTTTCACGAATGTTCCCGAGCGGCAAGCTGCAATAGGGTTGTTTTGAAACTCGTCTATTAGTTTGTTTGTCAGGCACTGCTGAACGCTATGTAATGTCAGGTAATGCTGAATGTTCTCGAGCGGCAACTCGTTAACTAGTTTGTGGGTCAGGTAATGTTAATCTTGTGCTTGAATAGAAGTCGGTAATTTTTGTCCTTTGGTTTGTTTTGTGTGTTCGCTCGTTTATCGTTACTTGTCTGGTTATTGTACCTGCTGCGTTGTTTTGTTTTTTGTAGACTAGTTTTAGAGGTTCGAATATTGCATCAGAATTGGTGCTAGTTTGTTCGTTTATTATTCTTCCGTCAAATGTCTTTAGTTTGTATATTTCCATGTTCTCAAGCACATTTAAGCGTCGCCCTTTTGTTTGCACGTGAAGTGTTTTGGCTGTGCTTTTGATTTTAGCCGGGGTGCATTTGTTTTCATACATGTGGTTAGCAAAGTTCGATTCTGGTGTGATGGAGGGTTTCCGTGTCTTTCGGTTGTAGTCCCTGATATGTTCCCGAAATCGTGTACTTATTTTCCGTCCTGTTTGTCCTTTTAAATTTATTAAAAGAAGACTTGAAAACGACACTTCCATACAGTGTTGCCAGGATACAATTTATTTTGGACCTAGATTTGAGAAAAAAAAGAGCTAGATTTATTCAAGAAAATCCAAAACATGTAAAAAATGAGCTAAAATGCACTTAAGTATTGTATGTAAGTTTTTACATTTATTTCATAGTAGCAGGGTACCCAGCTTTGCTCGGTATGTACCTAAGTAGTTAATAAATTCCTGCTACCTTCAATTGCGAAAACAATTTACAGGATGAGAAGGTTCAGAACACATTAATCTCCTTTATGTATGTCTACAGCAACCAACAAAAGAAAAGCGTTTTAACAGTCTAACTTCGACATTTTGTCATCTCCCCTCTATTTGACTCTTTAGCTTTGCCAGAACATTCCCCAAGTCATATCCAGTAATTTTTATTAAAGACTAGCAGACCTGGCAGACGTTGTTCTGCCTGACCAGTGACTTCCCTAGAAATACATTTTCAACTATTTTTCTATTAATTTTTAACATTCCATTTATTGCAGTGCTTTAGTATATGCAATGTTTCCGGTTTTAACGTATTTGGTATAAACAAATAAATTTGTTGGATGTCCAACTAAAAAACGAATCTTTTGAACTCAATGGCTATGACACAAACCATTATGCGCTGCTGAGCAGATGTGTAGTTAGTATTTATTTAATTATATCCTATATCTACCACTTAACGCCACTATTATGATTTTAAGGAAATCCTATAATACTCTGGATATGTATAAACGGCAATAACAAACAAAAAAATTAAGTGCTTTGATTAAGATTTAAGAACGTTAAAATGTCACTAAAGAAAATACATTCAGGGATATAACGAATTGAAATATTACTTAGCTGTGGTCTTAGAACTGACCACTTTTCCAAAAAATTTACAAATGTATGTATGTCGTACCCCACGAAGATTTTCACGTATTGGAAAAGTTTAAAACAGATCAACCATAAACTTTGGACATTATGGAAGTACAAACAAAGTACTGAATACAAAAAATGTGGGCGTGGCACCGCCCACTTTTCCAAAATTACATAAATCTTGAAAATCCGGAAATATTTCCCAAAATTTTCCCTCACACAAACCTTCTCTTATGCTATGTTTCCACCAAACCAAACACCGTGTTTAAAAGGGTTTGGGTTATGTAGAAATGTCAAGTTTTCCACTGATAGTTTGCCGGAAAATGGGTTTACACCCACTTAACAATTTATTATGATCGTCGTTCCGATTTAGTGGGTGTAAACCCATTTTCCGGTAAACTCTCAGTAGAAAAACTTGACATTTCTACATAACCATTTCTACATAACCCAAACCCTTTTAAACACGGTGTTTGGTTTGGTGGAAACACCGCGTTACCAATTACGAAGAACTGAAAAAAAACTTGAGTCAAATCTGTCCAGCCGTTCTCATTTTTTTCCTGTCATTTTTGAATTGATTAATATGAAATAAGAAATTAATAATATAATTAAGTGATAATACTTACATGATATGTATATATTTTAATTAAATATTTTTGAACAATGAAGCAATTGTATAAAATACGAATAACGGGGTTTCACAAAATGCGTTCACTACAAAATATGTACATATATGGATTTGATTTTTACTTATCCCTCAGCAACACGAAAACGTACATATGTATGTACATATGAATGTTAATTTTGTTTTTATTTAAAGCGTCATACATACATACATATGTATGTATGTACGAAGCGAAGTACCGCTACCGAGCGCTTGCTTAACTTAAATCGATTCATTTGGTTGACAGCGAACAAACACACAAACAGCTTTTTTTTAGAAAAGGTGCTCCTATTGTTTAAACAATTTTGGTTAAATAATATATGAATCAACTATTTTTTTTGATGCAGAACGAAAGTAAATATTTCAAAGTTTAACTTCAAGTAAGTTTCATTCTAATCGGTGGATCCGTTTATGATTTGTGGCTGTGTAAACAAAAAAATTTATGGTTTTTTACCGATTTCCACTCCCCCTTGAGATATAAGGTATCCTATCTTTCAAGTTGGATCAAACTGTAGATGCTGTGCAAATTTCATTAAAATCGGTTGAGTAGTTTAGGAGCTCACCCTGATTGAACATGTGACACGTGATTTTTATATATTAAGATAAGCTGACACCCGCGTAGGACGGCAGTGTACATATGCAATTGATTTTTGATTTAGCTGAAATTGAAAAAAAGTGAACACAAATTTTAGAGAGGCGCGCTTAGTTTTTTTTTTGACAAAGTAAGTGCATTTTTCTTCATATAAATTTATGTAAGAAAAAAAATTTCATAGGTGCATACCTCCCTAAAAATCAGCATATCTTTTTTGGTTGTCGTTCGATTTTGATAGTGCAGGTCCCTTTCTAAGCTTCAAGCAGTCCATTAGTGAAACTCTCATCAAAATTCATTCCTTAGTTTAAAATATCCTTAAGTTCAAACAGACAGACAATAATTTTAGAAATGGATCAGATGAACTCTTTAGCATTCCCCAAGTCATCACCAGTCATTTTTTCAAAGAAACTTTTAATGTACGACTTTTCTAGAGATTTATTATAGTATAGATTTAACTTAAACAATGTTTAAAACGTATAAAAAGTATAACTAAGTCAACAAAAAAAAAAATATGTAAGTGTGTTTTTGAAAAATTATCAAGCTTGATAAATAGTTAAGAAAAAAATATTTCATTTTTAGTAAAACTCAAAAATTATTTTTAAATTTATTAAATTAGTATATCTTTTTTGTTTGTGATCCGATTTTGATAAAACAAAGTGCAGATCCCTTTCTAAGCTTCAAGCAGTATATCAAAATCAATGTCTTAGTTTCCGAGATCCTTAAGTTCAAACAGACAAACTGGAAAACAGACAGACAATAATTTTAAAAATGGATCAGATGAACTCTATAGCATTCCCCAGGTCATCCCCAGTCATCTTTTCAAAGAAATTTTCAATGTGCAGACACGACTCTTCTAGAGATTTATTATAGTATAGATAGTATAGATAGATAGATAGATATGCTGATACCCACATATTTCTTTAAATTTATTTAAGAAAAAAAATTGCATAGGTTCCTCCCTAAAAATTAGTATATCAAAATCCATTGCTTAGTTTCCGAGATCCTTAAGTGCAAACAGACAAGCAGACAGACAATAATTTTAAAAATTTTTCAGATGAACTCCATAGCATTCCCCAAGTCATCACCAGTCATTTTTTCAAAGAAATTTTTAATGTACGACTTCCAATGAAGTCATTTTAATTCTGAATCAGAACTCAAAACGCTTTAAATATTTTTTCTGATTTTTTATCATGAAGACAGAATCGGAGGGTAAGGTTGTTCAGAATCTTTAGCAACTTAGGAAAGTGTTTTTTACACACAATTTACTTACCTTTCCATTTCGATTCTTGTTCGCAAAATAAACATATGGCATTTAGGAATGTTACTCGACAAAGTTAACCGATTTAGCTATTTGTTATCGGTGAGGGAAACTAAGTTGCCACATGGTACACAATGAAACTAATATAATAATTTCGACGTCGATTACAAAAGAAATAAAAACTTTCTTAGAAAAAGAGCTAGGAGCTAAAACAGAATTTTGGAGCTAAACGCCAAAAAAAAAGAGCTAGATCTAGCTCCAAAAGCACCAAAATGGCAACACTGCTTCCATATGGTTAAAAAATGATTTTTTGAAAATATGAAGTGCAATCAGAAATTGATCATTTTGGGGATCAAAAAAATTGTTGCACTTTTTTACGAAATATTTCGTTCTGAGTTTTTTTCTGTTTTTATTGATTTCCAGGTGTCACATTGTTGTCAAAGCCAACAGCCATTTTGTTTCCAAATATTCAAAGTCGTGCAAAACTTAATTTGGGTTTGTTTCGAAGGTTTTTTCGAAATTTTGTGTAAAATTGGCAAATAAATAAAACTTTTTTACTTTTAAAATTGGTTTATTTGTAAACGAAAAAAATCGATTTGACAATCATTTGACAGCTGAAAAAAATGTCAACAACAACAGCAAATAAACTACACTTCTGACGACGCAACCTGTATTTATTAACCTTGATTTTAACGACATAATTTTTCATAATTTTTGAAATCATAAATTGTATTCTGTTAACAAAATTGGTCGAGTTCACGTGTGTGACGTTCGAGTGTTCGATATTGCAAAATAACATACATATGTAAGTAAGTGTTTCAGTGATAAAAGTGATGTCAGCCAAAAAACTTAAACGATTGGCGAAAAACTCATATCACCGAAAACTAAGAAAGGAAATGGAATTAAATGTATCCAAGAGCATATGCAAACGAACCAATCAAACTTACAAAATAGTTTTATTGTTAGTTCAAGTGATGAATATTCATCTACTACTGAAAGTGAAGATAATGAGTTTGATTTGTTCGAGGAACTTCCCAAGTGGGTCATCCATTTTGGAACAAGTTTTGTAGCACTAAATGTCCTTTTACTGTTGTTGCGAAAATGCAACATTAAAGGACCAAAAGATGGTAGGACCATTTTACAAACTCCATGTACAGCTGTTAAGAGAAACGATGGAGAAAACGGTTTAGCAGATTTCTTAGTTGGAAGTGCTGGAACATTCCCGAGTATAAAACTAGATTTCGGTATTGATTAGGGATGGCCAAAAAAGATCGGTGTTTAAAAAAACCGGTTTTTTCTATTCGCGGTTTCGGTTTTTTCGATCTTTTTATCGCAACTGTCTTTAATCGATCTTTTTTCAAAAAAACCGAAAACCGAACTATCGACTTCTATTCCATTGAATTGTAAATATTAAATTATTTTTCGCGATAAGTGATGGCCCCGCATCTAAAAAAAGCCCACTTTGGCAATATTTTGATGAAAAAGGGAATAAAGAAGTTTTATGCAAGCTGTGTGGGGCGGTAGTAAAACTGGGAGGTGGCACGTCCAACTTAAAAGGACACCTCCAGCGCAATCATGCCGGTTGGGATAGAAATTATTTACCTTGTAACACCAACAAGAGCTCCGATGATGTGTTGTGTTGTGATGATTCTAATTCGAATGAAGAAGTCACAACTGTTGATAGGCAGCCACCAACTCCAGACAAGTTTTTGAAAACATGTTTACTGTGACTTTTTTGAATTCAAGCACCCACATTTATATGTATTAGTACAAAAAAGTATTATCTTTTTCAGAATTTTGCTCTTTTAAAAATTTGATTTAACTGTATTAACTTGAACTGAAAAATAAGGTAATACTTTATACCCAACGTCAAGTGTTAATACACGTCCAAAAATCTAGGTAGAGGTATCAATAGACGCTACTTCACCTCCGTAAGAATAATCTGGAGGGGGAAATCCGATATTTTTAGAATTTTGCGAGATATTTGCAGTTAAAGTTGTTGTAATCACATTACCCTGTGAGAAAAAAGTGGCACGCGGAAGGACATCACCGAGGCGGTAGCCACGGCTATGGCACACACCCGGAGTTGGAATGGCGTAGCCCAGGGATATTTTTTGAAGCGCGGCCGAAGGCCGCCTACGCAGAAAGGTGTTCTGCACATAAAAAACGTGGACCGGGCCCCGAATTGGGGATCTGACCCGGGTAAATTTTCGGTTTTTCACTAATAACTTTTCACAGAAACAAAATATTGCTTTTCCCCCTTCGGATTATTGTTACGGAGGTCAAGACGCGTCTTTTGATACCTCTCTCAAGATTTTTGGACGTGTATTAACACTTGACGTTGGATGGAAAGTATTACCAAAAATAAATATTTGTTGAATTAGAACTTCTTGAGTTCTTTTAAAAATTTAGAGAGAAGAACCCTATAGTAAGTATCTACATTGCTGTATTTGTATAAATTTTCTTTTCGAAGTTTAAAATTGTGCCGGTTTTTCGAAAAACCGGGTTTTTCGTGTCCGGTTTTAAAAGCGGTTTAAAACCGAAATAAAAAACCGCGATTAATCACAAACCGGTTTTTTTTCAACTTTGGCCATCCCTAGTATTGATGGTTTGCCGCTATTTAAAAGCAGCTGTTAACAAGTTTGGCCAACACTTGCCAGTATTTTTACAAGAGTTTACTTCGGAACTACGTATTCTTATGTAAGAGGGATTGAATTTTAATAATAAGGGTCACTTTCATAAAAGCCGGTTTGTCCTAATCGGCGATTAATGTGGCAGCTAACCGTACAAAATACGTCAATTAAATTCCGGTTAGTGGCTACCGGCTTTTATGAAAGCGGCCCTAACTGTTTTCAAGTCTGTATACGCTGTTTCGTAATGGATTCGCCTGAAAAGTGCTTTATATTAGGAACTAAGGGGCATAGCGGCTGACTGCAAGACCAACAATTCTTGGGCTGAAAAATTATTAAAAATCATATTTGAACGAGATTCCAGTATTATATGGTTTGTATTGTTGACATATAATTTTCACGAAGATGCAAAACTTTATGCATGCTTAGACGGAATAAGCTATTTTTTCACACCCCTACTTAGTAATGTCGTAGAATAATTTCATTTCTTCTGCAGAGTTTCAATATACCCCGTCCAATAGCTTACCAAATTGTAAGTAAAAGTTGTTGTAAAAGTTGTTGTTTCCATTACTTATATTATTGTTGTGAATGGTTTGTTTTTTTTTTTTTGTTGTTATTGCCTAAGTTTTTTTTTGTTTATTCTTTTGTTTTTTATAAACTTATTGTTATTAGTTTTTTTGTTCTTATGGCTTAAAACGTCATGTTTGAAACAGGAAATAAAAGATTTGAAGGATGACAATAAGCAATCGTTTACGAAACTGACAGAGGAGATAATAGCTGTTAAGCTAGAGATCATACGTAGAGGACTTTAAAAAAAGCCAATGGCAAGCGCTGAAAAGTTCTTTTGTTGTAACTACGATTAAAAGTAGGTGCACATCCATATTATTGATAGTGAAGTATTAATACTTTTCATCTTAGATATATGTATGCCACCTGAAATACAAAAGCACAGACCAAGATATGAACGGTGTCCTACAAAAGCACTTTATCCATGCTAAAGACAGTCTGGAGAAAAGAAAGCATCCAGCAGTAAACGAACAACTTGCGAAGAATAATATAAATTTGGTTTTTTTAGTTTTAAAATTTTGTTGAGTTCGAATTACAAGAACCACTGTATTTGCATTAATTAATTTTGTTCTAGTCACCGTTGAATTATCATGAAATTAGGTCGCTTTTATTTTCTCTTCTCTGAAAATAATTTTTGCCAAAAAATAGATACAAACATTTTTTATATTTTTTCACGCGTCATATTTTTTTTATTTCTTATACATACGTTTATACATACATATGTTATTGTATAACTTATTTCGCGTGCTTTTGCAATGGCCCCTGGGGCCACTAATTTAGGGGATATAAGATTTACCCTTTTATCCCCTATGCTTAGAAAAAAAGGAAAAAGTTAAACCGCATTCATTTGGACCAATTTCCAGAACTTCCAATTCTCAATAAGGATGAACCTAAATATCTGGTGATGTCATCTTTAGATTCAAATAAGCCTCTTACATCTTTATCATGATTTGCTGTTTACAAAGGTATTCAAGGTATTTGCAAAACTGTTAATAAGATCACTGAGTTCGTTGATGGCAGTCTTCTTTTACTCGTAAATAACAACAAAACTGCTGAAAAATTCATTTCCACAAAATCGCTTCGGAGTGCTGGTTCAATAAAAGTACAACTTCATAGCTCACTAAATTCAGTTAAAGGAACAATATATGCCCACTTTCTATGGCATCTTGATGATAAGGAAATCGTTGAAGGCCTCAAAGATCAAGCTGTTTCTTCCGTATTTAAATTCACACGAGTAGTTGATGGCTCTCGCAAACCATCTGGTGTTTTATTGTTAACTATTAATAAATATTCATGCCTATTACGGTATCCGACGGATGCTTTGCGGAGGGAGTGCGGATCGATTCACGTGAAAACAGTTGCGGATTTAAAATTTAAAATTAAAAAAAACGACATTGCCAAGATATTTTTTCTATTTCTTGTGTTGAATAGGCTAGTAGATTTGATAAAGTTGATTTTTTAAGTTTTCTAACTCAGATCCGCAACTGATTTTTCGCGAATCGATCCGCACTCCCCGCGAATGGCATCCGTTGGATATGGGAATAGGCATGATTGTCTTCCTGATACAATTGATGCCGCCTGGAGATCCCTTGATGTCAGTCCGTACTATCCTAATCCTATGCGTTGTAAGCAATGCCAACGCCTAGGACATACGATTAAATACTGTAAAAATTCTTTGACATGAGTGACTTGTAACCTTCCATCTGATCATTCCTCCCCAACTGAATGTAAAAGAATTATGTGTGCCAATTGTTCTGGTAATCATCCTTGGTCATCTAATATTTGTTCTAAATTTCAACAATCAAAAGAAATTCTTAAAATTAAAACAATTTATAAATGTAGTATGCGTGAAGCCGTCAGTAAATACAATCAGTTCCTACCCTCTTCTACTATCCAAAACTCGTTTGCTAACGTAGCAAAAACTACTACCTCCATTAATAATACTATCACTCCTAAAATTAATTATATTACAGAAATAAATAATAATAATAATAATGATATTGATTCTTCAAATAATTCTACTAACATAAATACTATTAATTATATCGAATCTTCTTCCTTGTCTAATCTAAATTCTAATAATTGTATAGAAATCCCTTCCATTTCTAATTCAAATTCTAATAATCATATGTCCCTTCCATATCTGATCTAATTTCTACCTCCATCAACATCCACTCTTCATCCACTAGTTTTCTCCCATCTTTTTCTGAAATTCTGATGTTTCTATTAAATTACTAAATAACTTATTACATATGAATTAATATACTTTCTTAACTTTTTAAGTAATTACTTTTTCTTTTAATTTCTATATAACTTAAGTTCTTTTTATTTCTTTTACATAATTCATTTATATATTTTCCTGGAAAATCGGCTGACAAAAAAATGATTTGAAATGCGACTGAAATAGGATTAAGAAACGTATCGCAAATGATTGTAGATACGACTAGAAAACGACCAGCAAATGATTGTATATACGAATGTAATATGATCACAAAACGAGTCGCAAATGTTTGGAAATAAGCCTCCAAAAGGGGTCAAAACTGATTAGAAAAGGGAGTCATAAAAGGCTCGTCAAGACACCTATATAACACCTGTGTCTACAACAACCACATGAAAATGACAGAAAAATTTCAACTTTAATTAATTAATATATCCTGATCGAAATAAAATATCGATGGATTGTATTACCTAAATGTTGTCATTGTTGAATTAAGTCATGCAATTTTATTTTGAAAATGCACACTAAATTTTGAGAAATTTTATCAAAATCTATTATCTATTAATATATACATACATAAATACGCCACATGAAAAACTTCAGGAACCTCCTGTGAGCAAACCGTTTGACCGATTTGAATGAAATATGGGTGAAGTGAAATAACGCCCATGGACGTTATTTCCCATTCAAAAAGGAAATAACGCCCATGGGATTTTACGCGAGCAACACGAACTGTTGATTAGCATTTTTTTCACAAATTACCCTTTGAGAAAAGAGTGGGAAACGTGGAACGCGGAGGGACATCACCGTGGCGGTAGCCACGGCTATGGCACACACCTGGAGTTGGAATGGCGTAGCCGAGGGTTATTTTTTAAAGCGCGCACATAAAAAACGTGGATGGGGCCCCGAATTGGGGATCTGACCCCTTCGGCCGCGCTTCAAAAAATAACCCTGGGCTACTCCATTCCAACTCCGGATGTGTATTCAATAAAATACAAAAAGAATTAGAATATTATTGTATCATTAAAAAAAATGAAAGAGCAATAAGGCCTTTAAGACTTTATTTCTCTTTCGAAGTGTAATAAAGGCCTTATTTCACTTTCAATAGTGTAATAAGGCCTTAAAGGGCTTATTTCACAAGGCGCTATTGCACCCCGCCTTACAAAAACATAACAAATATGTTAAATTTATTGAAATAAAGAAAACCATATACTTAATTCTTGAATCAGCTTGTTTTAATTCGTTTTTAACGTCCGTGGGCTTTATTTCTCTTCGAAAAAGGAAATAACACCCATCAGCAAAAGGTGATAACACCCATGGGCTTTATTTCCTTTTTAAAAAGGAAATAAGGCCCATGGGCTTAATTTTCCTTTTTGAGTGGGAAATAACGCCCATGGGCGTTATTTCACTGCACCTCTCGAATACTCCCAGTGCCGCCACATCAGATATTTTTAGTGGCCACGACGGGGACGATGAGTGACCTCTAGAGTGTTATTTTCGTTCGTAGAGACAGGACGTTACTTTTCAATTGCTTATTCAGTCCAAGGTAGCATTTACATATTTGTAAAAGTAGTTCTTCGTTGGATTTCTAGGCTGACATTATTGTTGGTGTTTATGCTGGATCCCAGGTAAATGAAGTCTTTTACTATCTCGAACTTTTGCTGTCAGCAGTGTCGTGGGGGCCAAGGCGTGAATGCGCTGACTCTTTCTTTGATGGCAGGATGTACTTCGTTTTGCCATCGTTCAGCACCAAACCCCTTTTTTCCGCTTATTTTTCTAGTTCGGTGTAAGTAGTTGTTCAGGCCGATGATATCAATGTCGTCAGCATATATAGATACGAGTATACTGTGCATGTATGTACTCGTATATATCGTAATTTTTCATGTTTCCTTAAAAGGCTGTATCTCCGTCAATTTTCGTTTAATGACAAAAAAAAAATGTGCCTAGTATTTTTCCATAAACTATAATAATCTGCAGTAGCAAATTTTAATGAAAGGGTCCATTTAATACTTACATTATTTGTAGTTCATATTATACCACAAACGCAACTGAACACCCGTTTTTGAATACTTACGCCAGTGCGGGGCCCGGGGCAAATTGCACATGGCTGGCAGTTTTCCGAGCGTCTTTGCTTATTCTTATGTAGTTGTTTGCAAGATGTTCTGATTAGTTCTTCAATTTCGGCATAATCACTGTCATATTCCATTAAGTATGTCTGTTTTCTAAATACTTTCGTTCTACAACTTTATTATTGTTCCAATTCAGATAACCGCAACCAAAAGAATAGTGATGGTCGGTATTATGTCGGATAAACACTTGATATTTAAATGAAGGGCGAAGTCGATGAATCTCCCTTTTTTCATCCTGAAAACGCAAATATAGAGGCAGGTCCCATTTGATGTTTTGAACACCTCTCACTATAATTTTTATAAGCATCGGCCTTTATTGCCTTTATTTCTTGATGTATTCTTAAAAATAATAGTATATTTGATTAAAAGAATATCCAATATTCAAAACGTACAATTTGTTTCTTGTTCGCCTGTAAAATGAAAGTAAATAAATTACCTATTTTCCGTTGTTCCTTTCGTCCGAATGTAGAGTTGGCAATAAGCCGGAATGCTTTTCGAACACGAGAAATTTGTTCGCCACTGTCTGCGATAAGGGTGGTTGACAAAGGACATGTACATACATATGTTCTTTGCAAGTACCTACTATGTTAAATATTATTTGGGTACTTTCAAAGAGCATAGAAGCTTTTTGGTACGGGCAATTTCTCTACACATATTTACATATGAGTCGCCCAGTGTATAAAGGGAATGAGTCCATTTTTGGCTTTCTTGAGATTTCGGGTGGATACACTTCCTTTTATGACTAACTATGCATGGTAAAAATTTTGTTTTTAAATTTCAACGGCAAATCTTTTTTAAAGACAAAAGATTTTTTTGTACGAAACAAAAAATTTGTATTTTCTCTCTTCGAGTTTTCGGTACATGCCAATTTTTTTTGTGTTCTTTAAATTGTTGTACTTAGTTTAATGTATGAGAGCAGCAATAGGAAGCGTAACTGTAATGATTACAGTGTAATCTTACTTTATGTCTTATTACATAAGAAATCGACCTTTGATTGCTGTTATGATATCGCTGTGGTCAAAAGAGTTTCTTATTAAAAAGATTTCGTAAACATTTTTAATTTTTTGACCTTGCATATTAAGTAAGTAAAATTGAATGGTATTTTTTTAAATATTATAAATATAAGAAAGCAGGGAAAGACAATGTTATTGAATAGCCTGACTCAAACTAGAGCTATAACAAAAGAAAAGAAAAAGGATATGATTGATTTATTAAAATATATCCCTCCCGTGCACCATACTTTTTATAAAAACTTGAAAACAGGTTCAAGTCAGAATGATCCTTCCGACGACATTATATTTTGTTAAATGAAATTGTTATAATAAAGATTCATTCAAAAAGAAGAAATTTTTAAAGATATTTTTAAGAATGATCCTTCCGACGACATTATATTTTGTTAAATGAAATTGTTATAATAAAGATTCATTCAAAAAGAAGAAATTTTTAAAGATATTTTTGTTTTCAAAATAAGGAATTTTTTATGTTCATTAAAAATAAAACTGTGCGAATGCACTGAGCTAAAAAACAAATTATCTGTAGCCTTTTTCAAAATTAAAAAAAATGTACTCTTTCCAAAATATACTAATTCAATTAAAACACTACGCGAGGTAAGCCAATATTTAAGTAGATGGACATTTTTTCTTTTTATTTCCGAACGAATGCTCAAATTCAAAACATAATTAATTTGCATTTTCACGGTATCGATATTAACAACAAAAATTTTGGTGGACTTATTCCCTTTTTCCACTGAAACCCTTATCAATAAAAACATATTTGTATCATATTAACATACATCATATTAGATACATCATATTACATCATATTACATACTAACATTAAATTTTTAGAAATTGTAAAAGAAGTCCTAATAACTAATTTTGGAACTTTACTTTTTAGTTTTGTCGTAACAAATAGTTTTAATATCAACGTCAACTGTTTTGTTTTGTCGTAACAAATAGTTTTAATATCAACGTCAACTGTTTTGTCGTTTTTATCCATTTCAAATTTTTAGACTCATTCCCTTTATACACTGAACGACTCATATGTATATTCTCCAATTTTTCAAAGTAACATTTATGTTCTTTGCAAGTACATTTTCTGTTAAATAATATTTGTTCACTGTCAAAGAGAATAAAGCTCTTTGCAACTGGTAATTTCTGTATACAGCTATGTTCCAATTTTACATTTGTCACGGATTTCAAAGAGCAGATATAAATTTTCAAAACAGTCCGTCCCATTTGTTCTCTTAAGGAAACAGAAGTAAATCGAAACAAATGACCAATGGAAAGAGCAACTAAGTGTGAATTTTTCCTCAGTTATTCTCCGAACGCGAAGTTGAAATGTTTAAGTTTGTATTGATCGGTTGTGTTGTAGAGCGACAGTACAAAATAGATTGAAATATGTACAAAAATATTCATATGTAACTACGATGCGACATTCGAGTGCACGCATCTTAGTTGTGTCATTCGATTATATGAAATAAAATACAACCAATGATTGGTGTAAAATTGAAACGAGATTATAGATAGCCAATAATTGAACTAAACTGGCATATGCATACAAAAGTGGATAATTAAGTTAAACATAACACATAGGTAAAAAAAGTGTGAAATAAAACACATTAAAAATGGAATGCTTGCATTAAAACCGTATATCTACTATGTGGGTATACTTATATGAAATACTGAAAGATATATGTATGTACATCCATGCATAAAAACGAGAACGCATATTAGTAAGGTAAAATTAGGAGTAATAATGATGTATATTAAGGTGCCTCGCCAAAAAAATGGGCACTGTTTCCACTGGAATTTCAAAATTCACTCTTTTCTAAGGGCTGCCCCAAAATATTTCGAAAAAATATTAAGATTTACCGGAGCTAAACCGCGTTAAAAAAACGCTAAAAATATCCTTTTTTATGTATAAAAGGAGTAGGAAAAAATATTTTTTAATAAAAAGCATCTATGATGATAGAGTGCAAAAGGTAAGCACAAAAAAGTTTAAAAATTGTATCAATACTAATATTGTATACCTGTGTGCTAATATTCGCAATGTTTAAAATTGGACCAAAAAATATTAAATTTTGTAGAAATGGCAACGTCTCGAAAATACCTTTCAAATGATATCCTAATCGTCCAAATCCGTCAATAATTGGCTGAGTTATTAAAGTTTTCCACAAAGCTACCCCTCGAAATATGACCAAAAACAGCATCATACATCTCAATATTTGGATTGCGTTGATAAAATTTTCAAATTTTGTATGCTCACCTTTTGTACTCCAGCTAATTCATCATCTCAGGTGCTTTTTATTAGAAAATGTTTTTTCATACTCCTTTTATACATAAAAAACGATATTTTTAGCGTTTTTTTAACGCGGTTTAGCTCCGGTAAATCTTAATATTTTTTCGAAATATTTTGACCAAGGTCTTAGAATACATTGAAGTTTATAATTCCGATGGAAACAGAGTGTCCATTTTTTTTTGTATGGAGCCTGAGGCGCCTTAATGTATATAGTTAAGGTAGTATATTATAACATTTCTGATGTAAACCGTTTGTTGAAGTATTGGCTTTGTTGTAAAAAAGCTGTCTGTTCAAAAATGGGAGAGTGGCCTCTAGTTGCATTTTGAGCTATAAGTGCTGTTTTCTGAGTGCTTGAGAAGTGCCATTGTTTTATGTCGGATTCATTTGGTCATATTCTGGTTTTTATACCCAGCGTACTAGTACTAGTACAAGGGTATTATAATTTTGTCCACATAACGGTACTACGTAACGGCGCAAAATAATCGAGTTAGATAAAGAGTTCCAGGTATGAAAGTTCTTAGGTTGAAAAGAGGAATTGATTAAGGCATGTCCGTCCGTCTTTCCGTCCGTGTACACGATAACTTGAGTAAAAATTGAGATATTTGCATGGAATTTTGCATGCAGGTTACTTTCTGGCCAAGGTAGGTTGCCATTGAAAATGGGCCAAATCGGATTATAACCACGCCCCCTTTTTCGATATCGAAAATTTTGAAAATCACATAAATTAACATAACTTGAGTAAAAATGTAGATCTTTGCATGAAATTTGTTATACGCTGGGTATTTAATGTTCGGCTCACCCGAACTTAGACTTCCTTACTTGTTTTTATATTTATTTGGCTGTTTCTACGTATGTATGTAGATTCTTTTGGAAAGCTCGTTGTTCTTTCTGTTGCATTGAATTTTATATACATACATACATACATACATACATACATATACATATGTAACATGTCGTGCCTATGTCGTGTACAAGTGGCTCTCATGAAAAGTCGAGAAAACAGAGAATAAAATTCTACCCGAATAAAGATGTTTAACTAAGTTGTCTTTATATGTAGGTATCGTCACATACAGCAAATATTTTAGAAAAAGTAACGTAAAAATAAGCATATGAAACCAAAACTAAGATAAGACAAATAACGTGAGACTATAAGAAGTTCGATCAATGAATACAAGTGAACGCTGTCAATCAATGGTAGGTAATTCACCACTGTACCTGGATGTGAATTGCTTGAATTTACGGTGCTTTAATTGTATTCTTGCACAAAAAATAATAATTGGTGTTGGAGAAACGTGTAATTGTGAATATTTAATAATGATAAAATATTTGGTATTTGTTGTCTTTAGGAGACAACTGCTAAACCACGTCCAAAATTATAGAAAAAGGTGTCAAAATACGCGCTTTGACCTTGGTATCAATGATCCGAATTCGAAATTTACATTTTTTGTTTTAGTGAAAAGTTATTAGGGGAAAGTGGGGCAGCTGTAACACCTTTTTTGCGAAGACATATTTCTCGCATATTTTTCGAAAAAGACTTAGATTTTAAAAATTGATCGTAACTACTAGATATTAATCCTTATATTTAACTGTTCAAGGAGTTACAAAAACACAGTGTATGTACATACTTTATTTAGCCTCTTTTTGAAGTTTACTTCTATAGCGGCATGTATTTGGGAAAAACTGTCACGAAAATTGGAAGACAACAACCATATGAGTGTTGTTGTTGCTAAGCGACAGCGCTTTACAGTATGTTGGTATACACACGCACAAACACACGCATTGATAAACACAAAGCCTACTAGTAGTATAGATATTTATAAAAATAGCAGACGCTGTTCATTCGTTGCTCATGTGCGCATATTAAATTTTCTTTGGACAGCTAGAACGTTTCGAAGCAATATCGTGTAATTCTCATTCACTTTATTTGCTAGTTGATTGAAATAGTTCGTTTTTAGCTGACGAAAGCATATGTACTTACCTGGCGTAGAGGTTACCGTGATCATGAAGGCGGTTCCTCCGGAGCGAGGCTTGGCCATTGCACTTCGGCTGAGTTGACCTTTGCGATTATTCCTAATGCGAATAATTTTGACACTCATGTATGTACAGAGAAACCTCCCTTGGGCGGACACTCACCGTCGGCCAACTTTTGTCCGCCCAAGAGAGGTGTCCGCTCAAAGGAGTAAATACTCACCACATTTTAAATCAAATAAAAAATATTGATATTACATTGCGAAAAAAATATATATCGCACTTGTTACGTTAAAGTGTAACAACTCAAAATTTCCAAATTTTAGTTTTTTGCAAGAAAATAACGTGCAGTGGTCATCTCTACCCAATGTAAAAATCGTTCAGTGATTTGTCTAGTCTTTCGTTAAAAAAAACCGTTATGACTCTCTCTATGTTTTCAGAATGACTTCTTTCGACTCACCTAAAGAGTTAAATTTTTAGTTGTCTCCAAGTGTTTTATCAAATTGGTTCGTTAGTGTATCACATAAAGTGGAACATTTTGAATTGTTCCTATTTACAACAAATCATATTTATCAATTCCAGTGAGAATTTTCAGTTAAACAGAGACAACTCAAAATAATACCACTACGTATATAAAAAAAATTTCAGGAAAAGAGTAATAACTCAAAAATTTGTTATTTTCGTGCAAATACTAAACAAACAATGTGAAGCTTTTTAAATTTGAGTGTTTATCTAACGTCCATTTGGTTTTATTCGGGGAATCCCCAGTTTTCATTTGGTAAATACATATGTACAAAAATATGTTTATATGTATATGTTTTGTCCGCTTAAGAGGGGTCCGCGTCCGCTCAAGAGAGGTTTATGATTTATTTGTTATGAAAACTAATCTCAGTGTCCGTTGATAAGAGGTTCGTGTCCGCTCAGTAGAGGTTTTTTGTCCAATTTTAAGGCAAATAACTGTCCGCGTCCGGCCAAGAGAGTGCCCGCCTAAGGGAGGGTAATTTGTTCTAAAAAATGGACTTACAACTTGGTGCATGAAAAACTGTCCGGCCAAAGGAGGTGTCCGTCCAATAGAGGTGTCCGTTAGGAGAGGTTTCTCTGTATATCAAAAAACTATTTTTTATATTTTTTCCATTTTATATTATTGTTTTCTTTTTTAATTCTGTAATATTACCCTTTTGTGGTCGGCTATGTTATATTCATGTCTCATTTGTATGTTTTTGTGTCGGGGACAAAACAAAAGAGTGAAAATATATGGAAAAAAGTACTTGCAATGAAAAGTTAAAAAACATCTAACAAAAGTTGGGGTGGGAACTCCCTACCCTACAATTGATAGTGGAGTAGCTTGTCAAACAACTGACTGCGCATCAGTAGTGAAAACGGGACGTCAATCGACTGACACCACAATTTGACGTCAGTCTTTGACACGCTCTGCTTTATCGACTTCATGTCAGTTTTTCAGTCGTAATGAATACACATTTGGCACCAAATCGCCATAGTGTCAGTTTTTGTGGTCAGTCATTTTGACCTAATGAAAACCAAGCATAAAGGTATGTTGAAACACGGCGTCAATTGCTGTTTTTGATCGCGTTGTAGATTCAGCGCGACTGCTGCAAAGCTTTAAATAAAATTTGGTGGCGAGAAATTCAATTAATGAGATTCTGTGCTCATGACAAGTTTGTCAATCTTGATAAATATTCATAAAAAAATTTTTTTATTAAGTGTTTTGAATTGTGCGTCAAAAAAAGTTATTAAAAATTAATTTGAATAAAATAAAATTTGGCTTTGACGCAAAATTCAAAAACACTTGATTAAAATATTTTTTTCCTGAATATTTATCAAGATTGACAAATTTGTCAAGAGCACAAAATCACCTTGTTAAATCTTCTTCTAAATATTGTGAATATACATACATATTTTGTAACAAAATAATAGTTGAGTTCCTCATGCAAAACGTCACTTACATCATAATTGCATTTGATTTTTCTTTGTAATGGAATTTATTACGATTGTGATATTTTGTGAGAAATAGAATTACCGATATCTGTAAACAAATGCATTTTAATAATTTTGTTGGTTACGTTTAGGGACCGATATGATGAAAGATAACAACAGGGCTCGTGATAAACGGCGAAATGCTAAATTATAGCAGTAAACTTCCCCTGGGTGTGCACGGCACACACTTTCTTTTTTTAAAAAAAAAGCAGATTTGTCAAAAGTGTCCCGTCGGAGGCGCACCTTTGACTTTTAAAGGGGCATATTTGACCATCTTGTCTTTTACGTTATTATTACCTTTAAAAACAAGATTTTATTTTAAAAATCAAAATAAATACATATATTTATTTCAACAAAACATATACGCTGGCTTCTTTTTTTTTCAACGAAGCTATAGAAAAATAATATTATAGTAAAAAAGAGGGAACAAAGGTAATTATAAAGAATTTAATTATTTAATATAATATTCTCCAAAGCTAACATCGAACAAATACTTCGTCCGGCATCGTGATATACCAGCTGGATTAGTTGGCTGAAGTAAATTGAGTTCAATTTCACATCTTGAAGCTAAAGCCGTCAAAAGTACCCCACACTCAAAAGTCAAATGTGCCCCAAATGACTTTATCGATATTAATTGTTTTGATTTTTTTATTCTTAAAAACCAATTGTAAATTACCGATTTTTTCTCAAAATTTGAGTCTCGAAGCACCAAATAATATGTTTAGCTTATAAAAAACAATTACTTTTCCTTGAAAAAATTCATACGCAACGCAACACAAAAATTACATTACCCAATCGAAAATTACTAAAACACGTGTTGCCCCGCTAAGCATTTAACGAGAACTGGCAAACTACATATAAGCACCTGTTATTATATTAGGCTGCGTATAGTTCTGTATTTGCGAAGTTTTTGAATCATTTTGGCATGGAAAATGGCAAATTCAATGCTGCCCCATAGTCACAGGTGCCCCACTTTACCCTAACAAAAAACTAAAAAATGACCCAGGTAAAATCCTGATTTGGGGGCCCGACCCATGCTTTTTCAGTGCAGAACACCTTTCCGCGTAGGCGGCCTTCGGCCGCGCGTTAAATAAATAACCCTCAGCCGGTCCAGCACCGGCTACGCGATCCCATAAAATTTGGCCAAAGTGAAGAAAGCAACCCTTGAATTTTGCTTCAGGAAAAAATGATTTAAAAACTTTAACACTTACTCTTTCAAAATCAGAAAGAATTAGGTTAGGATTAAGGGGAATATTATGCATACATGCTATATAACAGAGTTCGTATACGAACTCGTTATAGCACCTCTCGCTGACATTAAACAATAAACTAATGGAACTATGTTGTTGCACGTGTCTGTTCCTACGCGACCTTGTAGGGTGAATAGCTGTCTAAATAGTGAGGGCACTACTTTAAAAGTACCATCCATGATAAATATATTGGATTTCGCTAGCAATCGTAAATTACCAATTGTGGCCATTATAATAATGCATTGGTCTTCAAACTTCTTAAATGATAGTACAAAAAGTTTTTCGTCCACATATTGCAAATAATTAGCTATTTGAAATTCCTCAATAGATTGCGGCTGTTTGTTACTGGGAGCAAATATTTCCTACAATGCTGATTGCAATCGGCGGTGACAGATGAAACTATTTTACACGGTTTTTCAACCGAGCCTTTCTCTTAACATAATTATCTGCCTTACTAATTTCCAAGTCAGCAGCCATTTTATCGTGATTATGCTCCGATGGTGAATTGACCATAACATGTTCCCCAACATCATTTATTAAAGTTGTGGCCCTTCCTTTACAAAAGCCAGATTTTCGTTTTTCACAGATCCAATGTATCCTTGACTCTCGTTTTTTATCGACGTGATAAAAATGTCCATTAAAGGAGAGCTTGATGCCACGTTTATTTCAGTTTACGATGTGTATTTCATCCATTTTAATATGCAAAATCTGCCCAAATTATATTAAAATAAATAGATAAAGAAAAATGTGCAAGGATTTTTTTTGTTTTGAAAATTTGAATAACAGAAAAATACACATACAATCCGTGGTTGGATTTGGTCGTGTCGGTATTATAATAGATCGGGATTTGGTCCTGTCGAGATTTTGTAGTTCGGGATTATGTGTGGCGGGATTTCACTATACACCCGATAATTCTCCCGACATTCTTGGATTTTTGACACATTTCGCCATTGATGACTTATATACCCACACTGTTTAGTGTTAAATTGTTTCACGCTATCGTGTCGATTCTGAGCGTAACCGGAAACTTTGTACCCAGAAGATTATCTAACCAAAAATCGTAACCGGTGCATGTACCCGCGATTCTAGCGCGCATGGTAACGATGTCAAAAACAAACAATGCGCAAAAGAGAATAAAAGGCAAACGCTCACGAAACATCACGTAAAAAAGTGCTTATATTGTTTATTAATTCTTCTGAACTAGTATGTGTAAAAAATTTGTGCTATTTTCTGTCCAGAAAACTATTTACGAAACACGTGCAATTTGTCGCGGTTACTTGGCGTTACCACCTCTTTCAGTGGTTACGAAATTGAACTGCAACTTGAGCCGGCAGAATACCAAACGGTTGTAAAAGTTTCCAAGATATTTGTTTACCGGGTAAAACGAATGTTGTTACCACTATAGAATCGACCCGTATAGCGCAACTAACAGCTGACATTCTCCGAATCAGCACACACACAAACTACACAGGTTACGTTGTATGCAATAATAAAGCCATCGCAAATTAATACTGCAATATTAAACGTGAAGACAAAAATCTCCCAAATTATTAAATCTAAAGCAGTTTAAATTTCATTTGAAATGAAAGTTTCTAGTCGCAATTTTGACTATGAAACAACTCTGAGATCGATATCTTTCATTCCACTTTGTCGGAGTACCATCATCCAATGCCTTACACTCCGATTCTTAAAAAAAGATGCCAAACTAGTAGGGGTAAATAATTGTGTAAAGCTAATGTATGAAACATTGTAATTATAAAATTTAGATTTTATGTATAACTTTTATGAAAACAGTTACTGTAGTGTAGCCGAAATATACCGGAAAAAATAAAATCAAATCTTGGTTGTTTTTATTCACACTATGTATGGAAGACCTGAAGCTAGCATGACACAACATAAATATACTTTCATTTTAGCGAAATAAAGAGCCGAAGAAAAATGGTTAAGAATGGTGGTGGGTCAGTAATGGTTTGGGGTTGTATGGAGCTTCAGGATTTTATGTATAACGATGCCAAAAATTGGTTGCTATATAACTCCCCAAAGTTGTTAAAACGCACGCGCAAAGTCCCGACCTCAATGTAATAGAGCATTTATGCTGGACAGGATGTGTACTTCGAAAGAGCAGTTGAAGAGTGGAAATCTCGTCGAATCGATGCCAAGAAGACTACAAGCTGTCTAAAACCAAAAAGCGCTCGCAACAAAGTATTAATTTTTTTCTTTTAATTTGTTAAATTATACCCGACTGAATGTGAGGCGAGATAGTCGCCTCATCTTAGTTTTGGCTCCATATGATTATTATTATTTTTTATTAATATCTATTGTTTTACGTGAGAAAAATGAGTTGAATATCTTTATCCAAAAACAAAATGTCAGTCACTGTAAATACAAATGTATTACTTCTATCTAATTGCGGTGGTTTTGTTGAATATGATTGTAGAAGTATTCAAAGATTTGTGGACTATGTTAACTTTCTTGTTATAATAACAGTCTGATTCCGATTACAACCTCCTTGTGGTAAATTTCGTCCAATATCTGCAATATACCCCTTTCAGACCTAGGGTTTATTTTCTTAATTATTTCGCATTAGGCGTTAGAATCAAAATAATTTTTGTAAATATGAGCCAAAATACACTATCAGAAAAGTTCCCACTTGTCCTTTCTTGAAAACAGGACATCGCACATTTGTATATGCTGTTTGTACAATAGTTTTAAAGTATAAGGGTCCGAAAATGATGAACAATTACGCCGAATAAAGGCAAACATCGCATACGCCTTGGAAGCAATGAAATTAATATGAGTAATAAAACTGAGTTTGGGGTCGAAAAAATTTGCTGCGTATGCGACTTTTGTTTATCCCACTTAAGTTTTAAATCTAAACCGCAAAAAATTGAGAATTTGTGTAGGTGATTGAAAGGTTTGGAATTTATTTCACAAAAGGTTTAAAAATTGCGTAAACCAATGAATGGTTTAAAATTTAGGCTCAAATTTTTAGCCGTGTAGAAAGAGAAAAATTTCAAATAAATAAAAGTATAAATATGTAATGTGTAAAAATATAAGTATGTATGTATTTACAGGTAATTCTTATTTACTGACACTTTGGCCAAACCCCCCCCCCGAAATTTTTTTCTTTACGGGTTTACGTACATAAATATGTACAAACTGTAGTGATTGTTTTTATTATTAATAAAAATACTTTATTTATTTTTACTTTAAGAATTTGTTAAATTTAGATTTAAGATGTTTTGAGTTTTTAGATTTTCAAAAAAGAAAATTTTTATTATTATTATTCTTCAAATAATTAAAAAACAATACAATAAATTTCTTCTTTAAAAATATTATTTATAATTGTGGTTATTTAATCTACCACAATTTGGCGATCCTGCCAGGAGAGTTAAACCAAACATAACGTCAAGTTTTACTATCGTCGGCACTACGCACCAATTCTGGTACATCGTAACGTGGCACATTGAATCTGTTCATTAAAGAGGGATTTGGTTGCAATTTTTGATACGGGCCTCACACTATAACGATTCAAGAAGAAAACGCAAGTCTTTCATTTTTTTTTTGTCGTGATAATCAATCTCGAATTGGTTAAAATCAATACGCTCAATATCTTCAACCACAACTTCGGTCTCTCCGCCAGCTGTCCAATCTCATCAGTGAAAACCTTGGAATTTGCTTCGTAATCTACATTACAGGCCTTGATGCGTTGCTTAACAGCATTAACTGGGCAGTCCAAATAGATAACCAAATGCGGCTTTAGAAGTTCGTCAATTGTATTTCTACCCTACAAGACGGTGCTGATGGATGCACTAATACACTCACAGCAAAATTGAACGTTTACCAATACACACACACTTGGTGCTGTTGGTTTTTTCCTTGTTTTTACCCGAAACTATGCGTACCTGCTCTAAATTGCATGTTTTATGTTTTTTAACTGATTTCCTGTCAGTTTAGGTGACGCGCAGGCAAAAATTGTGAAAAAATGGGAACATAACATTTTTAAAAACAGGTATAGACCGTAAATTTTTGAAGCGAACACACGCGAATTTGGAAAAAAATATTAAATATTAAAAATCGTCACATTAATTCTTCGAGAGTATTTAAAAAACATTTTAAAAGTATTGGAATAATCTCTAAGTATAAAGAAAACTGTTAAATAATCAAAATAAAGATGGAAAAGAGGCATTTCGCAAATTGTTTGTCGAAAGAAAAGAAGCTCTTTGAGGAAAATGTTAAAAAGTTCAAAGAACTTGAGAATTCTTTTACTGAAAACGTGGAAAGTGTGACTGCTCCAACAGTTAGTGAAAGTGTGCCCGAAGATTGTGGCCAATATATAAGTGATAGTGATGAAAGCGTAGGAGATTGTTTAGGTGCTGAAAATTATTATGTAGGAGAAGACGGTGAAAATTTAGATCTTACCGATTTGCTAAAGAGTTGGGCTATTGATTTTAAAGTTCCACATAATATAGTAGATGGACTTCTTCAGACACTCCAAAAGGGTGGCATAAAAGATGTGCCGTTGTGCGCCAAAACTCTTCTTAATACTTGCCGAGAAAAAGTAATCGTAGAATCTATTCCTGATGGTGATTTTTTGTACATAGGTATCCAGGATCAATTTCATTCAAATGAATATGCATTTTTAGAGGCACAAGAAAAGGTTTTAATTGATGTAGGAGTCGATGGCTTGAAACTATTTAACAGTTCGAATCGAGTTTTATGGCCCATTCTTGGGGCACTAGTAGATTTCCCCAGTTGCGATCCTTTTGTAATAGCTTGTTTTTCAGGTTTTAAGAAGCCTGAAAATATAAACGATTTTATGACGAATTTCTCTTTAGAGGCAAAATTACTTCGTGAAAATGGCATTAAAGTGGGTCCCAATCAGGTCGTATTAAGATTCGATGTACGTGTTTTCATTTGCGATTCTCCAGCTAGGGCGTTTGTTACTGGTGTAATCTCCTTTAATGGTAAACACGGTTGTCCTAAGTGTGCTGCAGAGGGTAACTATAAGGAAAGAAGAGTGTGTTTTCCCACAGAGTCTGGTAGACCTAGAACGGATATAACTTTCGACCTAAGAGATCATTCGTCTCACCACCTATCTCGGTTTAGGCAACAGAAAAACGTTTTAGAAGATGCTGGCTTCAAAATGGTTTCACAGTTTCCACTAGACTGTATGCATTTGGTAGATTTAGGTGTCGTAAAAAAGTTTTTAAAGCTTCTTTTGAGAGGCGCAAATGTCGACCAAATAAATCGAAACATTCTTTTTATTTCTAATCACTTCCCGTCTGAGTTCTGTCGTATTTCTAGAAGTTTAGATGAAATTAGTCATTGGAAGGCAACCGAGTTTAGACAGTTTCTATTATACACTGGAATTTTTGTCTTGAAAGATTGCATTAGCAGTGAGCTGTACTTCCTTTTTTTACTGTTACACACAGGCATTCGTCTTCTTTCAAGTGAAAGGTCATTTAGGTCTGAAGCCGATGTTGCTAACAAAATTTTAGAATATTTCGTCGCCCAGTTTAGTGGAATATTTGGGGAGGAATTGGTTAGTTTCAACGTTCATGGCCTTTTGCACTTGTCAGATTGTGTAAAAAATCTGGGCCCTTTAGATTCCTTCTCTGCTTATAGGTTTGAAAATTTTATGCAGTTTTTAAAGAAGATCATAAGAAAACCAAACCTAATATTGCAGCAATTATATCTAAGGTTAAAAGAGAGGCAAAGCGTTAATTCATCTTTTCATAAACCTTCTAAGGTAGGGTCGTTCGATATTGATTTAAAAAAAGAAAAGGATTGTTTTTGTTTTAGCAAGAAAGCTGGTCCTTTAAAGGTAATGGAACTTGTAGGTTCAGGCGATATAGAAATGGTACAATGTACCGTATTTCGACAAACACAAAACTTTTTTGATGAACCTGTCCATTCTTTTAATAGCCTAGGTATTGTTGTAGCCAGTGATCCAAGTCCAAATATGGTTAATTTAAAGAGGGAAGACATTGATCATAAATACTTTTGTATTCCTCATGGAGACAAATTTTTACTTATACCACTTCTTCATCACCTATTCCACGAGTTTTCCAACTAAGCCCCTTCTTCACTAATACCTTCTTATTTAAAAAAAAAGTTTTCCTCTAAGTCACACTTTCCATAAAAAAAATTCAATTTAAAACAAATATTAATCCTATAATTTGTTTCGACTTTGCCATATTTGAGCGCAGCGCAGCTATGCAGTCCAACACTAATGGTATGTAAGCCTGTTTGTCATAACTTGAACGTAAATAAACAATGTTTTTTTTTAGATAAATCTATACAAAAGTTGTTTGCGACAACAATAAATTACAACGAAGGCGAAGCTGTTGCCAGTTGTTCTACAGCAATGCAAGTTGACAATTATCCTGTCGCCACATCACCAACAGCGGTACCAGTTGCTGAGACTACAGCTGAAATTTCGACAGCTCCCTCGAACGAGATAAGAATCTCCGGACCAAATGAAGGTGAGTAGTAGTATTGGAGATTTGATGTATTGAAAAATTCAAAATAATCTAGCCCTTTTGGTCGCCACCGAGTGCTAGATCCCGCGCTTATGATAAAAAACATTGGCCGTTCCAATACTGGCGACGCGATCCTTCGTATTCCTGCACAAAACACAATCGTACTATTTTTTTAACGCCGAAAATGTATGTAGACAGAAAGTTTTCAACTTAGAATGCAACTATTTCTTTACAAAAAAATTAGTATTTGTTTTTGAATAATTGAGGACGAGGTCAAAAGGCGTGTTTTGACACTGTTCCCGTAATTTTTGGCCGTGTTTTAGCAATCGGTGGTGGTCGAAAATAATTACCATTTCTCAGCAGCACACATTTATCACAGTATTAATACCACTTCCGCCTCGGTACCAACATCTACATTTTTAGTGGCCTTGTCCATCGACTTTTCAGTAGTTACTCTGTTCTATTTATCTTTTTCCACCTTAAGAATTATATGTTGTTTACAAATTTCATCTTGCAATTTACAATAAAGTCAAAGAGATGATAAGTCAGAATCAAAAAATATATCGATCAGCGGATTGATAAATTAAACAACCTCGTAGGAAAAATATCAGCTACACATCACCGTGTTTTTTAAACATGTATTTACTGAATTTCTTTATTACAGATGTACTCAGAGTATTGCAGGATGTAATGGAGAGACTGCATCGGATTGAATTAAATGTAAACCACTTAATTTCTGAGAATTAAATATTATTTTATTGTGTGTATGCATTTGAATGAAACCACTTTATTTTTAATAGGCTGTCCAAAGAAGTGAAATTTTGGCCCAAAACCAGTTGATTCGTGAATGTAAGGTCAGCATAAGAAAAGTGGAAAGCTCGGTGTGCAAAATGACTGGGGAAATTCGTGATAAGCTGATGGATGACGTTGCCAGCGCACTGCCTCTCCAAAATTCCCTTGCAGTGCTACGGTTGGAGGAAAAACTAAAATCAGCTGAATATGCACAAGCAATGGTAATTTGTTTCAAATTATTTAAAAGACTATTTAATTAAGTTTTATAACTTTAGACAACTCATCTGTATAAAATAAAGGGCATATCGGAGAATATACCTAATATTGTAAGGGAAATTTTCACCGACGAGTTAATGGAGGAGTACAACTGGTCGGGAGTATCAGGGAAGAAGGCTCTCGAGAAGCTTTCCTTGTTCGAAACCTTCCTTCGAGGTAATAAGTAGTATAAAGCTATTTATGAAAGTCCTAAATATCTTTTTTTCTTAGATGTATTCACACTCCAAGGCCACTCCGCTTACGAAAAAGGTGTAAAAAAAGCGGTGGAATTGAGCCATCACAGAATGGCCCAAAGAAAATTCGCAAAGAAGTCAAAGACTGAACGTAATCAGCTATAAGTTTTTTTCTTATGTCTTTTATTTTATTTAAATTAGTGTAGATATGAGAACCGAAATACTTTTCATTTATTTATTTTATTTTTCATTTATTAGTTAATAAGTAGTGCCTAAGATTATATAATTGGAGATTTATAGTTTAATTTCTTTTATTAATGTTAAGATCCCATAGTATGAGTTTTTGTTTTTATTATCTTGAAATTTAGTTTTTTTTTTTGAAGATCTGAGATGAAGTATTATGGTTTTTATATTCCTTAAATTAATGTTAAGTTCATAGAAGTTTTTTAGTTTACAGTATTACATATAATATTTCTAGGATTAATATACTTGTAAATTAGTAAATATATTAAGCACTAGTGAAAATGTGTTAATAAATGTATATAAATAAATAGAAAGTAGATGTAAATAAATGTATATAAACACCTGTATAATAAATGTAAATAGATAAAAATTAAATTAATATAATATAATGTATGAAATCAATTAATATTTTAAAAGATGAATAAATTAATGTTAGCAATGTAAATACTTCAAAATGTGATAAATATGAATTAATCAAGAAAATATACATAAAACGTTTCAATATAATTGTACATCCGCTTTTGATATATCCTTTGTGGTTGCTTTCTACGTCAGGTTTGATTGCTCCTCTATGAATGATTCCTACATCAGGCTTGATTGATCCTCTGTGAATGGTTCGTACATCAGGTTTGATTGATCCTCTTTGAATGATTTGCACATCAGGTTTGATTGATCCTCTGTGAATGATTTGTACATCAAGCTTGATGGGTCACCGATGACTACGACTTACATCAAGTTTGACAACCAAATGCTTAGGTGAGAGCAAGACAGCAGTATAGGACAAAGCTATATGTCAGAAGGAGATGCAAAATCACATGTATACATACTCGTACATCCGTTTTTTCATATGGCTCCTACAAACGTGACGGCACATTTGTTCTACGGCCTGATGGCCGCTTCTTACAGCACTTCCTTTCAGATGATGCTTCATATGATGATCAGCTGTCTTGTAGGGTACGTATCCACATATAACAACAACAACATTAAAAGCAAAAAGATTTTACCACATAAAAAGCAAAAAGAGGCCAAAAGAGAGCAATAAGGGTGAGCTGTATCAAACATTAAAACTATCTTATTTTAATTTTTATTTAAATAATATATATATTAATTCTCATAGTTAACTACAATTCATAAAAATAATTTATAACATATATGTAAATTTAATTTGATACAATTTTTAAGCAAATTCGTTTCTTAAGTCTTTTGTCTTAAGACTTAATTATTTTAAAATAGTAAAATATATATTTAATATTTTGTTAGCTCCTTCCTCCATTGATTTTCAAAATATACCTTTTTGTTTGACAATTTAATTAAATATTTCAACATGCTTCGTTCTCCACAACACACTGCACACTCTACATTCATGAACAATTTAAATGAACCATTAATTAATTTACCAAATGAGACGTCTACTGAAGACGTTAGAAATCCATTTGAAAATCAAAATCAACATGAAAGTATTGTTCGGAACGAAATTTCATCTGTTTCTGTTAAGCTTCCGCAATTTTGGACAAATTGTCCTGATGCATGGTTTATTCATGCCGACATGCAATTTAATACCAAAAACATTACACAGGAAAATACTAAGTATGAATATATTATCACAGCACTTCCCCAAGATGTTATTTTAACAATTTTAGATTTTATTCAAAATCCACCTATCTTATAAATAAAAATGAATGTGTGTCTGTGTGTCTGCGTGTCTGTGTGTCTGTGTGTCTGTGTGTCTGTGTGTCTGTGTGTCCTTTATGGGCGTCCAAAGTACTCAACCGATTTTTATGAAATTTTAACAGTATATTCTTGGGATCATGGGTTAAAGCATAGGCTATATTAATTTTTGGACAAGTGGGCGGTGCCACGCCCCCAGGCTATATAAATTTACAACTCTTCATAACTCTGAACATATTTGGTCTAAATTAATGATTTTTGGATATGTGTGTCCTTTGGTCAAGATTTATGTAATTTTGGAAAAGTGGGCGGTGCCACGCCCACATTTTTTGTGTTTTGTTTGTACTTCAATAATGTCCAAAGTTTATGGTCGATCTCTTTTAAACTTTCAAGATTGGTTCAGAAGATTGTTGTGTACGATTTAGGCTATATCAATTTTTGGAAAAGTAGGCGGTGCTACGCCCCTAGGCTATATAAAATTTAAATTCTTCATAGCTCTGAACATATTTGGTCTAAATTAATGATTTCTGGATATGTGTGTCCTTTGGTCAAGATTTATGTAATTTTGGAAAAGTGGGCGGTGCCACGCCCACATTTTTTGTGTTTTGTTTGTACTTCAATAATGTCCAAAGTTTATGGTCGATCTCTTTTAAACTTTCAAGATTGGTTAAGAAAATTTTTGTGTACGATTTAGGCTATATCAATTTTTGGAAAAGTAGGCGGTGCCACGCCCCCAGGCTATATAAAATTTAAATTCTTCATAGCTCTGAACATATTTGGTCTAAATTAATGATTTCTGGATATGTGTGTCCTTTGGTCAAGATTTATGTAATTTTGGAAAAGTGGGCGGTGCCACGCCCACATTTTTTGTGTTTTGTTTGTACTTCAATAATGTCCAAAGTTTATGGTCGATCTCTTTTAAACTTTCAAGATTGGTTCAGAAGATTGTTGTGTACGATTCAGGCTATATCAATTTTTGGAAAAGTAGGCGGTGCTCCCAGGCTATATAAAATTTTAATTCTTCATAACTCTGAACATATTGGGTCTAAATTAAAGATTTTTGGATATGTGTATCCTTTAGTCACGATGTATATAATTTTGGAAAAGTGGGCGGTGCCACGCCCACATGTTTTGTGTTTTGTTTGTACTTTAATAAGTTCAAAGTTTATGGTCGATCTTCTCTAAATTTCCAGATTGGTTCAGAAGATTGTTGTGCCACGCCCCCAGGCTATATAAAATTTAAATCATTATAACTTTGAATATTTTTGGTCTAAACTAATGATTTTTGGATATGTGTGTCCCTTGGTCAAGAATTATATAATTTGGGAAATGTGGGCGTGGCACCTGTTGATCTGTTTTAAACTTTTCCAATACGTTAAAATCTTCGTTGGGTACGACATATGTACATAGGCTACATTTGTAAATTCTTTGGAAAAGTGGGCAGTTCCAAGACCACAAGCTAAGTAATATTTCAATTCGTTATATCCCTGAATGTATTTGCTTTAGTGACATTTTAACGTTCTTAAATCTTAATCAAAGCACTTAATTTTTTTTGTTTGTTATTGCCGTTCATACATATCCAGAGTATTATAGGTAGATATTGGATATAATTAAATAAGTACTAACTATACATCTGCTCAGCAGCGCATAATGGTTTTTGTTATACCCATTGAGTTCAAAAGATCCGTTTTTTGAGTTGGACATCCAAAAAATTTATTTGTTTATACCAAAGACTTTAAAGCCACAAACATTGTATATCCTAAAGCACTGCAATAAATGGAATGTTAAAAGTTAAAGAAAAATATTTGAAAATGTATTTCTAGGGAAGTCACTGGTCAGGCAGAACAACGTCTGCCGGGTCTGCTAGTTAACAATAAATATTCTGAACTTAAAAAAACTTTAATTGAAAGATTTTCACTTAGTGAAAGTTCCAAATTAGACAAAATTTTAGGTGATTCGGAAATTGGTGATCGTAAGCCTTCCGAGTTTTATCGGTCACTCATACTTCTTGCTGGTTCTAATTTTAGTCAGGATGTTTTAAAGAAATTATGGCTGAGAAAATTGCCTACTAATCTGAATGCAATTTTAGCTAGTTCAAGTACAAATGATATAAAAGAATTAACTAAACTTGCTGACAATATTTGGGAAGTTATTAATAAATCAGAAGTTTCTGCTGTTAATAATTTTCAAAATTCAAAATCACAAGATATAATTATTCAGAATTTAGTCCAGACAACAAGTATCATGTGCGAAAATTTTCAAAAACTTTCTCTAGAATTAAGTGCAATTAGGCAAGAAATGAATCAAAATTCAAGATCAAGATCTTTTAGTAGGAATAATTATAGGAATTCGTTTAGAAATAGGTCACGCTCTAATTCGCGTAACAATCCAAATTGGTTATGCCGATATCATTATAAATTTGGAGATAAAGCTACAATATGTGAACAACCATGTGCTTTTTCTAGAAATAAGAACTCGTCAAACTAATTCATCCGTTGTTGCGGCGACAAACAACGGAAATTTAGAAATTTCCACGCGTCGTCTATTTGTATTTGATAAAGCCAACAAATTAAATTTTCTTATTGATAGTGGAGCTGAAATTTCAGTTCTTACAGTTACAAAATTTCCACATACAAAGCGATCTTCAGATTTGATTCTCACAGCAGCTAATGGTTCAACAATTTCCACATATGGTAAAATTGTTTTAAATATAAATTTGAGTTTGAGACGAGAATTTCCGTTTACATTTTTAATAGCTGATATAGCTAAACCTATTATTGGTGCTGATTTTTTATGCAAATATGGTCTTTTAGTTGACATTAAACACAAACGTTTAGTTGATCCTGTAACAAATCTTTCTGTAAATACGATTTCATGTGTTTGTAACATTTCCCTTCCCAAAATTTTTGTTGTTGACAATAAGTACTCAAAGTTATTGAGTGAATTTCCGTCATTAGTTATGGAACCAGATTATACAAAACCAGTGAAACATAGTACGGTACATAGACTTATTACAGAAGGAAATCTTCCATTTTCTAAACCAAGGCGTTTAGATCCTGTTAAATATAAGGTGGCTAAAATGGAATTCGATTTTTTGTTGAAATCAGGTATTTGTAGACCATCGAATTCCTCAGTTGCATCGCCTTTACATTTAGTACCCAAAAAAGAATTAAATGATTGGCGTCCTTGTGGTGACTTTCGGAGACTTAATGTTGTGACTATACCTGATCGTTACCCATTATCTCATGTTCGAGATTTTAATATGCATCTCATAAATAAGAAAATATTTTCAAAATTAGATTTGGTAAGAGCTTACCACCAAATTCCGATGGCAGAAGAAGATATATTTAAAACTGCGATAACTACATCTTTTGGAATGTTTGAATTTGTACGAATGCCTTTTGGACTTAGAAATTCGGCTCAAACATTTCAAAGATTTATTAATGAAGTAGTTAACGGATTAGATTTTGTTTTTACATATATTGATGACTTATTAGTTGCAAGTGTTGATGAAGAACAACATTTTAAAGATCTAAGATTACTTTTTCAACGTCTTGCAGATTATGGTTTAAATATCAAACCAAACAAGTGTATCTTTGGTGTTAAAAATATTGACTTTTTAGGTCATAATATTTCACAATCAGGTATCAAACCTTCAGAAGAAAAAGTAACAAGTATTCGAAATTTTGAACGTCCAAAGACAATAAAAGATGCACAAAAGTTTATTGGGATGGTTAACTACTATCATCGTTATATACCAAATTTAGCAGAGTACACTGCGAAATTATATGATTTAATCAATCGAACAGGTAAGAAACGAAATAAGGGTTTAGTTTGGGATGATACATCCAATTTAGCTTTTGAAAGTATTAAAGAAAAATTTGCATCTACGGTATTGTTAAACCATTTTAACAAAGATGCAAAACTTTCTTTAAACGTAGATGCTTCTAATACTGCAATTGGTGGTGTAATACATCAATCGTATAACGGAATTTCAGAACCACTTGCATTCTTTTCAAAGAAGTTGTCTCCGTCGGAAATTAAATATAGTGCATTTGATAGAGAACTCCTAGCTATATTTTTGAATATTAAGCATTTTCGCTATCTTTTAGAAGGACGAGAATTTACAGTATATACAGATCATAAGCCATTGATATTTGCTTTAAGTTCAAAGACTGAACGAAGTCCGAGACAAACTAGAAATATGGAGTTTATGTCACAATTTACTAATGATATTCAGTATATAAAAGGGAAAGAAAACATTGTAGCTGATACATTATCGAGAGCTTTCGAAATTAATACAATTAAAAATACAGAGTTAAATTTTAAAACATTACAAGTTGAACAAGAAAAGGATAAAGAACTCAACCAATTGAAATCTAAAACGTCTCTAAATCTTAAATTTATTGAAATTCCTCTTTTAGACTTTAAAATTTGGTGCGAAATGACTGGTGATAATCCTAGACCATTTATACCAAACAGTTTACGAAAGACAGTATTTAATATGCTACATGACATTACACATCCTGGGATTAGAGCTACACGTCGTCTTATTATTAAAAAATACTTTTGGCCAAAAATGAACAAAGAAATTAATATTTGGTCAAAAGAATGTATAAATTGTCAAAAATCAAAAGTTAATCGTCACACTAAATCTCCAGTAATTAAAATTCCGATTCCTAAAAAAAGATTTGAACATATTCATTTAGACGTTGTTGGACCTCTGCCTGTTTCGAAAGGGCATCGTTATATTTTAACAATAGTTGATAGGTTTACACGTTGGCCAGAGGCTTATGCATTAAGAGAAATTTCAGCAGAAGTAGTAGCAAGTAAATTTGTTAGAGAATATGTTTCGCGTTTTGGAGTTTCGTTACAAATAACTACTGATCAAGGTGCGCAATTTACGTCGAAATTATTTTCAGAATTAATGAGATTACTTGGTAGTCATCATATTACTACATCTGCATATCATCCGCAAGGAAATGGTATGGTATAAAGATTCCATAGACAACTAAAAGCTACGATTATGGCTAGAAATGGAACAAGTAAATGGTATGATGAATTACCGATAGTACTTCTTGGTTTACGATCAGTATATAAAGAAAGCATATCAGCCACATCTTCTGAGATGGTTTTTGGACAAAATCTACGTTTACCTGGAGAATTAGTTATTCCATCTGAAATAAATATTTCTCCAAGTACAGTTTTAGAAAGTTTACGAACAAATTTTAAAAATTTAGATTCAAATCCAACACATAGTCAAAATTCTAATACAGGTGTTTATATTCCAAAAGATTTAGAAACTTGTAAATATGTTTTTGTGCGAATTATTAATAAAAAGAGTTTACAACAACCATTTGAGGGACCGTACAAAGTTGTGGAAAAAGACAAAAAATATTTTAAACTAGAAATAGATAATGAAATGAAAACAGTTCCGATAGATAGATTAAAACCGGCGTTTATTGAAGTACCACAAACATCCGATACTAACAATCACACTAATAACATTATTAAAAACAAAAAGCATGTTACGTTCAATTTATTTAATATTAATTCTTTGGAAGGGGGAGTATTGTAGTGATTGTTTTTATTATTAATAAAAATACTTTATTTATTTTTACTTTAAGAATTTGTTAAATTTAGATTTAAGATGTTTTGAGTTTTTAGATTTTCAAAAAAGAAAATTTTTATTATTATTATTCTTCAAATAATTAAAAAACAATACAATAAATTTCTTCTTTAAAAATATTATTTATAATTGTGGTTATTTAATCTACCACACAAACAAACAAGTCCAACACCATACTGAATCACAGGGTGAAGTAAATAAAAAGAGACAGAAAACAAACACTACCTGAAACTGTAGGGATGTATAATATTTTGTAGAGGGGAAATGGGGTAAAACGCCAAAAAGTTTTTGCCCTTATTGGTCGATAGGGGAAAATAAGTTAATCAAATTTTGTGTATTTTCTTTAAAAAAAAAATGTAAAAAGAAACTTGTACAGCTAAAAAAAAATAATATAACATTCAATTACGTTATTATTATTACGATATTTTAATTAATGAGTTTTCTTAAAATATGAAATTTACACAATTAGATCCATATTTGATTTATACATTGCGATTACAATCAAATAGAAATTAAATAGGCTGAAACCCTCCCCCACCCACGTTCTTCTACACAATGCGCAGCTCGGTTTTGGCATTATTTTGCAAACAAATTTAAATCACGCAAAAATTTTAAATGTAACGCTTTTTTTATTGAGGAAATGGCAGCGGAATGTCAATGAGTATGGAAATGTTGTAATACAAATCTTTTTGTTCAAATTTACCAGAAATTCCCATCCATACAAGTAAAAATCTGAAAAAGCAACACCTTGCAGAAAAACCACAGACATCCAAATCGACAACTATTGGATGAAACTCCGCCCCCCAGAGACATAAAGAAACATCTCAGAGAGCATTATGATGAGATCCGGCATCACATATCGTTGCCGTTTGATCCGCGGAACCACAGGCGAGCCCTAAAGGACCTCCACACCGAGTCGGTGGACAGATCCCGGCCTGTGAACTCCGTTATTGGCATTCAACCACCTGTTCTTGCTGAGGAAGAACGTGTCACTCCGAGGGAGACTAGAGTCATGCTGGCACAACTTCGGTCTGGATACTGCAATTGGCTGAACTCCTATCTATCAAGACTGAACCCCACCATACCTAACACATGCCCTCCATCCGGTATGGCCCCTCCTGACACACAACATCTCTTTTCCTGTTCTTCTGAACACACTCTTCTAACACCTTTATCACTCTGGTCCAACCCTGTCGAAACTGCGCGTTTCCTTGGACTTCCGTTAGAAGAGCCTGATGACAATTAAGAGTGTACTGGCCCTTTGGGCAGGGCGAAGCACTGCTAACGACAACAACAACCACACTGCTTGCGGGGACAACATTGCTTCAAAATTTTCAGGTAGCCGAATGACAGAATAAAAGAGAATTTCGAGCGAGACAACTGACAGCTTACCCAGCTACACCTTGTTGATTACACTATGGTCCAACACACGATATAGAGTAGAATATATATTCTAGATAACTTTGTAACATTATGGACAAATACTTTGTAGGTAAGTACTTTTTACACCTACTTAAACGAAAACTGATGCAGATGTGTTTTTATTCAATGGTGTATTTTCTAACTTTTTAACAAAAATTATGCAATGTCTAAGTGCATAGCTTGTGAAGAACAATTCGGTGAAGATGACATTATATCATGCAATATCTGTTGCCAAAAAGTGCATCTAAAATGTTTAAAACTAAGCTCAAAATGCGTAAATTTATTGAAAATTATGAAATATTTTGTCCAGATGTGACATTTGTGTAAATACCAACATTCCAAAGTACATCTCAAAACTTTACTCTATTTTTTCTACTTTGAGTGAAATCAAGACCGTTTTAGTTGGTGTCAACGGTGTGTGCAAAAATCATCTCACTCAAGCAAATGCTTAACAAGAAGAAAATGCAATTAAGACGCGCCCTAAAACAAAAGGCAATGAACTTTTACTTAATTCTCCTAAGGCTAAGAGCAACAAAAGCAAACAAAAGAAACAAACTGGCAATGGCTCGAAATCAAATGGTATTGTTTCGTCTGTGCACACTGTGCTCTGATCATGATGCAATAAACAGGTGACCGCATGGTGACATACACCCGCGCGTACATAATTTGTGTAACGTATTTTGTTGTTGTACTTTGTGTGCGGACTGTCAAAATTACACTGAAAAATGGGCATAATGTCAAAATTAAAGAAAAAAAAATTTTTAATCAGCTGTCTCATGCCGCGACCTTCTATTGTTGGATCATGGCTCTGATATTACGACCACGGTTGCCACAGCATGTTTCTTTTTTGGACCAAATTTCAAAAAAAAAGGACCAAATTTATTTTTTCTTATTAAACACGAACTATTTAATTTTTAAAAAATAATACATACAACAATAACAAAAAAGAAGTGCTTTAATTCACGTTGCACGTTAAACAAATTTGAAATACATTTCATCACATATAGGTGAATTTTTCAGTCTTATACACATATTAAAAATACTTATTTTGGTAGGTATCTGCCACAATACTTCGATGTGTTATAGGTAAAAAAATTAAAGTTACAAAAAAGTTGCCTATTATATATACTCGAATAATTTTATGACAAAAACATACAGAAAAATAATAAATTGCATAAAGCTCTTCAATTTCTATAGTGAGGGCCTGGGTTTTGAGAGAAAAGTTCTTTGGCCAGCATAATAATATTAATTGAAGCAAATTCTAATTTGTTTCGAGGCTTTGTTTTAATTAGGGAAAGTTCGAAAAATTTGCGCTCTGCGGCTGCCGAACTATGTGGCAGACTCATTAAGTCGAATAAGAAATTGATTAAGTCTGCAAAACTGTTTTCATTCATACCATTCCTATGTAAGCCAACTTTCTCCCAAAAAGCGAAAACATCCATATCTGACCTAAGGTTAAGATTCTGAAGCCTCAAAACTTTCCATTGTGTACAAATTTTAACACATTATTTTTCCACTTACCGACCAAATTTTGGAAGCAGTGTTATGCAATTTTAGCCAAGTGAAGAAGCAAAAGTACCAAAATCGTGACCACTTGCCAAAAATGGATCAAATCTGAAAAAAATGGACCAAATGGATTTTTATGGACCAATTTTGGTCCAATTGGACCAAAGTTGCAACCGTGATTACGACTGACAAGCAAAGTGATAAAAGCTCAACAATGTCTATTGATTTGCGTGATGCGTCTTCCTCAGATAGCAAAAAAACTCATTCTGTGGGAATGGCAGTACAAAAAGAGAAACATCAAAAATCAGCTGCTGTGTTTGGTTCTGACAACAACACTACGTACGATATTCCTGGTTTCATTTGTCGTCTTTTACATCCTCTGTCACTGAGGAAGAAATTACTAAGTACGTTTTCCAACATACTAGCATACAAGTCGTGGAACTTCTGTGCTTTAAACTTTATAGAAAAGCTGACGTAAATAAAAGTAGCAAATGGTTTGATTTTAAACTTGGTGTACCAAATAATTACAACACTAAGATTCTTAATGCTTCAGTATGGCCCAAAAATGTTAAAATCAAACCTTTTTTTTCAAAAGCGAGGAGCGTCAGCACTCAAGACATAATACAAACTAACAATTGGATTGAAAGCAATTGTAATGAATTTCTTTGGTGTCACGCTGCTTCGTTTGGCTTTAAAATTTACTTCCAGAACATATCAGGTATGAGACCTAAGGCCCGCTTTCATAAAAGCCGGTTAGTGCTTAATCCGAATTTAATCCTGATTTGTCTAAAATCCGTTTTCGCCAAGGCCGATTAGCACAAATCGGCCGGTTAACTGCTGGTAAACTTTACCGGCGATGGATGGCCGATTAAGCAAAAATTTGTATTTATCAGCTATGGACACAATCAAAATTTGTTTATATTCCCAGAAAAACAATTTTAATTTGGAAACTTTGTGCTATTTTGTTACTGTTTTGAAAGTTGGTGCCGTTCTAGAAGACAGTTCAATGCCTAATTTGCATTAAATATTGCTGATAGGGATGTTTTGCACATAAATACCATGGGACAGATCCCCCATTTTGGACCAATTTAGGGCAAATTTTTGGCGATAACTTTTTACAGAAATACAATTTGTAATTTCCGCATTCGGATTCTTTATTTGAACAGTTTTCTATAAAATTAATTCAGCCAATTTAGTTTCTGTGAAAATGTAAACAAAACGAAAAATAGCTGTTTTGCCTATTTACAATGCAATTTTTACCTAATTTATTCACAATGATGGGTCTAATCGGCGATAACTTAACCAGGCTTTGGTGAAAACCAAATTGTCGATTCACAAAATCAGCGATTAAGGAATCGCCGATCAGGAATAATTTAACCGGCTTTTATGAAAGCTGGCCTAAATCTTAGCTCGTTAGCTTATTCAGCGCTCAAATGGACTATGATGGTTTTGTCATTGTCGAAACTTGGTTGAATTCCGATATTAATGATGGTTAATTCTTCGACCTCAACATATATGATGTCTTTCGAAAAGATAGAGATCCTTTCAAGACTGGCTCTCGCAGAGGTGGTGGTGTACTAGTCGCTGTTCAGGGCAAGTATCGTGCGTATTACACAAATAAATTAGATATTTGGAAATACTGCCTCTCAGAAAGGTCCCTACCACCTCCAGAAGTGGGCGTGGCACCTCCCATACGAATGCAATACTTCTTAGTTGATATCTCTGGAAGCATTTAAGTTAGACCACTGAAATTTGGTGAGAGGTTATATGAGATCGATCCCTACCACCTTCAAAAAAACTGGGGATAACGAAAAAGGGGGCGTGGCACCTCCCATACGAATGAAATACTTCTTAGTCGATATCTCTGGAAGTATTTTTGTTAGACTATTGAAACTTGGTAAGGGGTTATATGTAATCGATCGGGATAATGACAAAGTGGGCGTGGCACCTCCCATACAAACTTAATTTTTCAAGCTGAAAAGCGTTTAAGGTTGGGACCTGAAAATTGATCAGGAGATTAACGATATCAATAGATCTATGTGGCGTGTTTCCGTGTAGGAATACCGTCCTCGCTATTTATTTACGCTCCGGGACAGAAAATTAAAAATATTGTGCATCGTATAGCCTTAAACTGAATACTAAAATTATGTATATGTGAAGGATTGGTTCTAAATCCTAAAATGGATCTAAGTGACTCCGAAATTGATTTCAGATATTCAAGTTTAAAGTTTACTGCCTTTTCAAAATTCTATGTAAAATCTGGATAGGGCGTTTATTGTATGGGAAATAGATGACACTACAATGTCCGAAATGACTTGGATCTCTTTGCCAACAAATAAACACCATATTTCGCTATACAAATGTGGGTATAACTCACACTTAGATCCTTTTAGTTCTGAGCCCTTAATATTATAAATTGTATACGGAATGAAGTGAAAAATCGTTAATTTTCTATTAAAAAAAAATACCGATGTAATAACAATTTTTAAAATGAAATTAATAAAAAACTATAATTTGGGCAGAACGAAGTTTGCTGGGTCAGCTAGTAAATCATAAAAATAGAATAGAAATAATAGTATAAGACTTAAAAATGGCATCTGCGTTCATGTTCATGGAAGAAGGAAGTGCGGCAAGTAGGGCTAAGTAGCGCTACAACAACAACAACAACGTTGAAGGTTGCGTAGCTCGACAACAAGGCGCAACGTACGTATCAGTCCATAAGTTCCAGTTTACGAGTCCAGAGAATATAAGCAGGTGACACAGGCCAAGGCAGTTATTGCACTTGACTGATGCCGCAGGCGTGTATAATTTTAACCGACAAACAGTGCACGTAGTATAAGGGACCAGGAGCTGATGATTATGACTTATACTCGTGCTGATGATGGAAGAAGAGGGGCTGACTGAAGGGGCGGGAGAAGGCGGACGCTCAGCATTGCTCAAATCCAAATGGGAAGTGCTACGCAGGTAGTAGCTGTGAGCTGCTGTGTGTATGTTGACGCCTGGGGGCGTGAGCGGCCGCTAGGATAGTCTACTTGCTGAGGTGCATTGGTAATGCTAGTCGTGGAGACTGAGGTGACAGAGACAGAAATATGTGGCGGAGCGATACTTGATCGGCACGGCCACAGGACTTCCTAGGACGTGAACAGCAGGGGGCCACAAAAGTTCTATACAAACTAGGGGCCATCTATTACAATTGGAACATTGTACGGAATGTGAGCGTTTCACATAGATTTTCTTCCAGCATATACAACAGTTCCATTTTCTTGGTCCCGGGTTGGATTCAACACGCGCAACTATTGAAAGACCTGGAAGATTCGTCCCCCCTGTCTTAAACGTTGGACTGCCAACTACCTGAGTGGCCGACAATATTTCGCTGGGAGAAACCTGACGTTATCACCTCTCATTTAACCGCAATTGCTAACAAAGTCCAAAGCCGTAACAAAATTCTCAAGTCGCTAGCTGGCAGCACTTGGGGTAAAGACAAAGAAACGTTACTAGTTACATATAAGGCAATTGGTCAGCCGGTGCTGAGCTACGCAACGCCAATATGGTCGCCAGGGCTTGCAGACACCCACTGGACGAGGTTTCAGGTCTGCCAGAACACTGCCCTGAAAACAGCCACTGGATGTCTCCTGAGCATCATCTCCACAATAAAGCAAACATGTTCGGCGTTAAAGAGAGCAGTGAGATGCTGACCAGGCAATTTCTACGCAAACATTTCGATGAGATCAGGTAACTGATTTCCACGCCATTTGATCCTAAGGAGCATCGGGAGGTAAACTCCCAGCGAACGCCTTCAACAACAACTCCACCCGTTGCCGAAGAGGAGGAACTGTCTAGGGAGATAAGAGTGATGCAGGCCCAGCTCCGGTCTGGATATTGTAATAGACTTATGTAACTCCTACCTATCCAGACTAAACCCCGATTTGCCGAATGTCTGTCCGGCTTGCGGCGTGTCCCTCCACAACACTAACCATCTATTTGTCTGCTCAACTGAGCCTACTCTTCTAACACCCATTTCCCTCTGGTCCACCCCTATCGAAGTCGGGTTTCTAGGACTTCCGTTAGAATAGTTCGATGAGTGTCATCTGGGTACTGTCATCAAAGATACTGGGTAAAGATACTGACAACATAGGTAGGACTACGTAGCGCTACACCAACAACAACAACAGAGTAGATTCACCATTGGCTTGACATGTGAAGTAGTAGAATGTTGCAACCAAATTTCCATTTCCAAAGAACGTAAAACTATTAGAAGGTCCAACAGCAAATGTAAGTCTACGCTGTCAAATCGTTGGTAGGAAATTCACCACTATACCTGGGTGTAAAATGCTTGACTTCACCGTAAAAGAGCTAATAGTCCTAAAACTCGCGATTTAAATGTACATTTCTCCAGTCGTGAATTACCAACTCGCGAATTTATGGTTTAGTGTTTCCCACTATTCGCGGCGTTGAACCTTCTGGGGTTTTTATATTATTTGCCACTTCTTACCTTTTCTGCATATTATTTTAGTTTTAGACTTTTAATATGACAGTGATACCAGAAATGTATGTATGTATGTATGGTAAATATAAAATGTTGCTGAAAGACAAAAAAAGGCTTAAAATCATTTTATTTGTTTAACAATTATTTGAAATCTTTGATTTATACATGTTTGCCGTTATTATATATGTTTTTAATATTTTTTTTTGCAGAAAGGGCTGGCTAACGGATTTAAAGATGGTATTACTAAAAGTTAAATCAATTTCGCCCTTAAGAGCAGTGGTACAAATATCTATTTATTTATGTTGCGGTCTTTCACAATTCGGAATAGTACAATCAAAAACAAGCGAGAGTTTTCTCCCACTAGATATAATTGATAAAGGAAATATTTCCGCCTGGGATCATATTTTTGATTTAAATGGTGATTATCGTTTACTATGGACAATCAATAACGACGACGTAATGTTTGAAGTACAAGTGCGGACACATGGATACGTTGGTTTTGGCTTTTCTGCAACAAGTGGTCGGGAAGGAGCAGACATTGTTATTGGTTGGGTAGATAAAGGCCAAACATTCTTTCAGGTTTATATTTAGATATTTGCTGCGTTTATATTGTATTCCAAAATTCTGCTTGTTAATTTACAGGATCGCCACGTTCCCCTAAATGAAAACTCTACGGAACCTTTAGTCGATCCATCTCAGGATTATGTACTCATAATGGGCTATGAGAACTCCACACATACAATAATACGATTTCACCGAAAGTTGGATACTTGCGACAACGTTTATGATCTTCCAATTAACGTAAATTACAGACATCATTAAGTAGTAACAAATAATGCTGATTAATATTATTTTTTATAGAATAACACAATGCGTATAATGTTTTTATACGATGAAAGCGATCCGCCGAATGGCTCAGTTAGTCAAGGATCTTTACCCAACATAGAAAGTGCTTGGCGTAATTCTCGGTCTGTGGTGCTGATTGAAAGATCTCTTTCGTCGGAGCCAACAAATTTAGCAAACACACGCAAAATAGAATTCCGAAACTCCGCTGTGGAATTGCCTTATGATGATGGCTCATTGATATGGTGTAAATTTTTTGAACTAGAAAAATTGGAAAAAAAAAATCACATCATCAGGGTTTGTATAAAAATCGTAAATTGTTATATTCTTAAGTGCATGTCACACTAACCCTGAAGCACTGGCTAATCAAATATACATAAGCACAATAAAGTAATATGAAATAATTAATTGATTAGGCAGTTGTTATTCTAAAGTAGGTATTATTTTTTCGGCCCAACTTTTTTTTTTCTTTGTTTTAAACATAAAAAGTATTAAATTAAAAAAATTTTTTTTTTTAGTTTGAACCAATTTATGATTCGTCTTGGAGCTTTAATTATCTGCAATTTATGGCTCTGTACGAATGCAGGGGAAGCGGATCAGACCTCAAACAACTAGCTCATGAACCAGGTCAACCGTGCCACAAAATTCGAAGTCAAAATTTCTTCTGTACAACATACATATCGTCTTGGTCAAGGGGCTCGCCGGTAAGTGTTTTAATATTTCGCTTAAAATTAAAATGTAATTTTCAACTCGTACTTTAGCCTTTTATCTACCCTCCTGAAAGCGGTTATCCATTGGATTCAAATACAGTGCGTTTTGTCATGATGGAAACTCATTATAACAACTTAAATATAGATTTTGAGCAATTTAAAATAAATCACATGTTTGACAGTTCTGGTTTAAGATTATACACTACCGAAAATTTGAGACCAAATGATGCTGGGATGATGTCTATAGGTGAATATACTAAATAGATTGCCTTTAATTTTGAATTGTGCCTACATAGTTTTATTTGTAGGAATTGATTCCACTTGGCATCACATCATTCCTCCTGGCCAAACACGCGTTGTATCACAAGGACACTGCACAGAACAATGCACAAAGTTTGCTTTTCCGCAGGACGGCATAAATATTTTTGCAACTATGTTCAGAACACACCAAATCGGAGTAGAAGTACAATTACGTCAGGTAAAAATATAAATATAAATGAGAAAGTTAATCCCCCACTAACAAATTTATTGGTTGTGTATCAGAGACACAGCAGTTATAAGTTTTATCAAATAAACGTTGCCTCAGAACAATTATCCGATGAAGAAAAAAATTATTACATTATTATTATTATTACAAGAACGTTTATTTTTTAGAAATTTTTTTTTTTTTTTGTTTTTTTTTTGGAAATAATAGTTATTTCTCAAAGTCTATTTTTTTATAGGGTAAAGTGGGGCACCTGTGACTATGGGGCAGCATTGACTTTGCCATTTTCCAGGTCAAAATGATTCAAAAATTTCGTAAATACAGAACTGTACGCAGCCTAATATAATAACAGGTGCTTATATGTAGTTTGCCAGTTGTCGTTAAATGCTTAGCGGAGCAACACGTGTTTTAGTGATTTTCGATTGGGTAATGTAATTTTTGTGTTGCGTTGCGTAAGAATTTTTTCAAGGAAAAGTAATTGTTTTTATAAGCTAAAAATATTATTTGGTGCTTCGAGACTCAAATTTTGTTGAAAAAATCGGTAATTAACAATTGGTTTTTAAGAATAAAAAAATCAAAACAATTAATATCGATAAAGTCATTTGGGCACATTTGACTTTCGAGTGTGGGGTACTTTTGACGGCGTTAGCTTCAAGATGTGAAATTGAACTTTAATTACCTCAGCCAACTAATCCAGCTGGTATATCACGATGCCGGCCGAAGTATTTGTTTGATGCTAACTTAGGATAATATTATATTAAATAATTAAATCCTTTATAATTACCTTTGTTCTCTCTTTTTATACCTAGTAGTGCTTCGCACACAAGGTATATTAACTTCATTCGCCTAACGGTAGTATGTAACGGCATAAACGAATCGAGATAGATATTGACTTATATATATCAAAATGTTCAGGAGGAAAAGAGAAATTGATTGAGCCATGTCCGTCCGTCTGTCCGTCCGTCCGTCTGTGAACACGATAACTTGAGTAAATCTTGAGATATCTCAATGAAATTTAGTATTCAGCTTCCTTTTCACTTATATCGGAGCGCTATTGAAAATAGGCAAAATCGGTTGTATATATCGCACTTGTTACGTCAAGGTGTAACAACTCAAAATTTGAACATTTTCAGTAGATACGAAAAACTGTTTCCGTAAATATTAATAATATATTAGAAAGAAAAAACAAAGTAATTGCTCGAAAACATCATTAAAAATAATATAACCGTTGTTTCATTTTTATTTGTTTAGTATTTGCACGAAAATAACAAATTTTTGAGTTATTACTCTTTTCCTGAAATTTTTTTTATACACATAGTGCTATTATTTTGAGTTGTCTCTATTTAACAGAAAATTCTCACTGGAATTGATAAATATGATTTGTTGTAAATAGGCACAATTCAAAATGTCACACTTTATGTGATACACCAACGCACAAATTTGATAAAACACTTGGATACAACTAAAAATGTAACTCTTTAGGTGAGTCGAAAGAAGTCATTCTGAAAACAAAGAGAGAGTCATAACGGTTTTTTTAAGGAAAGACTAGACAAATCACTGAAAGATTTTTACAGTGGGTAGAGATGACCACTGCACATTATTTTCTTGCAAAAACTAAAATTTGGAAATTTTGAGTTGTTACACTTTAACGTAACAAATGCGATATAGTTAATATTTTCGAAAATACAAAAAGAGTGATTATTCAGTACATAATACACCTATACAGATAAAATTAATAACAAGAAATTTTTAAAAAGGGGTGTGACACCGCCCACTTTTGATTGAGTCAAAATTGGAAATATTATTAATCATAGATCAAAAACCGTTCAAGATATCAAAATAAAATTCAGCACACATATTTATATTATTACAGGAAATAATCCGAAAAAAAAATGCGGGAAATCGGGTAAGGTCCACGCCCAATTTTATACTAAAGATTTTGAAAAGGATGCAATAACTTTGCTTAAACTACCTGTATATCAATTCTATTTTACCTCTAAGTGTTCGTGGGCAAAGAAAGTCGAATGCACAAAATTTTTGAAAAATGGGCGTGGCCCGCCCCTTTATGGTGGATTATTCCACAAAACTTTCCATGCCATAAATCCGGTAAAAATTGATTTATTGAAACGATATTTGGAGAAAGTATTCAACATATAAAGCTAACTCTTTGCTGTAGAAATAAACAAAATTGGTTAACGGACACGCCCACTTTTTGAACACAGTTCTGAAAAATTTCTTTGTAAAATCATAATTGTATAAGTTATATAAATAAGATTTTGCACACATAATAAGCACACATTTTAAGCAAAACTAAACTGTAAAAAAATTTTGTGGATTTTGTTGACGTAGGCGTGGCGCCGCCCACTTTTCAGCAAAAAAACGTCTGCTATTTTCAAAAGCGATTGCTTGAAATTTCAAGAAGGTATTTCAGTGAAAGTTAGTGAGGTGCTTCCCAATAGTATGTAGTATACTCCTGCCAAAAATTACGCAAATCGAATAACAGGCAAGATTTACGGGCAAGTAGTTAGCACCCTATTGCCTTTTTTTATTAATTTTTTTTTATTTTCATGCCTTTCATGGACATGGGGAGAGCTATTTATTTTTTCTTATCTAGTGATAATTTAATTTACCACTCACAACAGAAGTGTTTTAAATCGAAAACAATCAGTTGCCTTTATAACATTTTTTCAGTTATTAAAATATCCTGAGTAAATTGGGATACCAAAACAGATCACTACTAGGTATTTAATGTTCGGTTACACCCGAACTTAGACTTCCTCCGACGGGGCACATTTGACAAATCGGTTTTTTTTAATAAGATGCTGTACACTGTTTTTTGTAAACCCAGTTAAATGTTAGGATAAATATCTAGTAGTTACGATCAATTTTTAAAATCTAAGTCTTTTTCGAAAAATATGCGAGATATATGTCCTCGCAAAAAAGGTGGCACAGCTGCCCCACTTTCCCCTACCTCGGGTAATTCTAGTAAAAACTTTTTATCTTCCTCCATATCGAACTTATTGGCACACATTTTTCAAACTAAAATATATTTTTTCTTTTCGTTATTTATTTTTTAAACGGTTTGACAATTTACTATTAATATTTGACGGGCGATTCACATCAAAATATCAAACTTATTTTGATTTTCTTGAGTCATGTCGATGTAGCTACTTCATACTCATTTTCACTAAGACACCTAAATTGACTGTTGACTAAGACGCATTGTGTATAGACTCTATAAAAAATAAACGTTTACTCGAAACTCTTATTTGAAAAAAACATTTTTTTTCTTCGAATAATAACCGAATTAGCCTGGTGTTAGACTTAACTTGGCTTGAAAAATCTACTTCTAACAAAGATACCAAAAAATAACTTAACTTAGAAACCACCTGATTTTTGATTTCCAACTGTAGTTTTTAGTTTAAAGAGAGCCGTCAGAGAACTGTCCTACAATATAAGTTTTGGTAATTTTTTACGACCGTACGTAACTGCTAATACACCTCCAAAAATATCGAGAGAGGTATCAAAAGACGCGTTTTGACCTCTGTAACAAGAATCCGAACCCGGAAAGCAAATATTTTATTTCAGTGAAAAGTTTTTAACAAAAAACCCAAAAATGGCCCAGGGCAAATCCTGGGCCCGAATCGTGACAAATGTGAACGAGTGCACTATCGTACGATCAAAAATTACGTCAGTCGAAGAGCGAGTGAATAATATCGGATTCTTACAGAAGAAAGTGCACGTATCGTAATTGTCAGTTTTGCTATCGATTGTTTTCTTCTTCTCCTTTAGTTTTCAAGGTTACAATAGGGCTTTAAACGTCAAAATATAAAATTTGTGCAAAGAGACAACGGAACCTAATTTTATGTGTTATTTAATGAGAGTGAAAACGACGAAAAGGAGGTGCGCAAACACTTTAAAGACCAAAGAGACCCCCTACCGCTTTTAAATAATGCGTAAGGGCGGCATATGCATATGCACACTTTTGGCAATCAACTTCTGTACTTGTTTATATTTTGCAGCTTTATTAAATGATGTGGGATGAACAAGAGGTGTCCAATCATGTCCTTACTAAAACTAATCTTATGTCTTATGTGTCATGACAATAAGTCGGTTCCTTCAGTTCCGCAACTAGCTGCAACTTGTTCAGCCATTGGGAGTGGCGGAGATCAACACGCTATTGGCAGTGATTATTTGATTGAAATGTGTCGAAGCACCATATCCGTCCACAGTATTCCTTCAAATCTGGGAAAGAATTGTCCGGAGTTTGTACGTTTCGAAACGGATGATTCGCAGAGCAGCAAAAAGTGGTTTGTGGAAAAACATAGAACTCTTCGAGGTTGATTTAAATAAGCAGAAGTCTTTGGGTGAAATTTGATATTTTGTCATTTTCAGTTTATTTATTTATTTAGCTTTGAGCCATCCATCAAAGCTCCTCCCAAATAAGTTTTTCACCCGTTTTTTCTTACTCACAGTTTGGTATCAAAGTTTTGCCCAAATCGGGATGTTCGCTAATAAATTTCACAATTATGTCCTTTTACGTTAAATTAAGTTAATTATAGTTTGTTCTTTATCAAAACTATAGTTAAAATAATAAATATATACAAATATAAACTCAATACGCATTCATTTTCAAATATTTGCCTCTATTCTTTTCGCCTTCGATCGGAAATTTGTGAACAAGCGGCAATTCGAACGAACGAGTACGTTCATCTACTGTTGTTGTTGTAACACTACGTTGCCCTGCCTAGGTAGTCAGTATCAACCTTACCCAATATTGTCATCGAACTCTTCTAACGGAAGTCCTAGAAACCTAGCGGCTTCAACAGGGGAGGACCAGGGGGATATGGGTGTTAGAAGAGTAGGCTCGGATGAGCAGACAAAAAGATGGTTAGTAGTATGGGGGGACAAGCCGCATGCCGGACAAACATTAGGCAAGTCGGGGTTCAGTCTGGATAGGTAAGAGTTTAACCTATTACAATATCCAGACCGGAGTTGGGCCAGCATCACCCTAGTCTCCCTAGGCAGCTCGCGCTCCTCTTCGGCAACGGGTGGTGTTGTTGCCTGAAGAACGGAGTCACCGGGAGAGAGCCAACATAGGAATTTACCGAATTCGTGTGGATGAGGGTGAGGGCCTGCCGGTGCACCTTAGGATCAAACGGCGTGGAAATCAGGTGCCGGATCTCATCGTAGTGTTTGCGTAGATGGCTCCTTATGCTCCTGGGGGGCGGATCCTCGTTGATCAGGCGTCCGTTCGGATGCTGCGGTTTGCAACAGTTGAACAGGAATTGCCTGGTCAACATCTCGCTATGCTCTTTAACGGCGAGCATTTTCGCTTCATTATGTAAGTGATGCTCAGGAGACATAAGAAGACACCCAGTGGCGGTACGAAGGGCGGTGTTTTGGCAGACCTGTAGACTCGTCCAGTGTGTGTCAGCTAGCCCCGGCGACCATATAGGCGTCGCGTAGCTCAGTACCGGCTGGCAAATTGCTTTATATGTAGCTAGTAACGTTTCTTTGTCTTTACCCCAAGTGCTGCCAGCTAGGGACTTGAGGATTTTGTTACGGCTTTGGACTTTATTGGCAATTGCGGTTACATGAGCGCCGTATTTGAACATGTTATCAAACGTCACCCCTAAGATTTTGGGGTGTGAGACAGTTGGTAGCTTGACACTATCAACGTAGACGTCTAATTCCATGTTCACTTGCGTTGTCCACGTCGTGAATAGGGTGGCCGAGGACTTATTCGGTGACAATGCCAGGTTTCTCCCGGCGAAGAAATCGGACACGGCTGGGAGGTATGAGTTAATTCGAGAGCAGAGTTCTTCTACGGAGGGGCCTGTTGCCAGAATCGTACAATCGTCGGCGTAAGAGACGATTGAGACACCTTCTGTTGGGGGGGGGGAAGTTTCGATACATAGTAGTTAAACAGGAACGGGGATAGGACACCACCCTGTGGCACCCCTTGTTTAACTAGTCTGGGTTTTGATCTTGCGCCTCTGAACTCAACCGACGATTGACGACCACTCAAATAGTTGGCAGTCCAACGTTTAAAACAGGGAGGAAGGGACGAATCTTCAAGGTCTTTCATTAGTTGCGCATGGTTGACCGTGTCAAAAGCTTTGGCCAAGTCAAGCGCAACTAGCACTGTCCTGTGGTTTGGACGCTTTTGGTTTAGTCCGTCCCCTATCTGAGTGGTTATGGCGTTCAGCGCGGTGGTGGTGCTGTGATTTTTGCGAAATCCATGCTGATGTTCGGCGAGCCGCAGGTTTGCGGTGAAGTACGGCAACAAGGTGGATTCCAACACTTTCACTACTGGCGAGAGGAGAGATATCGGGCGATATGACTCCCCTACGGCAGCTGGCTTGCCAGGCTTTAGTAGTGGGACCACCTTTGCTTGTCTCCATCTTTCAGGAATAACAAAGGTGGAAAGGGAAAGGTTGAAAATTTGTGTAAGGTATCTTATGCCTTCGTCGCCGAGGTGTTTCAGCATCAGCATGGAAATGCCATCGGGGCCAATATATTGGGTGTTCTTAGATCTCCGAATAGCCTCATGAACTTCTGTTGTGGAGATGGCAATGGGCGCATCGCTGTTTTTGTGTTTGTGCGCTTCCCTGGTGGCTCGGCGAATATCTTTGTTCAACGTAGGATGCATTACAAATTGTCGGCAGAAGGCGCTCCCGCATCTTTTTGGCTTCGACTGAACCTTATCACCGAAGGCGATGGATATTTTGTCGTTAGGTTTAGTCGGGTTCGACAAAGATTTCACCGTCGACCATAATTTGCCAACTCCAGCCGAGAGGTTGCAAGACCTTAGGTGCTCTTCCCACTTAGCGCGTTTGTGTTGGTCTACTAAGCGTCTGATTTCCGCATTAAGATCCCTTATTTGAGGATCCGTAGGGTCAAGGCGTCTAATATGGTCACGTTCATTTGCCAGGGCCGCTGCCTCTGCGGGGAAGAATGGACGCACTTCATTTATTCTAAATGACGGAATGTGTTGATGGGAGGCTGAAATTAGGGCCATACGAAACGCCTTTTCCCCTTCTCGTACGTCAGACGGGGTAGGAAGAGCAGCGAAGGCGCTCTCTGTGGTGTTGAGAAAACCCTTCCAGTCGGCTTTATTGAAGTTAGTGTAAGTGCGTTTCTCAGCGGTGACAAAGTCGGTGGGGCGATCGATAGATAGCACTATAGGTAGGTGGTCTGAAGCAAGCGTCAGCATCGGTCGCCAATCAACGCAGTTTATTAGTCCAGCGCTGACTATGGTGATGTCTGGCGAGCTAGAGCAGTTTACCGCCACTCTAGTGGGGGCATCCCCATTTAAATCTAATTATTCTACTACAGAATTTTCTCAATTAATTGAGTATCCATACCTGTTGGATACAAACAACTCTATTAATAGTCCAATAATTTCTCCTGAAAATGTCTTATACTATCTAAAAACCTTAAAAGTGTCATTTAAAAGTGGTCCTGACATGATTCCGGCATGTTTTCTTAAAAACTGTGCTAACTTCATTTACAAGCCTCTTACTGGTCTCTTTAATTTGTCTCTGAAAAGTGGCGTATTTCCATCAGTTTGGAAAGAATCTTTCCTTACGCCACTTTATAAAAGTGGGAGTAGATCATCTGTCGACAACTATCGCCCCATAGCAAAGCTTTCAGCGATTCCAAAATTATTTGAAGCTATTGTTACAAATCAGCTTACAGATTCTATCTCCACATTGATTGCAGATTGTCAGCATGGCTTTTGTAAGGGAAAATCAACAAATACTAACCTACTACAATTTACAACACATGTGTCGAACGGGTTTAGAGAAAATATGCACACAGATGTTATATATACAGATTTCAGTAAAGCGTTCGACAAAGTGAGTCACTCACTACTTATTCATAAACTTGTCCTACTCGGCTTTCAGCCCAGTCTCACCCGCTGGATATCCTCTTATCTTCTTTACAGGACACAAAGAGTAATTTTTAAGAATGCGCTATCTAATGTCATTGATGTATCTTCAGGAGTTCCTCAAGGTAGCCATCTTGGCCCGATTCTGTTTTTGCTGTTCATTAACGATATATCCAGTACTATTAAGTTTTCCAAAATTTTGATGTACGCTGATGATGTCAAGATTTTTATGTCCTACACTCTGAGCGAAAATAGATCATTACTTCAATCTTACCTTGATAGACTGGGTGCTTGGTGTGATTTAAACTTTATGCCACTCAATATTAAAAAATGTAAATATATGTGTTTTTCGCGCAGAAACACACAACCAGCTTCCTACACAATTAACAATCATAGTCTTGAACAAGTATACGTTTTTGTGGATTTGGGGATTACGATGGATCGCAAACTTAGCTTCAATCTACATATTGATGCAACTGTCAATAAATCTAGAGGCGTTTTATCATTCGTTAAGCGATGGTCGAAAGAATTTAATGACCCGTATGTAACTAAAGCCCTTTTTACAACACTAGTAAGACCGATATTAGAGTATGGCTCAATTATTTGGAACCCTCGGTACCAAGTTCACGTCGATCGGATTGAATCGGTTCAAAAACAGTTCTTACTTTTTGCGTTAAGAAATCTGCCATGGGATTCCTCATACAACCTCCCACCCTATACAGATCGCTTGAAACTTATAAACCTTCCGACACTCTCCAGTCGTAGGGAAATGCTCGGAATAATTTTTATCATTAAATTGCTAAACGGGTTGGTCTCTAGTCCATTTCTGCTGAGTGAAGTGAACTTTAACGTGCCCTTTCGGCCATCAAGACATTTTAAACCTCTTTTCCTGAGACAATGTAAAACTAATTTTGAATTGAATGAGCCTTTCCGATGTTTATGTCATAACTATAACTCTCATTCCAGCACATTTGATATTTCTGACTCGCTTTTCAGCATTAAAATATCACTACTTTCCTCACTTAATCAATAATAACTTAATATACACATGGTTAATGTTTATTTTTACTCAATAGTTACTTAGCTGATGAGTTTCTCTCTGTAGCTGAGCAGTTTTAGATCTCGACACTTAACAAACCCCTGCCTTTCATCGACTCGGCAATATATTTAAAAAAAAAAAATAAATCCGTGCGTTATGCGGATGCGCCCCTCGTGTCGGTTGGGCGGGAATGGTGGGTTATCCGTTGGGTATTATTATTATTAAACGTCGAATCATCTATTTGGTCAGCCAGCTCCTGTCCCCTACCATCGGCCTGCAGGCTGGAGTGCCACAGGTCGTGGTGTGCGTTGAAGTCACCAAGGATGACGCGGTTCTCGCCCCTGAGTAACGCACGAATGTCAGGGTGGTAATCCCTGGGACAACAGGTGACAGGAGGTACGTAAATGTTTATGATTTCAAGGTCGACATCGCCTGACCGGACAACCATACCTTGACGTTCTAAGGTGGTGTCCCTCGGGTCGATGTCAGGCTCAAATAGACGATACTGCACAGATTGATGCGTGATGAATGGCAGACCACCCCCAAGCCCTCTCGCACGGTCACAACGGTGTACATTGTACCCGTTGCAGGTCAGAAGAGACGACCTTCCACCTAACTTTGTCTCCTGAATCGCCGGGGGAGCAGAGTTGATGCTGGGGGTCAAGGACTGGTGCGTATGCCTAGGTGGTAATAGGCTGGGTCGCGCACTACGGCGCAATCTTGAAGTCGAAGGAATCGCGTTACCACAAGGTAGAGGCGAGTCGGACGACGTTGAAGGTTGCGTAGCTCGACAGCATGGCGCAACGTACGTGTCAGTCCATAAGTTCCTGTTCGCGAGTCCAGAGCATATGAGCAGGTGACACAGGCCAAGGCAGTTATTGCACTTGACTGATGCCAACGGCGTATATAATCTTAACCGACAAACAGTGCACGTAGTATAAGGAACCAGGAGCTGATGGTTGTGGCTTATACACGTGCTAATGCTGGAAGAAGAGGGGCTGACCGAGGGGGTGGGAGAGAGCGGACGCTCAGCATTGCTCAAATCCACTTGGGAAGTGCTACGTAGGGAGTAGCTGTGAGCTGCTGTGTGAGATGTTGACGCCTGTGGGCGTGAGCGGCCGCTCGGAAGGTCTACTTGCTGATGTGCATTGTTAGTGCTGGTCGTGGAGACTGATGTGACAGAGTCAGACATATGTGGCGGAGCGATACTTGATCGACGACGGCCACTGGACGTCATAGGACGTGAACAGCAAGGGGCCACAAAAGTTTGATAAAAACTAGCGGGTCTATGAGTAGAGGGATTTAGTCCGGAGCAACTAGTTAGATGCAACCATCTGCTACAATTAGAGCATTGTACAGAATGTGAACGTTTCACATAAATTTTCTTCCAGCATACACAGCAGATCCATTCTCTAGGTCCGGGGTTGGATTCAATACTAGCCCGGAGCAGGAGAGTCTTGAGCAGTCCCGCTGCAAGGAGCTGCTCGGAGGATGACATTATTGCGGGGGGGGGGGGGGGGGGGATAACTGACGGTTTAGGCAGGGGGGTAGTGAAATAACAGCCCTTGGTCGGGGAAACCCCGAGTCATTCCGGTACGTAGAACCGGCTTACGTTCATCTACTCGTTCACGTTTGTTATCATCCGAAATTTCGATAAATTTGTACGTTCACATAATCATAATCCGATATTGACATTTTTACGTAGCGAGTTGCTCGTTCACGTCAGGGCCCGATCCATGTTTTTTATGTGCAGAACACCTTTCCGCATAGGCGGCCTTTGGCCGCGCTTCAAAAAAATAGCCCTAGGCTACGCCATGCCAACTACGGGTGGTTGCATGAACCGCAGCAACATGCCACGGTACGCACACTTTTGCATATTTTTCTCACAGTGTAATTTGTGATTACAACAACCAAATGAAAGTGACAGAAAATTCTGAACTTTGATTCCAAATATCTCGCAAACTACTAAAAATATCTCTTTTCTGGGTTCGGATTCTTTTTACAGAGGTCAAAACGCATCAAGGTATCAATTCTCGATATTTTTGGAGGTGTATTAGCAGTTACGTACGGTCGTAAAAAATTACCTACCTAAGTTTTTTCAATATTTTTAATATAATTCCTTTATATATTATATAGCATAACACAATAGCAATTTTGGATGAATGAAATTCATATGGCAACTAGAAAGCAAACCGTCAAAAAAAGATTCAAATAATATGACACTCTTTTATTTTTTAAATAATGTTTTTAAATTTTGCTAAAGCCGTAATGGATGATGAGCGGCTCATATCCCTTTGTCACCCAGTTTAAATACCTATATCGGGTGGGCACTGCAGCGCCTAATTCTTCGTTGGCAGGAAATCTTGCACGCTTTGTACATATTAATTCATTTTAAAAAGGTCGGGCACAGTTTAATTTTTCTGGTGCTTATTTTTATCAATATCTATTGACAAATTTAATTCAAACAAGTAAGGAAGTCTAAGTTCGGGTGAACCGAACATTAAATACCCAGGGTTAGTTTTCAAAAACAGGGAGCGTGGTTATCATCGGATTTCGCCCATTTTAAACACCAACCTGCCTTGGTCAGGAAGCAACCCGTATGCAAAATTCCATGCAAAGATCTACATTTTTACTCAAGTTATGTTAATTTATGTGATTTTCGATATCGAAAAAGGGGACGTGGTTATCATCCGATTTTGCCCATTTTCAATAGCAACTTACCTTGGCCAGAAAGTAACCCGTATGCAACTATCTAAATTTTTACTCAAGTTATCGTGTACACGGACGGACATGCCTTAATCAATTCCTCTTTTCAACCTAAGAACTTTCATACCTGGAACTATATCTAACTCGATTATTTTGCGCCGTTACGTAGTACCGTTATGTGGGCAAAATTATAATACTTGTACTAGTACTAGTATGCTGGGTTTAAAATGTCACAAATTGAAAAACCAAGGCAAATTCATTCTTATGGTAATGTCAAGTGAACAGCTGACTTCCTCTTCACGTTTTTAACTCGCCATGTAATGTACAATGTCATAAAAAGGAAGATTTGACTGTTGACTTTTAATATTGTGAAAAAATTATTCAAATTAAAAGAAATTTTGAACAATTACATATTTGTACAAAAATAAAAATTAAAAAGCTTTGCCGGTTATTGCACCATCGCGACGGAATTACGTGTCGGAAGTCGTAAAAAGAAAACAATCGATGGTTGTCATTTCAAATTTTTTATCACTATGACATTCTAGTTTACAAAAACTTAAAGCGAATATTGCCGAATTCGCTCTTCCCTTACCATAACAATCAATTTGCCTTGGGAAAAACAAACATACATTAAGTGAGGCATTGAACAATTGGCTCTCAGTTCTTCTAAGTTAAAACAAGTTATTATAAGTCTAGCCTACTTCGGCCATAACTCTTATGAGGCAAGGTTTTGAATATATTTTAAAATTCGATCAAATTTTTTGACACAGAAATTTCAAACAACAGTTATTTTTATCTTCTGTTTTGTGCATTTACAGTTACGTAATTCTCAAGAATTGGAACTTATCGCATCTGATAGAAATATTGATCCCACCTACCAAAAATTTCGACTACTTCCACAAGTTGTACGATCTTTGCCAGGAGATAGATTAATCGCAGAATGCGTTTATGATAGCTCAACTCGGCGCGCAATTACCTTAGGTATGTATGTTAATAGGGGTTTCCGTGAATTTTCCTAAAATAATAACCTTGAATATTTTAAAACAATGGCGAATAGGTGGAGCATCTATGAAAGAAGAAAGTTGTATAGTCTTTGTGTTATATTATCCAAAGCAACCAGTGGTATCATCCTGTAATTCCTCTCCAAGTTTGGCAACGGTTCTCCATTCCCTGGGAATTGAGTATTTGAATGCGTAAGTTTGCAGTTGTAATTCTTGTTAAGACGAATTGAATTTTTAATACCAATTCAATAGGAATTCTAATCCTGTTGTTATATCGTTGCCGCGAGATTTAGAAGGAATGACTCTAGAGACACGTTTACTTACATATGATTGGGAGAATCAGTTCGAAACTTTTCAAGATATCACTTTAAAGGGAATTTTTACAACACACTGCCAAGGCGAAGAAAGTTCCACAAAACCCGTAAGTATCAATTTTCAAAAATTTGTGCTTCTCAACTAGAACGGGTTTCTTTATTTTGCAGATCACAAATAGTTCAGTGAGTTGGCCAGTAAACATAACCAAAACATTCGTTAAACCTAATCTATGCCAGGCAGCACGCCCAGAAAGAATTAATAATCACCAACATCATTCAAATAATATGAATAATATCCAAAGTAATGACATAAATGAGCTATCAGCCCGAAATAGCCGCCGATCGTTAAGTGAGACCTTGCCACTAAGCAGCCTGAAATCAGCTTCAATAAGATATAAGCTGTGTAACTTGTTAGTATTAGTTCAAATAGTCTACATGTTAGTACTGAGTTGAAAGAACTGAAGAAGTCTACCTTATGTAATGTTTAAGCAATATCGTATTGACAATGAATGAGATCACTCTTTACAATACTCATACCTATAGTAATAGTCGTATTCAAGCAATGTCTGTATTATTGATTTTAAATAGAGTTGTGAGTGGTTTTATATTTTAGGAACAAATTATATACATATCGCACACTAGAGTAATTTTGTACCTGGAGAATTATGTCACCGAAAATCGTTCCAGCCAGTCATGGCGAAATAATAAAAGTGGCCGCACGGCGAAAAGCGAATAAGCCCTCATGCATGGAGAATTTACTATGGTGATATCGAGCTTTCAGCTGATTTGAATTTTTTTTCGCTGCAGCGGAACCTGTTTGTCAAATGATTTGTTTTTAAAAATTATTTGCAAACTAAAACTGACATGGAGATTTTTACACAAACAACAAGCTTGTGCTTCCGGCCTTTATATTTGAAGTATCCTGGTTCGGTACGAGCTTGAGACCTATTAATATTTTTTTCTGCAGCGAAAAATTATTGTTGTTTTTGGGTTTTTTTTAAATAATTTTTTATTAATTATTCTTGTTGTTTACGGCCTTAAATTGTACGTATTGATAAAATTTTTCGAGCTCTAGGCCAATAATCAAAAGAAGAACAACTACAAATTTTCTTTTGATATTTGTGAATTTATTAAGTTAATCAGCCGATATTTCGATTTCAATCTGAAATCATCATCAGGGACTCTTGGCTGTGCCCGATCAAGCCAAGAGTCCCTGATGATGATTTCAGATTGAAATCGAAATATCGGCTGATTAACTTAATAAATTCACAAATATCAAAAGAAAATTTGTAGTTGTTCTTCTTTTGATTATTGGCCTAGAGCTCGAAAAATTTGATCAATTTTTTATTAATTATTAAAAGTTTTTTTTGTTGAATTGAACAGGAAAAATTTAGAGACAACCGCCATAGCTTTTCTTATAGATCCATTTCGGTAGTTGGTAACTTCACTCATCAGAGAAATTTTGGTACGCATTGCTAACAATACGCTGGGTTTGTTTGCCTTCTAAACGCCCTGTTCAAGGCGAATATATATATGGTAGTAGCAAAGCGAATTCAGCCATCTTGAGCTTAATTCGCCGTTCACTGGGATGTCAAAGTGAAAGAGAATATGAAGTGAAACCCATAAGGAATGTAAACAAACCTTTGAGGATTTTCTTTTGATGACATTTGTATGAACCCCATAAGTCCTACAGAACGGGAAGAACAAGCAATCAGCTGATTGTATGCCATCACCAGGTATATAATTCGCCTTGGCCCTGTTCAATTAACTTTTACAAATGACATGTCCAAAATATACCCAGCAAGCAAAGTAACCTTAAATTAAATGTTTTAAAAACTTTCCAAAATATTAAGCTTAAAAAATTCCGATTTTTCACTTATAAAACGTTTGAAATAAAAGGTTTTTCAATTGAAACGGCACGTTGATAAAAAACTTATTAGAGTAAGCCTTCAAAAAAGTTTAAAAAAAAACCTTTTACAAGCCTTTTTTCCAAAACCATTATTTAAACCATATTTTTTCGCTTTTGCAACAAAATATGTAAATTGCACATTGCAAAAATTGGTTAAGAAAGATGCAGCCAACATATTGCTTATTGTAGCAAGTTGACTTCATGGTACAAATATATAAATTTAGTTCCACTTCTTCTTCTTCACCGCAATTGTCACAACTTAACATAAACCTATTCTTTTACCAAACACGAACTAATTTTTGTTATTTCATATTTTTTAGTTTTTATATATTCGTGAATGTAGCCAAAGTCGTGCTTTATAAGCAGTTTGAATGTTAAGACCACTTTTCCGCTGAAGACTTTAAGCTTCGTAACCAACGTTCCCAATCGGATCGCAACACCGTACCTGATGACATGGCAAATTATGTTAATCTATTAAATTTTTAATTGATTTGGAAACTAATTGCAATTATATAAATTGAAGTTATTGCAGTTATATAATATAGTGCCAGATTACGTCCGGGTATCGTAACTGTTAATTGTTAAAATTGAAAACAATTTGATCTTAATAACGAATCCAATTTGTGGGATTCTGCTTTTAATTTATTCTTGTCAGTTATCGGGATCTATAGTTATCAATAATATATAGCTAAATATTGCGATGAAAAAACTTGAAAAGCGTTGCTCCTTTTTTTAAGTTTAAGCGAAATAGAAATAGTATTGGTCTGATTTTGTAAATATTTAACTTTGTTTCTTATATCCCAAAAATTTTCTTTAATGTTATAAAAATAATCAAACCATTTTTTTTTTGTAAGATGAAACAAATGACAAATGATGTGAATGACGGCAAACACAGTTTAGTTGATAGTGGAAATACCTTGATTTTCTTGTACCATGGTTTACTTTAAAATATTTTTTAAAACATTTACAGAAATCCTTGTTGGGTTGTTACGTTAGCTGGCGAATTCAAATTTTGAGCAAGGCACATATAGAGGGGGGCCGGTTATTTAGGCTTGGTCTGTATGTGATAAACTTTTTGTTTCTTTTTTGAATAATAATAAATGAAATAAACCTAAATCATTTTTCTTTTATTACTATTTGAGTTCTCACTATTATTGGCATACAAAAACGTGGTGTCCTTTGGAAAGATTTTTTCCTAGGTTTTGATAAATTTATTTGGCGTCCCCACCGAAGACAAATGAATACGCATATTGTCACTTGCGAAGCGAATACATTTGGCGAGTCGAACGGATTGGCGAACTCACCTAAAATTTGCATTGTGAGTGGCGAATGAACTTTTTCGCCTGTGATGTTATGTTGCCATTCAAACAAATTCAAAAAGTTCATCCGAATTTGACGTTTCTGTCATTTTTGTGTCATTTGCTTATGTTTTTATTTATTTATTTGTGCAAAAGAGTGCGATGTTTGTGTAATTGTAGTAGGTAGCGAGGATGATGTGCGTCAATTGGAAATGGCAGCTCATACCGAGATCACAAAAAGTGGTGCTAGTTCGGATACAGATGAGCTGGATGTGGGAAGTAGTGGTGCTAGTTCGGATACAGATGAGCTGGATGTGGGAAGTAGTGGTGCAAAGAAACGTAAAACCCACAGTGGCACCATGGTTTAACAATTTATTATTATTAATTATTATTATTATAAATTATTTAATCATGAGTGGCACCAATGGTGATTTAATGATAGTAGAAGACGTTTTGCAATCACATCCACTTGAATATAACAATTGGCAATATCGCAAAAGATGCGCATGAATACATGTGTTGCGCCTGCGTTACTTCAAACGTTTGTGTTTTGCCACTGCAGCAACATTACAAAAAATTATACCAGATCTTCCATTTAACAAATGTCTCTCGCTTGAATTTAATGAAACAAATACGTGCTTTGGTTCAAAAACAAATTGATTTACACATATTTGAAAGAAGAATGTTTATCCACTACTCGCCCCTCATGCAGTCTTGTACAATGGACTTCACTTCCTTATGAGGAGTATGTTGCATCTGCACCCGGAGATTGTCATTTTTTTTAACGTGCCATCGTTTACCCACATTGATCTAGAGGAACTATTATTTAATTTCATTAAAAAACACACAAAAGTTGTTTACTCACTTCTATGTTGTTTTATTTTCGGTTAAAATACTTTTTTCTATCAAAATATATGAATAAACACAAAACTTGTCGCTTCTTTTGGCGAAGCGAATCTAAGTTTTTCGCTACTGGCAATTCGAGAAGTTCATTTTCGTCACTCATTCGCCACTTTTTGGCGAATTCGCCACAGATTCGCATGCCGCAATTCGAGACGGCGAAATTCGACAAAATTTTCATTCGCTTCGCATGTGACAATATGCGTAGAAACTTCAATTTTGTAATTTCCAGTTCACACTCAAAATGGAAAAATCGTCTGCCAAGGCGAATACAGCGAATAATGATTTTGACAGTAAAATATGACAAAGAAGTACTAAAAAACACTAACAAAATACATGGGAATAATTGTTGTTGGCCTAACGAGACGACCAGTATAATTGGGCCAAGCGCTTTCAATAAATAAAAATGCTCAATGTAGAATAAAATAAAAACTTGAAAAAAGTTAGGGGCCAACATTGTTTGTTAGTTCTTGTTAAATACAATGTGTACAAAATTTGAGTTGAGGATGCAAAACGGCGTTAACAATAATCTTGTTGCTAGACTACAATTTAAATGCAAACCAAAAAATGTAAAATGTTTAGGAAAAATTAAAGGATTTACAAAATTTTGAGTTGGGACTGAATTAGTGTGCGATATAGTATCTATATGTGAAACATATACCTACCTTAAGATATAAGGGCTGCTAAATATTATATACTACCCCAATTCAGAACTGTGATATATATAATTGGTACATTATTTTAGACCAGGTTTTTCGCTGAAAGTTTAAACTATGATGAAAGCAGATAAATTTCAGGACCACGAATGGTGATAAACATCGCACTTTTAGTCGATTTTTCCGTATTCCGCTATGAGAGAAATTTTATTTATTTAATTTACAAATATACAAAATTTCAAGATTAAATGTTACTTACATCATAATTTCCCGTTCGTAATGCCACTTACTGCAGTTTTGAAACATGGTACAAAGATCACAAGTATTTGCTCAAGAAAAATTTAGGTATATTTCTTGGGTAAAAAGTGGTAGTAGTTGACGTATAAAAGTCAACGGTGAATAAATAGTGAGGCAACCGAGCGCATAGACAAGCGAACAGAAATAAACGCTTTTGGATTATTGATACCGAGGCCAAAACGCATCTTTGATACCTCTTCTGATATTTTTGGACTTGGTTTAGTAGTAGGTATTGAATGCTAAGTTACTTTTCCTGCAAGAAATATATGCCACTTAATTTTTTTTTTCGAGAAAATCTGTATTGCCGTACTCAAGTTAACGAAAAAATAGGAGTAAAGTTTCGTACTATATTTCTTGAGAACTGCGTACTATCAAGACATTTTTTTTTTGATCGTTTTTGCTTTTCTTGTGATCTTAATGTTTTGTGAGATGGTTTAAGACAAACAATTAGGGCTCGATAAGTAATACACATTTGTACGCAATAATTACAATTGATTGCATTTTCGTAAGTTTAATTTTTTTGATTTTCAATCAAAATATCGACAGCCACACTGCAAAACCCCGTAAGTCACTATTTTTCCAAAAATAAGGTTCTGAGACTTTCCCATAGATCGTGATATTTCCCACATTAAAATTCAGTCAAAATCGGGTTACAACTTCCAGTTTCTTTCCAGTGGTGAAATGAAATAACCGTCGCTCATATACATACGTTATAATTATCACAGTTTTTTCCCTCACCTGAAAACTTTTTGGTTTTGGACATACAGGGTTTTGCAGTGTGGCTGTCGATATAGTGCTTTCCCTATTTTTTCTGCCAGGTACTAACATCTGAAATAATCAGTTAAACGGCCAAAGTGAAAATATTTTACTAGTTTTAACTTTAACCATAGTTTAAACTCTCACTACAAAGTCGGTCTTGTTACATGGAAAATGTAAGTGTACAAATAAATAAAAATGAAAGATAACAACTTTTAATTGGAAAAGCTAACTATTAAGTGTATTAACGTTAGGATACGTAAATTCGATATATGTATGTACTTGTAAAAAAATAAAAGTTATACCTACTGACAAAATTATGTTTCATTGATGATTTTAAGACTATTTGGTATTCAGTATGCTGTCTTACATCCATTGTTTAGCTCAAATAGCTTGGCATCTTTTTTACGAAACGGAGTGTAAGGCAGTGGATGATGGCTAGAACACAATTCTTCGGAGAACGCTCTTATATCCTTTAATTCCCCGTGCCCGCAACAAACAGTATCTAGTGGCCGTGTCACTAGATCAAAAACTTTTGCGGCTGATGTAGCCCTTACGCTGTCTGCGCAAACCACATCGAAGGTAGGTGAGGTGGACAATAACCTATTGACCTACGCGCAAGCCACTGCTAAAACTTCTGCTCAAACTGCTGCGAATGCTACTTCGCAAACCTCTGAGCAACCTCTACGGAAATTGCTGTGCTTACTTCTTCCTTACCACCTAAGCCTGTTTCCCGCATCGTTAATCAGGAACCTGGCACTAGTCCTTCGAGTGCTCCACCTACAGAGTTAGTTATTGTTCCTCGGCTGAAAACCATTTTCGTTTCGCGATTTGTTAATGAAACTATTTCGGAAGATATAGAACGTTATATAAAATCTAAACTTTCACCTTCTTCCTTAAAACTGATGAAATTCAAGTCTAGGCAGGATAGAAGCATATCGTATTCAAGATTAACATCTCTCCTGATTCCTTTGACGTTGTCCTGAATAAAACATTCTGGTCTGATTTTGCGCTTCTTCGTAAGTTTGAGTATCGATCCCGCCAAAGGCCTGATAATGTCGCACGTTTACCTGACACAGACTGCCTCAAAAAACTGATAGATGATAATACTTTCAATATCTACATATTATCAGAACGTTAGAGGGCTGAACACTAAGCTAATCGATTTATATCTTAAAAGCCATGACGTTAACTATGGCGTAGGTACTTATTTTTACTGAGACTTGGCTGAAACCGAGTGTGTTTAAGGCTGAGTTGTTAATTGATAAGTTTGAAATTTTTATAAAAGATGGTATAGAGAAGACTGGTGGAGGCGTGCTAATTGCTATTGAACCAGTTTTTCTGCAGAGGAAGTGCCTTTTCCTGACTCTGATGACATTGAACTTCGGATAAAACTTTCAAAATTCTCAAATTACAAGTACTTTGTGGTAAGTTATATTCCACCTCAATCTCATATCTCTGTTTATATGAGACACTCTTCTATAGTGAAATCTGTATCTTCTTTGTTTGGTTCTTCCGATTCTATCGTAGTGCTTGGCGACTTTAACCTATCTTGTGTGATGTGGAGCCTCATTGATGGCCTTCTCATACCTACTTCCTCTCGTGATATATTTTTTGAGTTTCTTAATGATTTATCTGATAGTGGTCTTTGTCAACTAAATAGATTCCAGAACAGTCCCGGTAAGTGCCTGGATCTAATTTTTACAGACGATTCGTCTAATTGTTCAATACTCAGGTGCGACCCCCTTGTTTTACCTTGTATCGTACGTCCATCGAGACAAAGTTTTACTACAGGAAAAGCACCTGCCGGTAGATTCCTGTTTAGAAAAGCAAATTTGTCTGAGCTTGTAATGGAAGTCTCTAAAATAAAGTGACCAAAATACTCTAGAGAAAGCATTCTTCAAGTTACCAATATTATGCATTCAGTATTTCTCAAATGTGTACCTTCTTCAAATGGCTCTAAAGTATCCTACAATACTGCATGGGGCTCGAAAGAACTCAAATATCTAAAAAATAAAAAGTCACGCTTATTTAAACGATACAAAAAGTCTGGCTTAATTACGGACTATTCGGCCTATTGTGTTTTGCGTCATAAGTACAACAGCTGAAATAGAAAGTGTTACAAGGATTATTTGACAAGTATTAAAACCCAACTGTTCTCAAACCCCAAGTCGTTTTACAGCTTTGTTAATTCTAAGCGAAAGGCAAAGGGGTTTCCGTCAGTAATGAAATATAATGATCTAGTTTCTCAGGATGGGAATGAAATTGCCAATATGTTTGCCGCCTTCTTTAAATCTAACTACTCAACTTCGTTGGATTCAGATCTTTCGAATTATCTTTACAATTTACCTTCGCTAAATTCATCACCCGTTCCTGTTCTTTCTTTTGACGATGTACTAGTACATCTGGAAAATCTGAAAAGCTCATATTCCAGTGAACCTGACGAGATTCACTCAATTGTGCTGAAAACTTGTGCACAGTTCCTTTGTCAACCTTTAACGTCTTTGTTTAACGCATCTGAAGCAAGGAATATTTCCTAAAAAGTGGAAGGAGTCATTTATAATACCTTTATATAAAAATGGGGTAGATCAAGTGTTACAAACTACAGAGGAATAGCTAAGCTTAGTGTTATTCCTAAACCTTTCGAATCTATTGTCACAAAACAATTCGCCTTCTCAGTCTCTTCTGGCATGGACCTATCACAACATGGGCTTTGCAAGGGTAAGGCTACTGTGACTAACTTGCTTGAGTTCACGACGCACGTTTTCAGGAACTTTAGGGCCAACTATGAGATTGATGTCATATACACAGATTTTAGTAAGGCGTTTGATAAAGTTTCTCATTCTGTGTTGTTATTCAAACTTGACCAGTTGGGGTTTCCACCTTTATTTCTCATATGGATTTCATGTTACTTAAATGACAGAAAACAGCAGGTTATTTTTAATAATTGCAAGTCTGATTTTATAAATGTGACTTCTGGTGATCCACAGGCTAGTCACCTTGGTCCTATCTTATTTCTTCTGTTCATAAACGATCTCCCTAATGTTTTTAAGTTCTGCAAGCACTTAATGTACGCCGATGACGTTACATTTATTATGCCCATCCGTGAACGAGAGGATAGGCAACGTCTTCAATCGGATCTAGGTCGGCTAGTTGAGTGGTGCCATGTAAACGCTATGTCACTAAACCTACCTAAGTGCAAGTACATGTGCTTCACCAGGAAATCCTACCAATCATATGATTACTATATTAATGATTATTTTATTAAAGAAGTCACTAGTTTTATTGACTTAGGCGTTGCAATGGATCCTAAACTAGACTTTAAATTACATATCGATTCGTTAGTGAACAGAGCCAAAGGAACTCTGGCGTTCGTGAAACGGTGGTCTAAAGAATTCAATGACCCTTATGTTACTAAAACTCTTTTTATCTCCTTGGTAAGACCCATACTGGAATACGCTTCCATTATTTGGAACCCACAGTACCAGATACATAGTGTTAAGCTGGAGTCGGTACAAAAGCAATTCTTGATTTTTGCGTTAAGAAATTTGCCATGGGACCCGACTAGGAATCTTCCTTCCTACAGTTGTCGCTTGAAACTTATACAGCTTCCTACTTTACAGAGTCGTAGGGAAATGCTTGGTGTGTTATTTTTGGTGAAACTGATAAAAGGGATTGTAGATAGCCCATTCTTGCTTGGTGAACTTTCCTTTAATGTGCCCATTAGACCACGCAGACATTTCCAGCCGATCAATTTAAAAATATGCAGATCGAATTTTGAGTTGCACGAACCTCTCCGTTGTTTGAGTTATGATTTCAACAAGCACTGCAACAATACCCACCAGGAATTTTCGTTAGGTGCTACTTGTGTTATTCATTCCAGCATGCATGATTTTGTTAGGTTCATCGCAGGTGCTGCTAAAATGTGTTAGCTGGTCATGACATTTTTGAGTATCTCATTTTCCACCTTACTATAGCAGCTTAAAGTAGGAGAAGCCGAAGCTATCAGATGACAAAGTAAGGCTGTGAGCAGCTACGAATTCAGGATCTTTAGGAAGATGTCGGATACAAAAGCAGTAACAAATATGATTGCGAAAAATGATTTTTTTAAACCTGATTTCAGTGATAAAAAGGGTCGTAAGCGCTAATGTTATAAAAAAAAAATTACGCGTGTGGTCAGAGCTACTGACGAGTACATGAAACTGGCAGCTGTGAAGTGAGGTCTGCTGCTATTTTCAGGTATGAAGGAGTTATATACTGAGCTGGTTCGTATACTCACTATCTTACCTTCCTTCCACCTAACGTATGTATCATAACAACCAAATGAAAAAGGCAGCTATATTAGCATGTACGCACGATTATTTCCGAACGATCACTCTTCATTCCTTTTTGTACTATACAGTCATTCATGCGAAGGCGGCCATCGCCGTGCGTTAGTCATGGGGAAAAGTCATGGAAGTTGTTATGCTCCGCTGGTGAAGAGTAAGGCTGAAAGTATTCATGATTTCCACCTTCGGTGGCCTACTGGGTATGGATGCCTCTAACTCACTGTTTAGTATTCAACAATATCTACTTTCAGCCTTAAATATGTAGCTCCCTACTGAGCTCATTCTATGGAGTCCTTCCTGACCCAGGTTCGCCCTTCTGGGCCTATTCCTGGCTCATGCGCCCCCTTCTGGGCTCTACGCATCCGCTCCGTACTGAGCTTATTTAACTAATTTTTATTTGGTTAATTATATATGTATATTAAAAGCATAGAATTAAGATAATGTTATTGACAATATTCTTTGTAAATTGCTATGAAGTTATTTAAATTTTCTGTTTTTGTATATATGTATGTATGTGTATATTTTTGATGTCGATCGCTCTATGTTTGTGTCGACTTTAAACAAATAAAGAATTGCCTTACACTCCTTAGTAAAAAAAGATGCCAAACCAGTAGAGGTAAACAATGGATACCGTTCACTTCTTATAGTTTCACGTTCTCTCTTTCTCTGTCAAAGTAAGCATTCACCAAACGTTTTCTAAGTTTGAATTTGTATATTAGTATGCGTGTTTTTTAATATTGTTAAAATAAGTCAAACTTCAAGGTAATCTGTTGGTTGCGAATCCAATTAGTTCAAAGATTCAATTTGAGTATGTACATTTTTGCATACGTGCGGAAACACGTATTTGAAAATGCATCAGGTTGAACTCCTGTCGAAAATCTATTTCCGAAAATGCAATATAATGAATTTTAAACTACTATCCTCAAAGTGTCATTCTCTATGTGACGTTCTTATATGCGCTGGCCTTCTACGCCAGATAATAATAGCCTAGCATGAGGCGCCCTTTTAAATTGAGCAGCTAAACTGCAACGGACTAGCTGCAAAATATCCTGGAGATAACGGAATTTATCACGTTACAAAACATCGAAATCTTTACACAAGATCGGACTTACGAACTTCTGATGGGTACAATGCACACGGAAAAACGGTACCAGCGGAAGTCTCGCTCCCGCACATAGCCCCAGAAATGCAAGGCGATGTCGATCTGCAAATTATCAACATATGTATTCATATCGCACACTAAATCAAAAAGAGTCACAACTCAAAACCCGAGTAACTTTCAGTTAATTGCTTCTGGATCGCACAAAAGTGATTTGATTTTTAAAAACTTGACATCACTGTGCTCTTTAAAGAGTAACGATAATAGTCAAAAAGAAAAATATTGTATGTATTGGCTGCACTACTTTTTATTAGGCAATCTATGCCAAGAAAGCGACCTAAAAAAATTTTGAGTTGTGACTGTTTTTGATTTAGGGTGCGATATGTGTATGACTCCGAGGGACCAACATCCCGACATTAGAGATTGGGTTAGAGGGGACAACTGCGTTATTCTAGGCGAATTCAATGCACATCGCGATCATTGGCACCATCACAGGGTTCAAAAAATGCGTCAACTGGCGACTGATGTTCACATTGGCTTCCGGCCACCTACCTTTCATATTCTGTAGAGCGACCGACTAAATTACGAACGACGTACCTATATCAACTTCACCAAAGCGGACTGTGATCCTTTTACGGACTATATAAACAGAGAGACGTACTCCAGACTTACCGAAATTACCCCAATTTTCCTGCAGGAGCAGTGACTCCGACAAGAGATCGTAAAATTAAATATCTCAACGAGGAAATTCGACGGACAGTTAACGACTACAAATTTACTGTGTCCAACCAACACAATGACAATGTCGCTATTACATTTGGTGACAGCGTCAAATTGGACCGCAGGAAATGCGCGAGCCTCTTTTTCCTACAGTTTGTAATGCATTCACCAAGAGAAGAGCCATCCAAAGGACGCACAAGCATAAACACACCTCAGCGTCCATTGCCGTCTCCGAAGACGTGGTTAAGAAAGCTATATTGAAGCGAATCGAATTGATTCATTCGGAATCCGGAAAAAAGGTGCGTAGTAAAATTTAGGCATTTGCAATTCTTAATGCATATCTGACTAATTTGTGAAACTATCTACTTAGGCAACATATAAAATTTAGTACACCAATGAAGTGGAGAGAACCAACTTGCCATTCGGCGGACTTCTATATTTGTACTACAGAATTTGGGTTTGGAAAGTAAAGAAAAGCAACGCTTGCCAGAATATCTACAGCGTCATTGCCAGTACCAAATTCAACTTTAGTTTCGGGTCCAGTTACGTTTTCAACATCATCATCTCATTACGCGGCATAAATTTATACTGAACTTCACACGGAGAATGAAAGAAACGCTTTGTCAGAAGCACAACTTAATGATAGGATAAGAGATTTGGAATTTTTGAAGGTAAAGGCCGAGCTCCACTACTTTTTTATGCAGCAATTTAAATTCCTTTCATAGGATGTTACACGGAGAAAACTGTTGTGCATTATTTATGCACAAGCTGTTCATAACTATAAAATGTTTAGGTACATTTTTGAATATGCAACTTTGCGCATAAATTTAGCCCAATAATCATGAATTATGCACATTGAAATTGTGCATAAGTTATACACAAAAAATGGGCACAATTTGTGAACATTGTTCATAGCTTAATTATTTGAAAATCAAACACAATTGATCATAATATGTGAACATTGTGCATAATATTTGACTATAAACACTTATTTTTCATAAGTTGTGATCATTTATGCATAGATTATGAACAAGGCGTACACATATGAAACTTAGTTTCAACTATGTTCACTTGTGTTGTTTGTGTCAATAGAAGGCCTGCACAATATCGTTAGTTTTGAAAAAAAATAAACAAAAAAAATTTTGATTTCAAAAGTGCCGGTTGTGTAAATAAAATTGTGCAAATTGAAAAAACCAGAGGTAAGTATTGAGTTATTATCATGTATTTATCACTGCAGTTATGCCATTTAACAAAGGTTTTTTTTTTAATAACGAAATAGTGGACATACAATCGAAGATTATGGAAAACGTCGCAGGCCTACAAAGCAGTGAATATTTGTTTTCTACAAATTTAGAAGGTATTAATTTAGGTTTTTACTTGGTGGTTTCTTTCCTACATTTCTGTTTATTTCGTTCCTTTTAATAAATGTTGTCAGATAACATTGTCACTGTAAGAGAAGAAGACTCTGAATTTTTCTATCAATTAAATAAATATGGACTACAAGACCATTATTTGTCCTTAACAAATGCCAAAATAAGCATCGACTGCTTCAAGGCCATGACAGAAGCTGACATTAACGAGATTTTTAGTGATGAAATTGGCACTCGCATAAAGTTCCGTGGTCTAGTCAATGAGTGGCGGCTTGCAAATGTGAGAAAGCGTATTTTATGTGAATTATAGTTACTATATTGAATTTTTTTAACTGCAGCAATTGGCTCCAATTTTAACATGTTGTTGTAAACGTTCAGACCAATCTTCAGCTAGTGGATCAATCAGTCAGTCGGACTCGTTTTGTTCATTTTCTGAGTCGGGTAGCTCTACATACAAATTTGTACGGCACTTTTTTCTTCTCACAAATATCGGATATATAACAAATTTTTAATATTTCAGAATTTACATAATTTTTTGGATTCCGCAGTTGGAACAAAAATTTGCGCTAATTACAATGCAAACAATGAATTGAGTGCATCAGACAGAGACACTTTGATTACAAGTATAGTCAGAGATCATTTAGAAAAAGACGTGCCAATGAATTATTCTATGTTCATTAATATAACGGGAGACATAGTAAAACGATTTTCAACAGAAAAAAAGTACAAAACTAGAAAAAATACATACATATATATACAAAGGTTTGATCCTATTTTATTGTTTATAGGAATATTATTTTCAAAAGGAAAAGCGGAACGGAAAGCTGTACAACAAATACCGTTCGATGTCCAGAGCCTTTCGAAAATCCGGGTTTTTTAAAAAATATCTCCGCGTAAGCACAACAAATAAACTCCAATTGGAAAGTCGAGAAGTAAGTGCTCTTTCGCTATCGGAAATCGATCCAGAAGATAAAATTTGGCTTAAAGCAAGAAATTCGCCTTGGGAAACGGTGGAATTGAAATGGAGCTCCAGCTTTGCTCTTCGGCGCCAGGACATTAATATCCATCCGCTACAATTTATACTGTCTGACTGACCACTGTATGCGCATAGTAACGGATATCGTTTGGTAAAAAACCTTAAAATTGCCCTATAATATGGGCATATAGTAGTAATATATAAATACAAAATTTATATTTTTATATTTAGATCGATATTGACTTTAAAAATTTGCACCCGGAAAAGTCAAACTTATTTTTTAACAACTGGACTTCACTGAAGGATAAGATCATAGCAGTATGCAAAAACCTAGTTAAATTTCCAGCTGCTAAAACAATCATAAATAATCTGTCAATAAACAAAGGTAAAAAACAATTTCAAATACTTTTTAATTTTGATTTGAATCCTGATTCAAATAAAAGATACTTTTTAATTTTGATTTGAATCCTGATTCAAATAAAAGATACTTTTTAATTTTGGTTTGAATCCTGATTCAAATAGAAATACTTTTTAATTGTGATTTGAATCCTGATTCAAATAAAAGATACTTTTTAATTTTGGTTTGAATCCTGATTCAAATAAAAGATACTTTCTAATTTTGATTTGAATCCTGATTCAAATAAAAGATACTTTTTAATTTTGATTTGAATCCTGATTCAAATAAAAGATACTTTTTAATTTTGATTTGAATCCTGATTCAAATAAAAGATACTTTTTAATTTTGGTTTGAATCCTGATTCAAATAGAAATACTTTTTAATTGTGATTTGAATCCTGATTCAAATAAAAGATACTTTTTAATTTTGGTTTGAATCCTGATTCAAATAAAAGATACTTTTTAATTTTGATTTGAATCCTGATTCAAATAAAAATACTTTTTAATTTTGGTTTGAATCCTGATTCAAATAGAAATACTTTTTAATTTTGGTTTGAATCCTGATTCAAATAGAAATACTTTTTAATTGTGATTTGAATCCAAATCAAAGATAAATTTTATTTTTGGATTGGTGATTCATTCAATAAAAATCACGCAACCCTGAAAACAATTTAATCTTATGAAATGAAGAACTAATTTAATTACTATTTTTGAATTTTTTCCTAGATTTAGAACTAATTGAAGTCTCGAAGGTGCTGGCATCAATTTTTAAGCCTGTGGCAAGAAAAAACATTAACAAGCAAACGTGGAAGGTTAGCACAGGCGATGCTTGGAATTCCTTCGTCGTTGCAATAAACAGCGCTGCTGACATACAAAGCACTATAAATAAGCGGAAAGAATTTTGTGTGAGCAAGAATATAAGTTTTCAACCATTTTTAATTGTTCTTAAGGATCGAGATGATATCAATTCAAATCAATATGTTTTAATCGTGGAAAGCCTAGTTTATCTATTTGCTGACGCGTTTAATGCGTTTGATACCTATTTCAAGAGTTTTTTCGTCTTCAACCTAGAATACCCCTTTGAAAACACAATTTTCTGGAACTTTGTTCAACATTTTTTTTATGATATACCAACCACTAAAATTAACTCACCAGAATTGGAAATATTCAACCAGTTAAAACAAAAATAATTTAGAAAAAATATTTAAGTATTGTTGAAAAAATTTAATAATCATGAGCTTTAACTGTTTTATTTGTAATTCTTCGTTCCTATCGGCGGATATACTAATAAGCCATTTGAAACTAATACACTAGCTCAAAAAGCATAACCAATTAGTATGTTTCAAATGTCATTGCAAATTTCATGACTTTTCTATCTATAAAAAACATATTTTAAGTGTTTGCCAGGTTAAAATGCTAACAAACGAACCACATTTTTCAATTGAACCAAAATCTACAACCATATATAATAACATGATTCTTGATCAAGAAAGCAATAGTATAGAAATGGTAATCCCCGAAAAAAGACAGAAACTTGAAATCATAAATGAGGCAGATATTGAAATTTTTCTAAAAAATATGAGAGACAACGCATTAGCATTTGTTAGCAATGTTTTCAGTGGAAATCATATGACCACGAAAGCTATTCAATCAATATTAGCATATTTTACAGATATAATAACCAAACAGATGTTTACATTATTGTCAGACATAATAATTCCAATAGTCCCGTGGGAAGAAAAATGTAAAATAGAAAAACTTTTTCATTACTGTTCTGAGCCTTTTAAGGGTATTAACACAGAATATTTATTTTTGAAAACTATAGCTCAAAAATGTTTATACAAACCTCCTACTAAGCAAGAAATCGATAGTTCTGTATCACATATATATAAAAAAAGTCGAAGTACTTTAGCGATGAAAAAAAGCGAATTTATTTTAATGCCTATAGAGCATCAAATTAAACTATTTTTTGAGCAAAAAAATGTATTAAGAAGGACTATTAGCTACACAAATTCGTTAAGAAGTGTTAAAGAAAATAAAATTACACATTTTGTGCAAGGTTCCATATGGAATGATAAACTAAAACACTTCGACGAAGGACAAATTGTTATACCAATAATTTTGTATTATGATGATATAGAAATGGGTAATGCCTTAGGAAGTCATCCTGGAAATCAATCCATTGCTGCATTTTACTATCATTTTCCGTCATTGCCTGAAAATTGCAATTCATTAGATAATATCTTTGTTGCGATGCTAATGAAAACAGCCTATTTCAAAAAGTTTGCCCTCTCAAAAACGTTGACTCCGTTCATTGACATATTGAGAACTTTAGAAAAGGGAATAGAGATAAATACAAAAGATGGAATTTTTAATGTTCATTTCGTAGTTGGACTTGTAATTGGCGATAACTTGGCGTTGAATAATCTTTTAGGATTTTCTGGATCTTTTAGCCATAACTTTAGTTGCAGAATATGTAAAATGTCTAAACCCGAAATGAATAATTCATTAGTAGAAAACAGCAGCCTTTTAAGAAATTTTGAAAATTATAATAAAGATCTCCTTACAAATGATTATAGCAAAACCGGAGTAAAAAGTAATTCCCCATTAAATGCATTAACAATGTTCCATGTCACACAAAACTTGTATTCTGATTTTATGCATGATTGCTTAGAAGGTTGTGTAAAGTTCGGCTTAATAGAATCTCTAAAGTATTTTATATTAGAAAAAAAATTTTTTTCAATCAATGTCTTAAATGACAAAATAATAACCTTTGAATACGGTTCCATTGAGCTTCGAAGCAAGCCTCCGGGAAATATTAAATTAGTTCACTTAAAACAAAATAAACTGAACTTTTCAGCCAGAGAAACATTTTCTTTTTTGCGCTATTTCACCCTTTTCGTAGGCGAATTCGTTCCTCAAAAAAATAAAGTATGGCGGTATATTATCAAGCTGAAAGAGTTGATCGATTTTTTATTGAAAGATTCCTTTAGTAACGCAGAACTTATAAGTTTGACTTGCATTATATCTGAGCACCATAAAATGTATATGGATTGCTTTAAAACTAATTTAAAACCAAAACACCATAACATAACACATTATGGCTCTATTATAAGGGCAGTTGGCCCTTTGAAGGATTTATGGTGTATGAGGCATGAAAGTAAAAACAAAATGTTAAAAGAATACTCCAAAGTTTCATATTCGAGAGTTAATTTAGAGCTGTCAATAGCAAAAAAGTTCTGTGTAAAATTTTCAAATCAAATGCTTGTAAACAAGGATCCTTTCAATATCATTCAAATTAATAATATGAAAACAATCACAATTCAAGAATATTTATTTAAACAATTACTACTACCATTCGAAACAAAAAAAGAACTTAATGTTTCAAATTCCATAAGTTACAAAGGAACAGTTTACAAAATTGGGTACTATATTTTTATGAAGCAGTGTGTTTATAGTATTGTCGATATAATTTTGTTAGAAGATGGCATATTTTTATTACTTAATGAATACCAAATTGAAAATTTTGATTTGCATTATTATGCTTATATTATTGGGGAAAGAACGGAAAATTATGTATTAAAATCCATTCGAGAAATTGAATTTCCTAAACCCTTTGAGCTTCATCCAATCTTAAGCACTAAACTATGTTTTATGATAAGAATTTTATAGGAATGTAAAAAAAAATGAATTACTTTAAAAATTGTATAAAATAAACATGTTAACACTGAAGTGTATGATTTATTGTATTTTAATAAAGACATTTAAAAATAAAACGAATTTGGTTTCTTTAATATTAGCAGGAGGTGTGGAAATTGTTCCTATTTGTTCACAATCTATGAAAATGTGGTTCATAACCTATTCCCAGTTGTTCACAATCTATGAAAATGTGGTTCATAACATATTCCCAGTTGTTCAGAATATATGAAAATGTTGTTCATAACCTATGCTCAGTTGTTCATAGTCTATGCTCAGTTGTTCATAGTCTATGCCAGTTGTTCAGAACGTATGCCCAGTTGTTCAGAACGTATGCCCAGTTGTTCATAGTCTATGCCAGTTGTTCAGAATGTATGTATGCTCAGTTGTTCATAGTCTATGCCAGTTGTTCAGAATGTATGCTCAGTTGTTCATAGTCTATGCCAGTTGTTCAGAATGTATGCTCAGTTGTTCATAGTCTATGCCAGTTGTTCAGAACGTATGCCCAGTTGTTCATAGTCTATGCCAGTTGTTCAGAACGTATGCTCAGTTGTTCATAGTCTATCCCAGTTGTTCAGAACGTATGCTCAGTTGTTCATAACCTATGCTCAGTTGTTCATAGTCTATGCTCAGTTGTTCATAACCTATGCTCAGTTGTTCAGAACGTATGCCCAGTTCTTCATAAACTATGCTCAGTTGTTCATAGTCTATGCTCAGTTGTTCATAGTCTATGCCAGTTGTTCAGAACGTATGCCCAGTTGTTCATAGTCTATGGCAGTTGTTCAGAATGTATGCTCAGTTGTTCATAGTCTATGGCAGTTGTTCAGAACGTATGCCCAGTTGTTGACAATCTATGCCCATGTTCATAAAACATGCTCATAGTGCTGAGCTTAAATTATGTACAAGTGTGCATGGATTATGAACAACTGTTCTTGGTCATTTTCCGTGAACGATTTGTGCAGAAGTTGTGCCCATACCGCATAACTTCTGCACACAATTCTCTCCGTGTAAGGCAACATATTATAGAACTCGTCACGAACCATTTTCCAAGTTCTACACGAAGGAGGACAGTGTTTGTTAGTGCAAAGACATAACTGGCTTATTCAAACGCTTTGGTGAACCATATGATTCCAAATAGTTGCGATTGTTCATAGGCAGCAAAAAACTAAATTTAAAGGCCGTATTATTACATACGGACAACCAAACGCCGTCCATCGCGCATGCAGTAAATACGAAGGAAACCTACGAGATAATGCCAAAATAATTTAAACTTATCAATTGAAGAGCATGATTAGAAAATATGTGCCGATCTTAAAGTCGTTGGAATGCTATGCGGTCTACAAAGTGGGTACGCAAAATACTGCAAATGGGATAACCGAGCTCGTCAAGACCACTGTATCATAAAGGAGTGCGAGCATGGTGAACGGTTTCATCAGCAAATTAAATTAATTGAAAGTCGGCATTCTATGAATTTCATATTCGCGTCTATTGTGGTTTTTGGCTGTAAAGCAGTGTTATTTTTGATGAAAAAGAAAAAAACTTAAAAATATTGACTAGATGTAATTTATATACATTAAGGTGCCTTGCGGCCACCGTGGTGTGGAGGTAGTGTTGTCGGCCTACCACACCGAAGGTCCGGGTTCGAGCCCTGGTACAGGTTACATCAAAAAGTGGTTTGAAAAAGTTTTTTCAAAACGGGGTCGCCCCTCGGCAGTGGTTTGGCAAACTCTCCGAGTGTGTTTCTGCCATGAAAGTCTTCTCAGCAAAAATTCATCTGCTTTGTAGATGCCGTTCGGAGTCGGCGAAAAACCGTAGGTCCCGCCAATTTGTAGGAAATATTTCAAAAGCGGCACACCACAAATTGGAAGAGAAGCTCGGCTCAAAACTCTCCTAGGAGGTTGATGATATAACTGTTGTATATCGCGCCATATATATATATGTATACATATATATATATATAGTTTTCCATCATTGGATGTGAATTTCAGTTTAAACCAGGTGTTGTTCCCTTTAGGGACTGTAAGGCTGAAGATAGTTCACAAAATGATATTTTTTGTTCTATTTGTAATGCAGATGGGCAAATAGGGTATGAAGGATTAGTAGCATTGTTCTTCTTAGCCCTAAATTCACTACTAAAATTATCATCGCCTGAGTTTGCTGACCAGAACCTGGCAAAGTTGTTAGCAATATCTGTTTTGCATTTTATCTTTTCGTTATTTGTTGGATTTACCACGCAATGAATTGATTTAGCTGGATTTAGGCAACAAAATCTCCTAATATTTGACCATATTTTTGAGGTTGGGGTAGTTGGTTGAATTTCTGAGGTGAACTGTGTGGTTGATTTTTTTTTTTTCTTTCTTTTAACGTTGATTTGAAATTAGCATTTGCCTTTTTATACTCTTTTATATTATGTTTGGTAATATTTTTTTGTAAATTTCTCCAAGCGAGTACCTTTATTTGTCTTGTCTGAGTTTTGCCAAGCTTTCATTCCACCAGGGAACTTTTCTTCTGAATGGTTTTTTTGATGTTTGGGGAATAGAAAGATTTTGTAAAATTATCTAAGTTATATTGGCGTTTTCTTTATTTACGTTGCTACTAATTGGTATGTTGTTGGTGAATTTCTCAGTCAATCTGTGAAACTGTGGCCAATCGGCTGTCTTAACTTGAAATGAGGTCTACTAAAATTTTGTGCTGTATCCTTCCTAAACATTGATATAAGAATAGGAAAATGGTCGCTTCCATTTAAATCATTAAGTGTTTGCCAACGCGTATGAGGTGTTAGTTCAGGTGAACAAAATGATAAGTCTATATGTGTAAAGGTTTTGTGAGTGCTAAAGTGTGTTGGAGACTTGTCATTTAGAAGATTCAGTTGCGCACTATCTAAAAACTTGGATATAATTTTTCCTCTTTTATTGCCGTGTGTAGATCCCCATCTGGTATGCCAACTATTAAACTAGTAACAATTGCTGGGGTGTTGTGCAAGATGTGCACATTTTCTAAATTGAAATTGGAAAATGTCTTTGCTATGATTAAGAGTATTATGTTCGGTTATGATTACCGCAATTTTCTCAGAAAGTGCCGTTAGTTTTAAAAGTTTTTCTGTTTGCTTTTGGTTTTTAATTTTAATTAGAACAGTACCATTTCGATTTTTTTTGCAAAGCTCCACTTCCCCATCACATGTGTGATCAAGCATTTTTTTTTAGAAAGGGTGAAATGTCTTTTAAGTCGTCATCATTGTTGTTGTTTCTTTTCATGACCACATATTTAGGTCCAGGGTTATAAATATCTTTGTTGGTAAACATTTTTTTTTTTCAGGTGGTTGACCCATTTTCTTAGTTCACTTTGTTTTTAAATAAAGTTTATAAATTTATTGGTTTTAAACACTTGTTATGAATTATTGTTCATAAGAAAGTTTTAAACAAAAGGTAACAGGTCTGTGTGTATATTCAGAGAGCAAGCTTTCACTTCACAAAATTCCGCAAATCGACTTGGATGTAAAGAGTAACGTCCGATCACTACCGCTGTTAGCCGAAGACTGTATTCGCGAAAATATGCTTATTATAAAGCTGTCATTATGCATTCTTAGCATAGACTTGACTTGACTTGAGAACTGTCACTTACAGTTCTGTTAAATAGAGTTTGCGTGTTATCGATTACCCAACACTTAGAAGTACTTAACTTGACTTAGAAGTCTGTTGAATTTTGATTTTCTATGTAAGTTCTAAGTGACGTTTGGATTTTGACATGCCATTTTGACATTACTCTTTGATTGCTGCCGTTTATTTAAAAACGAAATACTTTTGCCAAGCGTTTCATTTTATTTTCGGGGAAAAAGTAAGTTATATTTGTTATTTTAAAATTAAATATGTTTATTTAACAACATTTTTTGCTTTTTCAGAATGATTAATGACGAACGTTTAATAGAATTGGTACGAGAAAATGAAATCTTGTACAACAAGACTTGTCCAGGCTACAAACTGCAAGGTCAAAAACTGGCAGCCTGGGAAGCTATTGCCCGAGAGCTGGGCACTACAGGTAAGTACAATACCAGAACTAAATTCCTTTGTTTATTTATATTGGACCATAATGTAGATCAAGAATGCAGTAAGCGATGGACTTCGCTCCGCGAGCGGTTTTCAAGAGAGCAGCGTGCCATCGATGCCCCTTCTGGAAGCGCTGCAAGATCCAACACGCCTTGGTATCTCTTGCAAAGCATGCAATTTATTAAGCCTTATGTGACACCAAGGCCGTAAGTTTCTTTTCAAAGATGTGGTGTTACAGCGTTACTAATCCCATAATAATAAAATATTTTTTAATTGCAGTACTCGATGTTCAAATAATATATTGAAGGGGTACTCTACCTCCTCAACTAAGGATGCGTCGCAATTATGGTCGCCGCTTTCGTCATCGCCGATCCTGTTCCCGTCCACCTATACAGGTGAGGAGCAGCACCAACAAGAAGTGCAGCAGCAAGAAGCAGAGCAACAACATTTGTTGGACGATTTTGTCGTGGCTTCTACACCCACTTCTTCAAAAAGGAAGAGAAACCACGACATTGTCGATGACGAATTTAGGGAAGTATGTCAGATCTTTAAGGATGTACAAAGGGAGCGTTTGTCGGAAAACAGGCGGTTGAGATCCTTCACCGATATGATTTTTGCTTCTTTAGCTGAAATGACTGCGCGTAAGCAAACAAAAGCTATAAAAGCAATCACGTCAGTGGTAATGGATTTGCAGCTAGAACCAGAGGAGTGAAGGCGTACTATATTATTAATTTTAAGTGTATTTACAACTTGTATATTATTACAATAAAATAGATTGTTCTACAAAACTGCAAACTCAAAAAGTTTCTAAAAATTCTGGGAAAAATTGGAACATTTTGATGACAGTTGTTCACATTTTGGACAACTTTTCTAACTATTACGTAAGTTACGAATAAACTTGCAACTGGCCGGACTGCTTTTGCGATGTCGTTCACTACACCTTTTTCAATTGTACTTCAGAATGCGTAAAACTATCTTCAGAAACCATAAATTGTACTTCAGAAGCCATTAATTGTACTTCAGATTAATCAATTGTACTTAAGAATAGTCAATTGTACTTCAGAAGTTGTAAATGTATTTCAGAATGAATCAATGGAATAATTGGTAATACATAGGTCAAAGAACTACGAAAAGAACATAGGTCGACTTCAATTGACCTGACAATTTCGGCCTTGGGAGGAAACGGTAAATAACTTCACATATTTAGCGCTCTCTCCGATAGTTTATAGTAATTTAAATAAATTTATGATTTCTGAAGTACAATTGATAATCCTCAATGATGTACAATTTACGTTTTCTCAAGTACCTCCACCACCTTCATGCCGACTGCTTTTGCTGCTACTACTGCTGCTGCCGTCACCATTGCGGTATGCTGCCGTTGACGATGATTTATATATGGAGACAGATTTTTGTGAATCATCGCTAACCAATCGCCAAGCGTGGATCTCGATGTATTATTATGTTCAATAACGCAGGATGTACTTTTGGTTTGTTACTACTGCTTGCCGGTGGAAAGTTCTAAAAAAATATAAGAAAATCTTGAATCAGTAACATACATAAACATTTTAATTTGTATTGTGCATACCTGTGCCGGTTTTGTTCGGGGGTGATGAAAATTAGGATGAAAAAGTGCAGTCGGTGGTACCGCACCACCAGCGCCAACCATAATTGCATGTGGTGGACGCGGATGCATTGGATGTTGAGGCATCATCCCGGGTGGCGCAATCATGCCAGGTGGTATTCTTTGTGATGGTAAAACGGGCATGCCCATACCGCCCATTGTAGTCACCTCTAATTTCAATTCGAGTTTACGTTTTTTTAATTCCAATAATTCACGCTTCTTAGCTTGTAAAATTTCTTCAACATCGCAGGCTTGAACTTTAGCCACCTGAAAGCAAAATTTCAAAGGCAATAAATCAGATGCTTAGGTTTGCCGACAATTATGATATCGGTTATGACTGCAGCAACTTACCTGTGCATTTTTTTAAATGGTCATATAGTTCCGTGAACCCAACTATGTATAATTTTGGTTTCAATGAACTTGCAAATTATAAATGTGTATTCTTATTCATAGGATGTCAATATTCCACTCCTTAAATGGAAAAGAAAAGAACAAAAATTGTTTATCAATAATTGAGTTAACAAGATGTTTTTATTCCACTCCTTAAAGAACAAAAATGGTTAATAATAATCGAGTTTAGTATAGCATAATCGCCACTTACTATTTCCAAATAAATTCCAATTCTGAATTTCATAAGTCAATGAAATTGGCTGAACCTATTCTGGAAAGGAACAGCTCCCTCATTCATAAAATATTCAGCAAGAAAATCTCTGCAACGGTATGTAGCTGTGGAAGCGTTTCGCCGAGATGACGTTATGGAAGATAACGGACCACCTGCATCCTCTACATCAAGACGCCATGCTCCATTTTGTGTTTGCTCCGGGTTGTCGGTGTCTACAAAATCCTCCGGACAATACCAGCGCTGTTGATCATTCAGTATTATAAAGTTATGTAGCACCAGGCAAGCTAGAACAATTTTTTCGCAACTATCTGGGGAAGATTCTATAGGCTTACGCAAAACACGCCAGCGAGCACTTAATATCCCAAAACTGTTTTCGATTACTCGGCGTCCTCGAGACTGTCGGTAATTGAATATTCGTTTTGTTTCCGTTAGCTGAGTACCAGGATAAGGGCGCATTAGGTTCTCTTTTAAAGGGAATGCTGCGTCGCCAACAAAAAAATAGGGGAAGTCCACAGTTGAACCATTCCACAGATGAGCTTTTGGAGGTAATGGCAAACTGCTTTCAAGTAGAGAACGACCAAACGCGGTACTCTGGAAAACACCTTTAAACTTAAGAGAATTAGGCAAATTTAAAAGCACTTGTATTCAGATTTATTACCTCCATCACTTTGCCCACCGTAGCTTCCAATGCTAGCTGAAGTAAACGTATATTTCGCATCGCAAGTAGCCATAAGCACAACGCTGTGAAATTTTTTGTAATTGAAATATAGCGAACCGGACTTATTGGGACACTTGATGGCAATGTGTTTACCGTCGATAGCTCCGCCACAGTTTGGAATATTCCAGAGCTTAAGGAAATCTCGTGAAATATCCATGTACTGTGACGTTGATGGTTCACTAAGGTACACCGGAGATAAAGTGTTCCATATGACCTCACAAGTTTCCAGCACGATATTGCGCACAGTAGTCCTGCCTAATTTGTGCATGGAAGCAATGACTTCATAAGAAGTTCCATGAGCAAGATACCTACCAAGTGGGAGTAAACATAATGGCCCGTAGTCATAGTCGAAGTTAAACATGATTTTAACTTTTTTTTAGAACTTTCTGCCAAAAATACTTTAATTAACTTAAAATCATGTTTAATTATGACTACGGCCCAATGTAATTAATTACAAAAACTTTCCGAATCATGTCGTCGCCCGGATAAATGATTGTCGCATGTTACATGTGACGACTTTTGGAAAATGAGACTTGAAGTATTTTACCGAGAATGTCAATCAATATCTCTGTAACTAAAATACAAATTCAAAAAACGGAACGCGCTATTAGTTTAGTATCATTAACTCTATTCGGCCTAATTTTCATATACGACAATCATTTATCCGGGCGACGATGTGTATGAAAGCATCACAATCCGACTTTGCTTACATTACTGTTATAACTAACCGCTCCTCGGCACTTATTTGCTGCTTGGGTTTTTCAAGAAATCCACCCACCAATTCAAGAAGTAAGTCGTAAGTAGGACGCCTCATTCTTGTTAGCGAAAATAGTTTTTCGTCATCCTCCTCGTTAATAAGGAAGACTCGAGCGAAATACCCATTGGATTTTCGATCCATATTGTATGGATGAACTGCCCATCGGCGGACTCTCCTCGATTGTTGCTCGCGTTCGTACACTCGGAGAACATTTAAAAACGCAAAATCGAAAAACGCGTCTGTACTCATTCTTGTGCAGATTATGTAATACCTTAAATAAAGAACGAATTTGTTACTAAAATAATATTTCTTTATTTCCGCCACCCCTGCTAAAAACATACAAAAATGTCGGGAGAGGTACCTTCTGCACTTTTAAGAACACCCTTCTCAATGTGGGAACTTTTATTGGTAACTCTTTACGACAGCACGGAACTGCGACAACTTGTCAAAAATTTCGAGAGACTTCCACTATTTGAAAGAGAAATTAAAATTTTGTGTTTCAATGTTATTGGCAAAGAACCAAAACATTGCCCTGTTCAGATCCGAAGAGGGAAGCATGATCAATGTTATTGAAAACACATTTTTAAGTTTGCGGCCAATCCAACACTGACTGCACGAACCCCATTATGGGCATAAAACACTTATGTACTTCTCGAAAGATACAATATGTGGGCCGTCTACAACTGCCAAATGAAAATTACAGAATATATTCAACTTTGTTTGCATCTTCTGAATTGCCACTTTTAGCAAATGCCTTTCGAACTTCTAAAGATAGTTCGTCGCCGAAGATGGAATCTGCTTCCTTCGACCGGTGTGCTTCCTAAGGTACCCCTATAGACAGGCTTGTAAAGTTTTTTGCAACCGGTGGCAATCGCCAAACCACCAACTATAGTGCCTTCAAAATATGCCACAAAGGATTTACACTTTTCATTTATCACAATTGGCATATTTTTTATATTACTTTTATTATTTAAAGCCAATATTTTTCACTTAATTACTTTATAATACTGATATTTTTTTATTTTACCGCCACTTATTTTACGAATTTCGCGCAACAATAAACAGAAAACAGCTGATAGTGATGACAAACTGTATGCGCTAAGTAAGTATAATCGAAGTCTAAGTTGGCAAGTCAAGTCAATTCAAGTCAAGTCTATGCTAAGTATGCATAATGGCAGCTTAACTTCAGCGTTTATGAAAACGGTACTAGAAATGGTTACTGCTTTGTGTGGGGGAACTCAGTGGGAAGCGGGGATGTAACGTAATTTGTACTGCTTTGTATAAATATCTGTAAATCGTGAACCAACGGCAGACAGCTAAGAAATTTGGTCTATATTGTGACAGTTGTCCTAGTCAAAATCGTAATAAATACATGCTAGCAATGATTGATTATTTTCTTAATTTTCCGAACGTCATAGAAGCAATTAATATTACATATTTACTTCCCGGCAATAAAATGATGCCAGTTGATTCTGTTCACAACACGATCGTGTCTTTTTTACGAAATAGTACCTTATGGGCATCCAGTGATTGGCCCACAGTTATTCGGCAAACTTAACTATGGGTATTTTGAGAATTGCAATAAACAGATTAGATATGAATAACTTTGACATTAAATTAAATCTAGAAACAAGGTACCACAAACTATAACATATACTCAAAGAAATTCAATGATTTGCAGAACTTATGTATGTTTAAGTAGTTGTATACCATAAAAATTTCACAAGGAATATTTATGTATGTTTGAAGCGTTCTGACCTACATAGTTAAAGATAAGTTATATGAGACCGGCGATGAAGACTAAACAATAGATACAACTATGTAAACGTCCACATTCATGTATCAACTCGTTTACGAAACTAAAAATAATCCTTTGTTATCTTTATTGAATAGGAAATAAAAATTATGTTTAGTTACTAAGATGTAATGCTCTCCCTTCCACTCTAAGGAGTTTATCTTTGATGAGAATAAGCTATCTCCCGAATTTTTCCGATTTCACCGCCTTAATCCTCTTAGGGAGGAAGGCAACATTCACCCTGATCAAAATCTGATCTTGATACTGTAGCAGATTAACGTTGACAAGATTTTTCGCATGTATGTATGTATGCTAGTCATGCAGCTCGTCCCCTCACGATAACAATAACCTGATCGACGGAGCAGACTACTCTAACACCGATATCACTGGAATCTAAATTGAAAACTATAGATTGGAAAGTTCATACACTATTCCGCATATTATTGACCACCAGCTCATCAATAATATTACAAAATTATGGAATAAAACACTAGGATTTATCACACACCTTTTCTTTAAATTATCGTCAGGGGCATTTATTCAAAAACACTCATAAAACATTGAGAGCGAAATTACCGTGAGGGACAACTTAGTGATTTCATAGCAAACCGGGAATTTTTAAGAAAAAAAGGGGTTCAGTATAATAATTAAATCTCTAATCGCGTGTCAAATTTTATTTGAGTAACTCAATAAAAAATATAAAAAAATCAAAAAAATACTCTCCTGTAAAGTTGTGATTTTTTATTCCTAAAAACGCGCGTGGTAAGGTATAGGCATTAACTTCGTTCGCATAACATGTTCTGGAGGAGAAGAGAGCTATTCCCGTCCGTCCCGTTGTGAACACGATAACTTGATTTAATTTTGAGATGTCTTAATGAAATTTGGTATGCAGGTTCCTTGGCACTTCTTTCCGAGCGCTATTTAAAAAGGGCGGAATGGAATGCTAGAAACGCCCACTTTTTATAAATAGAATGTTTCGGGATATACAAAACGAAAATAAAGACTGTAACAACGTTAACACAGGCACAAGAAAACGAACTTTATGCGTGGGGTTATCAGAACACGAAGCAGACATAGAGAACAAGGAAAATAACATCGCGCTATCACAACAAATTCTAAACAGTGCACACACACATCTGATCTAGACAATTAGAAAAATATTAGACACAACAAGTAAGGAAGTCTAAGTTCGGGTGAACCGAACTGTAAATACCCAGCGTTAATTTTCAGAAATTTTAAACACCAACCTGCCTTGGCCAGAAAGTAGCCTGCATAACACATTTCATGCAAATACCTCAATCTTTACTCAAGTATTTATATAATAGGTGTGTTCGTCTAAAAGTTCAGTAAGAATTATCCAGTAACGAAGTTTTTCTCTCTTCTGTCAGATTCTCTCTCAATGAGAGATGATTGCTAATTTTTACGCAAACGCGAAATTTGCAAAAAATTTGCAAGTTTAGCTGTCAGCTGAGCCACGGTTGATGTCATACAAAATCCAGCCGTGAAAAAATATAATTTTAATTTGATTTTCGCGCATTTTTATTAAAAAATGGAAAACAAAGGAAATCTCACGGTCGAGGTATCCGTAATATATATATATGTATATGTATATTTTTGCTAAAAACTACTTCGCTTTTGCTTTTTTTATTAATTTAATTAACAATTGCCCCGTTGCAAAAACTAAAATTTATTTGTTGACAAAATCAGCTGTGCCAAAATCAGCTGATTTTCGTGATTGTTAATTTGTGCTGGCTGAAATTTATCCAGTAAGAATTATCAAGTTCTCGCAAAATGAAATACCATTTTTCTCTCTCAATTCTTCTCTCCTTACTGGATAATTTTACATCGCGAACGGAAAAATATCACAAAACAAGATAACTTGTACGAATTTGTACAAATTATTTACATCGGTTAATATTATGAAGCCTTTATCAACGGTAGCCCTTTAAAGTATTTTTTAAAATTCTCATCAACGGGTAAATCTAGAGCTATCAAATAATAAACAAATGGAAGATCAATTATTTCCCAATATATTAAAATGCGAAGATTGCTAAAATTTTCGAAACAGAGTGTTGAAAAGTGGATCTCGAAAATATCATTTTGGGTGGTTCTTGGTAACATTAGTAGGTTTCGAAAAATATTCTGTTGCGCTCTTTTTTCGGGTAGCTTTAAACATTGCTTTGGTTTTCAGTATTGTATGTAGGTTGTTTAGTAAGGCGCCTCACGCTCCATACAAAAAAAATGGACACCGTGTTTCCATCGGAATTATAAACTTCAATGTATTCTAAGACCTTGGTCAAAATATTTCGAAAAAATATTTAGATTTACCGGAGCTAAACCACTTTAAAAAAACGCTAAAAATATCGTTTTTTATGTATAAAAGGAGTATGAAAAAATATTTTTTAATAAAAAGCACCTGAAATGATGAATTAGCTGGAGTACAAAAGGTAAGCATAAAAAAGTTTGAAAATTTTATTAACGCAATCCAAATATTGAGATATATGATGCTGTTTTTGGTCATATTTCGAGGGGTAGGTTTGTGGAAAACTTTAATAACTCAACCAATTATTGACGCATTTGGACGATTAGGATATCAATTGAAAGGTATTTTCGAGACGTTGCCATTTATGCAAATATTAGCACACAGGTATACAATAATAGTATTGATACAAAATTTTAAACTCTTTTATGTTTACCTTTTGCACTCTATCATCTCAGATGCTTTTTATTAAAAAATATTTTTTCATACTCCTTTTATACATACATAAAAAGCTATATTTTTAGCGTTTTCTTAACGCTGTTTAGCTCCGGTAAATCTTAATATTTTTTCGAAATATTTTGGGTGAGTCCTTAGAAAAGAGTGAATTTTAAAATTCCGGTAGAAACAGTGCATTTTTTTTGGCGAGGCACCTTATTGTTTAGTATATTTTTTAGCATATACATATGTATTTGAGTTCTGAATCTTAATATCGATAGCTGGTTTAATTTTTTAGAAAAAGAAACATTTCGTTTTTTCAAAACTGATCAACAACAAGAAGCAATTAAGTTTTCGAACATTTTACGAATATGACAAAGTTGTGGCCACTGACACCCATATTGTACCAGCATATCGAGGGTTAAGGGGAAAAACATTTTGACGGATAACTCGTTTATCGATTGCATGTGCCCATGCCCTTTCGTTTGACACCCATATTAAACGCATATGTATAACAAGGTTTTATGATAACAACATTTTGAACGATAACTCATTTACCCATAAATATATCGAAAAGTTATGTTTGACACTGTGTTTTATTGGAACACAATTTTTAACGGTAACTGATTTATCGATAAATATATCGAAATATCGAAAAGTTGGAATGAAAGCTGCCACCTTCCCCTTTCGTTTGATACCCATATTGTAGGACAATTTTAAGGGTTTTCGATAAATTTATCGAAATATATCGAAGTCCAAATGAAACCTGGGGACACACGTATGTGAAATATTGTAAGTATAGGTCAAGTATACTCAGAGTTATGTATATGGAATAAAAAATATGGAAAAGTAACGGTCCCAAGCAGGCTCGGAACACCCAAATAAAACAAAAAAAAAAAATAGACTATAACTACTTACCGACTATTAGCTGTCTGTATACCAAATTTCAACAAAGTCCGTTCTACCATTCTCACGTGATTGAGGAACAGAAGCAAACGTCTGGACACATGAACATCGAAACTTCCATACATCCAAACATCTACATTTATAATTAAGATACTATATATGTAGGTACATACATGCAAATTACTTAATTCAACTGTTTTAATGTGAGTTTTTGTAATAAATTAACCTAAATGTAATGTAGTTTTAATACTTAACTGCATACTTATATTTTGTTTTAGAAACTAGTACCTACCTTCACATACTAAGCTCTCTCTCCGAGCCGACCACTGTTTGACAGTAGACAAATGTAAAAAATTATATCTCATTTCCACAACAGTTGCTTCTATCGTAGTGTGTAACAATATCTAATTCATGAAGTCACCTTCATGTTATGTGGCTACCAAAATCAGGATGTTCAGGGCTACACTATTCACAGACCCTGCCCTTTTTTTTAGTGCTTTCGACTATTTCTAACTATTCAACTACTATGTACATACATATATTGTTTTTATCAAAAATTAAATATTTCTTATGATATTAGTTCAAAATTCCAAGAATATTTGTAGCTTTAGATTTTACTGTTAGAAAATAACTCTTTTAGTACCGCTTGATTTCCCAGTGCATTATTAATTCCACAAACGTTATACGTTGTTCACTAAATCTATTAAGGGCAATATATGTATGTATATTTTTTAGCCTAATGCAATACCTCTAAAACGACCCAATAATCAGCAAAAACGAACATCAAAGAGTGCACAGACTGGAAACAGATTATATGTATGTAAATATGTTGTCGCCATATGCTTCTCTGTGGGGTGTATGCTAAAAAGCATTGGGTTGAATATGAAAGGGGTAACAAATTAAGCGACAAAACGGAGGATTGAGTGGCTGAGTAACTGGGCTGTTAAATTTGCCTTTGAAATGTTGCCAAAAAGTTTGGCATGCTAAGGTTCAACCAGCTTAAGCTAATGTGGGCACTGGCTTGTGCAGAACAATGTCTATCGAAACGCTTCACTTTGCACGAATGGTAAAGCTGGGTAAACTCTCGATTACTGCTTTCCCGTTGGTGTACAGCCGCTATGCCATTTGAGGGGTTCGTTAAAAAAATTAAATTGAGCAAGTAGGAAAGCTTTACTTAAGAAAGGCGAAGTAGCCACATATCTTCTCTGCCGTCCTACTGAAGAATGTGGGTATCTACATTCTAGCTCAACAGAACGTGTTTATATCTGGACTTTTCAACATATCGCACCCTAAATCAAAAACAGTCACAACTCAAAAATTTTTTAGGTCGCTTTCTTGGCATAGATTGCCTAATAAAAAGTAGTGCAGCCAATACATACAATGTTTTTCTTTTTGACTTTTATCGATACTCTTTAAAGAGCACCGTGATGTCAAGTTTTTAAAAATCAAATCACTTTTATGCGATCCAGAAGCAATTAACTGAAAGTTACTCGGATTTTGAGTTGTGACTCTTTTTGATTTAGTGTGCGATATGTTTTTTTTTGCAATTAAATTTAAACATTTCAGACTATTTTGGGTGTGATCTTTCTATTAATGCAAAAAAAGTTTTTGATTTCGGCTTCTCTATAGATATGCGAAACTGTAGATACTGCACTCTATTAAACAAAAAATATTTGATATTGGGAATTTTGGGTCACGATCACAAAATAATTTACAGAAATCAAAATTCCAATAGGTGGCGCAGGGGGGCTTCGTAGGAGATGTTCTTCAAGAAACCGCTAGAACAAACAATCATCGCAATTTAACATGTTTTTTTGTTATAATATTGGGAAAACTATAGCATTTACAAGAAAAACTGTTCAGCCACTTTTGATGGAGAATCACCACGACAACAAATTTTTTTCGAAAGATGTTATCACTACCGTAATAATTAAGCACAAATAAGAAAAGGAGTGTCTTCGGCTGACTTTATACCTTTCATTAATATAATAAGTGTCCGAATTTGTTAATTTAAAGATACATAGCCCAAACCACATTTATTGCAGCAATGGATTGTATATATGTATGTTATATATATATATGTGTATATGTTATGTTGGTCCGATCTGGCTGATTTTCACTACACACGTTACGCATATAACATGTATGTACCTAACCCGCCAAATTTTTGCTTTTGAATTGCAAGAGTTATAGACCATACAACGTTTATCCGATCTTGCTGTTTCCGACAAATGATTAATGCTATAGAAAATAGCGTCGCTTGCACAATTTCATCGAGGTAATGCACTTTAAATGGCTGCAGAAAAGTATGCTCTGCAAAATTTTTGGATTACTTTTTTACCCTTTCATGTTCACTAGTATAAGTTAGATAAACCAAAAAGCCTATGGTCACTTCCGTATTAAATCCCTGTCGCCTGGACATTTGAACAGTTTTATATTTACAGAATAACCCAAAATTTCCATAGTATTATTTCAAGTACAGAAATTCTTCTAAGTCTGAAATGTACTATATTTAAATTCTCAAACTATATTTAAATCTAAAATGTTTCGTGTATGGAAATATTGATTTGAATGGATTTGCTTCAGCAGGGCACCTCAAAAGTTTAATTTTCATTGCAAAAAGTGACTTCTTCGAAAGTTATCAGGAACTGTAGTGAAAGAAATAATTAAATTGTTGGTTGTTCATTCTTTAACCACATTTTTTTAAATTAGAAGCAGCACACCAATAGAGCTCGAAATATGAATATGTACATACATATCAAGTTTAAGGGACATCGGACTACATTTTTATTTTATCAATATTATACAAAATCCTGCATATTATTCACTCCACGAACACGTACTTTAATGTTTTGCATAAGCACAGCCACAAAAAAAGAAGGCGGATCTAACTGAATTGGCTCACTGAGGTATAATTCTCTACTAATAAAAAAGAAAACAAACGATTTTTCTTTTAATCAAACGATTAAACTCTAAAAATGAAAAAAAAAATAATGTTACTCCTGGTTTATTGCGTGTAACAAAAATGATCCCTGTGGGGAATTCCGTGACCGACTACTAAACTAGCTAACTTTAAGACGTCTTATTCTGCCTGACTATTAGTTGGTTTCAAAGTAATTCAGATAAAAGTACATATTATGAACTTGCCAGCAAAAAACTCGTAGTATTTCTTAATGTGCCCCACACAAAAGGAATTGCTTACATATAAATTCCTAAAAAAAATTACCCAATGTAATTTCGTTTTGGAATTAAATTTGTAGCACTGTGTTGTTATTGTTCGATCAATGTTTTTTGGATTGAGGAATAATTATATAATTATTTATAGAGTTTAAAAGTCGCCAATTATTATTCTGTTTGATTTCAATATTTTTTACTCAATCATAATCATTACTTTTTAATTTTTACAATTTTTTTCAGCAATAATCACTATCTTTGATTTTTATTAAATTGTTTTCAATCATATTTAATATCTTCGATTTTCATCCTTTTTCTTCAAGCACAATAATTAACTTTGATTTTTATAAAGCCTCTTATTTTTTTTCCCCAGGATTAATAATCATAGCTTAATTTTTACTCTTATTACTCATGATAAAACTCAAAACTTCATACATATATCTTGATCTGGATCTGATTTTAATGTCTCAGAGGCGAACGAGGTCCTTGCAGAACTGAAAACTATCGAGGGACATTTCCGAATACCCTTCAAAGGCCAAGTGTTTTTTGATAAAAAAATTTGTTTAGAAAGATCTATAGTATATGTATGTATATATGTATGCATTTACAAAATCTTTTATTTTTTAACTAAATACATGTAAAATTTAATTAACCGTTTCCACAACTAGTACTGAAAATTGGCAACGATGAAAGAACGGTACTGTGATAGCGAAATTAAGGCCCGTTTACTCAATGTCTAATTAACCGCTTAATCAAGACTTTATCAGAGGTTGGCCCCAAAGTCGTTCACTGAATGTCTGATTATAATCGATGAATGAAAGAAGGGACATCTAATTATGTGTTGATCACGATAAAAATTGACAGATGCAAGTAAACATCGGATTTTCTAATAAACTACTTTGCGTTCACAATGCAAATTTTGTGAATTTCTACCCAACGCTCACAACGACCAATTATATCATGTTAAATTAATCGGACCTTTGTGTAAACGAATATGTTATTCATATGATAAGGGTTATCATAAGCAGACATTGAGTAAACGAGACTAAGGCACATATTTACTAAAGCTAGAAATGTGTAACCGCCCCCTTTTATGTTGCATATAAATATCAACATCAAAAGCATATATTTCAGTGTCGTTCGATAAGTGTTGCGCTTTGTTAGAAATAATTTGTAAAAAAAAAGCAATGACAACTCTGCTGTGAGGTGTCTTAAAATGAGTGAGTTAAACATTTTTAAGATATTAAATATCTTACTGTTTTTAGAAGTTCTTAATACGGCTAGTGAAAGTTATAAACAGCAACCTGAAATAAAGTCGGAAGACGGAAGTCTGTCAATCAGTTCCGTATCATCTCGAAATATTACATTTCGTATTAAAGGCGATGGCGGCCTTTTTGTTAACTCTATGAATATACTAAATTCAGTGGAAAAGAAAAGGGATGCACTGCATCGTCGATTCGAAGATAAACAAGAAATCTCAACTTCTCAAAATCTACGATCATTATTAGAATCATTTAAAGATGATTTGCGTATTTTAGTCTCACGGTTCGCCATTTTGCAAAATCGAACAAGGGGCCGAACGCAAACTTTGAATATTCGCCATAGTTTGGGGAGAATACGCCAAGTACTAACGCGAGCGACACAAATCGAGAACAATCTAATAATAAATGAGTGTCAAGAAGTCGGCGGAAATGGAACAAGATGCAAACATGGTGGTATCTGCTACGATGGATATAAAGATTTTCACTGCGAATGTCCACAGGGCTGGATGGTAAGTTATACATATATTAGCCTTTTTGAGAAAGGTATCATCACTTGAAATTTGAACTAATGGCTAAGTTAATTTTGACCTCTGAGGAAATTATCTCTTCTTCTTTCTTTAAATGGCCATCTAACCGCCTGAGCGATTTTGACCGTCCAACATAGCTCGCCAGTCATTTCTTCTTTGCGCCAACTGGCGCCAATTGGAGACCCCACGAGATCGCAGGTCGGTCTCCACTTGGTCCTTCCATCGGAGTGGTGGTCTTCCTCTTCCTCTGCTTCCACCGGCGGGTGCCGATAAGTATACCTTCTGGGCTGGAGCGTCTTCGTTCATTCGCACGACGTGGCCTAGCCAGCGAAGCCGCTGTGTTTTAATGCGCTGTACTATGTCGACGTCTGCGTAAAGCTCATACAACTCATCATTAAATCTTCTTCGGTACTCGCCGTCGCCAACGCGTAGAGGCCCATAAATCTTTCGCAGAACTTTTCTCTCGAATACTCCCAATGCAGCCTCGTCAGATGTTGTTAGTGTCCACGCCTCTGCACCATATAGCAGGACGGGAGCGATGAGTGACTTGTAGAGTGTGATTTTCGTGCGTCGAGAGAGGACTTTACTTTTCAATTGCCTACTCAGTCCAAAGTAGCATTTATTTGCAAGAGCAATTCTTCGTTGGATTTCTAGGCTGGCATTATTGTTGGAGTTTATGCTAGATCCAAGGTAAACGAAGTCCTTCACTATTTCGAACTTTTTGGTGCCAGCAGTGGCGTGGGTGCCAAGGCGCGAATGCGCTGACTCTTTGCTTGATGACAGCATGTACTTCGTTTTGCCTTCGTTCACCACCAAACCCATTTTTTCCGCTTCTTTTTCTAGTTTGGAGTACGCAGAGGTTACGGCACGGTTGTTAAGGCCGATAATGTCAATGTCGTCAGCATATGCTAACAGTTGCACGCTTTTATAGAATATTGTTCCAGCGCGGTTGAGTTCTGCAGATTGTATTATTTTCTCCAACATCAAATTAAAGAAATCGCACGATAGGGGGTCACCTTGTCTGAAACCTCGTTTAGTTTCAAACGGCTCGGAGAGGTCCTTCCCAATTCTGACTGAGCTGGTGGTGTTGCTCAATGTCATTTTGCAAAGCCGTATAAGTTTTGCGGGGAAACCAAATTCAGACATAGCGGCATATAGGCAGCTCCTTTTCGTGCTATCGAAAGCGGCTTTAAAATCAACAAAGAGGTGGTGTGTGTCGATTCTTTTCTCACGGGTTTTCTCCAGGATTTGACGTATTGTAAAAATCTGGTCGATGGTAGATTTTCCAGGTCTGAAGCCACACTGATAAGGTCCAATCAGTCTGTTCACGTCAGGCTTCAATCGTTCGCACAATACGCTTGACAAGACCTTATATGCGATATTCAAAAGGCTGATTCCGCGGTAGTTGGTGCAGTTTGCAGGATCACCTTTTTTGTGGATTGGGCAAAGAACACTTAGATTCCAATCTTCGGGCATGCATTCATCCGACCATATTCTGCACAGAAGCTGGTGCATACGCCTTACCAGCTCCTCGCCGCCATGCTTGAATAGCTCAGCAGGCAAACCATCAGCGCCAGCTGCTTTATTGTTTTTTAACCGGGATATTGCTATTCGCACCTCATTATAGTCGGGTTCTGGGACGTCAATTTCGTCGTCTTCGATTGTGGGTTCGGGTTCGAGCTCTTCTCTGGTTTCTTGCTCAATTTCTCCATTTAAAAGGGCAGAGAAGTGATCCCTCCATATCTCTAGTATTCTCTGAACATCAGTCACCAGGTCGCCGTTCTCGTTCTTACAGGAATTTGCCCCGGGCTTGAAACCTTCCGTCATTCGTCGAATTTTTTGATAGAATTTTCGGGCATTATTCCCATTGGCTAGCATCTCAAGCTCATTGATTTCACGCTTTTCTGCCTCTCTTTTTTTTGCCCGGAAAAGTCGCCTCGCTTCCCTTTTCAACTCGCGGTAGTGTTCACACACACTCCTTGTTGCACTCGATCTTAGCGTTGCCTTGTAGGCTTCGTTCTTTCTTTTCGTTGCAGCTCGGCACTCTTCATCATCGTACCAGTTGTTTCTTCTCGTTCGCCGGAATCCAATTACTTCTTCGGCTGCGGTACGGAGTGCTCCTGTGATGTGCTCCCACTGCTCATGCATTCCACTGGGTTGAATCGTGCTCTCAGAGAGCAGGTGTGAGAGTCGGTCTGCAAAATCATTGGCGGTCTGTTGCGATTGCAGCTTTTCGACGTCCAGCTTTCCTTGCGTTTTCTGTTGCACCTGTTTTGTCGTACAGAGGCGGGTACGAATCTTAGCTGCTACTAGGTAGTGATCGGAGTCGATGTTTGGACCTCTTATTGTGCGAACATCTAAAACGCTAGAAGCATGCCGTCCGTCTATCACAATGTGGTCGATCTGGTTTCGCGTTCTTCGATCGGGAGACAGCCATGTAGCCTGATGGATCTTCTTGTGCATAAACCTGGTGCTGGCAATGACCATGTTTCGGGCACCGGCGAAGTCGATCAGCCTGTATCCATTTGGCGAAGTCTGGTCGTGCAGGCTGAACTTCCCGACTGTGGGTCCAAATACACCCTCTTTGCCCACCCTGGCGTTAAAGTCACCAAGCACGACTTTGATGTCATGACGGGGGCAGCGCTCGTAAGTTTCCTCCAGGCGCTCGTAGAATGCATCCTTTTCCACGTCGTCTTTCTCTTCCGTCGGAGCGTGGGCGCAGATAAACGAGATGTTAAAGAATCGTACTTTTACGCGGATTGTAGCGAGACGCTCATTCACGGGTGTGAACGACAGTACTCGATTACGGAGTCTCTCTCCCACCACAAATCCCACGCCAAATCTGCGCTTGTCGACATGCCCACTCCAGTAAATGTTGCAAGGTGGTTTGTTCATATTACCTTGCCCCGTCCATCGCATCTCCTGTATGGCGGTGATGTCAGCTTTAGCCTTCCTCAGGGCCTCAACCAACCGGGCAGCGGCACCTTCCCCATTGAGGGACCGGACATTCCAGGTGCATGCCCTTAAATCGTAGTCCTTGTTTCGTTTGCGTGTGTCGTCATCTAAAAAGGGGGTTCTCATATCCGAGGCTTTTTTGAATTTCATTGGTACGTTGTTTTATGTGGTGGGTCCCAAACCCAACGCACAACCCGTTCCACGGGAGGTTGTAATTTAAGTGCACGTTTATATAGCGAGCCGCTTGGTCCAAGACAGACGCCCGCTTACAGCCGCACCACTAGGTGATCAGACGCTGCTTGTAAACCCCTGATAAGCCCTTAAACCGATTATGTCGGAGTGGCCTTGCCAGGTTGTCGACTTCTCACGTTTAGCTCACCACCAAACGGGTGTTCGGTGGCTACCCAGAGGATACTTGGACGCAAGCGCCCGGAAGTAGTGAGCTGCTTGGACCGCATGCAAAAGAATCGCTCTGGCCATTCCCAAGTGAATGGCGATCAGAAACTTTCCCCACTTACGTGGACTTCTACACGCGGACCCATCCTCCTGAGGAAATTATACTACTTAAAAAACAATGATTTATATAAAAATTAAAAGAACAATTCTTGGACTGACATTACCTTCGGTGTCAGTGCTGGTTTCCATATAGACGAAGCCGCTCACACTTTCAAATGTGAAACTATTGTGCCCCGATTCCTTATAAGATCACAGCAAATACGTCTTCCTGTTCTCGTTTATCGCAATACCCTCTTTCGTTGCTTTCGTGCGGTTGTCAAGGTGTATGCTAACAATTGCACGCTATTAAATAGATTGAACTAGAGCAGGTTAGCTATGCTTATAGAATTATCTTCTCCAATATCAAGTTGAAGAACTCATATGAAAGAGATTCGCTTTGTCGAAAGCCTCGATTGGTTTGGAAAGGCTTAGCTAGATCCTCCCCAATTCCGACAGAGCAGTTGGTATTGCTCAAAAATCAAATACAATAAAAACAAGTAAGGAAGTCTAAGTTCGGGTGAACCGAACATTAAATACCCAGCGTTAGTTTTCAGAAAAAGGGGACGTGGTTTTCATCCGATTTCGCCCATTTTAAAAACCAATCTATTCCGAGCCTAAACGATAGCGAATTTGGTGGGCGCGGCCACGCCCCTTGCTTGTAAAGCTTTAACCGCTTACATGAGCCAAAAGTATTGAATCGATATTTTCAAGGGTTATACCATGCCCTATATATAACTTTGGAAAAGAAGGTGTGCCATGCCCATAACTTTTAACGTATTTTGTGAAATTTTTTGATATACGGATATACATATGTGTCCATTAATCAATATTTACATAATTTTAAAAAAGTGGGTGGTGGCACGCCCACGGATTTTATAATGTTGTTTGTCCCTACTTGAAGATCAGTTTTCATTGCAGATCTCTATGATACTTTCACAGTGGCTTGTGAAATGTTGATATTTTGTTTATGCACTTGTGGGCGGTGCCACGCCCATTTTCCAAAATATTACCAAAAAACCTTTAAACATCACTAATAACATCATCAGGTGAATAAGTGTACTAAATTTTAGCATTATATCTTTATGAGTTAAACAGATATTGCATATTCCGGTTTCCTAACTCTTTTTAAGAGAACTTTAGTCCAAAAAGGGGCGTGGTCATTCACCGATTTTTCTGTGGTAGTACTCTAAATCTATCTCACACCATTCTGATGTTATTAGCAGTCGAATTTGAAAAGTGCTTGACTCATAAGTGGACAGTAATGTAAAGAATATAAAAATTGATGTATGTACCAAATTATATTATTATAGTGGTATTAGTTAATTAGATATGGACTTTTCAATATTTCCACCTCCTTTCAATATAACTTTTATGAAAAAGTAGGCGTGGTCGCTAACCGATTTCGTTTATTTTCTATATCTTAATTTAACACAACAATAGTATGCCCTCTACAAAAATTCGTTATACTAGCATAAACTGTTCTGAAGTCAAAAATTGAAAATTTCTTCAAATATATGTGGGCGGTGCCACGCCCCTTTTGAAAAAATTTGATAAAATCGGCCTTAAAACATCTAAATCAATACATATTGCAAATTTTATCATTGTAGCTGCTTCTGATATTGAGTTAACCCGTTACATACGTTTTTCGAAATTTTCGATATCGAAAAAGGGGCGTGGTTATGGTCCGATTTTACCCATTTTCAATACCAATCTATTCTGAACCCAAATAAGTACGCATGCCGAATTTGGTGAAGATATCTCATTATTTGCTCAAGTTATCGTGTTAACGGGCGAACGGACGGACATGGCTCAATCAAATTTTTTTCGATCCTGATCATATTGATATATGGAAGTCTATATCTATCTCGATTCCTTTATACCTGTACAACCAACGGTTATCCCAACAAAGTTATAATACCCTTGTACTAGTACTAGTACGCTGGGAAAAAAATTAAAAATATCAAAACTAATCAAAAGGAAACAAAATACAATGATTTTTTTTTAAATGGCTTAGTAGTAAAAGGAGCTGCCTATATGCCGCTATGTCTAAATTTGCAAAATGAAGGCCAAGGCCTCCCCGAGCCGTTTGAAACTAAGCGAGGTTTCAGACAAGGAACAATATTTTATAAAAGCGTGTCACTGCAGTGCACTGTCTCAACAACCCCCGGTCTTCTGCACCCCGGTAACTTCTCCTTACTCCAAACTAGAACGGTGAACGAGAGCAAAACGAAGTACATGCTGTCATCATGCAAAGAGTCGGCTAAAGTTCGAAATAGTAAAGGACTTCATTTACCTTGGTTCCAGTACGACGAATTACTCTTGCAAATAAATGCTACTTTGGACTCAGTAGACAGTTGTAAAGTAAAGTCTTCTCTCGACGCACGAAAATCACACTCCAGAAGCAGAAGCGTGGATACTAACAACATCTGACGAGGCGGCACTGGGAGTATTCGAGAGAAATGTTCTTCGAAAAATGTGTGGACCTCTACGCGTTGGCGACGCCGAGTACCGAAAAAGATTTAATGACGAGTTGTATGAGCTTTACGCAGACGTCGACATAGCTCAGCGGCTAGGCCACGTCGTACGAATGAACGAAGACGCTCCGACCCAGAGGAATTCTTATCGGCACCCGCCGGTGGAAGCAGAAGAAGACCACCACTCCCATGGAAGGACCAAGAGGATACGGATTTGCGATCTCGCGTTGTCTCCATTTAGCGCAAAGAAGAAATGACTGGCGAGCTACGTTGATCTACGGATGTGACGTATCCGTTAATTTTCTTGAATTTCCAACCCCAAATGCTTCTGTGGTACAAATATTGCTATATCCGCCGAATGGCAGGTTGATTCCTCCACTTCATTGGTGTATTAAATTCATATGTTGACTAAGTAGTAAGTTTCATAAATTAATCAGATATGCATTAAAAAGTACCAAATTCCTAATTTACTCTGCATGTTGTTGTTCCGGATGCCGAATGAATCAATTCGATTCGACATGTGGTGCACACAGTAATCGGTGTCCATGATTTTCCAGTGTTTTTAGGCTGAATGTCGAAATACTTATAGAATGTAACAATATATTGACCGCAGATGAAACAGAACATATCTGGATAATTTCTACACTCAAAATCTCGCGCCCTATTATTCATATTATTTTTTTAAATAAATGGCGGGTTATAAAATGCACTTCTAGACTGGACAGTATCCGGTAAGCCTTGCAGATATTATGAAGGAACAATTCGAATTTACTCCTATTTATATTCAGATCTAGTGAAAATCGAAGCCTATGCCTATATAGACAAAAAGGTACCTTAGTTATACTAAGAAAAGACTACCTGCTTTAAAAAATTTGATCTTGCTTCAAATTTAAGTACTTGGGTTTGAAATTTTAATGTTACCTACCTGAAAACAACCATTCAAAAATCTACTAAATATAACTAATAAATGAATACTAATACATACATATGTACGTGTAGGGTATTATAGTGTTATATGGCTATATACATATATTTGAATGCTTATAACTTTTCTATTAGGCCATCGATTTCATTGGATGAAAGCTTTGTAATAAAACAGAGCGTACGGGGAAAAAATATATCGAAAAAATAAAAAGTTTTCGATATCCTTTCTCACAGTGTAAACATTTCTTTCAAAAAAAAGGTAAAAATCCGTATTGATTGTTCTTTATCTTCGAACAGACAGGGCCTAGCGAAAAGTTTTGTATGCATTGTTTATAGCAAATTTGATTCGCTTTGGAATTGCTCAATTTGTTTTTGAGATACATAATTGAGTAGAGCCACCTTTTTTTGAAATAACGGTTAAAAACTTTTACCAGAAGAAAGAAAACTGTGGATTGCAATTTAGTTTGTTTTTTATTTAGTTTGTCACTAGAGAGTATCATTAACACTGACAGGAATATAGTGCACTCAATCAGCTTGTCTCTACATATAGTAAAATTGTAACAGGTCGATGTCTGTACATTGTAAATATTTAAGAAAACCCGATAGCAGGGATATATACCAATGGAAACCAAAACTGGTTTTAGAATTTTCGTCTATCTGTCTGTAGGTTTGGGTGGCATCACTCAAAAACTGCTGAATGGAATTGAATGGAGCTTTTAGCTTTGTGTTACTAGAGGTTTAGCGTAAAATTGAAGAAATCCGAACCTGTTTCGGAGATATGAACCAATATGTGGACCAAGGAGACCCAAAATGTGTTTATTGCAATCTGGGTATCAAACAAAAGGTAATAGTGAGCAGTGTTGCCATTTTGGTGCTTTTAGAGCTAGATCTAGCTCTTTTTTTTGGCGTTTAGCTCCAAAATTCTGTTTTAGCTCCTAGCTCTTTTTCTAGTCCTTTTTTTCATTTTTAGCTCTTTTTTGGCTCCAAATTTATTTGTACAAATTGTATTGAAAAATGAAGAAAGTTTTTATTTCTTTTATAATCGACTTCGAAATTATTATATTAGTTTCATTGTGTACCATGTGGCAACTTAGTTTCCCTCACCGATAACAAATACCTAAATCGGTTAACTTTGTCGAGTAACATTCCTAAATGCCATATGTTTATTTTGCGAACAAGAATCAAAATGGAAAGGTAGGTAAATTGTGTGTAAAAAACACTTTCCTAAGTTGCTAAAGATTCTGAACAACCTTACCCTCCGATTCTGTCTTCATGTTAAAAAATCAGAAAAAATATTTCAAGCGTTTTGAACTCTGAGTCAGAATTAAAATGACTTCATTTGGCTTTGACGCAAAAATAAAAATAATTTTTGAGTTTTACTAAAAATGAAATATTTTTTTCTTAACTATTTATCAAGCTTGATAATTTTTCAAAAACACACTTATTTTTTTTTTGTTAACTTAGTTATACTTTTCATACGTTTTAAACATTGTTTAAGTTAAATCTATACTATAATAAATCTCTAGAAAAGTCGTACATTAAAAATTTCTTTGAAAAAATGGCTGGTGATTATTTTGGGAATGCTATAGCGTTCATCTGATAAATTTTTTAAATTATTGTCTGTCTGTTTGTCTGTTTGAACTTAAGGATCTTGGAAACTAAGAAATGAGTTTTGATGAGAGTTTCACTAATGGACTGCTTGAAGCTTAGAAAGGGACCTGCACTTTGTTTTATCAATATCGAACGACAAACAAAAAAGGTATACTGATTTTTAGGGAGGTAAGCACCTATGTAATTTTTTTTTTTACATAAATTTATATGAAGAAAAATTCACTTACTTTGTCAAAAAAAAACGTAAGCGTGCCTCTCTAAAATTTTTGTTCACTTTTTTTCAATGTCAGCTAAATCAAAAATCAATTGCATATGTACACTGCCGTCCTATGTGGGTATCAGCATATCTTTAATAAAACTCTAGATAAGTTGTTTCTGTATATTTGAAATTTCTTTGAAAAATGACGGGGGGATGACTTGGGGAATGTTTAGGCAAAGCTAAAGAGTCAAATAGAGGGGAGATGGCAAAATGTCGAAGTTAGACTGTTAAAAAACGCCTTCTCTTTTGTTGGTTGCTGTAGACATACATAAAGGAGATTAATGTGGGAAAATAAATATTGTTCTGAACCTTCTCAGCCTGTAAATTGTTTTGCAATTGAAGGTAGCAGGAATTTATTAACTACTTAGGTACATACCGAGCAAAGCTGGTTACCCTGCTAGTATGAAATAAATGTAAAAACTTACATACAATACTTAAGTGCCTTTTAGCTCATTTTTTACATGTTTTGGATTTTCTTGAATAAATCTAGCTCTATTCTAGCTCTTTTTTCTGAAATCTAGCTCCAAAATAAATTGTATCCTGGAAACACTGATAGTGAGTGCTGTAATAAGTGATATAATTAAGTTCCACATCTTACTTGGTATGGGATATAATGATTAAAATCGGACTCTGTCTATTATTAGCTCTGACTAGGGATGGCCAAAGTAGAAAAAAAACCGGTTTGTGATTAATCGCGGTTTTTTATTCCGGTTTTAAACCGCTTTAAAAACCGAAGACGAAAAAACCGGTTTTTCGAAAAACCGGCACAATTTTAAACTTCGAAAAGAAACTGTATAGAAATACAACAATGTAGGTACTTTTTATAGAGTTCTTCTCTCTAAATTTTTAAAAGAACTCAAGAAGTTTTAATTCGACAAATAATTATTTTTCAGTTCAAGTTAATACAGTTAAATCAAATTTGTTAAAGTGAAAAATTCTGAAAAAGGCAATACTTTTTTTTACTAATACATACATATAAATGTAGGTGCTTGAACTCAAAAAAGTCACAGTAAACATGTTTTCAAAAACTTGTCTGGAATTGATGGCTGCCTATCAACAGTTCTGGCTTCTACATTCGAATTAGAATCATCACAACACAAGACATCATCGGAGTTCTTGTTAATGTTACAAGGTAAATCCTTTCTATCTTAACCGGCATGATTACGCTGGAGGTGTCCTTTTAAGTTGGACGTCCCACCTCCCAGTTTTACTACCGCCCCACACTGATTGCATATAACTTCTTTATTCCCTTTTTCGTCAAAATATTGCCAAAGTGGGCTTTTTTTAGATGCGGCGCCATCACTTATCGCGAAAAATAAATTAATATTTACAATTCAATGGAATAGAAGTCGATAGTTCGGTTTTCGGTTTTTTTGAAAAAAGATCGATTAAAGACAGTTGCGATAAAAAGATCGAAAAAACCGAAACCGCGAATAGAAAAAACCGGTTTTCTCAAACACCATCTTTTGTGGCCATCCCTAGCTCTGACACGCACACGACTAACAATTTTAGCCTAAAATTTAAAATTTTTTGGACCGCATACATACACCTAGACCAGTATGTCTGCGAACGTCGTTGAAAATTTGTTTGCAAATGCAAGTGTTTCATAAATTTAAGCAACACATGTCATTCTCGCTTTAAAAATTGTGCAAATAAATTTTTTTAATAAATTGTGTAAATGTTTGATATTTTGAATTAATTATTTGCTATTAAAAAAGGTAATTATCTACTTATTTAATGTCTGCAGCTAAAAAGAAGAAAGGTGTTCTGCGCAGCAGCAGTAAAATTTTTTTGCATCTGTGGAACGGTGCGGCTGAAAGTTCTTTAAGTACCCAGAGTGCATTTGTGGAACAGGAGGTTTTGCGGGTAAGAATATAAATTTGAAATATCCGGTGACTGTATACTGATATCGATTTTATATCTATTTTAAGAAGACAGATCTGAAAAGATTATCAACAGTCAATTCGAGAAAATCTGTTACGAAAGCGTGCAGAGGATTATTATTGACAACGTTGCTGAGAGCTTTTCCTGGCGAGGAACTGCAGATAAGAAGTGCATTAAGGCCTTCACCGTCGCCACTGCCATTCGTCGTAAGTGAAATACGTTTACTAGGTTTCTAGGTCCATTTTTATATTTACATATATTTAAATTCTATTTGCAAGGAAGAGGATTTGGCGACAATGAAGCTCCTATTTTTATATTTTAATTTAATGTTATTCTATTCAGAAAAAAAATTTAATATTAAAAATGTTTTTTGAAATGTATCAATAAAAAAACATATCCAAAACAAAGTAAATGTTTTAAACGCTTATTCATTTCATCAAAAATACGTGTTTTTTCAGGATTTATAAAACGTGTTTTTTAAGCATTTAGGAAACGTGTTTTTTAAGCATTTAGAAAACATGTTTTGCAAATGTCTTTTTCACGCTTATAAAGTTGGGTCCTTTTCGATTATAAAACGCTTGCTTTGATGCGTTTTATAAATGTCACAACAACGTTTTGCAAGTGTTTTGCTTACATTTGAACGCTTATAAAACGCTTATTTTTATATAAAATGGTTTGCTGGGCAGTGTTGTAGCTCGTTCCATTGTACTGCACAAAGGTACCAATCTTAAGCCGCTAAAAGAATTACCAGATTTTTCATCATTTTTTTTCTAACCGTGATATTTTTATATGGAAGAAAATAGTGAAATTAGTCTGAAGAAGTTAATTTTACTGGATATTCCAAAACACCCATTGAACGTAGACATACTGGTCTAAGTGTATGTGTATGACAAACGAAAATTGGTTTAGAATTAAATTTACGCCAGTTTTCAAAGAAATGTGCTTTAAAAATTATGTATACATACATATTTTAAGCCGGAAATGTTTTAAATACAAAAAGATTTTTTTGGAAAATTTGTTCCCCGTGTCCCAGGGTTCGAATTTGCACGCACGCACACGGCACACACACGCGTGCAAAAAAATACTCACAAAATTTATAGCTGATGCACATGAGCTGTGCTTTTAAAAAAAAAGAATAAGCACACAGCACGTGTGTGTGCAGTTTGAAACATAGCACTGGCACCTGTGCGTGTTTTGTATTGAAAACATAAAAGCACTTGCTCATGCGCATGGCGAAATAAATAAGGTGAACGCACGGCGAAAAGCGAAAAACCCCTCATGTGTTTGCTTTTGTTTTTGGTAATGAGTTTGTCAAATCCAGGGTGACATTTTGATTTTTTGGTTCATAAGCGTAGAAAGAAACGGGGGTGAGACGGGCCTACTCCCCCACCACAAGGACAACTAATGTTAGCTTTACCCTAGTCTGTTATCTATTAGATTTGAAAATTTGAACCAAAATTCGAGTAGCATAAAAGGAATTTTAAGCCGTCCAGCAAGCAAAATCAGCTAAACTTTTCATAGGCGATGGCATACAGAAAAATGTTTTAGAAGCTACATAGCCTTGCTTTTCTTAAGTAATCCGCTTAAACATGTATGTGGAACAAGAAATAAACCCCACAATGAAGTGAAAACAAGTTTGAGTTGGCACCAGTATTAAGCATAAATGGGTCATAGAATTTCTGGAGAATTAAAGGTTTTAGTACCAGAAATAAAACCACTAAAGTCTGTTTTTGAACTTGCATATAACAACTTTTATTTTGTAATATCAGCCAAAGTAAATTATAGTTTACGAATGTTTAATGAACAACTTTTTTTAACAAATCAGAAAAATACTGACGTAACAGTTCAAGGCCCGCATAACTTTAGGGCTAGCTAGGAACCATTCTGTATACATTTACTTGTAGAGTAATTCTTTTGTAAGGCTGACTAGAAAAGTAGGTAAAATCATAAATAAAATTTGGGAAAATAAACTTGGTTTTGCTGGGCTTGGTGACAATGGCAACCTAAAAAATTCTACAAAAACTGAGTTCATTTGTTATTTGGACAAAGTTATAAATGGTTTTAAGTTCTTGAGTCAGTTTAAACTGCTATGTAAAGAATGAGTTCAAAATACAAGATTATATTTTTGCTTTAACATTATAGCATGCATGCACTGTTAAGTTCTTTTACTAGAATAAAACAAATTAACTAGACCGGCTGCAGCACAATTATAATACAACACAAAATAAAGCAAAATGTATTATATTATTTGGGTTTAAAAATATTACCCCTGTTGCTCGAAAGCCGCCTACGCCCATAGTCTTTTGTTTTGTTTACAAATAAAATTTGTTTTTTCTTAAAGCAAAATGTATTATATTATTTGGGTTTAAAAATATTACCCCTGTTGCTCGAAAGCCGCCTACGCCCATAGTCTTTTGTTTTGTTTACAAATAAAATTTGTTTTTTCTTTTCATAAATTCAATATGTATCAACAATTTGTTTGCAAATACATATATAGAACTGGGACTACGTCCCAGGATAGAGAAACATACAACTCCTGCTAGCCCACGTAACCTTTTCCTGACGTTGATTTTAATTGAAACAGGTATACTGTTTCCACATTAATAAAGCCACGCACGTACGCTGCCTTCGAGCTTGTGCTATCAACCGCCATGCACTTCACTTTCCCTAAACGCTCACTCCTAGAATAAAAACGTTGGTTTTACGCGCACTCTTCTCATCCCGCTTCGAATATACTCATTAACATGGCCTATATGTTTAATTGAAATTTTTGTTTAGCAAAATTTTCATTTTTCAAATGTAAGCAAAAAATAATTTATGACAATAAAATGACGGCCTCATTATTACGGCGAAAAAGACGTTTAATCAGCTGATCATTTTCTGCCACCTTCTTTAATTCGCCTTGCTCATGCGAGTCCCTCAAATTTTTCTATTGATTTTTTATATGGCAGAAAAAACGTGTGTGCTTTTCAAATAGAAGCGTGCGTGTTCAACTAAAATTTTTTTCTACACACAGCACGAGAGTTCGTGCATAAATATTTTACATAAAAGCTCACACGTGTGCATGTGCCTAATTTTAATAAGCACACAAGTGAGCGGGGTGCTATAAAATTTTTCTGGTAGCACATAGCAAATGTGTAAGAGCGAAAAATATACAAATGTGCTGCACACGTGCGTGCAAATTCGAACTCTGCCGTGTCCTCCAACAGTGTGATTTGAAAATCAAAAATGTTATTTATTAATTATTAATTATTTTTTTTATTAGACACACAGCTTACAACTAATTAGTTATTCATACGAATCCATAGATTCTTTTTTTACACGGTTTTTTTTACACGCGGTTTTTTCTGTAGCCAGTCTTTCTTGTAAAAACAGAGTTAGGTGTGTCTAGTGAGAAAAGTACAAGTGCACATATATATTCGCTGCGCCTACAGCTTTTGTTGTGTTTTCGTTTTTCACAGATAAGTTTTAAATGTAAACCCCAAAAAATTTAGAATTGGTGTAAGTAATTGAAAGGTTTGAAATTTATAACAAAAAAGTTTAACAAACTGTGAAAACCAATGAATGGTTAAAAATTTTGGCTAAATTTTTAGCCGTGCAGCGACGCAAGTGGGTCTTACTAGTAGGATAATACTATTAAACATAATTTGTTTATAAAATAATCCAAAGATTAAGTTTTCTATAAACAATTTTTATTAATAAATTTAACTACCTCTATATATGTATGTACATATAAATTTTCATACTTGCAGGGAAGTACTTGCGAAGAGGATATAGACGAATGTTATTTATTGGTGGGAACAGATTTAGGTTGCCAAAACAACGCTGATTGTATCAATACATTTGGATCTTACAGGTATGTGCTCCGAATTCAATTATTTAGTTTGTGCATATGTACATATGTATGAATGTATCTATATCATGGTGTACATTTCTGGACGTATTACCATACTATTTCAGCTGCTCTTGCCATTCAGGATTTTATGGCTCCCACTGTAGGCTACGTAATTCCGTCTGCGACGATGCAAGCAGAGGCGAGTTGTGTGGCCATGGAACATGTGTAAATTCAAAGAATGATGCTGGAATAACTTGCATTTGCGACCAAGGTTGGACCAAAAATAAAGTAATCCCAGAAGCAGCATGCAATATTGATGTAAACGAATGCGATGAAGCAACCAATCCATGTCACGATCAATGCATTAATTTGCCTGGAAGTTTTAAATGCAGTCCCTGTCCCAGCGGTTATACTGGGAACGGAGTTTTTTGTACAGACATTGATGAATGCACTTCTAATAATGGAGGTTGTAGTATTCAGCCCAAAGTTTCATGTATAAACACTGAGGTAAATACGCATACAAGTAAATATAAGAATGTATATGTACCTTATCGCTTAACTAACTCCACAGTGTCGAAGTGAGTTCCCTGCAGTGAAACACCAAACTAGTCAGACAACATAGTAGTATTCAACTACAAATTTCTGGTTGAAATCATACTAGTCAGAAAAAGTCTATTCCATACTAGTATTCAACTACAATTTTCTGGTTGAAATCATACTAGTCAGAAAAAACCTATTCCATACTAGTATTCAAATACAATTTTCATGTTCAAATTGTTTTAGTTTGAAAAAGTTCAAACTCTAATTACCTTATATGCATTCTTTTAACTATGAAGTTATTAAAACAAAGTTTGATTTTAGTGTTTATTTATTTTTATAGCTATTATATGCATTTTTCAGTTGCATTGACCTTTTTCAATCAAAATTTTAAAATATCCTTCCAATTCTGCTTTAACCTCGTAACGACACTATATAAGAATATTAATTCTAATGTGAAAATGCATCGGGAATCTTGAATTGGGAATCAGTATGCAAAACTGAACTATTAAAGTGGTTTTTTTAAGATATAAGGTTACAGCAGAAATGAGACGAAATGCATTGAAATGTTCAATCTCTTTCGAACTAGTTTGATACTAGTCCCACTGGGCTGAAATTTAACTAGTTCATTTCTTTCCATTTTGAACTACTATGAAACTGGTATATTTCAACTATATGCAGACTAGTATGTACATATATACTAGTAGATGACTGGTATGTTCTGGTCGAAATCTGACAATTGAAATGTCGTAGGACATCAACATTGTAAAAATACCAGTTGCTTATATGAAAATGTGACAGTTGGCTGACTAGTTGGGCTTAGTGCACATACTAGTTGTAAAGTAGTTTTCAACTAGTTGGTTTGATTGCATCGTTGGTGCTCCTTCTACATAATGCATTACATTTTATGTATACCAAGGAGTAAGAAAGATACTTTAATGAAGTTTTTGGAAGGCTTAACCTTCCTAAAAGTTCATATTTTATTTGATTTGTTTTGTCTTTGCTAACGTGCTCTTTTTTGATTATTTCTTGGTGTGCATCATTCATTTTATTCGATTATTGTTTTTCTGGTGTGGTCATTTCGAGAACGTCGTTCATTTGTGCGGTTTTATGGGGCAGTTAAAACATTGTCACACCATCATTAACTTCAGGCGCTAGTGGGGGCAGATTTGTCATTAAAGCTAATGCAAATATTGTTCAAAACTGCCGTTGCAACGATGATATAGGGAACTGTAGTGACTTTCATTCGAAATCGCATCAAGGATGCATCGTAACGTTAATATTATCGAAATAATTTCATTTCGGTAATTAAGGTAGACGAAACGTTGATGATAACGTTTAAACTCTACACTTTTGGTTTTTATGCTGCTGGCAATGCCGTCACCAACAATCGGCTCATTGGCATACACACAAACTTGACATACGAAATAAAAGTAAACAAAACTTTTTTGGAATGAGTGAGTTCATTAAATACTCACTATTAAATACTCACTATTTAAGATATAAAAATTAGAATATATTCTATTTAAGTGCTGTATATAATATACATAATAAATTAATAATGCTATATTTCGGCAAGTTGAGCTGATTAAAGGACAGCCACCACCTTTCACAAATGTAAGTATGTATGTATGTGCTCGTGGAGGCATTGCCAGTTCAGTTTAATTGAGGTATTTTTGTTGATTTATTTCGTCGCAACGTTATCATTTCCATTTCGATAATTTAGTTATGTGAATTACCGAAATGAAATCATTTTGATAATTTTGTTTTGTGAATCAACGGAACGAAATTATTTCGTTAAGTTTTTTTTTGTGAAATAGCAAAACGAAATAGAATCGTTTCGATAGTTGAGCATCCCTGAATCCCATTGAAAGCACAGGAAGTCTGCTCTTCCAAACACAACATGAACGCTCAACACAATTGCGTGTTCGGATGTGCTCATTATAGAGACTTTCTGCGCTATTTCTGCAATTTAAAAGCAAAGTCAACACCACGTTCGTATTTTCATAACCACTATCAGCAAGAATTACGGCATTATGAAACTCCCCCTCTTCCAATCGATAGCAAATACGTGAATTGCGGAAAATTCTTGAGTCATGCCCAGTCGTGGCCATCGGGGAACTATGTCTAATATGTTTAGATTAGCGTCAAAGACCGTTTGTAGGTTGGAAGAAAAAAACCATTCCGGCTACGGGGGACTTCGCTTCCTCACCTCATGTATAGAAATTAAGTTATCGCTGTTGTTGTATTTTATATGTTATTACCATACTAAACATACATACCATATTTTTAATAACATACATACTAACCTGGCGACAAGATTTTTACATGCATGTAGTATTACTCTCGGATAATTTGCCTTTTATTTGAAAGCAGCCTGGGGTTCAAAACGCCTCTGTGCGGTCTCAGGAATTTTTATAAAATGTGGTCGCAAGTAAAAGACGCTATTTGTACTGGACACAACAACACGTCTTTTAAGAACACATTTTCATAATTTGTTCATTTAAAGTATATGTTTGGATTAAGATTTAGTTATAAGTCATTGTTAGTTGATTATTTGATAAGTTCAATTTGTTCAGGATTTCGTCTCCCGCTTGACACCGAATTCATACACCGACTGCCTCGTTCCCTCGTTCGTATTTTCTGGGTTGCCGATCATATTTCAGTAGGGATGTATTTCATGTCGTTAATACGTTTTATGCAGGCTTGCATTTATAGCCTTTTGTTCCTGATCATTGGAGACGACCTCGCCGACGTCGCTATCGTCACCACATCCATCGAAATTAGGTAATTGGCACCACGGCTTAAGTATATCAGAAGCAAACACTGATTTGTAATGTCGTTGTTAACGTTTTGAGCCTGGTAAATTTTCAATAATATAACGGTCATTACCACTGATTTTTGTTATTATAAACGGCCCTTTAAATAGTGGTTCCAATTGACGAGAACCACCTGTACTTGCCGGTTCGTTTTTAGCAACGACTATATCGTCAATATTATACTCAGTTGGTTTACGATGCTTGTCATCGAATTTCTGTTTTGCCTTCTTTCGCTGTACATTAACTCTAAAAGCTGCATCTTTTCGCATTTCATTGATTTAAATAAATACTTCATTTCTGTGTAGCGCCAAAATCAATTTGTTTTGCAGAATGTCTCTGGGTCTGAAGCTAAGAAGTAGTTCTTGAGGTGTACGCTGCGTTGTTTTATTTTTCATTGCATTAAGTGTCCATTCTATACCACGGAGTTGTTCATCCCAATTTTTGTCATCTCTGCTGGATGGAAGTAACATACTCAAAATAGTTTTGTTCGTACGCTCAGCATGCCCATTTGCGCGAGGAGTTCGCACCGTGTTATATAATATACACGCCTGCCTGGTCTATGTTCAAGTTGTATCATAAATTCTTGTAAACGTAGATACCATAGTGCGATACGGGGTATCAATTCTCGTTTATGCATTGCTGCCGTTGCGGCACTACAGTCTGTTACCACAACAATCTCTTTACACTGCACATAATATCGAAATCGCTCTAGGCTGCTTAGGTTAGGTTAGGTTACGAGGGTTAGACCGAAACACAAGGTTACGGCCCGACACTTAGGCCACCAGTGGGCCCGTTGTGATACCCTATACGGACTCGAAAAACAAGAGAGTCCCTTCCTCGCCTATACATGATGATCGAACCACTTCGTGGAGACAATGAATTTAGCTAGAGCCTTGACCTCACATTTAGAGACTTCAGAGAGGTCTACTAGAAATGGTTGCCCTAGAAAGGCTAACCGCCGCCTGCCAAGTGCTGGACACTGGCACAGGAGGTGCTGGACACTCTCCTCCTCCTCGATACATCTACAACTGCGACAGTAGTCGAAGGTTGTCGCTCCCAATCTAATACCGTGAGTGCCAATTAGGCAGTGCCCCGTTAGAACCCTTATAAGTGATGCTACCGTAGGTTTGTCCAGGTTAGCCTGGATGTCTCGCAAGTTGAGTTTGCCGACCATTTCTCGTTTGCAGATCTTATAGTGCTCGTGCACACACGGAGCTTGAAGGAGGCCATAGGTATACATACCTACCGAGTCATTTCCGGAAAGGATGTGGTCGGTGGTACCTCTTCTGGGCAGCTCGTCCGCTCTGCAGTTACCCTCAATATCCCTGTGACCAGGTACCCATATAAGGTTGATACTGAAGTGCTGAGCCATCTCGTTAAGAGATCTGCGGCATTCAGTGAGCGACTTTGAATTGTCGACGAATGAGCCCAGGGCCTTAAGTGCGGCCTGGCTGTCTGAGAAAATGAAGACCCGTTTGCCATCACTGGGTACAGAAGCCAGATGGCTTACGGCTCTGTGTATTGCCAGCATTTCCGCTTGGTATACACTGCAGTGATCCGGAAGGCGGAAAGAGACCTCTAGACCCAGATCCGGTGAGAAGATGCCCGCTCCAACCTTCCCGTCAAGCTTAGAGCCATCGGTAAAAATGTTTACAGCGTTCGAGACAAGATGCTGCCTACTATCCCAGTCTTGTCGCGTTGGTATTAACTCTGTATAGTTCTTAAGGAATACATTCCTTGGTGTGCAGTAATCAGTGAAAGCTGGTATTGGGACAGGGGCGCATGCATCCAGGATGGTGGCATGCCCACAAGTTCCATTTGACCAGATACCCGTTCCCCGTATACGTAGAGCCGAGATAACAGAAACCTCCGTCGCCACAAGGTCAAGGGGTGGTAGGTAGAGTATTGTGTTAAGTGCTTCGGTGGGAGTAGAACAGAGAGCCCCTGTTATACATAGCTCCGAGCTTCTTTGCACTTTTTGCAGCATTTTAAGATAGGTGCTTTTGGCCAGTGCAGGCCACCAGACCAAAACGCCATATAGGAGAATCGGGCGTACAATGGCCGTAAAGACCCAGTGAACCACCTTAGGGGAGAACCCCCAGGATGCACCAATTGCCCTCTTGCAGGAGAAAAGCGCCGCAGCTGCCTTTCTGGATCGATCCATTATGTTGTCATTCCAGAGCAGTTTTCTATCTAGAATAACCCCCAGGTACTTGACCTTATCACTCAGAACTAGAGACGTATCCCCGATTCTTGGTGGTATTATGTTTGGTATCTTGTATCTCCTCGAAAAGAGAACTAACTCGGTTTTATCGGGGTTCACTTCCAGGCCAGAGCTCATGGCATACGCGATCAATTGATGGCCTTCTGATTCCATGAGACGTAAAAGTTTGTTTACAGTAACCAGCCACAATAGTGGAGAGAGAACGCCACTCTGCGGGGTACCTCAGTGTGCGGGTCTGTGGACTTCGCTCCCGCCTAGCTCAGTTTTTATCCGCCTATCCGTAAGCAGACTGTAGATAAGTTCCACAACGCACGCGTCCACCCGTAGGTCCATTAGGGCCGAGGTGATTGCAGTTGGAACGACGTTGTTGAAGGCGCCCGCTATGTCAAGGAAAGTCACCAGTGTGTACTCTCTGAGGTCAAGCGACCTTTCAAAGACTGACACCAGTGAGTGCAAGGCAGTGTCGGTTGACCTGCCTTTTGCATAGGCATGCTGGGCATGCGATAGAGACGATGGGTCAATCAGCCTCCGGATATAGTCCTCCAGGAGTCTTTCAAACGTTTTACGCAGGAAAGAGGACAGACTTATTGGCCTGTAGTCCTTTGGTTTTGTGTGAGAGGGCTTCCCTGCTTTGAGAATAAAGACCACGCTGACTTCCCTCCACGATTCCGGTACGTATTTGAGCCTCAGACAACTTAAAAACATCATCTTTAACCAGGGTTTAATGAGTGAGGCAGTGTGTTGAAGCTGAGCCGGGAATATTCCATCTGGGCCCGGTGACTTATAGGGTTTGAAGGTAGATAAGGCCCAGTCTAGCTTTCGATCATCTACGATTTCTTTCAAAAGTTTATCAGAGGGTAGCCCTCCGATAGCGAAATTTTGAGACGCCCCTTCGCATGTCGGAAAATGTGTATCCATAAGCAAGTTTATGGTCTCTGTGCATGTCTCCGTCCAAGACTCATCAGGCTTTTGGACATAGCTTAACTGAGTTGGGGATTTCGATAACACCTTCCTTAAACGGGAGGCGGCAGATGTGGTTTCAATCTGGCTGCAGAAATCTTCCCAAGATGATCGCTTTTCCTTACGAATAGCTTTCTTATACAAGCTAAGTTTCGCCTTATAGTCCGCCCATGATTCCTCATGACCGTCATGCTTTGCTTTGTTAAAAGCCGTCCTACTGGACTTCCTAAGCTCCTCGAGATTAGACGACCACCATGGTGGTTTGCGGGTTTTCGCCGCCCCCCTGTTTGGGCAGGCCCTATCTAAAGCAGTCCTACAAAGCTGACTGAAATTGTTTACGAGCCCGTCAAGCTCAGAAATGTTAGTCGGGGTTTGTACCCTGTTTGGCAGATTTTTAATAATAATCTTTTTATAGTAGACCCAGTTTGTTCTTCTAACATTTTTAAAAACCTTAGGCCTAGTGGGAGTTGGCGATACATTGAAGCTAATGTACCTGTGGTCCGAGAAGGATTGTTCGCTTAGAACCTTCCAAGATTCGATTTGATCACTGAAGGAGTCCGTGACTAGGGTAATGTCAAGGACCTCCTCCCTATTTCTAGTGATAAAAGTGGGGTCGCTTCCCCTATTACATATACCTAGATTAGTGCCTAGAAGATAATCATAAAGAGACTCACCCCGGTCATTTGTATCAGTGCTGCCTCACTGCGCATGATGGGCATTTGCGTCACCTCCGAGTACCAGCATTTCATCCCGCGGGTTTGAGCGCCTCACGAGTTCCCGGAAGTTGTTTGGTGGTAAAAGGTCTAGGCTGCTTACAACAGCTAACGTTTCCAGCTCATAGCTATGGAATTTCCGTTCTCTGTCGGTTGTCAACCTAATGTAATAAGCGACTGGCTTCCAGTCAGTTCCCTCTCGTTGTAAGAGTACGCCTGCGATACCTATCGAACTGGCGTCCGTGTGAATTTGATGATCTGCCTCAACTCTGTAACCAATCATTACCGGTTTCGTAGTTAGCTCGCCTCAATGCTATAAACGCAGCCTCCTGTGGTTGAGCCCACACAAAAGTTTTCTCTTTTCGCAAAAGTTTACGAAGAGGTTCGCTAATAATCGAATAACCAGGCACAATCCTTCGGAAATATCCACTGAGACCAAGGAATCTGCTTACATCAGTCGTTGATTTCGGTACAGAAAAATTATTTACCGCCGCCGTCTTTATGCTACCGGAACTAATTCCACCTGGGTGTAGTTGATGACCTAAAAAGTCAATCGAACGTTTCATTTTGCAATTATCAACATTGAGCGTGAGGTTCATTTTGCGTAACGCCTCAAAAATACGTTTTAACTTTTAAATCATTTCGCTGATATTGGTGCTTCCCACTAGTATGTCATCCATATAGTGTATCATTTCCCCCCTCTGTGTATTGTCTTAGATAATCTGCATAAGGCGTTGCAACACCGCTGGCGCATTTGGCAAACCAAACGGCATTATCTTGAATTGGAATAAACCATAAGTTGTTACAAACGCCGTGTATTTTTGTCACCCTTCTTCATTTGGCACCTGATAATAACCACTATTTAGGTCCAATACCGAAAAATATTTAAATTGCATGGCTTCGCTCAGCCTTTCCTCGATGTTCGGAGTTGGAAATATTTCTTTTGCTGTGAACTGGTTTAATAGACGATAATCTACACATAATCGCTCACCACCTGTCTTTTTCGTCACCAATATAATAGGACTTGCGTATTCTGATTCTGATTTCTCGATTATGTCACCAAGAGTTCATCGATCATATCTCTTACTCAAATCTTTTTTGGTTCCGGCACCCTATATTTTTGTGCCACCGGTATGTCGGTTGTTAATTCTAATTTCATCTGGATGGCATTTGTCAAGCCTAAATATACCACTTAAATTTTTAGAAAAAATATCGCCATAATCTTAAAGTAACATCTGCAGCTTGAACAGTAGCCGATTAAGAGCGCCCTAGGCAGCCACTTTCTCGGCGCCCCTGTACCGACCATAAATGGCCATCATATACTATACATTTTTGCTAAATTTCTTCAGAATTTTGCCAAATGCTTGCCAGTTAATTCGAGGAAAATCTACGCAATGCCTAAAAAGGCATATTCATATTAAAAGAATTGCTAATGAATATTTGAATAAAGTTTGTGAATTAATGTTTTTCGCTGTAAAAGGCGATAATAATGCACGATGCTTACTTTGCGGAACGTTTTTATATAAAGCAGTTTTAATATGAAGCGTCATTATCACACATTTCATGCAGAATATGATGATATATATGAGGGATATGATCGAAAGAAATTTCTTGCTGAGATAAAAAGTCTTTCTGAAAATCAAATTGCTGGAAATAATTTTTTTTTGGATTTTTCGAATTAAATAAATTGCTTTTATTTCACCTTTCTAATTTTAAACTTATTTTGTTTGGATTGTTAGGTCCTAAAAACCTATATCTGGTCAGTATCATCGTATAACCATTAAATTTCCTGCCATATAGTTATACACATACATAAGTGTGTATATGCGCATCAAAATATATATTATATCAGAAATACCCCATTTTTACTTTTAAATACGAATCAAACAATGTGGCAAGCATGTTTTTGGTCGCGCACAAATACAATGGCAAATTGTGACGGTGCTGGGGTGCCGATCACTGTTTTACACCCTAACAATCAAAATATTTCCTCTTTATAATATTAGTGTAGATGTAGATATAGATGATGTAAAAGCTTAGATAATTTATTAATATTTAATATATTAATAAAATAAGTTTTGAATTATTTATTGAAAAAAATATAAGTAAGTAGTAACCATTGTGAATACATACAAGTGAAAAATCTTCGCCAATTCCTCCATTCTCTTATCCCCCTGTAAAAAAATGTGACAGGGGAACTATCAGTCAGACGAGAAGAGTTGCATTAAAAGGGCGGAGGCGAATGACATAACAATGGGGGAATCGTACCACGCAATCAATGCGCGGGTTGGCGATGTCCTAAGAGTAGATGGCTTACATTTTTCACTTCTTAATGGCTCATATTGTTTTTGGTTATGTTATGGATAAAACTGAAGCCAATTAATTCGAATATTGTGAATTAAATTATTTTGAAATGAATAACAGCTCAACCTAATATAAACGCACAGCGTGAGTTTTCTGTCAAACTTGTCTCATGCCCATACAACTTGTATGAGAGTAACCGAAATAGAATTGCGTGCGCTAAAAGCTAACTCAAAATCCAAGATTTTTGTGCGTGACGTTTTGAATTGAGGTTATGGTAATTTTTCAAATTATTGTTTGATCATTTTCGTTGTTTTAGAGAACTGTTTTAGACAAATATCTGAATTTAAAACGTCAACCAAATGTTGTAAGCACAAATTTGACCTTCTATATACAATAAAACTATTCATATTTAGACCAATAAAAGCCACGCACGCTCTTTAATTTAGGTTACTCAAATAATTGCGTATAGACTTCTGTGCGTCCGCAAACGCTGTGCGTTTATATTAGGTTGAGCTGTAAACGACAAAGAAACGGAAAACATAATTTCAGATTCTTTCATTCTTCGTAAAAATTTAAATAGAACAATCGTAAGTTGGAATTATTAGATGGACAATAAGCTTAGTTTTATAAAAGCATAAGTTTGTCTATAACCACTTTCGGATTTTCTGACACAGAATGGGTTTATCTTAGCAAGAATTTTGCCTCGGAATCGACTTAATTGCTACTATGTATTAGATGTTGCGTCACTGGTGTGATTTGTTTGTTTATTTCTGTGATGAAATAACCTTTTAAACGAAAAAAAAACTATATGATTGTACGAATGCAAAACAAACTTTTTATTAATTTTAAATACGAATTAAATGAACTTTTGCTTCTACCAATTGAGACTCTGCGAAGAAAGCAACTCTGCAAATCAGGTGATCACAGCTGTTATCTATTGTGAATGCTTCTGTCACACATTCGCGACTTGCAGATATTGACAATGGTAGTAACAGAGCAAACACAATTTAAAAATATTTGTTGTTGGTTTTTGCGGTCTTTCTTGTTTTTATATATTTGTAAGTTTTGCAAGCTCGAGACCAGAGAAAACAATAATTCGTAATGAATTTTAATTGTCAGTTTTTGGGAAAAATTGATAATTGAAGAAAAATTACATTATTAAATCACAGCGATGGATAGGATTACATGTTTCAGAGTTTCCAAGCTCATCATCAGATCCCTTTTCACGGGTTTACGTACATAAATATGTACAAACAAAAAAGTCCAGCACACACATTCGTACGTTTGACCGATGGTCTAACAACAATGTGTGCTTACTGTTGGCAAGAACAAACAAACAAAAAAAAAGGGAATTAATTGAAGTGGAGATAAATGCATTGTGACGTCACAGGGCATCATAGCTTAGATGTTAGAATTTTCTAACAGCGGCTTTGGTGCAGACACTGGTTCATATCCCAGTGTCCGAAAAGGGATCTGATGATGAGCTTGGAAACTCTGAAACATGTAATCCTATCCATCGCTGTGATTTAATAATGTAATTTTTCTTCAATTATCAATTTTTCCCAAAAACTGACAATTAAAATTCATTACGAATTATTGTTTTCTCTGGTCTCGAGCTTGCAAAACTTACAAACAATTTAAAAAAGTAAAAATCTCTGCGTCTACATTTTTGTTTCGCGAAATTGTCGATAGCATCGTCGTAGTTTAATGACAGCAATAAGACCGATTCAATATTCAGTATTGCTAACGAATTTAATCTCTTATCTGTCATGGTTGAGCGAAGATAGTTTTTCACTATTTTTAGGCAGGAAAAACACCGCTCCCCACTGCAATTACTGACTGCCGTCGATACGCACATTCTTGAGGCTATGTCAATGTTGGGGTAAATTGTTTCAAGCTCTTTATTTCTTAGAACCTGTAATACCGCGTTCGTTGTTCAGGGCAGTTCTCCGTCTCGAGCTATCGTTGTTAAATAAGAACGTAGATGGATACATTCGTCAATAAAGCATTTTTCTAAATCATTAGAATACATTGTTACCAACGAACTTGCCCTATTTTGAACTTCTTCGGTGTTTAAATTCGTCAAATTACATAAAAATGAAAATTTATTGCAAAAGTGATTGTACGCTTTCCGTCTTTTCTTTCAAGTTCAACGACAATTCGGTCTATAATTCCTAGATATTCCTATATACATATATTCTCAATAGATCTCTACATATCGTAAGATTTATTGGCAAAGTGGAGATAATGGGTCGTATTAATAAACTTTGTATGAATTTGCATGAAGAAACTTTAAAAATTTGAGAAAAAGGCTTGAAAAAGTAATTGCTTTTTTATTAATATAACCTAATATTTTGATAATCGCCATCGCCAATTTTCATAAATTGGTCGCCAAAGTTTGTAAAAAATCGCGAGCAATATTGCACAATATATCGATGCTTGTGCAATATAATCGATTTATCTATTATCGATCTATTATAGATCGTCGATATGTTATTTTCTTTATTTGTTTAAAAATTCTGAGCTCGCGCGCCCCTTGTAACTACGCGCCCGTAGGCAAGTGCCTAGTTTGCCTTAGGGATAATCCTCAGTATTAAGCATTGCTGTAGGGTTCTTTATTCTAATTTTAAAATACTTATAAGATTTATACTTTGAATTTGTATGAAGATCAGTTTTGCTAATTTTTATATTTCATTTGATTTGATATGTTTCAAAAATTTTCATTATTAAATGATTTGTTAACTTGATTATTCAAAAGTAAATTATATTTAAAAACAAAAATTTATTAAATACAAATTGGCGATCCTGCCAGGAGTTTATCATCCAAGTAACTGCATATCCAATATTGTATGCGATTGTCACAGAAGGGTTTACGATGAAAATAAATTAATGCCATCCAGCGATTCGTCTGTGAGCAGCAAACCATTCAAGCCACTATTTTCAATTGATTTCTGTATCAAATCTACAACATAGTCGGAAAGTTTACTCTAAGATAAGTATTTGTACACAAATGCGACGCGATCGGCCAGTGATATCCCATCTTCGGTCAAAACTACATCGAAATCGTAATTTTCTGTGGTAAAGAATAAAATCGCACATAAATGTGTATCCTATATTTGTTTGTTACTATTTGAACGTTGATTACGCCATGCCGTATTGCCACAATTTGCACTGAAGCTGGATAGGGCAATGCTGGCAATACGAAATACACTTGTATCATGTGAATTCTTTGATTTGCGCGAGTGATCAACAGCCTTTGAGAGAACATCGCAAGCAATAAGAACTTTCGTATAAAAAACGCATACCGGAAGTATATAATATAAATAATATAAGTTTTAGTTCCAAGAACACAACTAAAACTTTTAAATGTAATGATCGCAAATATCACCACAGCCAGCATCTATGTACATATTTGAACAAACTTAGAACCATGGTGATATACTGTGCTTAGAACAATCAAATTACAGCAATAATACCATCATTGAAAGCATCAGAAACAATATACATAGGGTAATAACATACTATTTAGTTACTGATATTGATGATAAAAGTAAGTGATTGAAATTAGTGATTATTCAAAAAAATTTTATAAATTTCCAAAATATTTTAAATTGTAAACTCCTTCCTCAGAGGTATATGAATTATCTATTTAATATAAATATATTATATTTTGTTTAATTGAATAAGTCATATATGTATTTCTTATTGTTTGTAAACCACAACATAATACGCAAATACCCACACTTAATAACAATTTAAATGATTCACTTATAGATTTACCAAATGACACTTTTCAGCAACAAATTTCAAACCCATATGATAATTCAAATGAAATTGAAATTGCAGAAACTTCTGTAAAACTTCCACAATTTTGGACGAATTGTCCAGAAGCTTGGTTTATTCATGCCGAAACACACTTAAGTACTAAAAACATAAGACAAGATAATACAAAATATGAATATATTATTACAGCAATAATAAATAATAATAATAGTAATTATGAAAATTTTGGATTTTATACCTCCTCAAGCTAATAAATTTTCTGAACTTAAAAAAATATTGATTGAAAGACACTCGTTAAGTGAAAGTTTAAAAAAGTTATTTTCAGTCAATACAACAAAATTTAACTTTTTAAAAATCCCAGGGTTTCTCAACGGTTTCTATAGTTTTTGGGTCCGCTGAATCCGAATCTGAGGTCAGAATTTTCGGGTCACCCTAGGTTTTCTCTCCATAGCGTGACTTGCTCAGAGATCGGCATGTGTCCAAAAACTTTTTTTATATTTTTATTTTTTATTTGGACTAGGATAACTTAAGGATTTGGGATCAAGGAAACATAATATAATATAAATTTTTTCATAATTTAATATAATTTGATCTTGTACAGATGCCGCTGCAGTGCAAAACTTTGACTTTAAGTAAATTTATTTTAAACGTGGTTCCGAAAAAAACATAAGACTTTAGCGCACTAAAATATATTTATATAGACAATCATTTAAAATTTGTTCTATTAATAAAGCCATCCTTTATTATATATGTATTAATATATTTATAATTTAAAAAAAAGTTTTTTTTCTCTAAGCCTGCGTAGTTGAATAAAATACCATAAAAGTGTGGAAATAACATACTAACATTAGCCTCAAAAAAACTCAGTTAATCATGGCTAAACTGAGTTGTTTTCTAAATTTGAAATTCGGTGTCCAATTTTTAACAACTGTGTTTTTATCAAAGAAACTAAGGTATTGTGCTTTGTTATAAAGACATTATAAATTTATAGTAGGCCCAAATACATAAACCTTTGAAGTTGCTTTGGAGTTGTCATTTCCATACAAAGTTTGTGGAACGTAAAGCAACTTTGTATGAAAGTGGGACCTAAAATGTTTTATGTACATATTTGAGCCCTAAGTTACTAATTCCTTATTACTACCTTTTGATATGTATTATCACTGACAATATTGTTATTTTATTATCACTCTGTTTCCTTTTCAATTTCTAATGTTCATACATACATATCGTCGGAAAAAGTGCAAAACCGCACATACGTATCCGCACAAATTTTACAGGAGAAACTGAAAACTGATTAGCTTTTGTACGAGCCACTATGTGGTGGGTTAAATTCAAATGTAATTTTTTTGACATTCTTTGGCACAAACTCCTACTTTTTTGTTACTAATGAATGGACCCGGGTACCCAGAAGCCCTGGTAGGCATATCTCATTTTTGACAGAAATGTCGAATGTGCGATTTTTCAGAACTGCGATGTGCGGTTTTGTACTTTTTCCGACGATATGTAAGTATGTATATACAATGTATATTTTAAATACTTTGATACATAAATATGTAACATTTGCTGGCCTTAAACCTGCACTCCCACTAGTGTTACTGCTATCAATGAAGAGAAAATTTTTGCCCATACATATTCACATACAAACATATCGCACCCTAAATCAAAAACAGTCACAACTCAAAAATTTTTTAGGTCGCTTTCTTGGCATAGATTGCCTAATAAAAAGTAGTGCAGCCAATACATACAATGTTTTTCTTTTTGACTTTTATCGATACTCTTTAAAGAGCACAGTGATGTCAAGTTTTTAAAAATCAAATCACTTTTGTGCGATCCAGAAGCAATTAACTGAAAGTTACTCGGATTTTGAGTTGTGACTCTTTTTGATTTAGTGTGCGATCCGCTAAGTTAGGTGACGTAGTTTAACTCTCTTTTATATATCGTTTTTATGCGGTGATATTCCGGCGTCGCGCCCGCAATGGTAAGAGGGTAGTGTGGTGGCCTAACATACCGAAGGTCTAGTGTTCGAGCCCTGGAAAAGGCCAAAATCAAAATTGTTTAGAAAGTTTTTCTAAACGGGGCCGTCCCTCGTCAGTGGTGTGGCGAACACATTACATTAAAGATGTACAGTAAAAAGAATTTGTTATTGTTGCCATGGGTAAGGAGCATATACAATAAGTAAATATAGACTTTAATGCAATCTTTGTCAGCTTATAGAACAGAGCTATTGATCATAAAAATTGTCGATTGCACATAAATTGGAAAGTAAAAACCCCTTTTTTTATTTATTTAAAAACTTGTGCTGAAAAATGAATAATGAAAATCGTGTAATGCATAAAACCGACCCAAATGTATTTTGTAATATTTGTGGTGAGTACACTGTAAAGAAGCAAAGAAGAAATATAAATGAAACAGTGAAAATAGTGTACGAGCAATATTTCGGATTTGAAATACTAAGTGCTGGGGATAATGTAATATATGCACCTAATGTGTTGTGAGAATTGCTACCGTGGACTATTACAATGGTGTAATGGAAAATCTGAATGTATGCCATTTGGAATACCTATGTTGTGGGCGCCAGCGGTAGAGCATCGTCTGTTATTTTTGTGTTGTAACAAAAAATGAGTAAGCAAGAACATAGAGCGTGGAAATGTATCAAGTTAGTGATAAAGGACTTCATAGGAAACAAAAAGGCGGAGAACTACAAAAAATTATTGAAAAACAAGTAAATAAATCTAGTTATTATCATAATATCCGTGTACTATAAGTATAAAGTTATACAAAGTTTTGAAAAATTAAAAAAGTTAAAAATATACTGAACTGCAATTTTTGTACTATGGTGATGGCTGTATGCTGTCAAATCTGAAAATTTATATTATATTAAGATTATTTGACCACAAATTTGTATGTTATACTTGTTGAAAAAAATAAAAAAAATTTTTTTTATATATACCGATCTCTACACAAACCATGTTCTGCAGGGAAAACCTAGGGTGACCCGAAGATTCTGACCTCAGATTCGGATTCAGCGGACCCAAAAGCTTTAAAAACCATTGAGAAACCTGGAGGGATTTTTTGGCTGTTGTACAGTGTAATTTTTCGAATACAAAAGTTCAAAATTCTGTGATCGAAAATTTAGTTACAAGTACCTCCTTGATGTGTGAAAATTTCAAAAACTATCATTGGAGTTAGCTGAAATTAAAACAGAAATGTATCGAAGTAGATCTAGATCGCGATCTAATCTAGGCTTGGGTCGTTCATGAACGAAATAGTTCATTGAACTAGTTCATGGAAGTGATCGCGGGAGCTAGTTCGAAATTTCAAATGAACTACTTGAACTATGTGGAATTTTAGTCAAAGGTTTCGTCGAGAATGAGAAAATACCGAGAAACTCAAACGCGTGCTAAAGTTGACTGAAATTTACCTGCAATAGTAAATACGAATATAAAAGGTGAAACAGGTGCCAAATGGCTGTTAAACCATTCAAAAATTTGCACTAACTAAATTGAAGCTCAAATTTTTGAACGAAAGCAGCATTTTTTAGCGTTCACTTTCCGCAAATTTTGCTAACAAATTGAGAATTAATAAATAAAAAAGCGAAATCGTCAAGATACTTCTGGAACCATTGTAAGTATTTAAATGTGTTGTTGTAAATTGATTTCCATATAATTTGTTTCCGTACATACATACATATGCTTAGATGCCTGGGGGAAGGAGTATCGTTTGGAACCACTTTAAAGAGACAAGTAACAATCGTGCTCAATGTAAGCACTGCTCAGCTGCATTAAGTTTCAGTGGTCGCTCAGTTGGTAACTTAGGTCGCCATATGGGGCTCCGGCATCCTTTTCGTTAGCCTGAATAGTACTACTGGATGGGCAGAGGTAGATGACATAACCGTGGAGGAATTGGAAGTGGAGAAAACCACACAACAAAAGAAGCAGCCAGATGCCGCCCAGCCGGTAATCACAAATTTTGTTTATAAGGCCCCAACTAACAAAACAGTTGAAAAGATTAATACCCAGTTGGTTAAAATGAGCGTTTGGTTAAAGAGCCAGAGGTAATCAAATTTGTTGCCATGGCATTGTTTTGGTTATAATTTACCATCGAGAAAAACTTTATCAGAAGTCCTAATTCCTAAAGTTTACGGCGAATTACAATCAAAAATTCAAACTGAGCTGCAAGAATCATTTGAGGTGTGCTTAACTACATACGTATTGTTGCACATCTTCTACAAATGCAAGTTATATTGGTGTTACTGCTCATTATATTGATAGAAACATTAGTAAACAGTTTACATATACATATGTATATGCATATATTTATATAATTTGTACTTCGGGACATAGGGTGGTATTTATTGCCTTCAATAGTCAACTGCGAAAACAAGTTGAAAAGCGTAGGGGAAAGTATCAAAAGATGTGCCTCTGGAATATTGATACCAATGCCAAAGACAATACATATGTATGTTAATTTCTCTCCCAATATTTTGGACGTGTTTTAGCAGTTATTTCCTAAGGGAAACAAATACAAACAATTGAACTAAAAACGAACTAAATGAGCTAGTTCATTTGGATGAGCTAGTTCGAAATCTCTGCTCACTTCAATGAACTAAAATTCCCAACTCTAATCTAATCCATGAAATAATTTTACGAGTTCATTTAGACGTCGTTCCAATTCGATTTCACTACAAGTTTGGAAACAACGCTCGAAATTGTGAGCAACCCTGTTCTTATATTAAAAATAACGATTCAACAAACTGAATTCAACCATTGTTGCAGCGACAAACAATGGTAATTTGGAATTTTCAACTCGTCGCTTGTTCATTTTTGATAAAGATAATAAACTAAATTTTTTGATTGATAGTGGAACGGAAATTTCGGTATTACCCGCGTCTAAATTTTATAATATGAAACGTTCAGACATTATTCTTACTGCAGCTAATGGTTCAACAATTTTCACTTACGGACAATGGCTTTTAAAGGTAAATTTGGGTCTAAGACGCGAATTCCCCTTTACGTTTTTGATAGCTGAGATTGCGAAACCAATTATAGTAGAAATAATAATAATATAAATGATAATAATAATAGATAATTATCGGTGCTGACTTTCCATGAAAGTAGGTACGGTATTTTAGTTGACATTAAATGCAAACGCTTAAGGCTGGTTTTCATTAGGTCAAAATGACTGACCACAAAAACTGACTTAACTGACACTATGGCGATTTGGTGTCAAATGTGTTTTCATTACGCTTTAAAACCTGACATGAAGTCGATAAAGCAGACCGTGTTAAAGACTGACGTCAAATTGTGGTGTCAGGCGATTGACATCCCGTTTTCATTACAATTGCCCAGTCAGTTGTTTGACAAGCTACTCCACTATCAATTGTAGGGTAGCGAGCTCCCACCCCAACTTTTGTTAAATGTTTTTTAACTTTTTATTAACTTTTCTTTGTTTTTAATTGCAAATATTATTTTTTTTATATATTTTCACTTTTTTGTTTTGTCCCCGACACAAAAACATACAAATTTGAGATATGAATATAACGTAGCCGACCACAAAATGGTAATATTACAGAATTAAAAAAGAAAACAATAATATAAAATGGAAAAAATATAAAAAAGGAAAAAAAAAATTTTTGACAAAATTTGGGGTGCGAACCCGACTCCACAAACGAATTGAGTCAAATGAAATAGATTTGCCAACATGTTGGCAAATCTATTTTGAGTGTCAATCGTTGCAAACTACGCTGTCATACTGGAATTTGACAGTTTTCACATGCATGTCATTTTATATGACCATGAGTCGTCAAAACTGACTGCAAACGCAATTGACTCCATATGCCAGCCGTTTTCATTAGTATGCCACCATTTGATGTCATATTTTGACCTAATGAAAACCAGCCTTAAGTTGATCCAGTAACCAATCTTTCAGTTAACACTATTTCATATCTTTGCAATGTTTCGCTTCCGAAGGTTTTCATTATTGATAATAAGTTTACAAAATTATTGAAGGAATTTCCTTCACTCTTTTCTGATCCAGATTATTCAAAACCAGTGAAACATACAACAGTTCATAGACTCACCACTGAAGGAAATCTACCTTTTTCTAAACCAAGACGCTTAGACCCTATACAATTTGAAGTAGCTAAAACGGCGTCTCCACTGCATCTTGTACAAAAAAAGGAGCTAAATGATTGGCGACTTTCGAAGGTTAAGGTAGTTACAGTACCGGATCGTTACAATTTGCCCCATGCTCATGATTTCAACATGAACCTCAAAAACAAGACATTATTTTCAAAATTAGATTTGGTAAGAGCGTATCATCAAATTCCAATGACAGAAGAGGATATATAATAAACTGCTATCACGACACCATTTGGTATGTATGAGTTTATTCAAATGCCGTTCGGACTTCGGAACTCTTCGCGAACCTTTCAGCGTTTTATTAATAAAGTTGTTACGGTTTAAATATAAAATCTAGAAAATGTAGTTTCGGTGTTACAAATGTAGATTTTTTAGGCCACAATATTTGTAAAGAAGGAATAAGACCATCAGATGAAAAAGTTTCAGCTATTCGCAATTTTGAACGCCCGAAATCTATTAAACAAGCACAAAAATTTATTGGTATGGTTAATTATTACCATCGATATATACCAAAATTAGTAGAATTAACGACAGTTATCTATGATTTAATTAATACGGCAAATAAGAGAAGAGACAAAGTTATAGATTGGGACTACACATCCAATAAAACATTGGAATATATTAAAGAAAAATGTGCGTCTACGATATTGTTGAACCATTTTAACAAAGATGCAGATCTCTCTTTAAATGTTGATGAATCCAATACAGCCATTGGTGGAGTATTACATCAAACGTTCAATAATAAGTCAGAGCCAATTGCATTCTTTCTTCATCGGCAAGTAAATATAGTGCATTTTATAGGGAATTGTTAGCAATTTATTTGAACATCAAACACTTTCGCTACCTTCTAGAAGGCCGTCAATTTACAGTTTTTACTGATCATAAACCTTTAGTATTTGCTTTAAGCTCAAAAACAGAATGCAGTCCGAGACAAACGACCCTACTAGACCGGCCTAACCACACTCACTAATACATGCAAGCGAAAATTGTAAATTACTAACACACACAAAGCCTTCTTGGCTTTTTCTTTGTGTTTCTTCTTCTTGAAAGTGTGGGCAAAATGCAGCTGCGTCTTTAAAATATGTAAAAAATATTAAAAAAGGAGTTTAGCAGTGAAATTACAACTAAAACGCCTTGATAAGGAAAGTATATAGTGCTTATAATTGTTATTTAACAAGTGAAGTACTGTTTTGAATATGTATGCACCAAATTTTTATACTTTCAGAGGGACGAGCAAATCAAGGAACCTTTAGGCAAATGGAATAAAATTATGCTTTTGCAAATGTTTAGTGATAGAAATATGTATTTGAAGAATTTACTGATTATTGTGAACGTGAAAATTGTGAAATTTTGACTTATATTAAACAATAAAAAGCAAATCTAATAATACAAACGATTGCCTTTTCATAGTTAGCTATATATAAAGTTTGCGTCATTCATAACCATTAGCGCTGGTTTGTGTTTGCATTATACCTGACTGTTAGCGCTAACCAAACTTTTCGTTATTGATAACATGAGTGAAGAGTGCGGATTTATGTGGTTTTACATGCGCTAGACGGAGATGCAGTATACGTATGTAAGTGTGCAAAAAAACAGCAAACACACGGTTAGATTTGGCACACTGCTCTGCAGAAACTAATTGAGAAATATATGTAAAAATAACGCAAGCGCAAGTTAGGCCGAGAGGTTATCTGACTCGTCACATAACCTGCAGCTGTCTAGTAGGGGAGACATATTGAGTTCATTCCACAGTTTACAAGTGATATTAGGTATATTAACGGCCAGGAAAATGTTGTAGCTGACATATTATCTCGTGCGTTCGAAGTATATGCGATTAAAAATGCAGATATTAATTTTAAAATTTTACAAATTGAGCAACAACGAGACAACCCTACTAGACAGCTGTAGGTTATCTGACGAGTCAGATAACCTCTCGGCCTAACTTGTGCTTGCGTTATTTTTACATATATTTCTCAATTAGTTTCTGCAGAGCAGTGTGCCAAATCTAACCGTGTCTTTGCTGTTTTTTGCACACGTACGTATACCGCATCCCATTCTAGCGCATGTAAAACCACATAAATCTGTACTCTTCACTCACGTTATTAATAATGAAAAGTTTGGTTAGCGCTAACAGTCAGGTATAATGCAAACACAAGCCAGCGCTAATGGTTATGAATGAAGCAAACTTTATATATAGCTAACTATGAAAAGACAATTGTTTGTATTATTAGATTTGCTTTTTATTCGCCCCTATTACGGTTGTCAATACTTTTAAGTATTGACTTTTTGTTGACGAATCGGTATCGCCATTGTCAATTTCGATAACTATTGACAGCTGTTGAAACTATTTTGGTATTTACGACAACAATAGTGATATTCTATTGACGGGAGTTAACATAAAACTTGTCAACACAGTTTTTGGTGACGACAAGCGCTCAATTAAATATTCTGCTGTAAAAATTTGGTAAAATAATTCTGAATTATACCTTTTTACACACTTTATTTGTTTAGGTTTTATTTAATTCAGGAAAATGGAGAGAAAAATTAAAATAACAAACAATAACCAATTTTCGCAGCTTATTTTAGAACTACAAAAAATGGTTCAAGGTGTTCTCAAAAGTGGAAGTTGCATGAGTTGCATTGTTTAAAGATTAGTTTTCAAAAACAGAATAAATATTTTTGTTTTATGCAGAAAATACTGAAGTATTTTTTATTTTTTAATAAAAACAACCAAAAACGAATTACAAAAATCTTTAATTTGTTGCCGTATTTGCGAAGCTTCCATGTTTTGCAAGTCGTCAGATAAATCAACTTCAAACCCGTCTTGAACATTTTCAGCTTCCGATGATGAATTGAAGCTTGATGACTCTAACGTCAATACAACGATTATGTAAGGCAGCGTCCTTACCTCCGTAACAATAATATGGAGGGGGAAATCCGATATTTTGTTTCAATGAAAAGTTATTAGTGAAAAACCGACCCGGGTCAGATCTCCAATTCGGGGCGTAATCCATGGTATTTATGTGCATAACACCTTTCCGCATTGGCCGCCTTCGGCCGCGCTTAAAAAAAACCCTGGGCTACGCCATTCCAACTCCGGGTGGTTGCCTGAACCGTGACAACGTGCCACGGTACGCACACTTTTTTACTTTTTTGGCTTAGCCTAATGTGCCATTACAACAACCACATGAAAATGACAGAAAAATTGTGAACTTTAACTGCAAATATCTCGCAAAATTCTTAAAATATCTGATTTCCCTCCAGATTATTGTTACGGAGGTGAAGACGCGTCGCTTGATACCTCTACCTAGATTTTTGGACGTGTATTAACACTTGACGTTCGATGGAAAGTATTACCGAAGGTTTACCGGCGATTTTCGTTGCTTTTTCCGGCTTATAATGTAAAAAAACATCTTTAAACAAAAGTTTAAATCTTATAGGCTGTTCATGCTGAGGCTGCATTTTGCATTTACCTCGCATTTTAGCATTTAGCCCGAAAAGCAGCTTTTATTTTCACATTTTCCATACAAATTTTGACACCTAAATGCAACTAAAAGCAACTTTTGTTTTGCATTAGCATTATAAATGCGGAAATCAACCCTGTAATATTCGAAGAAAATCGCGATTCGAATTCAAAAGAGTGGCAATATTGGTTGTTTTTACTTGGCGTTCTCTCATTCTCTGTCTTTCGTAAACATTCTGCAAATTTGCTCGGATTTTAAATTTGTAATTTAGCGCGCGTGTTGTGTGCTATTGCTAAAATAAATCAATCTACAAATTAATCTGATGTTTGTGAAGGGATTTAAATAAAAGATTTAATTAAAATCTGTACATTTTTTCACACGTGCCATAACCTCAAAAAAATGTTCGAACTTGCTAAATGTGCATTTGATAAATGCGCCATCATGAACGCTTTTTCGAAACCAATGTCCGAAAATTTAAAATGCTGCTTTTTAACTTCAGCATGAATGGCACATTAAGCAGAATTATATGTGCAACAAATTGTAAATAAACAACTGTCAAAAGTATAAGGATCGTAGTTTTGCTATTAAATTATCGATAACACGTCAACGTCAATACATTGACGAAGTAAATACCACTTTTGCATTGACGCGACTTTGATATTGATGTTGACATTAATACGACGTGACATTTGATCTTGACAACCGTAATAGGGGTGATTGTTTAATATAAGTCAAAATTGCACAATTTTCACGTTCACAATAATCAGTAAATTCTTAAAATACATATTTCTATCACTAAACATTTGCAAAAGTATAATTTTATTGCATTTGCCCAAAGGTTCCTTGATTTGCTCGTCCCTCTGAAAGTATAAAAATTTGGTGCATAAATATTCAAAACAGTACTTCACTTGTTAAATAACAATTAAGGTAAATGTCCATAATTTCGTGGTAGTACGTTATTTCGTGGTATTTCGATATTTTCTTTCAAACAAGGAATTTGGCGAGTTTTTTTTAAAACTGAAAATTTCATAATAAAGATTAACTTTTAGGGTGTAATAATGGATATTTTGCAAATTTTTCAAAATTAAACCTATTAAATAACAAGCATTATAAAGTTGGAAGCTCATAAAATGAGCCTTTTGTAGGGAGGCCTCTTAAGGAAACTGTTAAGGAGACCAGTAGATTTTGTTAAGCCTGTAAAAATTGTATCTTTAAATTATTTTTTTTGATGATAATTTTTTTGGTTTTATTTAACATTTCTTAAACGTTTTTAGTACTGCAAAACTTATTTCAATAACTTTTCATTTACATTTTATTTAATATTTAAATACCACGAAATTAGGGACACATGTTTTTTGTGATGTACCTAATTTCGTGGGAATATAATACTTTATGTTTTCCTTATTTTCTTTCACATTTCATAAGATACCCTATTATTGTAAGTATTTTAATTATTAAAGAAACCCCTGAGGAAGATTTTGACGTAATTTCGTGGTACACTTTTATTAACCCATTCGTCAATATTTTAATCGAAAAGCTCTGCGAAGCACAACATTTTAACGAAATAATGGCATTATAGAACTTTTGTTTATTCAATAATTTTTGATATAATTTAAAAAAATATGTCAAGATTTATACTTTTTTGCTTTTGTTATGAATGAATAGCGATAATAAACAAAAAAATTTAAATATAAAACTCATATTACCGCTTAAAGCGATACCACGAAATTACCTACATCAATTTTATCGCATGCCCCTAATTTCGTGGTATACTGCGCATTTAGATACATTGTTAACAAGAAACCAAAAAATTAAAAAAAAGAATAAAAAACCAAATTAAATTTAAAAAAAAATAAAAATTAAAAAAATACAAATAAACTAAAAATATACCAAAAAAATTAAAAAAAAACATTTTTTGAAATAATAAAAAATAATAAGCTACATCAATTATTGAACTAATTTTTTTTATTGTTTATTTTTGTTTTAAAACTATTTTTTTTTAATTATTTATTTTGTTTAAAAATAAAAAAACTTAAAAGACCAAAAAAACAAAAAAATTAAAAAAAAAAAACATTTTTAGTAATAATAAATAAAAGAAATTTTGAGAAAAGTAACAAATTACATCAGTTAAATAAATTTTTTTTTATTGGTTTTTTTTTGATTTTTTCAATCGCAATCAATTACTAATTGCGTTTTCTCAAAAACCAATTGAAGTAATCATTAACAATTAAAAAATCCGTCTAATCAATTGATTATTAAGTACTAAACAAATTAATACTTACTTGGTCTTAAAACGCTTTCTTTTCATAAATAAAATAACAATAAAAAAATTATTTAAAATTTGAAATTTTTGAACATAAATTTTAGGAATTTGCGTTTAAAATAACTTTCATTTTCCATAAAATTAGAGTTTAACCAAATACCACGAAATTAGGGACACTTTACCACGAAGTTAGGTACATCAGAAAATTTTTGCCACGAAATTAGGGACATTTGAGGTACTCACATATTTTTATTTATATAAAATAAAACATTTGTTAGTTTTGTTTGAAATTAAATGGAAAGCTATCTTAATAGATCAACTCAATGGGAAAAATTTACTTTTTTAGTTTTCCTTCATCCGTTTTTACGCAAGAGAGGTAGAAAGTCAGAAAATTCCTTAGTACCACGAAATTATGGACATTTACCTTATAAGCACTATATACTTTCCTTATAAAGGCATTTTAGTTGAAATTTCACTGCTAAACTCCTTTTTTAATTTATTTAACATTTTTTAAAGACGCAGTTGCATTTTGCTTACAATTTCAAAGAAGAAGAAACACAAAGAAAAAGCAAAGTTTGAAAGAAGGCTTTGTGTGTGTTAGTAATTTACAATTTTCGCTTGCATGTATTAGTGAGTGTGGTTAGGCCGGTCTAGTAGGGAATGATCTTGATAGACTTACATCAGATCAAAATTTTCTAAATCTTAAATTAATAAAAATTCCTGTTCTAAATTTTATTATTTGGTGTGAAGTGTCAGGAGAAAATACTAGACCGTTCATACCAAATAGCTTAAGAAAAACAGAAGGTATTGATATATTGCATGGAATTACACATCCAGGTACAAAAGCTACACGACGACTCATAGGTAAGAAATATTATTGGAATGTCTAAATTGTCAAAAATCAAAGGTTTATCTTCACACAAAATCTCCTATAGTAAAATTCCCATTCCTAAAAATAGATTTGGACATATACATTCAGATATTGTTGCACCTTTACCTTTTTCGAAAGGGCATTGTTATGTTTTATGTATAGATAACCACTTCTAAATCTAAAGTAGACATATATTTAGTGCTTTTTGCTGCATGCAGTATGTCATCCATACGTGGCAACGGATATCTGCCTGGTACAGTTACTGCGTTTAATTTTCTGTAGTCAATACAAACTCGTACTCCGCCAGTTTTCTTTGTCACCATGACTACCGGGGATACCTATGGGGACTCACCTTCTACGATAATATTGCTGTGTATCATCTTTTCTACCTCCGCTTTCAACTCTCGCGTCTTTGTAAACGAAAGACGATAAGGTGGGGTTTTAGCAATTTGAAGTCTATGCTGTACAACCTCACGAAGTCGTCATCATCATCTGGTTTGTTGTATACGAGACTTGGAAATAGCGATGATTCCTTCCGTCTTTGTGGCGTCAGCGAATCTTGAGGCAGTGCATCTTTAAATATCGCTTGTATTGAATGGGGGGAATAATTATTGGCTGAAATATCTGGACCCTAGTATTCAAAATATGGAACGCTTGACTTTGGTGGAGGATTGATAACTACTATCATTCATTTGGGTGTAACAATACGTGCAACTTTGATTGTTTCGATTAGATTGATCAGCACGTTTTCTCCAAATCGAAATGCTGCATAGGGTTGTCCTCAAAATCCCAATATATCTGTCCCATATTGAGCACGATATTAGCTTGTTCCAGAAAATCCGCCCCAGTCAATGTACGGTTACAATCTGCAACAACACACATAAACATACCAAATACCATATCAATCTGGTCAGCTTCGGCTGGCGAGTTTGGTAATCGAGCAAATAATGCACGCTTTTTCCGAATAAAGGTGTCCGTCGGCTCAGTCTTCTGCTGCTTGCTTTCGAAAATGTCACTATAAATTATCCATGCTGGTTTTGCTGGTGAGAAACTTTCACGTAGTACTCGAACTACGTCAGTAGAATTTGAAGAATTGCACTTTGTACCACATACTCCGTACTCTACTCAGAAGATGTTCTTACCGCCGGTCGAAAAACGAAATGATTGAAAATGCAGAGTCCGCAGGCTTTATATGCTCTGCAGCAAATCGAAATTATTTTAAGGCAATCCTGTTCGAAATTTGTTATACAATTTAAAATACAAAAGAGGAAAAGAGACAAACAGTTATTTAGTTACTATGGTGATGAATATTTAAAATAATGGAATTGCCGTTCAATGTTGCCTTGTAGCGCAATGCCATACAGAGAATTGCCATACAAGGTATTATAATATTTCATGGAATAAATGGTATGCTATATATATTGGTACGTTACAATTTTGAATTCTAAAGAAAAAAATGTGTCACCATAGGGTTAATGCATAACTACTGTGTTATAACCCTGAACGCAAAAAAAAATTATTTAGAAATTATAAAAATAAAAATTAAGGTTACCAATGGGTTAAGGCATGGCGTTTAAACGCTTAAAATCACCTACTTAAGCTTAAACTATTTTGATGTGAAAAAATTTGATTTCAGAGTTAAAAGAAAATTTAGGTTGTCAATGAGTTATCGTATGGCCGCTCATGGCTTATAATTTTAAATATTTACCAATTAAGTGCAGCACAACCCATTCAAACCTAACCAAAATTTCATTCGTAATACCGTTATAAAAATAAAAATGTAGATAAGGAGTGCGTTAATGCATGATCGTAAATATGTTTACTAATTTTTGATTCTAAATTTTTGGTTTCTGAAAAAAGTATTCTGAATTTTTCTTTCTGACTGAAAAATGATTTCTGAAAAAATTGTATTTCTGAATTTTTTCTGTCTGAATTAATGGGGGGCACCATAATGACTTTATTAATATTTACATAAAAAAACCAGTTAGGCCTATAGGGATTTCTCGTAAATATATGTAAAGTCTGATTAGTTGAATATGGTAGTATACATAAGTCATTTCGTTCTTAAGTCGACTTAGGTGATTATTGCTTACGGCCACAGATATATGATACAAGGGTTGTATCCGGCGTGAACGCAAAAGTTGCATATATGTAATGTGAAGAAAAAAGTTATCCATAGTAATGTTATGACCTTTTAAGCCTTATGGAAATGGACTAATATAAAGGAAGTAAAAAGAGAGTGAATGGAGGGCAACAATCTTAGCTCAACGTAAATAGAAGTTCCAGTAAGCGGGGGAAAACGAGTTTAATTCGGATTACGACAAAAAAGCACTGTTTATATGAATCAAAACTTAGGTCTAATATTGTAGGTAGCTCGTTTAAGAAAAAGTCGCTAAAGATGAGAGTTTTCCTGCAATTTAAACTAAGCATACAGTCAGGCGCGTATTCAGGGGGGGGGTTTCGGGGGTTCAAACCCCCCCCCCGAAATTTCAGAAAATTAAAAATTAAATGTCTGTACTAGAATAATTACTGTATTCACTTTTAAAACTTCTGTTAAGAAAATAGCATTAATAGAAATAATGAAAATACGAAAGAATAAAATTACATAAATAATATTTCACACTGAGAGAAGTTATTGGTAGTCCCTAATCAATTATCAGAGCAAGTCTGAGAGGTCACAACTAAACTCCTGCAACGGTTCACTCATTTGGCGCTTTAAGAAATTCGCGCAAAACTATCAGACTTGCTCTGCATAAGATCAACTTAGCATCTCAACTGCATAGCATGTTAACAACAGTAAGAGTGATTCGAACTCAAGTCTGTTGAAATACAAATTAACTGCTTTTCGAGTTATTAATACAGCGGGCAAAAATCGTAAAAATGAGTGTCTCTCGTTATTGTAGTCACGGTTGCCATAAGTTTAATCAAAAAAATGACCACGAAGTTAAAACAAAAATACCAAAAATTACCAAGCAGTACACAACGCAGTCGTATTGAATTATCAAAGAAAGTAACAATTAAATTGTACTTATACTTGTCAGGGGATAAAAGTTTAAAAGTTAAAGTCTGGTATGCTGTTAAAAAGAAAATGCTGAAGAAATATTGTCAATTATTTCTTGACCAAGAAATTTTGACGTTCCGTTCTCCATGTTGAATAATTGCAACATTATATGAATTTCAATGTTATTTTATTATATTCTTTGTCTTTTTTTTCCGAAACTTCAGTTTTTCTTCAAGAAATAAAGCGACAACTATTTATTTCTTGCCAAAGCCAGATTTGCGCAGGTCGCTTTTTTGTAAAAATTTTCCAGAAATTAGCAGTAGAAAAGTAGAAGAGATTCTGACACAAGAAATTTTTCTTAAGCTTTTCATGTGTCATTTTATATAGAGTTTTTGGATTTCTTTTGAACAGCGTAAAGCCCTAAAAAAGAAAAATATTTTCCAATCCCAAAGGAGGAACGACCAAGCACGTTCATTGATGCATTAAATAATTGTTCCGTGTCTTCTTTCCCTATGGTACATCGATATATAAAAAATGCTGCAAATCTTCCAGTTTCCGTTGCTCCTTCGGTACAGTCTTTCTCTTCCCTTCGAAGGTTAAAACTTATCTAAGAAGTACAATGGGGCAGGAGAGGCTCTACTCAACATCCACTATACTTTTGAAGTAACTTCTGAACAAATTCTAAACAAAATTTCAAAACAAACAAGAAAAATAAATAATGTTTTGTACACGGCTAAAAGTTTTAGCCTAGATTTAAAAGTTTTTGGGGCTACATATACATTTCTTGAATTTTCAACAAAGTTCTTAACTTTGAGTTGCAGTATTTTTATTGTGAATTTACACATACTTTCATTCAAAAATAATGAAATTAGTCTAAAGAAGTTAATTTTACTGGACATTCCAAAAAAACCCTTTGAACGCAGATATACTGGTCTAGGTGTATGACCAAACCAAATTTGGTTTAGAATTAAGTTTACGCAGGTTGTCATAGAAATGCGCGTAATAAAAATTATTTAAATTTTAAATAGAAAATGTTAACATTTTTTTTTTTTTTTTAATGTTTGGACTCGAACCGACGTGCCCCAAATCAGTGCGCAATGCTCTACCTACCGAACTACGGCGCACTCATGAATTTTGTGCGAAAAGTACACATATTCGCTGTGTATACGACTTTTGTTGTATTTTTGTTTATCCCAGTTAAGTTTTAAATCTAAACCGCAAAAAATTGAGAATTTTTGTGGCTAATTGAAAGGTTTGGAATTTATAACCAAAAAGTTTTAAAAATTGTGTAAACCAATGAATGCTTTAAAATTTAGGATCAAATTTTTAGCCGTGTAGAAAGAGAAAAATTTCAAATAAATAAAAGTATAGAATGTATGTACAGGTAATTCTTATTTACTGACACTTTGGCCAAAACCCCCCCCGAAATTTTTTTCTGGCTACGCGCCTGCATACAGTTAATAAAATAAGATTCGTATGAGGGTATTACATCAGATATCGTAAGGCAGGAGTTACAAGCATTGACAGTCCAGTGATGTTATTTAATTTAAAATCTACAGAATGCGCAGGTTGTAATGACCGGGTGCTAACTAATATCATCCGCCGGAAATGAGAAAAAGTGGTACTGGTACACGAATTTCGATACCATATCTATCACGGCGAATTAATATACCAGGTGACATCATTAGAACAGCTGATTATACTTTTTTTATTTGAGGTGGTATGCGAAGTGTCAAATGTTAGTGTTTTTGTTTACATCTTATGTTTACATTTTTTGTTATTGAAAAATAAAATAAAATCGTTGATTGCGTGTGAAAAATTGTAAATTTGTGTATAAAAGCGTATATATCGTGTCGTAAAGCGAAAATTTGTATAAAAAAGCGTACGTTGCGTGTGTTAAAGTGCAAATTGGACTAAAAATAAACATTTAAAAATATTAGAAATGGGAAAGTGTGCTGTATGCTACAAGCACAAAGAAGGAGGAGCGGGTACATTTTTTCAAGTCCCGAAGGATGATTATAGGCGTTTGGTGTGGGGAAACCATTGTGGGATTCAATTTAGGCCAAATGATTTTATTTGTGCCGATCATTTTCTTCCCGAGGATATGATATGCAGCAGCAAAAATGCTCGATTGCTACCCAAAGCAATTCCAAACGGTAAAGGTTTCAACTATAAAAGTGCGTCGGGAGCTGGGAAAAAATTGCCTGCAGGTCCTTACTATATCGAGTAAGTTATTTTATTTATAATGGTGAGCAAATTAAAAAAAATAATTTTTACCACAGATCCGATAAAGATTTCTCGGTGGTGCGTGATATTTTTGCCAATGAAACATTGTTTGAAAACGCTGGCAATGGTATAATTGAAGAAGCTGTAGCTCTTCAACCTATAAGCCAAAAATACGTTTTTGCCAATGACACAGTCATTGAGAACGCTGGCAATAGTATAATTGAAGAAACTGTAGCTCTTCAACCTATAAGCCAAAAAGAAGACTCTCATACACAAACAGAGTATGTAATTGTAAAAACAATCCATGCGACGAATTTTGTTATTAATAATTTGCAATATATTTCCAGTGGTATTATTTTCGAGGCACTAGGTGACTCTTTAATATTACAGCTGAAGAAAGAGTTGAACGAATCAGAGAAAGAAAATCAAAAATTGAATCACAAGCTGGATGAATCCAATGCTATAATAAACAATTTTAAGCGCATATTTACGGAAGGGCAAATGCGGAAAATGATCTTTCCAGGTATGTTCCGATTAAATTGTAAGAGGCAAATATCAAATTATATACATTTGGAAATAGATCAAAAGATCCAATGGAGTTGGCAAGACATATCGAGTGCTATATGCCTCCACGCGGCTGGGCCGAGGGCATATAACCACTTATACGAAAAAGGTTTCCCACTGCCTCACGTTGGTCTCGCAAAACCGAATTTTGCGAGGGTCTTCTGACTGCTTCACTCAATTCGCTGAACAACATGTCTGAGCTCTGCGATGATGACAAAATGTGTGTTCTTTCATTAGACGAGATGAAAGTCGCCGAAGCGTTTGAGTATGATCAGCCAGGAGACTATGTTCGTAAACCAGCGAATTACGTTCAAGTGGTGATGGCACATGGTTTGCGAAAGTCGTGGAAGCAGCGGGTATTTTATGCATTCGATTGTCAAATGACAAAAGACACTTTATGTTCAATAATCGTCGCATTGAAGGATGTGAACATCAAAGTGGTAGCAATAGTGTGCGATATGGGTCCTACCAATCGCAAATTATGGAAGGAACTTAAAGTGACAATAGGTATAGTTAGTAGTTTTCTACTTTAATTTTATTTCCTTGGACATGTGGTAATATTTTCAGATGACCCATGGTTTACTCACCCATCAGATGATAATGATAGAGTATTTATGTTTGCCGATGCACCTCATCTATTGAAATTGGTGAGAAATCATTATATTGACGACCATATTTTTTTTAATGGGCATTTTCTGACGATCCGGACAATTTGCGATGTACTGAGGCATACATCCGAATCAGATGTCTGAATAGTTTTTAAGCTAAGTGACGAACACCTTTCAGTGAAAGGAGCAGGTACAATAACCTATTCAAAACTATATATCAAAAACTACAGCTAACTTTATGTACATATATGTTAAATTTAAGGTGGCCAAAAGGTAAAACTAGCAGCTCAGTTGTTTTCAAACACGACTGCTAATGCCATTCGACGGTGTTATGCACTCGGCTTCGATATCTGTGAGCCTGTGGAGACTGCTGACTTTATACAACTTGTAAACGATTGGTTCGATGTACTTAATTCGAATATTAATACTTCCGGTTATCCGGGAAAGGTATGCATGTCTTGTTAATTTAAGTACAGTCCTTTTTTTACGTTTAAAAACTTAAGGAACCATTCGGAACAGCACTTCCCAAACAACTAGACGTGTTAAAGCGCATGAACGATGTCATGTTCTTGCCCATAATAAAAAATAAAAATATTTTAGAACAATTCCAGAAGGGGATACTAATGTCAAACAAAGCGTTAGTTATGTTATATAACTCTTTGCAAGAAAACTCAAAAGTGGAATACATACTTACAAACCGGCTAAACCAAGACGTTCTCGAGCATTTTTTTGGTGCAATTCGAAGCAAAGGTGGCTTGAACGACCACCCGACACCAAGGGATTCGAATACAGGATGCGAAAATACATTTTGGGTATAATCCATATATCATATTAATGATTTTCTTCTTATATTTATGGTTATATTTTAGCACGAAATACGGAATGTTTAAGAGGCAGTGGAAACGTTACCAAAGACAACACGGAATGGCTGACCCCTAGAGAATCGTCCACTCCGCTTAAAGTTCTTAATAACAGCATCGCAAGCCACTCTGGTGTAAGTAGCGATTTGGCAAGTGGTTCAGCTTGCTTCGAAGGGAAGGAAAATGATGATGGTGTCATGTGTGCTGAGGAATTGGATGCCAGCATAGGTACTTGCCACCCAGATGATTGCGATATTTTGCAAGAAGACGCGTTGGAGTATGTATCTGGATACATAATTAAAAAACTTAAGCTTAAAGAATTTAGAAGTACTGAAGCTTCGTTCAGCTGGGTGGACCAAGTGTCGAAAGGCTTTTTAAACAAGCCATCTCCAAACTTCCTTCACGGCATAAAATCGTTGGAAAAAATATTCCACAGCATTAATGCGCTCGAAATATCTCATGTCAAAAACTTACACAAAAGTCTGATGAGTAGTAGCGTCGAAATTCCACTACCTGATGATGTAAACAAGTTATTTTTTAAGTGTAGAATACATTTTCGGGTAAAAAGTCTAAACAAACGACTTAAAATAAAAAAAGCCAAACAAAGGTTGATGGGCTTTAAAAAGTTCATTAAAATAAACATATGAATATTAAATGTGTACATACGTTTGTAGATATCAACATACATACACATGTTGTGGATATGCAAACCACCACCTTTTGTACTAGCTTTGTTTACTAATTGCATTCTAACATACATTTGTACATAATCCCATCTTGCTTATGCTGAAATATTCTTATATTCTATTGTTTAAAACCATGTTGTTTCAATTTACACTATCAACAATGTAACTAATGAAAACAAAGTATTTTAAATATAATGATTTTACGTTTTAATCAGGCGATATTTTATGTATGTACATACATATGTAAATCGAGACGCGTACATAATTCTTGTTTTGAAGACGGAAATATAATTTAATTTTTAAGCCGTTCCTTATATTGGACCGCTAATAAAAAGTTGTGTTTTTCTTTCATATCGACTGAGTTGCGCCGACCGCAACAATAGTGTAGAATACAAGCCTTTGTTGCTAAGTCAGCATAGCCTGCCAGTTACAGATAAAACGCTAGAGAATCCAACTCTTCAATAATGGCCCCCCAGTCGATGCTAATTCCGTCTTTGATGAAAGGTTCAGTAGTAGCCTATAACAAAAAAGGAAAATGATTATACTTTTTCTTTAGTTTTCGTAATAGACATCTCTTACCTTCTCATACAATAGTTGAAAACCCTGCAAAGCCGCATTAGCTTGTTTTACCAGTTTCACTTCATGCACTACAGTTATAGGCACCAACTATTTGCGTTTCAACAATTCTTCTATATTATCTTTTTATTAATGCATTGTGTAGCAGCGGCGTGTTTAGAGGTAATTGTTTCCTTTAGCACACAACTGCTAATAAATTAGCCAAAATTATGAAAGTTGTACGCGTTTGGTCCCTGGAATACGACTCTGGAAGCGCTTCCTCCAATTTGTTCTATAAGTAAAGGTATTAGTTTGCATGCAAACAAAATTTTGCGTGAATATGTATATACCTTAAACTAATCCTTAAGATTAGCAGCAACAGCAATTAAATTGGAACGCCGCTCATTTTCATAATCGTCATTGGTATTTTTGATGATTTCCTTGTAGGCATCAATACATTTGTCATATCTTTTCAGCCTATAGACATAGCACTTGTGTGCGCATTATGCATTACGTATGTATGTAAAAATGCATTCAACAAATGCGGACCATTTCCATGCGGCTCCTGGAAAATCATTCTCTTAATTTAATACTTAAACAGTGTTATTCTTTCACTTACACACTTAACAACAAAATAGTTATTTCTTTTGAGAACATCTACAGTCCATTGTTGTACCTTCAGCAATCTTCTCCGGCATTGCATAGAATTTATTGCGTTTGGGAGCAGCTGCTTTCTTAACGCCACTGTCGGCTGCTCCAACTCCAGCACTTCCAACTTCTTTTCAATTTTTCTTCTCATTAGAACGTACACCAACTAGTTTATCGCGGTAGCATTAATTGAAAAACTATTATTGTATTTACACAAACTTTCTAATTATCACTATTGTTTACGTTTGTACATGTCAGATTGTGTCTGATTTTGAAACCGGCCCTTTAGGTGAATTAAATTTTGAATAAGGCGAATATAATTTTTGACACTTCTCATACCAAATTGCAACAACAAAATACACGTATATTTCGCCACGTTTGCCTTGCGGCCACCTGGTATAGATTCGCCTTGATATCTATACTTTCGCCTTTCGATACCAATATTTTGTACAAGATACTTTTTTAGTGATATCTTTTGGCTACTTAGAACCCGGTAGCCTGGAGGTTTTATAATATAAAATCAAAAGCTCTGCTCTGTTGGTCCTTTCTCTCTAACTTGTGCCGCGAAGCGAAAGAAAATCATCGACAAGGTATTTGTAGCCAATTTAGTCGGAATAAGCAGATGCCTACAAGTTAAGAGTTGATCGATGATCATTACACCATGTAATTATTTTGTTTTACCTCCTTGCTGCGAAAAAAGAAAATAAGACCAGAAAGTTTGTGATATACTTAAATTAAATGACATACTCAAAAAAGTTCTAAAAAGTCTGAGAAAAAACTTGACAGTTTTGATGAAAATTCATCGATATTTTGCTTACGTTTTAAACTATAATTCACATTTTTCGTATTACTATAATTAATGAAGGCGACAAGGATTAAATACGGAAGTGACGCGGGCCATAGGTTTTTTTTGTTTTATCGAACTCTCCTACTACTACTAAGACTACAAAAATGTCTTCGACACGACTCCTCACAAATGAAATAAAAAGCGGCTTGAATGTGAGTGGATCTTTAAATTCTTCCGTATTCCTAGCGTTGTATATGAAGTCAATATGCTTTTTGAATGTGAGTTTCTTTCACTAAGTGGCCATCTAACCGCCTCAGTGATTTTGACCGTCCAACATAGCTCGCCAGTATTTCTTCGTTGCGCCAACTGGCGGCAAGTGGACACCCGCGCGATCGCAGGTCGGTCTCCACTTGGTCCTTCCATCGGAGTGGTGGTCTTCCTCTTTCTCTGCTTCCACCGGGCTGGTACCGATAAGTATACCTTTTGTGTCTTAGTTAGTCTGCGTAAAGCTCATACAACTCGTCATTAAATCTTTAACGGCACTCGCCGTTGTCTGAATGTGAGTTTAGAGTCAAAAATAAAACCTAAATTTTGTATTTCATTACATTTTGGTATGCTTAATTGCTCTGTTTAACTATTGGTCTGTATTTAAATGCATACATCGTTACGGTCACCAGCTTTAAAAACCTAATTTCCACAGCCCTAAAAATGTTCGTTTGTTGAGGCATTTTTGATAAAGGGCGACAATTGGGAAGCAGAACTGTTTTTGAAAAATAAATGTGAGAAACCTTCAGAATCAAGTTTAATACTAGAGTTTAGCAAAAAAATAGCAGTTTGAACATTTTAGCCTGTTACCGAGAAGACAAACGTGTAGATGTAAGGATATGGAGAAGTGGTTTGGGTCTCATAGTATTTCGGGAAAAATTTAGCAAATAAATAGTGGCGCGAACTAACGTCAGTGGAATTAACGTCAGTGACGTTATTTCGCACCCAAAAAGCGAATTAATGTCAGTGACATTAAGACGAATGACCAAAAACGAATTAAAGTCAGTGCCGTTAATTCGTATAATATTTTGACTTTAGTTCGCTTTGGACATGCGAATTAATGTCATTGAGGCATTTGGGTTTGAGATTCGACGAAGTAGCGCAGCAGGCGAAAATTTGACTTAGGTCAGATCCCCAATTCGGGTTGTGATCCATGGTATTTATGTGCAGAACTCCTTTCCGCATTGGCGGCCTTCGGCCGCTCTTCAAAAAATAACCCTGGTCTACGCCATTCCAACTCCGGGTGTGTGCCATAGCCGTGGCTACCGCCACGGTGATGTCCTTCCGCGTGCCACGTTTCCCACTTTTTCACTTTTTTGGCTCAGCCTAATGTGCCATTACAACAACCACATGAAAATGACAGAAAATTGTGAACTTTAGCTGCAAATAACTTTTGAACGGTTGAAAGAAATCTCATTTCAGATTCTAAATCTAGACGTGGGTAATCGTTTACGTGGGGTACCGAGCGCTAATGCACAACCAAAAATGTTGAGATATGTATCAGGAGACGCGCTTTGGTCCCAGGAGCATGAATATATGTAACTCCGCTGCACCAATATTTCTAGTAGTTTGCGAGATATTTGCAGTTAAAGTTCAGAATTTTCTGTCATTTTCATGTGGTTGTTGTAATCACATTACCCTGTGAGAAAAGAGTGGCACGCGGAAGGACATCACCACCCGGAGTTGGAATGGCGTAGCCCAGGGTTATTTTTTGAAGTGCGGCCGAAGGCCGCCAATGCGGAAAAGAGTTCTGTACATAAATAATATGGAGCACACCCCGAATTGGGGATCTGACCTAAGTCAATCCCAGGTTCATTTTTTCAATCCCATATTCATGATATAATGATCATAAGTCGAAGGTGATAATGAAAAATGAAAATTTGGAATATAAATAAATGTACTGACTTTAGTTCGCTTTCTTAATGCGAATTAATGTCAATGACGTTAGTTCGCTAAAAATATTGACCTTAGTTCGCTTTTGGCATGCGTCTTAATGTCACTGACATTAATTCGCTTTTGGGGTGCGAATTAACGTCACTGACGTTAATTCCACTGACTTTAGTTCGCGCCACCAAATAAATCACATGAGACCTGTGAATTTGTTGAGATAACACCATCATATTTCAATTCCGTAGGAAATCCCGTAGTGAGTTTATGAATTGCCAGAAACTAGGATTACATTTCAGTTTACTTTCGATACTTAACATAAATATAGAGCGAGTTTCACCAGCTGACCTAACTAAGTCACAACTTAGTCAGCCTACTCGACTAAAATTCAGTGTTGCTGTCGTTCAAAAGTTAAATGGGCAACTACAGCAACACCGCTAACATCTAATATAAAATTGACATTTGTCTGAAGAGGTGTATGTTTATGTTATAACCACCACAACAGCTGAGTTTTTGCTTTCCCGTTTCTACATTCATATTCTCGAGGGGAACTGGCTGTCGCACCACCCCTTTTCGTAGAGGAGTATTTTATAATGCAAGAGATTTTTATAAATAAGTATTTTTATACCTTTCATGAACATGAAATGGTATTATAACTTTGGTCCGATGTTTGTAAGTGTGAGAAGAAGAAGAGATAGACCCACCATTAAGTATACCGAAATGATCAGGGCGACGAGCTGAGTTGATTTAGCCATGTCCGTCTGTCCGTCCGTCTGTTTGAACGCAAACTAGTCCCTCAGTTTTGGAGATAACTCGATGAAATTTTGCAAGCAGGCGCCATTTTGCATAATTAATCATTTGTCGGAACCAGCAAGATCGGACCGATACAACGCATAGCTCCCATACAATCGGTTGTTCCGATAAATGGGTTTTTGCCTATAACTCTTGCAATTAAAAAGCTATTAGAGCGAAATTTCGCAGGTTTAGTACATATTATATGCGTGATATGTGTAGTGAAAATCACCTAGATCGGATCAACAAAACATATAGGTCCCATATAATCGATAGTTTCGATAAATGGGTTTTGGGCTATAAATGTTGCAAATAGAAAGCTAGAAACGTAAAATTTTGCACGTTTGGTACTTATTATATATGTGATGTGTGTAGTGAAAATCATACAGATCGGACTTACATAACATATAGCTCCCATATTACCGATTGCTCCGATAAATGTGGTTTGGCTATGTATTTTTAAATTAACAGTTTTGGAGAGTTTGTAAGTAATTGTAAGTAAGGATAGGACACTTAGAAAAGTTGTACGTATTCATGAAAGGTATATATAAAGCCTTCGGCACAGCCGAAGACAGCCTTTTCCTTACTTGTTTTAATGTGTATCTGATCGGTTTATAACTACTACTACCTACTTTTGATGATAGTGTACAAAAAGTTATCAGTAAATTTTAGAAATCGGCATATCTGAAACTAAACGAGATGGTTGAAGTTTCGTTTTTTAATCGAAAACTATCGTTGAGTTATAAACCTTCAGACAAAATAGGTGCACACATATTTTATTTTATAACAAAATAGTTGCATCTACAATATCCTACCATAAATGTGTCCAGAGATGTGACGTGTTAGAGCTAGGGCTAATTTTACCCCTAACTAATTCCCATAAATACCTCCAAAGATATGCAGTAATAATAACTTAGTTGCAGTGGTCCGGATTCTAGTGGCGATGGACTTACAGAAGATATGTATGTATGTATGTATATATGTATATTAACATAATAGATATCAACGTATTTAATTTTGAAGAACATAAGTATTTTCTTTGGGCTGAGTACATAAGAGCGATCTTAGGCCCTCTTGTTATTTTATTTCTGTGTCTTTTCTAAATTGAGAACAGCTCAACTCCTCTGAATATCTCGTATTTTCCAAGAATTTACCTACATATATGTATGTGCAACTGTCTTTTTTAGGGATCATTTCATTGTGGAAACTGTCCTACAGGCTGGCAAGGGGATGGTAGGATTTGCGAGAGCACCGAACCTGAAAGTTGCGAGTCAAAGAATATCTGCTATCCCTCAGCAAAATGTGTTTATATATCAAATACAGTAGTGTGCACTTGTCCACCCAGCATGTACGGGCATGGATTCGGAGCCGATGGATGCGGTGTGCTGCCATTATCAAATGCCTGTGGAAATCATACGTGCCAGGTATGAAATGTTTTCAATCCTACTGATGCAAATATAAATAAAAATATGCCGTGGTCATAATCAATTTTTTACTTTAATGCATGTTTTTATAGTCTTCTTAAAATACAATTTATGTTGAAGACAGAGTTTTAATTTTAGAAAGACGCAAAACGGAATTTCAGGAAAAGAAAAAGTGTAAAAACAAATGCGATAAAAAGACAGAAATTAACGAGTTTTATGATTGTAAATGATGCAAATGCATGATTTATCTTCCCTAGAAGCACAAAAGCTTACAGAATACGGGGCGATCCTTTCTAAATAACGGCTCGGCAAGGCAACTATTTTATTACATGTGTTCAGTCGAGATAGTTCTTTTTGTGGAAATTTTGCGGACCTTACGTTTTGTTTTTTGCTTCTATAACACTGGTACTAGTAAAGATGAAATGTTGCAAAAATAATCAAAACTAGTAAAGAAAGGGCTTTATACCTTTAATAAATACGCCTAACTTCTTTAAGTGTCCGATAATTGGTACAAACTCTTCAGAACTGTTAATTTAAATATACATAGCCCAAATCACATTTGATAATTTGGGCAGTTTTTCGTCGTCTTGCCATCTTCCATAGGGCATTGTTCACAAGACCAGAATGTATTTCCGATAAGGGGGTGCCTTGCTGGTTAAGTAATTTGTTAACACCTGTAGTTGCACAAAGGCATAATGTATGCGCACAACATCTTAAATGGGAGGGGGTTTATGCATTTAAGTATCATTGCATGTTATTTGTTCGTCTTCTATGTCAGATTCGAAAAGGAGTTTGGTTGGCTGACACTCTCTCAAATCGTCATCGACAATATTCACGTTACTTAGTTTTACACCAAACATTTCGTTTGTCAACTCGAATCCCTTGATCAGCTTGAAATCTTTGATAGGCTAACGCCACCGAGACTCCACCTAAATCACATGCGATCCAGTGAGCTGTGACCCCAAGAAAAATTCTCTTTGGATGACCAAATATCAGTAGTTGTACACACATTGTCAGGATTTTTTAAGTAAAACTTAATTTTTGTAACTTTGGTTTCGTATTATTCCTGAATACGACAACCTAGAGTACGACGGCTCATTAGAGTTAATCCCATTTCTGAAACTTCTATGTCCGAAAATATTTTTTTTAAATATACATATCTGTGGAGTTTTGTCAAAACCACTTATTTCACATTTTACAACTATTCAGTAGGGTTAAATGTTTTATATATGATCAAAAGACATTTAAGGAAAAGTAGGAAGCAAATATCATCAAATGCTGCTATCCACACCTTTTAAAACTTCTGTCCTTGCTTTTAGAGCGGTAGTTCTTTATATATGTATATACATTTAAAGGATATGTGTTGTTTTGTCCCAACAATTTTTGAGAAAAAATTTAACTTATCTCAATAAAGGTATTTTCCCAAAAATTTTTCGTACGAAAAATAATTGAAACAGTACCAGCTATTTAGAAATAAGTTCTTTTGTAAGAACTGAATAAACACGAAATGCTCAAATAAGTTCAAACGTAAAATACACCTATGGGTTATTTACCTACCTGGGCACGATTACACTGGTTTACAGCCAAAATGCACCAGAGACGCCATAGTGAAATTCCTATGTAAAATCACCTCCTAATTCCGAAAATCAAGGGTATTTTTACTTGAATGGTACCGTTTTTGAGATATTTACGATTTACCGTTATTTCAAAAAACAAAAAAGATGGCTCCACTTAATCGTGTACATCTCAAGAAAAAACTGAGCTCTTCCAAAACGGTTTGAAAAATATGAAAGCTTATAAAATTTACTATAATCAGCACATACAACACTTTTTGCTAGGTCCTGCAGATTCAAACATATTGAACAATCATTACGGAATTTTTAAATTTTTTTTGTAGAAATATAAAAAAAATTGTACTTTGCGAGGAAGCATCTCGAAAACTTTTTGTTTTTTGCAGATATTTTTCCCCCCCTCTAAGCTCTGTTTTATTACAAAAAAAAAAGCTATCAGTGAACAAAATCGAAGAACTAATACAAAAGTTATAAGCATTCAAGTAAATATATCCATTTAATACTTAAGTACCCTACAAATAATAGCATATGTACATATGGTTCTGTCTTAACTCTATGATCTTATTTTATAATTGAAAAAGTTATGTGTCTTGTTTTGACGCTTATTTAGATTAGGATCGGTTTCTCTTATGAGAAACCAACAGTAGTCGCCCATCATAGCGACATCCCAGAATCCTTGATACCGACTTTCAATCACTTTCATTTGCTGGTGAAACCTTTCGCCATGCTCGTCACTTTCGTCGCCAAGATTTTGCGGGAAAAAATTTAAGTGGGAGTGTAAGAAATGAATTTTTAAAGACTAAATATGTCTGAAAGAAAATAAAAAAGTAAATTAGATAAATACATAAGTGACACATTAGTATATAATTTTCTTAGGCTGGATTTATCTTTCAATTCAGAACAAATTTTTTGTTTATATTTTTCCCGTTCTTGTTTGTTCGGAACTGGACGATGAATTCAGATTTATGGCTATATATTCTCATGTAAATTTATGTAATATATAATTTATTATAATATGTTTTTTTATTTACCCATTTCCGCATAGTTTTTGATTAAGTCGTTCACTATCATCTCGTAGTTAGGACTTTTGTGTTTGCCTAAAAAAGAAGTAACGACCTTTTCAAAAGAATCCCACGCTGCTGCCTCCACTGGTGACAATAATTCTTTGAAATGGTTATTGGTCATCATTTTCCTTATTTGCGGTCCCACAAAAATCCCTTACTTTATTTTTGCTTCTGAAATATCTGGGAAGATTGTCTTCAAATGATGAAAAGCTTCGCCTTCTTTGTCCAAAGCCTTCACAAAGTTTTTGATAAGGCCGAGCTTGATGTGGAGCGGAGGTAGAATTACTTTTTCCTTCTTTATAAGTGGAGAGTATTTTATGTTATCTACCCCAACTTGAAACTCGATTCGTTCTGGCCAATGCTTTATGATGTAGTGGTCTTGACGAGCTCGGCTATCCCATTTGCATAGAAAGCAACAGTATTTTGTGTATCCACTTTGTAGACCACATAGCATTCCAACGACTTTAAGATCGGCACATATTTTCCAATCATGTTCTTCGTATTTGATTAACTTGAGCAATTTTTGCATTAGGTATCTCATATGTTTCCTTCGTATTTACTGCATGCGCGATCGGGATAGATGGCTTTTGGTTGCAAAATATGCAATAATACGGCCTTTAAACTTAATTTATTGCCGTCTATGAACAATCGCCACTCTTTTGAATCATATGGTTCACCAAATTGTTTGAATAGAGCAGCAATGTCTTTGCAGTAACAAACACTGTCCTCCTTCGTATAGTACTTGGAAAATTCTTCGTGACGAGTTCTATAATATGCTACCTTTACATCGGATGAAACAAAATTAAATTGCATTCGAGAGGCGTGTAGTTCGGCCTTTTCCTTTGACAATTCCAAATCCCTTATCCAATCATTGAGTTGTGCTTGTGACAAAGAATTTCTTTCGTTTTCCGTTTGAAATTCAGTAGAACATGATACCGCGTAATCAGATACTACTGTTGACAATGAAACTGGAGCCGGAACTAAAGTTAAATTTTATTCTGGCAATGTCGCTTCTGTTGAAATTAGTTCTGGTAATGACACTGTAGATACGCTCGCATAGGTTACTTTTCTGGACTTTCCGACCCCAAGTACTTTTGTAGTACAAATATAGCAGTCCGTTGAATGGCAAGTTGGTTCCCTCCACTTCATTGGTGTAATAAATTTCACACGTCGCCTAAATAGATAGTTTCAGAAATTAGTCAGCTATGCATTAAAAGGGAACAAATTCCTAATTTTTACAACGTACCTTTTTGTTCAGGTTTCCGAAGAAATCAATTCGACTCGGCATGTGGTGCACATAGTGTTCAGTGTCCATGGTTTTTCATTGTTTTTAGGCTCAATTCCAAAACACTTATAGTATGTAACTTTCAAAGGATTTGAAAACACACGTCTCATACTTTTAACAATAAATTGACCGCAGATGAGACAGAACATATCTGGATCATTTGTACACTCAAACTCTCGCGCCCTTTTATTCATTTTTTATTTTTAAGTAAATGACGGGTTATAAACTGCAATTATAAACTGAACAGTTTTCGGCGAGCCTTGCAGATATTATGAAGGAACAAGGCGCATGTACTCTTATTTATACTTAGATCCAGTAAAAATTCAAGCCTACCTAAACAAAAAGGTTCCCTAGTTCTACAAAGAAAACACTGCCTCAAAAATACGCTCTTGTTTAAAATGTACCTACATAGGTTTGAGAAAACGACACTAACAGCTTTTTGTATCTAATAACTTTTCGAAAATCTACCTGCTAACTAACTGATATACGAATACTAACACATATGTACCAGTAGGGTACTTAAGCGTTAAATGGATATACATATTTACTTAAATGCTTATAACTTTTGTATTAGTTCATCGATTTTGTTCACTGATAGCTTTTGTAATAAAACAGAGCTTACAGGGAGGAAAAAATATCTGCAAAAAAACAAAATGTTTTCGAGATGCTTCCTCGCAAAGTACAAATTTTTTTATATTTTTACAAAAAAAATTTAAAAAATCTGTAATGATTGTTCAATATGTTTGAATCTGCAGGACCTAGCAAAAAGTGTTGTATGTACTGGTTATAGTAAATTTTATAAGCTTTCAAATTTTTCAAACCGTTTTGGAAGAGCTCAGTTTGTTCTTGAGATATACACGATTAAGTGGAGCCATCTTTTTTGTTTTTTGAAATAACGGTAAATCGTAAATATCTCAAAAACGATATCATTCAAGTAAAAATAACCTTGATTTTCGGAATTAGGAGGTGATTTTACATAGGAATTTCACTATGGCGTCTCTGGTGCATTTTGGCTGTAAGCCAGTGTAATTAATCGTTCCGATGGTAATACTGAAACATTGGGCCTTATGCATAATAAGCGAGCATTTGCTCAGACTCGAGTTTTCAAAAAGGTAGGTTTTGTATGCATAAAAATTGTTGTTGTTGTTGTTGTAGCTTTTGTATGCATAAAAATTGTTGTTGTTGTATCACATAAATTGAGATATTTGCATGCAATTTGGTGGATTGGTTACTTTCTGTCCAAGGTAACCACGCCCCCTTTTCGATATCGAATATTTCGAAAATCACATAAATTGAGAAATTTGCATGGAATTTGGTGTATTGGTTACTTTCTGGCCAAGGTAGGCTGCTGTTGAAAATTGTCGCAATCGAATTATAACCACGCCCCCTTTTTCGATATCGAAAATTTTGAAAATCACATAAATTAACATAACTTGAGAAAAAATGTAGATCTTTGCATGAAATTTGTTATACGCTGGGTATTTAATGTTCGGTTCACACGAACTTAGACTTACTTGTTTTAAATCGTCGTTAAAACAGCCCGAGGGGCACGCTTTACCCTTATCCTATTCACGCCAAACTTCACACACCTTATTTTTCTAAATAAATGAACCAAACTGGGAGGTAGCGTGAAAGAAAAATTAATGAAAAATAAGGGCCACCCTAATGTACATTATTGAATCAACAAATATTTCTCCAATTGAAATACATATGCAGAGACATCCCACTCTTGCGTTTCAGTTACCTACTCAGTTCAAACTACCCAGTATAATATAACCGATCTTTGTTTTTACCGCACAGCGGTCCAATCGAAATAAGTAAACTGATAGACAGCAGATACTTAGGGCCGTTTTCATAAAAGTCTCCAACCCGGGTTACTGGTGATAATTGACTTATTAGTCTTGTGCTTTTTACCGCGAGACCCAGTTGTTTTGTGTATTGGGAACAATACTCGGAGTACATGAGTTACCTGTTGTGGGATCTCGTTGTTTAATATTAACGCAATATCCATCTTGCCCCTTCCAAAAAATTAACGGGTATCTACTGGAGAGCATCGTAAAAGCGGTGTGTATCCGCGATGAACTCCAAACAATTATTTCTTTTTCGAATAACTATTTCTCTCGACGATGTGCGATCACCAACGATTATTCCAGCAACATCGTCTACGACAGGCGCATTAAATCGACGCACATGCTCTCCGGCTGGCATTTTATCGGGATGATGACGATAGCGTGATTGTCACTTTGTAATTGTGGCATGTGTGTTTTGAGGAGTTTCAATAACTCATTGTGCTCATTCAACACAGTGTCAAGCTCTCCAACGATGCGCCTTGCATTAGGCGAATTGATGATATTGTAGCCGCACCGTGTATCTACTTGACCTCCCATAAAGTAGATTTGCAAAAATTTGTGTTGTTCGTTGGGTATTGGCAGCAATGACCCTACTTTATGGTGAACTTGACCCTTTATTATAAATGTGGAATTGAACTGCTGGCCATTTGGCGAATTATTTTGTATGATTTCGGTTGCACCAAACGAAAATTTGAGAGCATGACAATAAGGACATTCCTTGTCCAAAGAGCCAATCATCACCTTAGAATGAGCGAAATATTCAATATCTGGCTCGTACTCAAATGCAATACGAACAAACGAAGTTGAAGAAAATGCTCTATGTCTGTGTTGGCGCTGTCGGGCATTTTCCCTATTTGTGTCAGCTACGAACCGGCGTGCTTGCGTCCTTCCCAATCTGCGCCGTTCATTTCGACCAGCGCGTGCCTCTTCTGGTTGAGATGCACGAACTTGCGTCATCTGCACTCTTCTACGCTCATTATATTGCGGTAATATATGGTAATATACAAAAACTATTTTTTTTAATCAAAAATTATTAATTAATTATTTTTTTAATTAGCCAATAACACATCCACAGCACATAAACTATTTTTTTCCATAACAAATTATTCAATAGCGAATATGGTAATATAGTCACAGCACATAAACTTTTTTTTAAATTAAAAATTATTCAAAAGCGAAAATATGCTCATTTGATTTAATTGTTTTTTCCCCAATCAAATTTAAAATAAAAATTTGTCAAATATTAAAATATTTTGATTGAGATTAAGAGGGGTAGTGAAAGCGTTCTTACCTCGCGGTAATACTAACCAAGGTTTATGATACAAAAGCTACAATAAACAAAAACTTTCTAATTTTCTTGTCAAAATGATATATTATCAAAAGGATATATTATACTTTTATACGCTACGGCATCCGTCGGCGTACCAAACCACTCCCTGTTGAGACCTTAGTCAACACCTTTCATTTGGTATCCATATTGTCCAAACCCTTTCTAGGGTCACACCTGGTCCGCATTTTGGTCCATATCTAGGAAACGGGGTCCCATATTGAACTTTGAACCACTTCCTTTTAAAACCCTCATCAACACCTTTCATTTGGTACCATATTGTGTAAACACTTTTTAGGGTCACACCTGGTCCACATTTTGGTCGATATCTCGGAAACGGGTTTGGACATTGGACTTGAAACAAATTCCCCTTAAAAGTGTGTGTTAACACCTTTCCTTTGATACCCATATCACAGAAATACCTTTCAGGGTCCCAGCTGGGCCACACTGAGTTTCAAGACCCTAATCACCTAGGGATATAAAATATAGTTGCAAAACTATTCTCATACCCCCCAAATATACATAGTACATACAAAATTTCATTAAAATCAACCAAGCCGTTTAGAAGATTTAAGCAGTGGAAAAAAAAACCGTACGTTATGCGGAGGTACCCTTCTTGTCGGTTGGGCGGTATGGTGGGTTATCCGTTGGGAATTAATATTAATAAAACATATGTACATATCTAGCTTAATTGACGGTTGCTTTAATATGAAAGTTAGAACTTAGTTTGCAATCTATCGTATGTGATCATTGATTGTGTGGGATGTTGGAAATGAAATTCTACGTGTATTTAAAACTTTAAAGACTAGTATGTAACTCCCGATAATCGGGTGGGTTTTTTTTTTTAGAAAAAAATTAAAGCAAACTTTAAACGCTAATATCTTATGAACAAATTAAGCAATTGAAATTTTTGTAATTTGTGCAAACATGCTCATGACAAGCTTTCATTTGATACACATTTCATTTATGTACTTATTGTAGTTAAGTCTAGCTAAGCGCCTTGTTTTAGAATAATACTATAGATTAAGTGGCAAACAGTTTTAATAGCACCAAGTGCTTAGAACAGGGCCGTGCGCAGGAAATGGCCTTGGGGGGGTTTAATTTAGATTTGCATTCGCATTCATTTTTCACTAAGATAAACATATTTGCTGAAACAGATACCTAGACCCATACATCATAAATTTAAATGTTCTTTAACTTTTCTGAAACTGCATACTCTGATACCTAAAACTATACCCAAGAAAATTTTTTTGGTTGTACACATTTTTCTGTATTTGATAGAGAATTGGTGATATGATGGCATATCCCAGCTAACTAAACGTGCAAAAAAAGACTCCTTTCGGACCATAAAACGCTCATTTCTCAGAGCTTTACTCTCCAAAATGAGCTTCTTTCGGAGCACAAATGGAGCGAAAAATCGCTGTACGCGGGAACTCCAACGGAGTCATAAAAAAGAGTCGGAAATGAGTCCGATTTCGATGAATTTGAAGCGTTTTTTTGACTATTTTTAAATGAACTGCGGAGCCTTTTATTCCTCCATTCTGAGGGGTTTTGGAGGCTTTTCAGACGCCTTTCGGAGCCCTTTAATTGGTGCTTTTCTTTTATTCAACCATTCAGAGGGTTTTTGGACTCTTTTCGGAGCCTTTTATTGGTGTTTTTCTGAAGCTTATTTGGGGTCGTTTTTTATTTCTTTTGGGTCATAATTTCTTTGCGCAATTTTTCACTTCTAACTATTCTGCCGTCACCAATTCTGACTTTCTAAATTATCCCTATGAGCTACATGGGAACAATTTAATTTATTGTCCAACTATATGCGCCAACGATGTTCTTATTTATCTGAAAACTTTGAAGGAATCTTTGAAGGAATGCGGTCCTGATAGGATTCCTACATGCTTCTTGAAGAAGTGTGCTAGTGTGCTAACAATATTTACCAACCCCTTACCAATTTGTTCAATCTGTCACTAAAGTGTGGTGTTTTTCCAAAAGCATGGAAAGAGTCGTTTCTTCTACCGCTTCATAAAAGCGGAAGCAAGGCTTCTATAGAGATCTATCATGGCATAGCAAGGCTTTCTGCCATCCCAAAAGTGTGTGAAGCTATTGTTACCAATCAGCTTACGAATCCTATCTCTACCTTGATTTCCGACTGTCAACACGGGTTCTGTAAGGGAAAGTCCACAGTTACAAACTTACTTGAATTTACTTTGATTTCAGGAAAGCTTTCGATAAAGTGTGTCACTCTTTACTTATTCATAAACTGGATCAGTTGGGTTTCCAGCCGGGTCTCAATCGCTAGATCTCTTCTTGCCTTAGCGACAGAGCACAAAAAGTAGTGTTTAAAAATTGTTAATCCGATGCTATTTATGTCTCCTCAGGAGCTCCTCAAGGAAGCAATCTTGGCCCGATTCTGTTCTTGTTGTTTAGAAATGATATTTCTACAGTAATATAATTTTCGAAAATTTTAATGTATGCCGACGATGTAAAGCTCTGTCATTCGAAGAATCTTCAATCAGATCTAAATACACTAGTTACTTGGTGCGATTTAAATTATATGCCGCTTAATCTAAAGAAAGAAAGCTTCCTATACAATTAACAGTTATAGTCTTGAGCAAATGTATGATTTTGTTGACCTTGGGGTTACTATGGACTGAAAACTCGGTTTTAACTGCCACATTAACTTAACAGTCAATAAAGCTAGAGGCTTTCTAGCATTTGTTAAACGATGGTCTAAAGAATTTATGTAACTAAAACTCTTTACTACATTAGACGGTTGTATAATTTGGAACCCACGTTACCAGGTCCTCGTGGATCGCTTAGAATCAGTTCAAAAGCAATTTTTAATATTTGCCTTAAGAGATCTTCACTGGGATTACTTGGTTAATTTGCCATCGTATACGAGTCGCTTAAAACTAATTAATCTTCACAGCCTTTCTAGTCGGAGGGAACTGCTTGGAACTGTTTTCATGACTAAATTACTAAATGGTTCAATCATAAGCCCGTTTCTTTTGAGCGAAGTGAACTTCAATGTACCTTCTCGTCCATCAAGACATTTTAAACCACTTATCTTGAAACAGTGTCGAACTAATTTTGAATTAAATGAGCCTTTTCGTTGTTTGTGTCAAGATTATCACCCCTATTCTGCATTTCGACTTGGATCGAAAATTTCTCCGCTTGGCAACTTTGGTATTCTGCGTTTCAATTCCGCTACGTTCAACTTGGATACTTCCAATTCTGCTAATTCTGCACTTCGATCGTAGCTCCGTTTTTCTACGTTGGAATTTTGTTGGCGGATAAATGCTTGTTTTTTATTTTGCAAACAATTTACGATGTAAAAGTTGTAAAACGCTCGCTTTATTTTGTTTTTGTGCTCTAATGATGTTTTTTGATATGTTTGCAGGGTAATTGTTTTCGACCGGTGCCGAGTGCTAATATTTGTCCAAAAATGTAGGGAGGGAAATCAGAAGACCCGTTTCGATGCCAGGAATGTGAATCCGCCTGCGGAGATCTAATATTTTTGGACGAGCATTAGCATCGGCACCGGTTGTAAACAATTACAAATTGGACTAGCATTCAAAACACCAAACAATATTACTAACGAAATTAAAACTAAGGTAATGGCTTTGACTTTGCCATTATACCCAAACGTGCACCGGCGGCCACTCCACAGCACCACTCATACTCCGTAAACTTCTTTGTCAGTTCCGGGGCGGCCAATGTCTTCCTACAGCGAAAAGTACCACCTGCGGTCAGACTTAACCCTGACATGTCTAATGTTTGCTCGGCGTATGGTGTGGCCCCACGATGCGACGCCAACCATCTGTGTACCTGGGCGACAAAACGCACTCTTCTAGCACTAGCTCTATGGAAAACACCAGCTACCTTCTGACGATATGGTAACATCCACCAACAGTGTCCTCTTGCTTTTTGTTGGTCCTTCGTTGTCTGCTACAATCAGTCAACTGATCTATAAAATTTCACTCAATTTATTCAATAATGCTCAAACATATACAATTAAGTATATAAATCATAATAAAGCATTACTTTTATTTCAAAAGTAATAATTTGTGTAATTTAAATTGCTTTGTTATGTTTCAATTTCACACATTCCAAGGCAAACAGCTGACTTCGAAAAACTTATAGCTCTTCCTCTTTTTCTTTCGATCCAAGCGTAACTCAGAATGCATATTTACGACCCAAGCGGAGCGTATAACTCTCATTCTGGTACGTTTGATATTTCAGACTCACTATGCAGCATAAAAAAGTCAATTCTTTCTATCCTAAATACATATCAACAATTTGCTTTCATATCCTTTGATTCTTATCGTTATGCTTTACAATAACTATTCGCTGTCAACTAATTATTTATTAATTGTGTCATCTATTTTTTATCTATCTTACTTAGCTGATGAGGTTTTCTCTGTAGCTGAGCAGTTTTAGATCTCGACGATTAACAAACCAAAGCCAGACTATTGATAAACGTCCATGAAAAATGCGATCTTTACATTCTGTTAGGTGAAAGAAAAAAAAAACCTCAGGAAATGTTTGAAAACATTCAAATATTTGAACGGTGTCGCTCATCTGCTCTCCAACGTTCATTTTCTCACAATTCTCTTTACGCCTACAACAAAAAGGGTCAGAAAACACTCGAAATCTTTCATATAACTGAGCCTTGCAGTTCATTCGCTCTGTTAATTGATACTGTTCACTGTTTTCATCAGTAAAATAAAAAAAAAAATGCCCATACGCTACACAACTTTGTAATTTCGGAAAGCTCCAAGTGCAATTCAAAGTGCCGGACATAATATGTATTGGCCAACCTTATTCTTTGCTACTTTCACCAATTTCTTCTTCCGTAAAATTATTTTAACTAATTTTGTCAAAAATTATTAGTCAAGAATCAATATAAGATTTATAAACTGTATTTTGAAAACTTTTGCAAAATCATTGCAACTTAGTTTGGCCATGGGGGGGTTTTAACCCCCAAAGAAAAAAGAATTGGGTTACCTTTACAATTAGAAATCTAATTGACTTCTGCTAATGCAATTAGATATTCAATTAGCTACAATTAGAATCAATTATTTTCATATTTTCAAAAACAAAAGAAAAACTCAAATATTCATACAATGAATTTCACACACATATTTATTGCTTATGTACATACATATATTACATACATGCAGACATATTTAACGTATACGTACGCGTACATATTAACTGTTTAATAATTACACTACTAATTTTGTAGTTGAAAAGTAGTTAGTTAGTATTTGGTTGAGGTATCATGCAAAGGTAACCATAGTTGACCGGATTCCGGCAATCCGCGTACATGAAAATTTACAGTAAATTGTCAAACCTAGTTTATTTGAAACCAATTTAAAGTTATTTTTACGTTAGATTCATTTCCTGCAGGCTACATAAGTGTGTGAAATTCATTGTATGAATATTTATCTAATGGGAATTAGTTGAACTATTTCTAATTGTTTAATGAATTAGAAAATATAAACCAATTGCATCAATTGCTAAGTCTAATGGGAATTTAACATGTCGGGTGCACTGTATGCTTAAAAAGTTTTGAAGTAGCCAGATTAACTCTAATAGCTAGATTTGACAGATCCCTTATTTTTTGTGTCTTCATCGACAAAAACACTAATCCGTAATTACAGCCCTTTGCAAGGTATGAACCCGGTACAATTCGGTACTCCCTTGCGGACAGGTCCCGGATCATTATCAAGCTCTGCTAACGGAAGTCCAAGGAAACGGGCAGTTTCAACAAGGTTGTACCAAAGTGATATTGGCGCAGGAGGTGCCACGCTTCTATTCCCATACTCCCATTAGTTTGGTATTGATCTCCTTTATCTCTATACCTAATTTTATGTCCCTGTCATGAACGCTTTTAGGGATATTCAGCCTCAAACTAAAAGTTTGTTTAATAACTCCCAGTTTTTTCCGTGAGCTTGTTATTGATATCTTTTACCTATACACAACTATTCATATCACTACCATAAACCCTTATGGAGATATTCAGCCTCAAAAATTAAGTTTGTATGTGAAGTGCCACGCCCCCCTTTTCCCACAGCTGAAACTTTTCCGTGAGTATGGTAGAGATACCGACTATCTCTATAGCAATTTTCGTATCCGCACTTTGAACATTTTCACGTCCCTAACGTGAACCCGTAACAGTCAGTTTTTCCGTGAGTATAGTATTAAAATCGAATATCCCATAATCATATTCAGATCCCTACCAAGGCGTAATATCTTTAAGATCAAGTTTGTATGGGATCTGCCTCGTCCCTTAATATTTTCGTAATTTTTACCTAAGTCTGCCCTTTTTATTTCTACATATGGGTGTTTCCACGGTCGCGAACAATACGTTCGTACGCTTTTATGGGCCAAAAAACAAAGTAAACATATGTTTTTATACCTAGTAGTGCTTCGCACACAAGGTATATTAACTTCATTCGCCTAACGGTAGTATGTAACGGCATAAACGAATCGAGATAAATATTGACTTATATATATCAAAATGTTCAGGAGGAAAAGAGAAATTGATTGAGCCATGTCCGTCCGTCCGTCCGTCCGTCCGTCCGTCTGTAAACACGATAACTTGAGTAAATCTTGAGATATCTCAATGAAATTTGGTATGTAAGTTCCTTTTCACTTATCTCCGAGCGCTATTGAAAATAGCCAAAATCGGTTAAAAGCCACGCCCTCTTTCTATATATATAATATTTTGGAAAATACCAAAAGAGTGATTATTCAGTACATAATACACCTATAAGGATAATATTTGGTGTGCACTTTAGCGTTAAGGCAACAAATACATTTTTGAAGAAATTTTTAAAAAGGGGCGTGGCACCGCCTACTTTTGATATAGTCAAATTTGGAAATATTATTAATCATAAATCAAAAACCGCTCAAGATAGCAAAATAAAATTCAGCACACATATATATATTAATACAGGCAATATTTCGAAAAAAAATTAGCGAAATCGGGCTAGGTCCACTCCCAATTTTATACGAAAGATTTTGAAAAGGATCATAGATATTTTGAATATGCTATAACTTTGCTTAAACTAGCTGTATATAATTTCTATTTCACCTCTGAAGTGTTCGTGGGCAAAGAAAGTCGAAAGCACAAAATTTTTGGAAAATGGGCGTGGCCCCGCCCCTTTATGGGGGATTATTCCACAAAACTTTCCATGCCATAACTCCGGTAAAAATTGACTTATTGAAACGATATTTAGAGAAAGTGTTCAGCATATAAAGCTTACTCTTTGCTGTAAAAATAAACAAAATCGGAGAACGGACACGCCCACTTTTTGAACACAGTTCTAAAAAATTTCTTCGTAAACTTAAAATCGCGATATTTCAATAATTGTATAAGTTATATAAATAAGATTTTACACACATAATAAGCCTTTTGAGCAAAACTGAACTGTACAAAAATTTTGTGGATTTTGGTGAAGTAGGCATGGCGCCGCCCACTTTTTAGCATAAAAGCTCTGCTATTTTCAAAAGCGATTGCTTGGAATTTCAAGAATGTATTTCAATGAAATTTTGTGAGAGGGTTCCCAATAGTATGTAGTATACTCCTGCCAAAAATTACGCAAATCGAATAACAAACAAGCAAGATTTACGGGCAAGTAGTTAACACCCTACTGCCTTTTTTTATTAATTTTTTTTATTTTCATACCTTTCATGAACATGAGGAAAGGTATTTATATTTTGTTATTTAGTAATAATTTAATTTACCACTCACAACAGAAGTGTTTTTATCGAAAACAATCAGTTGCCTTTATAACAAATTTTCAGGTATGTATTAAAATAGACCTGAGTAAATTAGGATACCAAAACAGATCACTACTAGGTATTTAATGTTCGGTTACACTTAGACTTCCTTACTAGTTAATATTCAATTTTAATATTTATTTTCTTCTTTTTATTTCGACCCGACACCGCTGAAAAATGAAACTAAAGTGAAGCATCATAACCGAAAATATTTTAATTAGAAGTAAATGAATGCCGGTAGAATATGTATACATGAATAGTTACATAAGTATTTATACAGGGTGGCGCAAAAGTAATCTACCGATGTTTTTTGGCTGTAATTAAAAAAAAAAAATGAAAAACTTTGATTCTTCTTGTGGATTATTTTTATTTGGTCTTTTAATTTTTTTTACATCAAGTCGAGAATATGATGTCATGTAAATGGCCGCCGCCACAGTTGATTGTCATTTTAGCCCTTTTTATGGCATTTTCCATCACTTTGGCCGCGATAGGTCCTCACATTCTTGACGGATATTGTCTTTAAGAGCTGCAAGAGTCTGAGGCTTGTTGACATAGACCCGCGACTTCAAAAAGCCCCACAAAAAGAAGTCTGGAGCGGTCAAATCAGGCGATCCTGCTGGCCAGTGCAAATCGCCAAAACGGGAGATTAGGCGCCCGGGAAATGCATCCTTCAGCATATCGGTTGTGGCACGTGCAGTGTGTGCTGTTGCACCGTCTTGTTGGAACCACATGTTTTCCAATCCCAACTCATCAATTTGCGGCAAAAAGAACTCGTTGATCATTGCTCTGTAGCGCTCACCATTCACAGTAACCGTTTGGTCCGCGACCGAAGGTCCGATGACTCCTCCAGCGAAAACAGCACACCATACAGTGACTTTGAGCGGGTGTAATGGCTCTTCGTGGGTTACACGCGGATTTTCAGTGCCCTAGAAGCGAGAATTTTGCTTATTTACGTACCCACTAAGATGGAAAGGGGCCTCATCACTCATGATTATTTTTGATGAAAAATCATCTTCCTCTTCAAGTCAGCAATATTCCGCGTTCTGGAGCAGTGTAGCGTTACATTGTTTATTAAGGTGTATTTTGCATGTGTCTACTACACAAATGTCAAAACAGAATTGATTTTAGGGGCTAATCGCAAAATTTATAGCATTTTCTGATAGGAAGATTACTTTTGAGCCACCTTGTATACCTAACACCTTGCCTACTATGATTGATTTTTGAATAAGCCATCTCGCTTTATTATGTGTAGAAAATTATTTCTTGTTTCTTTTGCTTGTCACTGCAACCAACACACATACATATTCACCATCTACATGCTGCACCTTATTATTATATGAGTAAATGCAAGCAGCATTTACTCTGAGTAAATTACTCATCTTATTCTAGCGGAACATAAGAATGATACATTAGGTTGGTCCTATTTGTAAAGTAGGTATTGCAAATATGAGTGTTCGTTACAGTGACTTCAACACACCTCCTCAAAATAAACAAGAAAAGAATTATCAAGAAATACAATATACATAAGCCAGATTACACAAGTATAAATATATTATTTTTACCTATATCTTAAATTGGTGCCAGGTCGAGTATTCTGGGGAATGTTGCAATTGTGGCCCAACTTTTGTTGCATGGATTGGGGAAACCCAGTAAAACCCAATCAGACCAACTTCTTTAAAGTCTAATGTACTTTATATGTACTTCATTAAGAAATTCAAAGTTAAATGAAGTATAATATAATGAAACGTATTATAATGAAATTAAATAAAATGTTAAGTATTTAATAAAGTAAAAATTAAGTTTAATAAAGTAAAAATTAACTTACTTTACTTTAATAAAGTAAAAATTAACTTTGTTTAAATAAGCCCAAGTTGATCCCTTAGCTCGGCAAATCGTGGTCCAGGTAATGGTTTTGTCAAGATATCAGCTAGTTGTTTATCTGTAGGAATATACTCAAGAATAATTAGTTTTCTTTCAATTTGTTCTCTAGAAAAATGGTATTTAATATCTATATGTTTAGTTCTTTTATGACATGTAGGATTATTTGCAATGCTAATACATCCCTGATTGTCTTCAAATATTTTTATGGGTTCCTGTAATTCTAATTTAATACTATTTACGAATGATCTAAGCCACATAGCCTCTCTAGTGGCCTCAAATAACGCCATATATTCAGCTTCAGTCGATGAAGCCGCGACTGAGCTTTGCTTTTTCGTATTCCAACAAATAAGAGATGAGTCGAACATTTTGAATAAATAACCTGTGGTGCTCTTTCTATCGTTTTCATTTCCTGCCCAATCTGAATCAACATATCCAGTGAAAATATTTTCAGAATCTACAGTTTTTGTAAATGTCAACTTTAGATTAATTGTACCTTTTAGGTACCTCAAAACTCTTTTAAGACATTGCCATAGTTCTTTATTATTCTTATTTGTGTATCTACTTAAAATTCCAACTGACGTACTTAAGTCGGGTCTAGTACATAACATTATATACATTAGGCACCCAATTACATTTCGACATGGCGCATTATAATTTTCATCTGAATTTAAATCTTCAAAGTTCAATTTACTTGGAAGTGGAGTACTTACTGGATTACAACCATCCAAACCAAATTTTTCTAGGACTTTATTAATATAAGCCGACTGACTAAGTTCTATTTTATTTTCTTGTCTACTAACTTTTATGCCAATAAAATATTTGATTTCGGCCAAATCAGTCATTCTAAATTTACACATTAAATAGTCTTTAAAGGTTGACATCGTTTCTAAATTATGAGTTGCTATAACCAAATCATCGACATATAGTAATAAATATATATTTCTCTTCACTTCACCTTTATCTAATAAATAAATGCAGTGATCTACTTTTGAACCAATAAATCCGATTTATCTCAATGTGTTCTCAAACATTTCATACCAGCATCTAGCTGCCTGTTTGAGGCCATAAATTGATTTATTCAATTTACATACCTTATCATTTTCACATGGTAACCCTTGATATATAGATATCCTCTTTCAGGTTTCCATTTAAAAATGCAGTTTTCACATCCATATGATGAACTTTTAGGTCAAATTGATTAGATAGAGACAAAATAAACCGAAAACTAGAATTCCTTGCTACGGGCGCAAAAGTTTCTTCATAGTCAATTAAATATTTTTGTTTAAAACCGCGCGCAACAAGCCTAGCTTTGTATTTGACAGGATCACCTAGTTCATCATTCTTGATTGTGAAAACCCATTTACATCAATGATATTTTTATTTTTCGGACTGTCAACAATGCTCCATGTTTCATTTAGCAAATGAGAGTCTAATTCTTCTTTAATTGCTTGCTCCCATTTTGATCTATCGTCCCTTTCTTTTATTTCATCATAATTGATGGGAATGTCAGAAAATACGGCTTGTGAGGATAGTAGGCAACTATCCAAAAATCTATAAGATCTTGGGGGTTTATCTCTCAGCCTTTCACTTCGCCTTACTTCGGCATTATCTTCCGTACTTTCGTTCGGGAAATCAGTCTCATCTTCTTCCTTACTCTCATTCAGGATATTTGTTATGTCGTTACCATTTTGAAAATCACCCTGTTTATCTTCCTTACTCTCATTATGGAAGTCTGTAGTCTCCCTACTCTCATTCGGGCAGTCTGTTATCCCCCTACTCTCATTCGGGGCGTTACTTTCCATATTTTCGATACATTCATGTTGTGATTCATCTTGTTGATCCATACTGTCATTCTGGATAACCCAATCACTTTCAGGGTGTTCAATTTCCAAAATCTCAGGGCTTATCATATTTCCCTCATCTACAACAACATCTCTGGCAACAACAAACTTACTGTCCTCTAAAACCCATAGTTTAAAACCATTTGTTTCATAACCAACAAGTATACATTTAATAGATTTATCATCGAATTTTCTTTTTCTCGTTTTGTTATGCATGTATACTGTTGATCCAAAAACTTTCAAATATTTTAAACTGGGTTTACATCTCAAAAGGAGTATTTTTCTTGTCACAAAGGGCATTACTAGGAGTTCTGTTAATTAGATAAGTAGCTGTTAACACAGCTTCTCCCCAAAAGCATTTATCTAATTTTGTACCATTTAACATCGTCCGTGCCTTTTCAGATATGGTCCTAATCATACGCTCAGACACCCCATTCAATTGTGGTGTATGCGGAATTGTTAAATGGTAACTTATACCCTTTTCAACACAATATTCACGCATTTCATTCGATAAATATTCCCTACCATTATCAACATACAAGTTTACTACTTTAAGATTGAAATGATTTTCGCTTTTTGCAACAAAATCTTTGAACTGAGCAAAAACATCTGATTTGTGACTTATTAAGTATGTTACACAGTAATGTGTATATTGATCAATAAAAATTATATACTGTAGGAGGCGTAATAGGACCACAGACATCGGAGTGTATCATAAATAAAGGCCTTGCTATATACGCCTTGTCTTTAAACTTTGAAAATGGTAATCGTGATTGTTTTCCCTTAACACAGGATTCACATACATATCTCATTTTCAATTCTAACACTATTTAATAATTGTGTATCCTCACACATATTATTTCGCTTGAGTTCTATTAACTTTCCATTACTGATATGACCTAGCCGTTCGTGCCATAATTTATATGAACTCTTGCTAACTTGGTTTGATATATATGTATGCTTTACAACAAACCTCAAATTCAATAATAGGAATATTAATAGAGCACATATGTACCTTTAAACAATACTTCACCGTCTTTCGTGATTTCCACACCTCCTGCCGAAAAAACAATCTCCATCCCGGCCTTTGTCATTTTGTTTACGGATAGTAAATTTTGTGGAATATTCTCGCAATACAAAACCTGTTTAAGCATGATGTTTGACTGCCAGCAGATTTTCATTTGAACCGTGCCTACAGCTGTTGCATAGATATATTCATCACTTTTAGCGATTGCTATTTTGATCGGCTGTTCCAGCTCAGTACAATTAAGTAGTAAATTCTTGTCATTTACCATATGGTCCGATGCACCCGAGTCCAAGATAAAAGCTATGCGTTGCGAATTTTTATTTTTGTAGTTTGCTACACTGTTTAGCATAAATGCGAAAGCGGTATTAGATTGCACAGCAGCCGTTTGCACTTGCTTAGCCTTATCTTTCTTTTGTCCATTCATTGTGCTAAAAATTTTGAAATTTAAATAAAAATTTTTCGAGTTTTCTTGAATTTTCATCAATTTTCCACAAAGTTCTTAACTTTGAGTTGCAGTATTTTTATTGTGCTTTTACACATTCTATCATACAAAAATATTTAAATTAGTCAAAGGAAGTTAATCTTACTGGAAATTCCAAACAACACTTTGAACCCAGAAAGTTTTAAATCTAGGGTAAAACTTTTAGCCGTGTACAAAACAATATTAATTTTTATTGTTTGTATTGAAATTTTGTTTAGAATTTCTTTAGGAGTTACTTCAAAAGTAGAGTGGATATTGAGTAGAGCCGAAAGGCTTAAGAAAAATTTCTTGTGTCAGAATCTCTTCTACTTTTCTACTGCTAATTTCTGGAAAATTTTTACAAAAAAAGACCTGCGCAACTCTGGCTTTGACAAGAAGTAAATAGTAGTCGCTTTATTTCTTGAAGAAAAATTGAAGCTTCGGAAAAATAAAAACAAAAAATATAATAGAATAATATTGAAATTCATATAAAAAGCGGCAAATTGGATTTATTCAACATGCAGAACGGAACGTCAAAATTTCTTGGCTATTCATGACAATTTCATGGTCAAGAAATAATCGAAAATATTTCTTGAGCATTTTCTTTTCAACAGCATACCTACCGGACTTTTACTTTTAAACTTTTATCCCCTGACAAGTATACATACATATGTAAGTACAATTTTATTTGTTACTTTCTCTCATGGCAGAAGTATTTGAAGGTAGTTCCACTTCTTCTTCTTCCCCGTTTGATTAGCCATCTGACAGAAATCGTGTTCCGTACTTTTCGTACTACCAGTTCTTTAAAAAAAAAAATCCACCATTTTTCCTATAGTTAAATGAAAAGCAATCGAATCATTTTCTTCGGTATTTGTTTCCCTTAGGAGACAACTGCTAAAACACCACCAAGAATCCCGCAAGAGGTATCAAAAGACGCGTTTTGACCTCAGTAACTCTAATCCGTAAGCAGATTTTTGAATTTTTGTTTTTGTGAAAAGATATTTGCACTTAAAGTTCGCAATTTTCTGTCATTTTCATGTGGACCTTACAATTACGAAAAATAATTGGGATCGCGTAGCTGGTGTTGGACCGGCTGAGGGCTACTTTTTTAGTGCGCGGAGGCCGAAGGAAAGGTGTTCGGTACATAAAAAACATGGATCGGGCCCCCAAATCAGGATTTGACCTGGCTCATTTTTTGGCTTTTTGTTAATAACTTTTCACTGACACAAAAAATTAAAATTTCGATTTTGGGATCATTGATACCGAGGTGAAACCGCGTATTTTGACACCTTTCTGGATAATTTTGGACGTGTTTTAGCAGTTGTCTCGTAAACGAAACAAATACCAAATGCCAAATTTTTTTAAATATATATTTTTACATGCTAAACCGCTGCTCATAATTACCTCAGAAAATTTTGCAGTTTAATTACATATGTTATATATTTCATTTTGTGAATAACTACACATTTTCATATACATAAAAAATACCCAATAAAATTTTGCAAAATCTCCAAATTTAATAACAACTAATAATTCAAATGTGGCAACATCACGCCCTCTTGACGAACACGGTTAGTGTCAAAAAATTTTGAGTGAAACTACCTTCAAATATTTTTATCATGCTTTCTCTGATAATTCAATACGACTGCGTTGTGTACTGCTTGGTAATTTTTGGAAAGTTTTTTTAACTTCTTGGTCATTTTTTTTGTTAAACTTATGGCAACCGTGACTAAAGTAATGAGAGACACTCACTTTTATGATTTTTGCCCGCTGTATTCATAACTCGAAAAGCAGTTAATTTGAATTTCAACAGACTTAAGTTCGGATGACTCTTGCTGTTTTTAACATGCTATGTAGATGAGATGCTAAGTTGATCTTATGCAGAGCAAGTCTAAAAATGTGAAATGTTATTTAATTTTATTCTTTCGTGTTTTCATTTTGCTAATTTCTTAACAGGGGTTTTAAAAGTGAATAGAGTAATTATTCTAGTATAGATGTATATTTTTTAATTTTCGGAAATTTCGGGGGGTTTGAACCCCCGAAACCCCCCCTGAATACGCGCCTGATTATCATTGAAGATATTTGTTTGGTAACTGCAAATAAACCATTGACACAATTGGGTTAGCCAGCTCCAAATCGACCAATGCATAATGCATTCAATCAAGAAATAAATCGTGAAAAACAATATGATTTGTATGAGTTGGCCACATTTATATACTTGAATTTGCATAAATTGAATCCAGAACAGAGACACGCATATGATACCATAATGGAATCAGTACGAAACGAAACTGGAGGAATGTTTTTTTTAGACGCTTCAGGAGGAACTGGCAAAACATTTCTGATTTCCTTGCTATTAGCGACTATAAGATCACAGAGTTATATAGCATTGGCACTTGCATCGTCTGGAATAGCAGCGACGTTATTAGATGGTGGTCGAACAGCCCATTCTGCACTTAAATTACCACTGAATATGAATGACCTGTAATGTTTCCAAAAATTCGGGAATGGGCAAAGTCTTGCAACAATGCAAATTAATAGTGTGGGATGAATGTAAAATGGCCCATAAGAAATCAGTGGAAGCGTTAGACAGGACTTTGCAAGACTTGCGTAGTAATGATCAAGAGATATTTGGTGGCGCTTTGATTCTCTTGGCTGGTGATTTTCGTCAGACATTGCCTGTGATTCCCCGTTCAACACCAGCAGATTAATTAAAAGCATGTTTAAAGTCATCTTATTTATGGAGACATGTACAAATACTCAATTAGACTACAAATGTGAGAGTACAAATTCAACACGATCTTAGTCACTTTACCAGATATTTTTTGTAAAAGAAGAATTGGTGTCAAATGTTTTTCCAAATATTGCAGAAAATTATCGCAATCATAAGTGGTTAGCTGAAAGAGCTATACTGGCCGCTAAAAATAAAGACGTTGGTCAAATGAATGCAGACATTTTAATCCATGTTCCTGGCCAGGTTGTAACATATCAATCAGTTGACACGGTTACGAATCAAGACGACGCTGTTAATTATCCGACAGAACTTTTGAATTCATTGGATTTACCCGGATTTCCACCTCACCGTTTACAATTGAAAGTGGGTGCTCCCATTATTATGCTTCGAAATATAAATCAACCACGATTATGCAATGGGACAAGATTAGCAGTTAAAAAGGTCATGAACAATTTGATCGAAGCAACAATTTTAAAGGGGAAGTTTAAAGGTGAAGATGTATTGATTCCACGAATTCCAATGATTCCATCAGATTTACCTTTTGAATTCAAAAGACTACAGTTTCCAATACGTCTTGCATTTGCTATTACAATAGGGGTATTCGGAATCACGATGCAAGGGCATTGCATCGTTGCATAGCAAATTATTATTGCAAAATAATGTCAAGCCAACAACAAAATACTTGCGGATGCAAATGTCAAGCAATTTGCAGAATGCAACACCAAAAATCTATTGCATAGCATATTTTGTTGCATTGCATTTCTAGAAACAGCTGTTGAATTATGACTGCTGTCACACGTTCAATATGTATCGCGATCCGTATTGATGGGTCGGCTTGAATTTAGAATAGCTCCATCTCCCAAATTAAAAAAAAGTGACTGGGATCGATAGATATTATTAAGGTAAGTACAAATATATATTTTTTTTGGCGGAAACAACAACAACAAGAATTATTAAGGGTCAAAATTCATTTAAAACGTTTTTTAAAATCAAGATTTTACAAAAACTAATGAAACGGTTTTCAAAAATTTAGGTAGGTAAATGAATTACCTTTCATTTCATGTAGCCTTGCTTGGGTGCAAAACCGCGCATATGCAAAATTTAAAGCACTTTTTATATCAAAGTTTCTCATTACATTTTTGAAGCACGGGCGAAGGTCTCCAACGCGAAAAGATTTTCCGTACAGAGGTACTGCAGTACACATTTGCATCGCGGAGCCGGTGATGGATCGGATAAGGGTTACTTTTTTTTAAGCGTGGCCGAAGGCCACCAATGCGAAAACGTGCTTTGCACATGAAGATGTCTCTGAAGTATTGTGAATTGATTACTTTGCCTCGTTGATATAAAAAAGCTTTAAATTTTGCATATACGCGGTTTTGTACCCCAAGAAACGTTACATCAAATGAAAGGTAATTCAATTACCTATCCAATGCAGAAAAAAATAGGGAATCGGTTCGTAAGTTTATGAGAAATTTTGATTTAAAAAAATGCGTTCAACGAACTTTGACCCTTAATAACTCTAGTTGTTGTTGTTAGCTAAAAAAAATATACATATTTGTTCTCATCTTAATGATATCTTATCGATCCCCATCCTTTGTTTATACTTGGGAGTTGCAGCTATTCTGCATAAAAGGCTTATTTACACGGGTCAATTTTTCTAGTCGATTTGTGTCGTTCCACCGTGTAAAGGTTGAACGTAAAATCGACACGTTTAAATCAGCCTTCAAGCCGATCCATCAATACGGATAACGATTTATATTGAACGTCTGCTGAATCAGCTGTTCACAAATTGTTTTCACACGTTTGCAATTAGAGTTGACAAAGGGCGCTCACGATTCGGTGCATTTTTATGCAATTGCATAATTTTGTCAACCCATATGCTATTTATTATGAATTCCCTTAATAAATAAAGCGCAAGGGCAATCATTGGAATTGTTTGGAATTGATTTAGAATATCCTTGCTTTTCACACGGCCAGTTATATGTTTCGTGCTCACGTGTTGGCAAGCCTTCAGTTCTCTTTATCTACACAACAACTCATGGCAAAACCAAAAATGTTGTCTACGAAAGAGCTCTAAGATAGTTTAAGTGATACATAGTCTAAGATTGTAAGAAACTAGATTTAAAAGTTGAATAATAGGGAACAAAACCAACTTTATTAAAAACAAGTGTGTTTCTTTTCTTATTTTGTTTTGCCGTGCGAAGCAGGCACCGGGCCCGCTAGTATGCTATAAATTGTGATCTAAACAAAATTTGCATGAGCAATATCGTGTTCATGCTGCATTTAAAATGCAACATTTAGCATTTTCGGACATTGGTTTCGAAAAAGCGTTCATGCTGGCGCATTTAGCAAGTTCGAGCATTTTTTGGAGGCTATGCCACGTTTAAAAAAATTTACACCTTTTTATTAAATTTTTTATTCAAATCCCTTCACAAACATCAAATTAATATGTAGATTTATTTATTTTAACAATATCACACAACACGCGCGCTGAATTACAAATTCAAAATCCGGGTAAATTTCCTGAATGTTTACGAAAGACAGAGAATGAGAGAATGCCAAGTAAAAACTACCAATATTGCCACTCTTTTAAATTCGAATGGAGATTTTCTTCGAAGGTTACAGGGTTGATTTCTGCATTTTTAATGCTATTGCAAAAATAAAGTTTCATTTTGCTGTCAACGTTTGTATGGAAAATGCTGAAATAAATGCTGAATTTTGGGCTACATAAATGCTAAAATGCGAAGAATATGCAAAATGCTGGCTTAGCATGATTCGCCTATAAGCCACAAGTTTTTTTAAAACAATTTGCTTGACTAGGGCCCTATAGAGGACTAAACTTTGCTCTCCAGTTCTGTAAAAAAACAAATAATGGTGGTCACAGTAGTCGTGTGCGAATATTAATTAACATATAATCTTAATTTTTGACACATGTTCAGTCTAATGTCAACATTTACCTGTGCTAGAGCAGCTCCCATTTCGAAGACGGGTTGGGAAGATTTTGGGTTTAATATACTATGTGTCACACTTTTTCATGTCACAACTTTACCAGAGCTTTTCTTCTAAACTAGGTGTAATTTTTCCTTGAAAATTAGAACACATATACATAGATCTTAGTGGCACACATCGAACTTCTAACGGAAGTCGAAAAATATCAAGCCATATTAAAATGATAATACATAGATTAAACATGAAATGTCACAACCTTAAAATGTCACAATTTTTTATACCTTTCATGAACATGGAATGGTATTATAACTTTGGTCCGATGTTTGTAAGTATGAGAAGAAGAAGAGATAGACCCACTATTAAGCATACCGAAATGATCAGGGCGTTGAGGCGAGTTGATTTAGCCATGTCCGTCTGTCCGTCCGTCCGTCTGTTTGAACGCAAACTAGTCCCTGAGTTTTAGAGATATCTCGATGAAATTTTGCAAGCAGGCGCCATTTTGCATAGGATTAATCATTTGTCGGAACCAGCAAGATCGGACCGATACAAGGCATAGCTCGCATACAATCGATTGTTCCGATAAATGGGTTTTGGCCTATAACTCTTCCAATTCAAAAGCTAGGAACGTAAAATTTTGCAAGTTTAGTACATATTGTATTTGTAACGTGTGTAGTGAAAATGACTCAGATCGGACCAACATGACATATAGCTCCCATACAATCGATTGTTCCGATAAGTGTGGTTTGTCATTCATGAAAGGTATAAAGCCTTCGGCACAGCCGAAGACAGCCCTTTCCTTACCTATTTTCTACTGGTTTTGATACAGTAACAACTGTTATTTTGTGTTAATACATGAATTAACCGATTTTAGAGCACATAAATATATAGCCCAACGTTAAAAAAAACACAAGAAAATACAATAATTTTTGTTTCAAGTAACTGCAAATATATATGTGTTCTCATAAGGGGTTAATAGTTTAAATATGAAACTGAATAATTTACTTGCGTTGAAAGCAGTTTATGTCATAGTTGTAGCAAAACTATATATTTTCGATATTTAGAATGCATTTTTCGATATTTGAATAAGTATACCCAGTGGGCGTTAATGGGTTAAGTTGTAGCGCAATGCTACTCTGCAATGCTATTTCTTATACCCCATTTACACTGTATACACTTTCAAAAGTCATTTATCGTAACATTGACATTTCAAAAAAAGTCGATGTGAAATACATATGTATATCAGTTTCCAAGGAATCAGGACGATTTTTCAATTCATTTTTATACCCAGCGTACTAGTACTAGTACAAGGGTATTATAATTTTGTCCACATAACGGTACTACGTACCAGTGCAAAATAATCGAGTTAGATATAGGGTTCCAGGTATGAAAGTTCTTAAGTTGAAAAGAGGAATTGATTAAGGCATGTCCGTTCGCCTGTCCGTCCGTGTACACGATAACTTGAGTAAAAATTAAGATATTTGCATGGAATTTTGCATACAGATTACTTTCTGGCCAAGGTAGGTTGCTATTGAAATGGGCGAAATCGGATGATAACCACGCCCCCTTTTCGATATCGAAAATCACATAAATTAACATAACTTGGGTAAAGATTGAGGTATTTGCATGAAATTTGTTATATGCTGGGTATTTAATGTTCGGTTCGCCCGAACTTAGACTTCCTTACTTGTTTTTTTTTTACTATTTTCTGCATAATGTTTTACATATTATATGAATTGAAACACTTAATTCACAAGTTTCAATCGTATATATATGTTGTATTTATAAAGAAAGAAGATAGCATAAATTATTAGACTCCACTGAAATCCGGCGACTCACACCGAAAGGCTCGAAAGTGGCTTGCATAACATAAAGTATACTCACTATAATGTATGGTTGTAAAATTTATGAATATTTTCATTAAAATTATTCAAAACCCTATGATCCATCATTAACCATGCAAATAAAGTATATTAATAACCTCTTTTTTTCTTGCTTCAGTTTTTGGTAGGCAAAAATATATCAAAATGCAAAACGGTCGCGAACGTACGCAACTTTGAGAATTAAAAAAAAGGTTTGGTAATTCCTTCACGATAAGTAGTTTTGGTTTTCAATTAAGTGCACTTAACTGGCTTTAGCAATGTAGTTCGAGACATTTCCTTAAGAAGTGGTAACAAAAAATGTTGTTGTTGTTGTTGTTGTTTTAACAAAAAAATCACTCCCCGAATTTTTTGGGGAGTGATGTCGAAATAACAGTCCTTGGCCGGATATGAATCCGGTACGCTCCGGTACTCCCTTGCGGTACTGCCCGACTGTCGTGGGAGCGATTTGGTATGACCAGTGCAACCTTCTAGGTCATGTCATCCCTCCTTCCGAAAGGAAAGAGAAGATGGGTAATGAGAGGTGGGAGGCATCATATCCGTAGATCAACCATCGAGCTGCACATCATTACCTTTGTGCATATTGGTCGCCTCTTACGACCGGTATGCCTACCGCGGGCATATTCTAAGCCCCAACCCGCAGGTGCTAACAAAAAAAAAAAAAAAATGTATTGGTAGTATGTAGTTTCAATAAAAATTTACCGTTAAAACATCGTCGCTCGCTCTTCTTGCATTTTGATAGTCTTAATTGATATTCAAAGACATTTCGTTGCAAAAAGGGATCGCTAGTATAAGTCGTGCATGTGAAAAAATTGGAAAGAAACAGGCCTTTGAAACTGGCTGGAAATGAAAAAAAAAAAATTTCAGGTTTGAAGCCAAATTTTTCATAAAAATATTCAAATTAACTTCCAAACCTTTATTTTTATAAAAATTAGGGTAATTTTGTATAACAGGATTAAAAAATAATATATTTTTATTAACATTTAAAATTTGGTTGACCATTCTACGGAAATCTTATATGTATATAAAATTCTCGTGTCACAGTTTTTGAAACCATACTCCTCCGAAACGGCTTGACCGATTCTCATGAAATTTTGTGAGCATATTGTTTATGGTGCTATTTTCTTCAAATTTGGTACAAAGGTACCACTCTACTTTTGTTAAAATTCGGGCTTTCTTTTTTTCCGGGAAGCGGACCAGGGACCGAAATTTTCCAAACTTTTTTATTAATAGTGCGATTTTCTTCAAATTTGGTACAAAGGTACCACTCTACTTTTGTTAAAATTCGCGCTTTCTTTTTTTCCGGGAAGCGGACCAGGGACCGAAAATTTCCAAACTTTTTTATTTACGGTGCGATTTTCTTCAAATTTGGTACAAAGGTACCACTCTACTTTTGTTAAAATTCGGAGTTTCTTTTTTTCCGGGAAGTGGACCAAGGACCGAAATATTCCAAACTTTTTTATTTAAGGTAAATGTCCATAATTTCGTGGTACTAAGGAATTTTCTGACTTTCTACCTCTTTTGAGTAAAAACGGATGAAGGAAAACTAAAAAAGTAAATTTTTCCCATTGAGTTGATCTATTAAGATAGCTTTCCACTTAATTTCAAACAAAACTAACAAATGTTTTTTTTTATATAAATAAAGATGTGTGAGTACCTCAAATGTCCCTAATTTCGTGGCAAAAATTTTCTGATGTACCTAACTTCGTGGTAAAGTGTCCATAATTTCGTGGTATTTGGTTAAACTCTAATTTTGTGGAAAATAAAAGTTATTTTCAACGCAAATTCCTAAAGATACACAAATTTATTTATTAAAATTTATGTTCAAAAATTTTATATTTTAAATAATTTTTTTATTGTTATTGTATTTATGAAAAGAAAGCGTTTTAAGACCAAGTAAGTAAGTAAAAAATTACTTGTAAGCAGACCTGTTAAATTTGATTAGTACTTAGTAATCAATTGATTAGACGGATTTTTTAATTGTTAATGATTATTTCAATTGGTTTTCGAGAAAAGGCAATTAGTAATTGATTACGATTGAAAAAAAAAAAAACCAATAAAAAAATTAATTTAACTGATGTAATTTGTTACTTTTCTCAAAATTACTTTTATTTATTATTACTAAAATTTTTTTTTTTTAATTTTTGTATTTTTTGGTCTTTTAAGTTTTACAACAAAAATAAACAATAAAAAAAAATTAATGCAATTGATGTAACTTATTTTTTTTTAATTATTTCAAAAAATGTTTTTTTTTTTTAATTTTTTTGGTGTGTTTTTAATTTTTTTTGTATTTATAATTTTTAAATTTTTTTTAATTTAATTTGGTTTTTTTATTCTTTTTTTTATTTTTTTATTTCTTATTAACAATGTATGTAAATGCGCAGTATACCACGAAATTAGGGGGCATGCGATAAAATTGATGTACGTAATTTCGTGGTATCGCTTTAACCGGTAATATGAGTTTTATATTTAAATTTTTTTGTTTATTAACGCTATTCATTCATAACAAAAGCAAAAAAGTATAAATATTGACATATTTTTTTAAATTAAATTTAAAATTATTGAATAAACAAAAGTTCAATAATGCCATTATTTCGTTAAAATGTTGTGCTTCGCAGAGCTTTTCGATTAAAATATTGACGAATCGGTTAATAAAAGTGTACCACGAAATTACGTCAAAATCTTCCTCAGGGGTTTATTTAATAATCAAAATACTTAAAATAATAGGGTATCTTATGAAATGTGAAAGAAAATAAGGAAAACATAAAGTATTATGTTCCCATAATTTCGTGGGTACCACGAAATTAGGTACATCACAAAAAACATGTGTCCCTAATTTCGTGGTATTTAAATATTAAATAAAATGTAAATGAAAAGTTATTGAAATAAGTTTTGCAGTAATAAAAACGTTTAAGAAATGTTAAATAAAACCAAAAAAATTATCATAAAAAAAAAAAATTTAAAGATACAATTTTTACAGGCTTAACAAAATCGACTGGTCTCCTTAACAGTTTCCTTAAGAGGCCTCCCTACAAAAGGCTCATTTTCTGAGCTTCCAACTTTATAATGCTTGTTATTTAATAGGTTTAATTTTAAAAAATTTGTAAAATATCCATTATTACACCCGAAAAGTTAATCTTTATTATGAAATTTTCAGTTTTAAAAAAAACTCCCCAAATTCCTTGTTTGGAAGAAAAAATCGAAATACCACGAAATAACGTACTACCACGAAATTATGGACATTTACCTTATACTACGAATTTCTTCAAATTTGGTACAAGGGTACCACTTTACTTTGTTAAAATATGGGATAACTTTTTTCCGGGAAGTGGACCAGGGACCGAATTATTCCAAACTTTTTTATTTATCTTGCGATTTTTTCCTTAAATTTGGGCAGAACAACGTCTGCCGGGTCCTTCTAGTGATCATATAATATATTGCATATATATTTAAGAAAAATTGCTGGAGAGTCAATAGAATCCAAATCACCAGGATTTTTTTCTGTCTGTCTGTATGTTGGATCACTCAAAAACTAAATATAGTTGAATGCAGATTTCTTTGTATTATAACTTACATAAAATCAAGGACATCCTTTATTTCAATAGTTCAACCGGTTTCGGAGATATCGACCAATATGTTGTCCAGGGGAGACCAAAACGTGTTAGTAGGTACAATATGGGTTTCAAACGGAATGGGTTAACAAATGTCTAATATGCATTTTAAACACCCTTTGCATGATAGAAAAGATCTTAGTTATAATCAACGACTATTATTATGGGTCTATACATTTAGCTAAAAATATCTATATTTTATAGAATAACGGTTCATGTGAAGTGTTTGGGAGCGGTACTCGGTGTATCTGTTCTAGTGGTTATATGGGTCCGAAATGTGAACAACCTGATGCCTGCCAATCCGAACCATGCCATAACGGTGGTACTTGTACTTTGCATCTAAACAATACTTATCGATGTGAATGTCTACGTGGAACAACTGGACCGACCTGCGAAATTGTGCGAGATGTTTGTGGCTCCATTTTGAGGGAGCAGTCGGGATCCCTAACTTACCCTCCTGATGGAGGCAGCTATCTACCAAATGAACGATGTGCATGGCTCCTTCGCACTTCAGATTCAATGGTTTTAAATATAACCTTTTTTAGATTCAATTTGGAGATTGCTGCTGACTGCAGCAAAGATTGGCTTCAAATGCACGATGGTCGATTTTTAGCCTCCCGCCTAATTGGTCGCTTTTGTGGCGACTCTCTACCCCTCGGTGGCAACATACAGACATCACAAAATGCTTTATTTTTTTGGTTTCGTTCTGATAGTGAGAACAACGGCGCAGGGTTCAATTTAACATGGCGCTCGATAGCTCCTACTTGTGGTGGAATAATGGACTTGGAAGGTGGAGCATATGGAATAATAAGATCCCCTGGTTATCCAGGAAAAACGCCACCTATTAGAGATTGTGAATGGCAGTTGAATGCTCCTTTTGGATATCGTTTTTTGTTGCGATTTTTCGAAATTAACTTAGGTGGCACAATAGAATCCAACTGCACTCGTGATACTTTAAAGGTACATTATATATTTACTTAATTAATTTACTATTTAATTAATTTACTTGCCATTGTAGATATTTGATTCTGATCAACTGTTGAGATCAGTGTGTGAAACTTCATTACCAGAGCCATTGCATTCATCTTCAAACACCATACACTTACATTTTCATACAGATAGTTTTGGTACAGATAGTTCATTTCAATTACATTACGAAATTGTTCCAAGTGCACCACAATGTGGGGGTGTTTTTACGGAGCCATCAGGAATCATTTCCGGATACGTAAATGGGCGTATTTGCTCATATTTAATAAAGCAACCTGTCGATACAAAAATTATGTTGGATTTCATCGATTTTAATCTTTTAAAATCCGAAAGTTGCTACCTACAAAAAGTAGAGGTAAATTTTATTTTTGTTATTTTAGCCTTGGGCACTTGTATATTTACATGATATTGTTTTTGTTAAAAGGTTTACGATGGCAGTACTGACGAAAATGTGCTCTTGAAACGGCTATGTGGCAATCAGACGGAGATGAAATCGATCGTTTCCACCGACAACGCTATTTTAATCCGTTATGAGTACCTTTTTCCTGGTGTTACTTTACCTATGAAGTTTGAAATAAAATATGAAAGGGGTAAGCGAAACTTGCATATTTAGTTTGAAGCTATAAACTTCTATACAAAAGGTATAGACGTTCAACACTTACAAAACAAGGATTACCTTCCATTTCATTAGTTACAGCCACGTGTGGTCTGGTAACATGATTCACAAGGTCTCCTATTCGTCGTATGTGCTATGATTATAAAACAATCATATTTTCTTTGCTGCCTTTAATTATGTATAACATTTGAATAGTTCAATAAAATTGAGCAGCCTATGTATTTCAAATGTGCTACATACATATCGACAGCCACACTGCAAAACCCTGTATGTTGAAAACCAAAAAGTTTTCAGGAGAGGGAAAAAACTGTGATAATTATAACATATGGGAGTTTCCACGAAATCAGACCCCATTGAGCCTAGATATAAATTGCATTGCTTCCAGTCCGAAGGCTGATATTTGTGTTGACGCATGTCTACTCTATTGTTATATACCATTTTTTTATATTTTGATATCGTGATGGAGGTGTGAACGCCTGGCAAAGTTCACAACACTATGATATTAAAAAACTTTAAAATCGTGATCATAGTTGCATAGTATTTTTTTCAAAGTTTTCGATTTTTGACGGATATTTATTTGAGCTGCTTGAAATTTTACATATTTTTTCTTCACTTGGGCTTGACTTTCAAGATTTTGCGAACTAAGTATAAGTCACAGTAATTATTTAAATTTAAGCAAAATTGGTGTCGCGCCCGTTACAAAAAAAAAGGATTTAGTTTTGTGGTAAAAGGATTAGTAACTTTACATGAATAAATCTTTGCATACGTAACAAGTAACTGCTAAGGATTATATTGCGAAAATTTCAAACAAATTTGTTAACCCGTTTTCTCTGTATTAATTTTTTAGCACGTGTCGCGCCCGTTACATTTTTAATAAATTTTTTTATTTTTTGCCTTGCGACCAAGTTTTGTCCGTCCAATAAGAGAAACTCCACAAAATATATGCGTATGCGTCATAGAGTGTTTTAAGTTTCTTCAAGAGAAAACTTCAACGGTATAAAAATTCTCTACCATTCGATGGAAGACATCGCGGCTGAGAAAGTATTTTTAGATCAGATATGGGCCCACATTGCTCCTATAAAAAATTTGCAAGAGAAGCACTTCGTCATTAAGGATAAAGAATCTGACGGCTGTCTGTTTGCTGGTAAGACAGCAAAATCTACGCTTAAGAAATTTTGCCTAAGAAAATAATTTTATAGAAATTGTTCTTTAATTATTAATTTTTTATACATTTTTTTTTCTAAAACAATAGAATTAATTATTTGATCATGCATAATGCCATCAGCATAAATATTGAATTAGAATTATGATTTATATTTGGCTACTTTAACCAAACCTTAAAGCTGGCGTCAGGAAAGATCGTTTATAAATAACATACCCATGTACTTACTTTTAACGTGTTAACTTGTTTAAACATAGATATATTTTCCTGTTTTGGCTTGAAATTGAGCTATCGTAATGAAAAAATATAATAAATAGTTGAAATATGTAAAAAAAAAATAGACATGTCGCACCCGTTACAACGAGGTGTCGCGCCCGTTACACTTTAAAATGTTAATAAATCTAAATGGATTAAGAAGTGTTTTTTCTTCGAATGCGGAAATAATAGGAAACATTCTAAATTTAAATATGCCAAGGCATTTTTAGTCAGTTTAATACAAAAATTTTACACTGCTTCGTGTGAAAGTGGATTACACGGATTTTTTTTATTTTATAACGTCGCGCCCGTTACGCTCTTCTTTGGCATTTTGTGGTTGCTACTGATTTATTTCTAAAATGTAGTTCATATGAGTTAATTCCTTACTTCTAACAGCATTTTAAGCGTATATTATTTCAATGATTACTTTAATAGTTTTCTTCAAAATTAAAGAACTATGCACAAAAGTGTCGCGCCCGTTACAATGGAAACTCCCATATGTATATGGGCGACGGTTATTTCATTTCACCACTGGAAAGAAACGGGAAGTTGTAACCCGATTTTGACTGAATTTTAATGTGCGAAATATCACGATCTATGGGAAAGGCTCAGAACCTTATTTTTGGAAAAATAGTGACTTACGGGGTTTTTCAGTGTGGCTGTCGATATATTATTTTTTAAATTTTATTTTGCCTTTTTCTGTCAACAAGTGACAGGTTTCCAATCAAATTCAACTTGATTTGTATGAATATGGCATAAAACTCAATGTAGTATTCACACGAGCTGTATTATAAATATACGACATAAGACTATAAAGACCTTGGGAATTGCCGAAATATACTGGTATATGTGACAGCGTTACCATGTACAATGACAAAATCAGGGTTTGTATTTGCACGCACGTGTGCAGCACACTTGTATATTTTTCGCTCTTACACGTGTGCTATGTGCTACCAGAAATATTTTGTAGCACACAGCTCATGTGTGTGCCAATTCGAGTTAAGCACATGCACAGGAGTGTGCTTTTACATAAAATATTTATGCACGAACTCTCGCGCTGTGTGTAGAAAAAAATTTCACTTGAACACGCACGTTTCTATTTCAAAAACAAAACACACACATTTTTTTCTGCCATATAAAAAATCAATAGAAAAATTTGAGAGCAATACAATAAAAAATCACACGCATGAGTATGTCGTCGGCTTAGGTCGCAAAGGTGCTAAGTCCACCTTTTGGGTTTTTTCAGGTTTTGATGCAGAATGCTAGAAACAGTTAATATACACTACTTACATCATGAATTGCATAACAATTCTGTTTTTAAATGCGTTTTTTGCATTGATTAGAAAAGGTGCTAAGTCCACCAATGAAAGGAAAAGGTGCTAAGTCCAAGCGAATTTGAAAATTTAAAGTTAAAGTATATGTGGCATATTCATATTCGAAAAATAGTAGCTAATAAAGTTAGCGTGGGTTTTTTGACACAATTTCCAACGCCCTATATGTCATAAAAACCGACATAAACTTAAGTACCTACTTTATTTCGACTATGAATGCATATGTTAAATGGGATCATCTACGTCAGCTGACCTCACTTCTCCTTTTTAACTGACACATAACTTTTTGACCTTGATTAGTAAAGACAAATGTTTGGGCTATCATATTCAGACTTCCAAGAACCTAAATCACATTTACTTGTCGACTTTCACAAAAGTCCATTTTCGTCAAAAGTTGTGCAATAAAATCTACTCCTGCTTTTCTGCTATGAATCGGCGATAGTAAAACGCTGTTGTGTGATAAAAAGAAACGCCTAGGGTTTTAGAATAATGTATTTTTATCCAAATATTGCTACTAATTGCAGAGTAACAGAGCTTCAAAAAATAGGTCATTTGAGCTTTAAGCGCGGATTGTGGTAGAACTAGGCTTAATATAAGAAATCTAAGACCAGGTAAAAATTCTACGGAAGAACCTCTAAGAACCCTCATACTCAGAAAATTGCTTTGGTTCACTCGCAGGTGTTTTGATTTGGGAAAAGGTGCTAAGTCCAGTGAAAAAAATTAAAAGTAGCTGGCAAAAAGGTGCTAAGTCCCAAAAATGCATATAACTCGGCGAAAATTAAAATTTTTTGTTTTTTTATGAGCGTCCACTTATTGTACTCTAAAATTGAGTAACATGACGTAAAAACCGAAATCCCTAATTTAAATTTATCTTTTTATATTGTTTTTTGTCTCTCCTGTAAAATTTGAAAAATGGTACTTAGCACCGTTGCGACCTAAGCCGACGATGTGCTTTTATATTTTCAATAAAAAACACACACTCGGGCAAGTGCTTTGAGTCAAACAGCACAGACGCGGGCTGTGTGCTCAATATTTTTTTTTAAAAGCACAGCTCATGTGCATGAGCAATAAATTTTGTGAGCATTTTTTTGCACGCGTGCGTGTGCCTTGTGCGTGCGTGCAAACTCGAACCGTGGACAAAATTACTGGTAATGCTCCAAATTAAATACATATGTAATTTCAACATGCAGTTAAGTTAGCAACAACCTGTACTTGACATTTTACTATTCATCTTAGTTGAACCTGGTAGGCATGTTAGCTCAGCACACTACCCACTATAGAAGAATGTAGCCTTAAGAAATCCTTTATGTAATCGTGCTAAATTGCGGTGACGTGTCATAATGTCAGAGGAATTAATAACAGTGACATTAATTAGCTTTTCAAAAGCAAACTTATGTCATTGATTTTAATTCGCTTTTGCAAAGTGAACTAACCTCAATGACTTTTAATTGCTTTAAAATTTGACACTAATTCGCTTTTGCACTGACATTAATTCCTCTGACATGTTGACACGTCTCCCTAAATTGCACTTCAATTCATTTGTATTTGCATGTGGGTCAATTTAAAAAAAAACGAAATTTTTGTGTCCCTGTACTTTACAATACTATTTTAGGCAAAAAAAAATCTTATTATTTCAAGAGTAAAATAACAAAATTAATGGTGGCTGAAAGAGCACGGAAATATCGAGAAAAAATAAAGCTCGATGAAGCGCGTATGTGTATAAGTTTCTTTAAGAATTACTTCCTTTTTTTTCGTCAAACTTTAAATTTGGCATTATTTCTTGTTTACTTGCAACAAAATCTCTTGATCGTCACAAAATATCTTGATCGTCACACTTAGTCTTTTTCATTAAAACGCTTATAATTGCAGTTTTTTTTAAATACATTGTTACAAGCCTATTACTTTGCAAGTAACCCCTTAGTTCAAGTCTTTTTTTAACAAAAATTTACATATTTTCATCTTAAAATTTGTAAATAACTAGTCACTTAAAAAAAAAAATCAAGGTGAATCGTGATTTTGTGTTTATAATCGATAAGGTGATTTTCTCAAAAGTCAATCCTGAAAAACAAAAGAACGTCGTAGTAAACTTGAATTTCAAATATTTTTGCATTTTTAGCGATTTTTTATACATATTTGGTGTGTGACGCTCAAGAAAAAATATATACCAAAAATATTGATTTTTTTGAGAGCCTAAAGGTACCACCGGATTCTTCATCAATTGGCCACTCTTACAGGCGAATTGGAAAAACTTTAAAAATAAGCAAAAAAAAACTCGTTGTGTACGTTTTTTTTGAAATTGACCCATGTGTGTTTACTAGGTCTGCAAAACCGGAGTTTGAAATTGTTGTTCCACAGAGGTTCAGGCCACTGACCCGATCGGTGTTGTTTTTCAAACTGATTTGCAGTCCTGGTATTTAAAATTCGTAGCCACCCCGTTTAATTAATTTGTTCCCTCAAGTTTGCGAGAGTGAAATTGTTAACGCCGAGGATGGCATTTTTACTACACCTAACTATCCGAATTCATACCTGGAGCATATGGATTGTACATTCACTATAAGAGGGCCAATAAATACCGTTGTGCACATCAATTTTACTGATTTTTCTATCAGCAAGAATAAAGCACACCTTGAGGTACAAAATATTTCGAATACATCGCGTGCCAATGACGAATCATATGTAGATGTAAGTATGTATACATTTTAATATATTATAAAAACACAAGTTTTCATCCTTTTAAAATTATTTAAACAAAACACTTTCGTAGTCAGTACTAAATCCTTGTTTGTCAAAATACACAGTTGTATGGAATAGTAAAAAGGGCCAGAAAAGGTAGGGGGAAACCTCAGAGTAAATAACATTTTGTCTCCTCATATATATTTTTTCTACGAATTAGCCAGTTAATTTCAATGGATACATTTTAATCGTATAGACGAAAGGCTGTGGCTTTGCTACTCCCCTTGTTGGCCTTGGAGGCTTTGACAGCCTTGGGTTTTAGGTGCTGTAGCTTCCGACTCACTGCTTTGACCACGATTCTGTTTCGGAAAAAACGGGCGAAAGCGCTTAAGGTGAACGCCCACCTTTACATGAAAGATTTTGAAAACGATCATTAATAGGCAATCACTTTACGTACATTAGCTTAATATTTCACTTTCAAAGTGTCCCATTTTGTAGCGGATTATTCAACAAAACTTTATATGCCATAGCTCCGGCATAAATTGATGTTTGGCTGAAATATTGAGTATATAAAAGTATTTACTTAAATGAGAAATCTGATATTCTATTCGATTTAGCCTTAATCGTCTCTCATCCGTGTATCACTATGTCCGTCTGCCTATTTGAACGAAAATACGAACAGAATAGTTTTAAAATCGATCGACTTGCCTAAATTGGGATGTCATAATTGTTCACTACTAGATAGATATGTACATATATATTATATCAGACGCACTTATACTTTCTTACGGATTTTAACTGAGGTTTTAATTTTAAATTAGTTATTCCCGTTTATTGAGTTGCGATTGCAAGATGAGCTACTTTATTATTAACACTATTATAATTTTCTATGTTCGAGGTAGCTTCAGATAAAAATCCCGCACTCGATTTTTAAAACTAAAAGTTTTCCATTTACAATAAGCTTGTGTTTAATAAACATATTTTTTAATATGTATTTGCAATTGAGTAGGTACATATGTATGTGTTTTACTATTTTTACTGAACAGGTATATTTATCCAAAAATGTCGTTCGTCGATATTACGAGGGGACTTTCCTTCATTTGATATCAGAGAAAAATTATATGCAAGTGGTATTTCACGGTGGGGCCAACGAAGAAAGAGCAAGAGGTATTCGGGTTGAATACAGTTTTCAAGAAATGAAATGTGGTGGCATTTTAACTGGTGAGAGCGGACATATTTCACATAGTGCAGTGACCGGACCGTCGGAAGAAAATTGTGAATGGGTTATAGAGGTGCCAAGAGGAAAACATATACAATTGGACTTGGCGTTTTTGCGCTTGGATTTTTTAAATTGTAATTCCGGCGAAATGGATATTAGTATTTATTCCAATGATACCTTAGCCGAAGGACACCTTTTACTTAGGTAGGTTTATATACATATGTAGATGTCAGTCTACAGTTGGCTATAACTCAATATATCGACAGCCACACTGCAAAACCCCGTAAGTCACTATTTTTCCAAAAATAAGGTTCTGAGCCTTTCCCATAGATCGTGATATTTCGCACATTAAAATTCAGTCAAAATCGGGTTACAACTTCCCGTTTATTTGTAGTGGTGAAATGAAATAACCGTCGCTCATATACATACGTTATAATTATCACAGTTTTTTCCCTCTCCTGAGAACTTTTTGGTTTTGAACATACAGGGTTTTGCAGTGTGGCTGTCGATATGTACATATGTAAGTAAATTTTACTTTACGCAGCATACCCATTGGGGTCTAAGTAAATTTTATTTTTGTAACATACTTATATATATGTAGGAGTTAAATTAGTCCTTTCGGAGTGGACATGCTCAAACAAATGTGAGCAGTTCAGCCCATACAAAGTGAAAAAAGAAAGAAAAGGTATTAGTAGCATTTTTTTTTGCGGACTGCTCCTAGACTAATCGTATTATTTGCAGGGTGATAATAAACTCGGATTAATACAAGCATGTGCACGAATGCATACTGCAACAAGTAAGGAAGTCTAAGTTCGGGTGAACCGAACATTAAATACCCAGCGTTAGTTTTCAGAACGAGATACAAATACCATGACTTGGCAATGATATAGGGCCTAGAATCTTATTTGAAATTTTCTATATTACCAAATTTCATGCGAATGTCTCAAGTTTTACTCAACTTATGTTAATTTATGAAATTTTCGATATCGAAAAAGTGGGCGTGGTTATCATCCGATTTCGCCAATTTGCACAGCAGCTCACCTTGGCCAAAAAGTAGCCTGCATAACAAATTCCATGCAAATATCTCAGTTTTGACGCAAGTTATGTCAATTTATGTGAATTTCGAAATTTTCGATATCAAAAATGGGGGCGTGGTTATAATTCGATTTCGTCCATTTTCAATAGCAGCCTACCTTGGGCCAGAAAGTAACCAATACACCAAATTCCATGCAAATATCTCAGTTTTGACGAAAGTTATGTCAATTTATGTGATTTTCGAAATTTTCCGATCATCCGATTTCGCCCATTTTCAATAGCAACCTACCTTGACCAGAAAGAAACCTGTATGCAAAATTTTATGCAAATATCTCAATTTTTACTCAAGTTATCGTGTACACGGACGGACAGGCGGACGGACATGCCTTAATCAATTCCTCTTTTCAACCTAAGAACTTTCATATATGGAACTCTATAACTAACTCGATTATTTTGCGCCGTTACATAGTACCGTTATGTGGACAAAATTATAATACCCTTGTACTAGTACTAGTACGCTGGGTATAAAAAGTTATAAATATGCATATAATGGGAAGCGACCAAAAAGCGATACTCAAAGTGGGGTGGGTTGTCAAATGGTACCTTTACGTTGAAACTAAATGAATCAACGAAAAGATCTATTTGGTAATACCTTCTTGACATGAGTTTTGAAATTTTAGAAATCACGACCTTTTTTTATGAAAACATGTTCACGTTTCCCATTCTCTCGTTTGATCTCCACACGGGAGTTTCCATTGTAACGGGTGCGACACTTTTGTGCATAATTCTTTAATTTTGAAGAAAACTATTTAAGTAATCATTAAAATTTATACGCTTAAAATGCTGCCAAAGAAGAGTGTAACGGACGCGACATTATAAAATTGATAAATTGCGTGTAATCCACTTGCACACGAAACAGTGTAAAATTTTTAAACTGACTAGAAATGCCTTGGCATACATATTTAAATTTAGAATGTTTCCCATTATTTCCGCATTCAAAGAGAAGACACTTCTTAATCCATTTAGATTTATTAACATTTTAAAGTGTAACGGGCGCGACACCTCGTTGTAACGGGTGCGACATGTCTATGTTTGTTTTTAAACATAAATGAAATGGTATTATAACTTTGGTCCGATATTTGTAAGTATGAGAAGAAGAAGAGATAGACCCACCATTAAGTATACCGAAATGATCAGGGGGACGAGCTGAGTTGATTTAGCCATGCCCGTCTGTCCGTCTGTTTGAACGCAAACTAGTCCCTCAGTTTTAGAGATATTTCGATGAAAATTTGCAAACAGGCGTCAATTTGCATAGGATTAATCATTTGTTGGAACCAGCAAGATCGGACCAATACAACGCATAGCTCGCATACAATCGATTGTTCCGATAAATGGGTTTTGGCCTATAACTCGTCCAATTCAAAAGCTAGGAACGTAAAACTTAGCAGGTTCGATAGTTATTATATATATAACGTATGTAGTGAAAATCACCCAGATCGGCCCAACATGACAAATAGCTCCCATATAATCGATAGTTTCGATAAAAGGGTTTTGGGCTATAAATTTTGAAGTTAAAGAGCTAGGAACGTAAAACTTTGCAGGTTTGCTACATATTATATCTATATGTAAAGAATGAAGGGAAAATCAGCCATATCGGACGAACATAACATATAGCTCCCATACAATCGATTGTTCCGATAGGTTTGGTTTGGGCTATGTATCTTTAAATTAACAGTTTGGAAGTTTGTACCAATTTTAAGTAAGCATCGGACACGTAAAAAAGTTATGCGTATTCATGAAAGGTATAAAGCCTAAGGCAAGGCCGAAGACAGCCCTTTCCTTACTTGTTTTTCATTACGATAGTTCAATTTCAAGCCAAAATAGGAAAATATATCTATGTTAAAACAAGTTAACACGTTAAAAGTAAGTACATGGGTATGTTATTTATAAACGATCTTTCCTGATGCCAGCTTTAAGGTTTGGTTAAAGTAGCCAAATATGAATCATAAATTACTTAAATCTTTGAATTGTGATTAATTATCTAAATCGATCTACTGAATTTGTGTGTGCCGATTTTTTTGCATATGTATTTTATTTGTTGCATTTGAAAGGCTCGTACTTTACATTGCTATTGTTGTTGTGTGCTGATTTGCTTTTTGATCTCTCTTTTGTTACAGCTGTTTGCGTGGTTTGTTAAACGCAAATACAGTGTGCTTAATCTGGTCGCTAAATCCTGTGCGTTTCAAACTGTCAGAGTTGTTTTTCTTTTCATTTGATAAATTACATTTTTCTTTTATTTTGATAAAACTAAATTTCTTATCTCCTTATTTTTTATAAATCGCTTTACTTACTTTTTTAAAAAATGTCGTGTATGTTTGAATACTGTCAAATAAAAAGCGAGTCCGAACGCTTGGTAGCATGCTGGTATTGCCATGGACTTATCCACACAAAATGCGCCGGGTTAACTGGTAGAATAGCGGACTTAATTAACGACGGAAAAGGCCTGCGCTGGTCCTGTACTAAATGTCGATCGACGGAAGTCCACTTATGCAAAACTTTTAGGCACATAAGAAACGGGTTTTCTGAAATCAGCAAAGATTTTTCATTGCTGACTGAAAAGTTCAAAAAGTACGAAAATATTTTCAAAACTTTAAAACCTTTAGATAGTTCGGCTAGCTTGGAATGCCCTGACAATAGCGAAAACAAGCGCAGACGTACGGATGATCTGTCTTATACTTCAATCGCGACGAACCTGCCTCCAGCCATTGAACTTATTGATTTGGCATCTTTATTACCTGACACGGTTGTTCGGGCAACGTCCAAAAACGCCCCCCCAAAGTCAACAAATAAAAAAACTTTGGAACCTCCAATTTCTTCGAAGGTTAAAGACCAAACCTTAACCGTTACAAAATTTAATTTCGCTTACCAACGAAATATGTCCTCTTTTAAAATTGATGTATCCGGAAAAGATTTTGACTCTCTTTTGGACAGTTCTTTTTGGCCACCCGGGGCTCTTGTGCGGGAGTTTGAGTACAGACCGAATAGAAATGTTGAAAACGTAGCTAAAATCACTCGTAATAATGTTGAGTCAAAAAACTGAGTTCTAAGTCCGCGAATATCTTTTATCAAAATGTCAGAGGTTTAAATACCAAATTAAATGATCTGTATTTGAAATCTTTCCATTGCACTTATAACGTTATTGCTTTCACCGAAACTTGGCTAAAACCGCATATTTTCAATTCCGAGTTTTTATGTAACGAATATCAAGTTTATAGACATGATCGCTTGAACAAAGTCGGAGGTGGTGTTCTACTTACCGTTCATTCCTCTATTCCTTCAGAGGAGGTTAATGTTCCTAACACGGATTCCATTGAGTTTAAATGCATCCGCATCCAGCTAGAGAACGTGTATATGTACTTATCTGTTTGCTACATCCCTCCAGCTTCTGATCTTTCAATCTTCGTGCAGCATGTCTCTCTGCCCAAAACTGTTAACTTGTTGACTAAAGCTTCTGACTCGATGATTGTTTTAGGTGATTTCAACATACCGCATATATCGTGGAACATATCTGATGGAAACATTATTCCAACTCCATGCAAACTGGGCTTCAATGACTTTTTGGATGGAGTTTCTGATCTCTGCCTTAGTCAAATAAATGTTACCGCTAACAAGTTTGGCAAAATCTTAGATTTAATTTATGTTGATGATAAAAACAAATTTTCTGTAAATCGTTGTGATCCGTTGGCTTTACCAGAAGACGTCTACCACCCTTCTATGGAAATATTTCACTAAACCATAAGTAATGGCCAATGTACACAATGCTGCTCAAGTAGTAGCTTTGATTTTAACTTCTCAAAAGCCAACTCTAAGAAATTAAATAGAGAACTGTCCAAATTAACTTGGCCTGAGCTATGTATGTGGCGATATCGATTCAAACGTTTTACATTTTATGCGCAAACCTTAACCGTTACAAAATTTAATTTCGCTTACCAACGAAATATGTCCTCTTTTAAAATTGATGTATCCGGAAAAGATTTTGACTCTCTTTTGGACAGTTCTTTTTGGCCACCCGGGGCTCTTGTGCGGGAGTTTGAGTACAGACCGAATAGAAATGATGAAAACGTAGCTAAAATCACTCGTAATAATGTTGAGTCAAAAAACTGAGTTCTAAGTCCGCGAATATCTTTTATCAAAATGTCAGAGGTTTAAATACCAAATTAAATGATCTGTATTTGAAATCTTTCCATTGCACTTATAACGTTATTGCTTTCACCGAAACTTGGCTAAAACCGCATATTTTCAATTCCGAGTTTTTATGTAACGAATATCAAGTTTATAGACATGATCGCTTGAACAAAGTCGGAGGTGGTGTTCTACTTACCGTTCATTCCTCTATTCCTTCAGAGGAGGTTAATGTTCCTAACACGGATTCCATTGAGTTTAAATGCATCCGCATCCAGCTAGAGAACGTGTATATGTACTTATCTGTTTGCTACATCCCTCCAGCTTCTGATCTTTCAATCTTCGTGCAGCATGTCTCTCTGCCCAAAACTGTTAACTTGTTGACTAAAGCTTCTGACTCGATGATTGTTTTAGGTGATTTCAACATACCGCATATATCGTGGAACATATCTGATGGAAACATTATTCCAACTCCATGCAAACTGGGCTTCAATGACTTTTTGGATGGAGTTTCTGATCTCTGCCTTAGTCAAATAAATGTTACCGCTAACAAGTTTGGCAAAATCTTAGATTTAATTTATGTTGATGATAAAAACAAATTTTCTGTAAATTGTTGTGATCCGTTGGCTTTACCAGAAGACGTCTACCACCCTTCTATGGAAATATTTCACTAAACCATAAGTAATGGCCAATGTACACAATGCTGCTCAAGTAGTAGCTTTGATTTTAACTTCTCAAAAGCCAACTCTAAGAAATTAAATAGAGAACTGTCCAAATTAACTTGGCCTGAGCTATGTATGTGGCGATATCGATTCAAACGTTTTACATTTTAATCAAACTATTTACTGCTTATTTGAGAAGTTTGTTCCTAAACGTAAATTAACATATGATCATCCAACGCAAGCTTGGTTTACTAAAGAGCTTATGATGCTGAAAAATAGAAAAACGCGTTCTTTCAAATTATTTAAAAAATCGGGGTTAAACAAACATTACTTGTTGTATTCTGTTCTACGTAAGAGGTATATCGACTTGAATAAAAAGTGCTATAAAGCCTATATGTCTAAAACAAAAAGAGACATTATTAGCAATCCGAAGTCATTTTATGATTTCGTAAATTCTAAAAGAAAAGTTGTGGGATTTCCCTCAGCCATGAAATATAAAGACATTTTATCTCGCGATAATCAAGATATCGCAAATTTCCTTGCGCAATTTTTCACTTCTTACTATTCTGCCTTCACCAATTCTGACTTTCTAAATTATCCCTATGAGCTACATGGGAACAATTTAATTAATTGTCCAACTATATGCGCCAATGATGTTCTTATTTATCTGAAAACCTTGAAGAAATCTTTTAAATGCGGTCCTGATAGGATTCCTACATGCTTCTTGAAGAAGTGCGCTAACAATATTTACAAACCCCCTACCAATTTGCTCAATCTGTCACTAAAGTGTGGTGTTTTTCCAAAAGCATGGAAAGAGTCGCTTCAAGGCTTCTATAGAGAACTATCGTGGCATAGCAAAGCTTTCTGCCATCCCAAAAGTGTTTGAAGCTTTTGTTACCAATCAGCTTACGAATCATATCTCTACCTTGATTTCTGACTGTCAACACGGGTTCTGTAAGGGAAAGTCCACCGTTACAAACTTACTTGAATTTACAAATCATGTCTCAAATGGCTTTAGAAAAAATCTGCACACCGACGTTATTTATACTGATTTCTGATAGATTTCGAAGATAGCAATAAGCTTCAATCAGATCTAAATACACTGGTGCGATTTAAATTATATGCCGCTTAATCTAAAGAAATGTAAGTACATGCGTTTTTCGAGAGGAATTTCACAGCCAGCTTCCTATACAATTAACAATTATAGTCTTGAGCAAATGTATGATTTTGTTCACCTTGGGGTTACTATGGACTACAAACTCAGTTTTAACTGCCACATTAACGTAACAGTCAATAAAGCTAGAGGCGTTCTAGCATTTGTTAAACGATGGTCTAAAGAATTTAGTGACCCTTATGTAACTAAAACTCTCTTTACTACATTAGACGTTACCAGGTCCACGTGGATCGCTTAGAATCAGTTCAAAAGCAATTTTTACTATTTGCCTTAAGAGATCTTCACTGGGATTCCTTGTATAATTTGCCATCGTATACGAGTCGCTTAGAACTAATTAAACTTCACAGAAATGCTTAAAATTGTTTTCATGATTAAATTACTAAATGGTTCAATCATAAGCCCGTTTGTTCTGAGCGAAGTGAACTTCAATGTACCCTATCGTCCATCAAGGCATTTTAAACTACTTATCTTGAAACAGTGCCGAACTAATTTTGAATTTTCGTTGTTTGTGTCCAGATCATAACTCTCATTCTGGTACGTTTGATATTTCAGACTCACTATGCAGCATAAAAAAGTGAATTCTTTCTATCCTAAATACATAGCAACAATTTGCTTTCATATCCTTTGATTCTTATCTTTATTCTTTACAATAACCATTCGCTGTCAACTAATTATTTATTAATTGTGCCATCTATTTTTTATCTACCTTACTTAGCTGATGAGCGTTTTTCTGTAGCTGAGCAGTTTTAGATCTCGACGATTAACAAAACAAAGCCTTTCAAAGACTCGGCACGAAAGAACAATCCCCGCGTCATGCCGGTCGGGCGGGATATGGTGTGTAATTCGTTGGGAATTATTATTATTATTATTATAATTCAATATTTATGCTGATTGTATTAGAGATACTTCATCCTTAATGAAGAAGTGATCTTCTTGCAAATTTTTTATAGGAGAAATGTCTTCCATCGAATGGTAGAAAATTTTTATACCGTTGAAGTTTTCCTCTTGGCAAAAAAAAAATGTAACGGGCGCGACACGTACTAAAAAATTAATATAGAGAAAATGGCTTAACAAATTTGTTTGAAATTTTCGCAATATAATCCCTAGCAGTTACTTGTTACGCATGCAAAGATTTATTCGTGTAACGTTACTAATCCTTTTACCACGAAACTAAATCCTTTTTTTTGTAACGGGCGCGACACCAATTTTGGTTAAATTTAAATAATTATTGTGATTTATACTTACTTCGCAGAATCTTGAAAGTCAAGCCCAAGTGAAAAAAAATATGTTAAATTTCACACAGCTCAAATAAATATGCGTCAAAAATCGAAAACTTTGAAAAAAATACTATGTAACTATGATCACGATTTTAAAGTTGTTTAATGCCATAGTGTTGTGAACTTTTCCAGGCGTTTACACCTCCATCACGATATCAAAATATAAAAGAAATGGTATATAACAATAGAGTAGACATATATATATGTATATATATACTTATATATGTAGGATCGGGTGGCAGCACCAACCGCCGGTGTTAGCTCCCCTAAAGAAACAACGAAACAAAGTAAATCATAAAAACTACGGTTGATTTGAGCTAACGGCTCTGGAAAAAGGCTAGTGCATCGCCGACCAACGCAGTAAATAATCATCTTTTGTAAGCACTAAAATAAAGTGCCTGTGACACTAATCTTATAACTTTAAACGACTTATTCTTGTATATTTGTATATTTGCATATTTGTATAACCACTACTATCTCCCGAACGACTTCACCGATTTTAATGAAATTTGGTAGACAGGTACTATGCTTTGTTTTAAGATTTTCTACTTTGGTGTTGCACCTGGGGTGGTCCTTAGGGTTGCCACCTATATAAATTTTTTTTAAATATTAAGCAATATATGGCTATATGGGTATCAAATGAAAGGTATTTTAGGGCGTATACCAACCAAATATTTTCGCGTAGTATTGCCACCTAGGGTTTCCACCTGAAAGCATTTTATTTATTCCTTCAGATATCGACCACTATCTCGGGAAAGGCTAAACCGATTTCGATGAAATTTGGTAGATGGATAGTATGCTTCCTTCTTAGAGTTTCTACTTGAATGTTGCCACTAATGGAAACTTAGAGGGTTGCCACCTTTCCGATTTTTTTTTAAATACATATATGGCAATATGGGTATCAAATGAAAGGTATTTTAGGGCGTATACCAACCAGAATATTTAATACACAACAGGTGTCGCCAATGTATGTTAAGTGACTTTTTGTGGTTAGTGTTCGATATTTTGGAAATTTAAAAATACCGAGCAAGTCTCGGTCACCCAGGTACTTCAACCTAAATTATCAACCTCCTAGGAGATTTTTGGGCCGAGCTTTTCTTCCAATTTGTGGTGTGCCGCTTTTGAAATTTTTTCCTACAAGCAAGAGTAGACATGCGTGAACACAAATATCAGCCTTCGGACTGGAAGCAATGCAATTTATTTCTAAGCTCAATCCCACATATGAAAACTGACCAAATAGTGTTTGTCGTTTTTATAAACATACATAGTTTAAAAACTTACTCTGATCTAGTTAGTTTTCATACATTTTAACAGTGGTGGTAAAAAAATCTATACCACATGGATTTTGAAAACTATATATCAAAACTTGGTTGTCGAACAAGTAACCAAAAATAGAATAACCTTATTGGTTGTTTTCTTTTTCCCAATACTATTAATGTTTCAGGGGCACACACGACAACTACTAGTTATTAATCACAAATTATATCAAATGCTTCAAAATCATTTATTTACCACAAGTGTTTGCTAGAAAATATATGTGTACATATGTATCCTATATCTACGCACTTCTACAGCCGAAAGCCTCTGTTGCCAATGCTGCTTTAGTTATAGATTAAATATTAATTTTGTTTTTATATATCTAAGCTTTCATCTATATATATAAAATTCAAATTATGTAAATAGGTATAGATCGACTTGCGTCCTAAACTTATAAACCGATCGTAACCAAATTTTACACACCCACTGTACATCTTCCAGGGATGGTCACAGGCTAAAAAATATTTTGATATATATAGGGGGCGTGGCACCTCCCATACAAATGGAATTTTCCATTGTCCGTATCTCTGGAAGTATTTTTGTTAGATCATTGAAACTCGGTAAGGGGTTATATGGGATCGATCCCTACCACCTCCAAAAAAACTGGGGATAACGACAAAGTGGGCGTGGCACCTTCCATACGAATGAAATACTTCTTAGTCGATATCTCTGGAAGTATTTAGGTTAGACCACTGAAATTTGGTGAGAGATTATATGAGATCGATCCCTACCACCTCCAAAAAAATTGGGGTTACGAAAATGGGGGCGTGGCACCTCCCATACTAATTTTTCAAGCTAAATATCTCTAAAAGTATTTAAGGCAGGAACCTGGAAATTGGTATAGAGCTAAATGACATCAAAACAATTTTGGCGCAAAAAGTGGGGTTATCGTAAAAGCGTTTAAAGTTAGGACCTGAAAATTGATTAATGATATCAATAGTTCCCACGTAGGAAAAATTTTTTCGCTATTTACTTACGCTCCGGGACAGAAAACTAAAAATTTTGTGTATCGTGTAGCCTTAAACGGAATACTAAAATTTTATATTTTTGAAGTTGTATGCACAATGAAGTAGTGAAAAATTAATAAAAAAATCTATTTCGGGAAGAACGAAGTTTGCCGGGTCAGCTATATTATATAAATATGAAATCTTAAAGTATATTATTGATTTTAAAGGCCCCCTAACTACTTACATCCCGAGCAACGCCGGGTACCCTGCTAGTAAATAAATAAAATCTACGCACTTTTTCCCATTCACCGAAGTTATCTACAGATTCTACACGTTAGTTATCAAATAATAAGTACCTAATCACTTTGCAATATAAAATTTTCAGGTTTTGTGAGGTTGCAAAAAGAATTCGGGAATCATTCTATACCAACACCTTGACGGTAATTCTACACATGAGGCGAAATTTATCTACTAGAGTAGAATTCGGTGCCAACTATGCAATGGTGGACAACAATAAAGGTGAGAATATTCGAAGAAAGAAGTTATTATTTGTCAGGGGCGGATCAACGGGGGGCAGTTTCGGGTCCCTTCAGCTTTGAAACTGCGGATAAAAGATGTCCTCACAAAAAGATTCCCCAACCCCGTTCCATTCTTATACATTATTAACCCGCATGTACAGCTAGTAAAAGCAACAATCACCTCTATTGCGGTTGTCAATACTTTTAAGAATTGACGTGATGTTGACGAATTGGTATGGACATTGTTAATTTCGATAACTGTTGACAGCTGTTGATACTACTTTGGTATTTACCGTAACAATAGTGATATTCTATTGACGGGTGTCAACATAAAACTTGCCAATACAGTTTTTGGTGACGACAAGCGCTCAATTAAATATTCTGCTGTAAAAATTCGGTAAAATAATTCTGAATTATACCTTTTTACACACTTTATTTGTTTAGTTTTTATTTCATTTAGGAAAATGGAGAGAAAAATTCAAATAACAAACAACAACCAATTTGCGCAGCTTGTTTTAGAACTAAAAAAAAATCCTGCGCTTGCTAAAAGCTTTCCAAAGGGACAGTTTCCAATAATTTTAAGTCGCAATGGCAGGATAATGCAAGTGCAATCAATGCTCTCGGTCCACCACTCAGGGATGGTGAGGGTTGGCACAAGGTAAAAAACAATTTAGGGCAAATTTTTGGCGATAACTTTTTACAGAAATACAATTTGTAATTTCCGCATACGGATTCTTTGTGCCGGGGTCTCGACTCGTCTTTTGGCACCAACCTCAGCAAAATCAGATAAATATTAGGCATTGAACAGTTGTCTATAAAATTAATTCAGCCAATTTAGTTTCTGTGAAAACGTAAACAAAACGAAAAACAGCTGTTTTGCCTATTAACAATGCAATTTTTTGCTAATTTATTCACAATGAGGGGTCTAATCGGCGATAACTTAACCATGCTTTGGTGAAAACCAAATTGTCAGAATTCTGTAAGTCTGTCTCATCTCAAGTCACTAAATTTGAGATTTTTAATTAAAGACAATTTTTGTGACTTCCGCTGATTTCGGTATTCTGTAAGAGAAAATCCCAAAAAGTTCACCATTGATGTGTGGTAAAAACAGATATGCATAAATCTGAAGTACAGCATTTGACAGCGCTCAGATAAATGGTGCAATACGAGGGTTGCCTTTTATATATTGCGCCTAATAATGAAAACACAGTCAAATATTAAGGAAAATAGTTTTATTGCTTTTCAAAATATTCTCCATCCAAGTCAATACACTTCTGCATTCGGTCGAACCAATTTTCAAAGCACTTTTGCCACTCAGAAGAGACCACCTTTAAAACGAGCATTTTGAATGCTTCTACAGCTCCTTCAGGCGTTGAAAAACGTTAACCTCGCTTTTTTTTTGATGTTCGGGAATAAAAAGAAATCATTAGGTGCTAAATCAGAGCTGTAAGGCGGATGACCCATCAATTCGACCTTTTGAGTCCTCAAAAACTCTCTTGTGTGAATCGATACGTGAGAGCTCGCATTGTCTTGGTGAAGAATGATTTGTCATCGGCGGTTGATTTTCCTCACTTCTTCAAAAACTTTTGGCAAACAAATGGTTGTGTACCACTCAGAATTGATCGTTTTAAATTTATATAGTGGAACAGTTGCGACATGACCAGATTTTCCAAAAAAACAGGCGACCATTTGCTTTGAGGTGGTTCTTGCGCGAACAACTTTTGTTGGATTAGGCTCGTCTTGGAACACACATACAGTCGATTGCTGTTTTGTTTCCGCCTCATATGCATAAATCCAAGATTCGTCACCTGTTACGATGTCATAGACGTGCTTTGATCCACCGCAGCTAAATTTCTTCACCATTTCTTTACATCAATCGACACGAGTCTTTTTTTGGGCAATTGTCAAATTATGCGGTATCCAACGAGAACAAATCTTCTTTACGACCAAATGTTCATGCAATATTGAATGTATCCTGGTCCCACTAATGCCCAAGGTTGCCTCTATCTCGCGATATGTAACATGACGATCTTCTATTATCAATCGACGCACAGCGTCGACTGTTTTCACGAAATTCATCCTGCAAAGATTTGCGTCCACGTTGGAACTCGTTGCACCATCGTTTCACAGTGGCAAAGTGTGGTGATTCATCACCAAAAGTTGAAGTAAGTTGATTGATGCACTCCTGTCTCGATACTCCGTGTCGAAAATCGTAGTAAATCATCGCACGAAAATGTTCACGCGTTAATTCCATTGTTTAGTGATATGAATTTGTAAACTCACTATAAATAAACATAAATAAAACTCGTAAGTGAAAACGTTATATGCAAGTTTAAGCCACAAAATACCAAACTTCACGATAAAAATATTTAATTACACCTATCCTTGGTAGTTTTGCGAAGGCGCAAAATATAAAAGGCAACCCTCGTAGCACAGGTAGTAAGTGTCTCGGGGTACAACGTGAGCGGTGCAGGTTCGAACCCAAAATAGGGGACGGTTTATTATTTTTGTTTTTTTCTTTTTTTATTTTTTTAAATATTTATAAATGATTTCAAACTTAAAAAAAAATTTTTTTAACTTATTTAATTTTTAACCCTATATTTTCTTGTTTGTGACCTGCCTACAAACAGCTGACAAATTAGTGACTCTTTTATTGACACTTGAGATGTGAGACAGCTTACTGAATACCAAATTGTCTCAAAATTGAAATTGACCACAAAATGTCTCTATTAGTGACTAGAGACAGCTTACAGAACTCGCCTATAAACGTCCAAGCGCGTAATTAAGCTGTATTTATATGAACATCTAAGCGATGAGGGTGTAAGATTTTAACAACTCTTCAAACACCAATCTCTCTAAGGTCTACCCATTTTTAAGCCGTTAGAAGATATTGTTGACAACTCTAGGTAAGATAGGTGACGACTAGGCAGGGTGATTTTAATCGTTAATACAATAACAACAACAGGATAGATTGCTAAATATTTATTGTTCATTAAATAATTATAAGGCTTTCATTATCATTTCAGTCTGTGGCGGTGAATTCAGTGCGAGGTATGGAGTTATTAAAACACCTTCTTGGCCGAACTCTTACGATGACTTAATGAATTGTACATGGATAGTTAGCGCTCCTATCGGCCATAAAATTGAGTTGGTAATAACAAATTTCAGCCTTGAAGCGGCGGCCCACAATTGTAACAGTGATTACTTAGAAATCAGGTATTAAATGGTATCAAATATATAACAAGTTATTATCAAATATTACATTAGTAGATATTCCTCCTATTCTTATTTTCCGTTGACCCCAGCTCAACCTGATGGATCATCTTATAAATAAAGATAACAACACATTGCCACGGTACGCACACTTTTTCACTTTTTTGGCTCAGCCTAATGTGCCATTACAACAATCACATGAAAATGACGGAAAATTATGAACTTTATGTGCAAATATCTCCTCTTTCTCTTTTCATAATTTCTTAATTAAGTACGGTATCACGGAAACCAAGAGACAAAAATGCTTTCAATATAGTGAAGAACGGCAGTTAAAATGCAATATAGAGCGCACTTAAAGTTCAAAATGTTCTGTCATTTTCATGTGGTTGTTGTAATGGAACATTAGGCTGAGCCAAAAAAGTGAAAAAGTATGTGTTGCCACGGTTCAGGCAACCACCCGGAGCTGGCATGGCGTAGCCCAGGGTTTTTTTTTAAGCGCCGCCGAAGGCCGCCCATGCGCAAAGGTGTTCTGCACATAAAAAACATGGACCGGGAGTTATTGCTTAATTGTGAAATAAGTCCCAAATATTGGGACTTGTATCATTTTCTTCTAAGAATTTTTATTCGGATTGTTAGGCCTTCTTTCACTGGGCGTTATTTCATAATGAAAGAAACCCTAACATTAAGACTTTCTTTTATTTTTAAAATTAGGCTTTTCTTCATTTTTAAAGTTAGACGTTTTTTCACTTTCTTGTTAGGCGTTCTTTTTTAGGCATTCTTTCATTTTGAAAAATTAGGCGTTAGTTCGTTAGGCCTTTATTCGCTGATCCGACTGGAAACGTAAAGAGAAGATAACGCGACGTGTTCTAAGAGACCGTTCCAATCCCGTGGGCCTTCCAGGAGATGTGTTAGTGGTTATATAAAACTGTTGGGCAACCATAAATTTAAAATTTATATTTTTAGCTTCATTTCATTTTAGCGAATAAATAAAGAAGCTTTTCGTAATATTATAATAGACATAAGGCCTTTAGTAACCCCACATTCCGCACAAAGAAGAAATAAATTTTTTTTAGTTTAATATAAATTCACGACCGTACAAAAAGACGATTTCAAAATGGTTGTTACGATTTTGATGTTCGAAAACGAAAAAAACACCACAGTTCGGCACATGTTAGCATATTTTCGGTGGGATTTTCACGCGAAAACGATTTGAAGCACATGCCTCAAGTCAAATTAATTTAACTAATCTTCTCTAAAACTACGGGTCAAAATTCAATAAAGAAACCGTAATCCATGTTTTAAAAATGTATGCAAATTTTGCGAAACTTAAACGAACATCATACAATTTTCCATTTTTTTTCCAATTGTAGCCAATTCAATTTTGCATAAGAAGGTGTTAGCAGAAAAATCTTTAACGAACTTAACATAATATTTAATGATGTGAAAATTTGCATACGCCTAAAAAAATTACAAATTGTTATGCATACGTTTTTAAGACGCAGATTTCGGTTTCCCGATTGAATCTTGACTAAGTATCGTACTTATTTTATTTCTATACTTCCGATATAATCCTGATACCTGTTCTCTAGTACATATGTTCATATCAACAGCTATTAGGCCCGTTTGCTCAATGTTTGCTTATGATAAACTTTATTATATGATAACCTCATCATGGCTTGGCTCAGAATGACATATACGTTTACACAAAAACCTGATTTAAGTTATCATGATCAAGTTTGCCGTTTGGAACGTTTTTGCGTAGAAATTCATAAAAGTTGCATTGTTAAAGCATAAGTAAAATGTTTTGCAAAATAATTTATCACGAAATCAGATGTTTACTTTTAGCTGTTATTTTTTTCAGAGGTCCATCCTTTGACAACTGTAATCAGAAGATAATCAGCTCATCATCGATAATCAGACATTGAATAAACGATTTTTGGGCCAACCTCCGATACAATTTTGATAAAGCAGTTAATCAGACATTGGGTAAACAGGCCTTAATGTTTGGAATGATCTACTGATTCAAACTAGATCCGCTAATACTCTACGACTCAAGCAACTTGGGCAACATAAATGGCTTGGGATTTGCATATTAATTAAATGATAACTCCCAAAATTAGAAACACTAACCAAGTTACCTGGAACTGTCAATGCATGCAGCTACATATTTAGTTACTGTTAAATTCGTATACTTAAGAGATAGACCCTTCTTCTTCTCATACTTACAAACATCGGATCAAAGTTATAATACCATTTCATGAAAGGCATACAAAATAAAATGACTCCTACAGGACATTTGTTAAAGGGTTCAATTTTCTTCACAAATAGTATTCTTACTAAGTGTGTCAGGAAAAGGAAAAACATATTAATTTAAGAAGTGAGAACTTTTCAGGATCTTTATTTTTCAATTCCCCATGGACATTTATTTCGAATTTTCTATTCACTTTCCCTATTTATAGAAATGGCGACAACATGGAGTCTCCTTTGATCGGTAGATACTGTGGACGTAATGTACCAGCACGGATACCATCTTTCACGAATCACCTTTATCTACATTTTGTTTCCGATTCATTTATTTCCGACACCGGGTTTTATATTACGTGGGAACAAACGGAGACGGGATGCGGAGGAAAGCTCAATTCGCACAAGGGTTCGATACATTCCCCACATAATTATGATATTAATGGAGGTACCGTTGCATGCGACTGGCATATAACTATTTCCCGTGGATCGCAAATTATCATAAAAATTACAAGTATCGAAGATAATTTATGCAATCAACAATTGTTAACGGTATACGATGGACCAAATGTAGACAAATCTAAACTGAAATTTGTCTGTGCCAATAGCTCAAATTCAGTTCAATTGAAAACTTCATCAAATCAAGCTACGATAGTATATAACTTTGCTAAGAGTGGTGAACAAAATGGTTTAAAATTCATTATTGATTATGACACAGACTGCAGTGTTAATCTCGATGGTATACAAGGTGTGATTGAATCACCGAATTTTCCTGATACCTATCCTGCAGGCCTTATCTGCTTTTGGGACATTCACGGAGGACAAAATAATAAATTTCAGTTGATATTTTCACATTTAGATATTGAGCTGCGAGATGGATCTTGCAGTTTTGATTATATAGACTTTTTTGATTTGCACAATGATGATGTGCTCTCGAAACAACGTTTATGCTCAAATCCTCGTAAATCTATCTTCACTGAAGGAAATCGATTTCAAATAAAATTTGTTACAGATTATTCTGAGCATGCGACAGGGTTTAGATTGGAGTACAAGAGAATTGGTTGTGGGGAACTTTTAACAAGCAATTTTGGTGCTATACAGTCTCCGAATGCTCCATTCAGCACTGGCTTAAATTGTGACTGGGATATCGAAGTTGGTGCGGGAAAAAATATTGTTGTAAGCTTTGAGGTAATACATATTGAGACAGAGCAAGGGGATTGCAGCGAAGATGGGATTATTGTGTCCGACGAAAAAAACTCAACTGATTATATGCTCAAGGAGTGTCGAATAGATCCGATTCCTGTTACAGTGACATCCGCTGCCAACCATTTACATATTCATTTTTATACGAGCAATACTAGGCTGAGGAAATATATTAGAGGAACTTATACCACCCGCGATTCATTTTGTGGTGGAAATTTTCGTGGCAACAGTGGTAGAATAAAGTATCCACCCTCTGGTGATATCTCTGGTATTAGTACCGAATGCGTATGGATGATAACAGTTGAAAACAGTTATGGAATTGATCTTGTATTTGATAGTGTCAATACGACTTGCAGGGAAACATCTTTGGAACTTTGGAAAGTAATTGATTCCTCAGAGCATCTTATACAAAAAATCTGTGGAAATATTTTGCCTGCAAAGCAACTAGTTGAAAGTAATCAACTTAAGGTAGTTTACAAAGCGAATCTAGCTGTATTGGGAAACTTTTCATTCCGTTTTAAAAAGGTTTGTTATACTTTTATACTCTATCGTTACTCTGTTTTACTCCACCTAAAAAAATTGAACATAAACTCTGAATTTTTAGCTATCGTTGATGAAGTGTTTGGATTTAAAAATAGGTTAAACCCTAACCTTCAAAATACTCTCACTCAAGAATGTATCCACTACTTTCTCAACACCCAAATGCCTCATCGAACTAATTGACTTATCTTTCATAATCTTACTCTGAGAGGATATTTCAGAGAAGATGTATTAATGGTTCCTTTTTATACCCAGCGTACTAGTACTAGTACAAGGGTATTATAATTTTGTCCACATAACGGTACTATGTAACGGCGCAAAATAATCGAGTTAGATATAGAGTTCCATATATGAAAGTTCTTAGGTTGAAAAGAGGAATTGATTAAGGCATGTCCGTCCGTGTACACGATTGAGTAAAAATTGAGATATTTGCATGAAATTTTGCATGCAGGTTACTTTCGGGCCAAGGTAGGTTGCTATTGAAAATGGGCGAAATCGGATGATAACCACGCCCCCTTTTTCGATATCGAAAATTTCGAAAATCACATATGTAAATTGACATAACTTGAGTCCAAACTGAAATATTTGCATGGAATTTGGTGTATTGGTTACTTTCTGTCCAAGGTAGGCTGCTATTGAAAATTGTCGAAATCGAATTATAACCACGCCCCCATTTTCGATATCGAAAATTTTGAAAATCACATAAGTTAACATAACTTGAGTAATAATGTAGATCTTTGCATGAAATTTGTTATACAAGTTACTTTTTGGCCAAAGTAGGTTGCTATTGAAAATGGACGAAATCGGATGATAACCACGCCCACTTTTTCGATATCGAAAATCATATAAATTAACATAAGTTGAGTAAAACTGGAGATATTTGCATGAAATTTGGTACACAAGTTACTTTCTGGCCAAAGTAGAAAATTTCAAATAAGATTCTAGGGCCTATATCATTGCCAAGTCATGGTATTTGTATCTCGTTCTGAAAACTAACGCTGGGTATTTAATGTTTGGTTCACCCGAACTTACACTTCCTTACTTGTTATCATTGCTCTTATTTAGGCAGGCCTAATTTAAGACTTTTTAGTTAGTATTAGCGTTCAAATAGACAGACGGACACAGAGAGACGTCGACTCAGTTTAACCTCCTTGTAATTTTTGATGGGACTATCTATTCTTCTTCTCACACGTACAAACATTGCATCTTCATGAAAGGTATGAAAATGAAAAGAGATATAAAACTTCGCTTCGGTTGGGATTTTCGTTCATCGAGAGAAGACTTCACTTTTCAATTGCTTACTCAGTCCAAAGTAGCATTTACTTGCAAGAGTAATTCTTCGTTGGATTTCTACGCTGACATTATTGTTGGTGTTAATGCTGGATTCCAGGTAAATGGAGTCCTCCACTATCTCTAATTAACTTTTTACTGTCAGCAGTGGCATGCGTCCCAAGGCGTGAATGCTCTGACTCTTTGCTTGATGGAAGCATGTACTTCAGTTTGCCCTCGTTCACCCGCAAACTAAAATTTCCGCCTTTTTTTTTAGCTTGGAGTAAGCAGAAGTTACGGGGCGGTTGTTGAGGCCGATGATGTCAATGTCGTCAGTATAAGCCAACAGTTGCACGCTTTTATAATATATTGTTCCAGCACGGTTTAGTTCTGCCAGTGGCGGATTTAAAGCCAAATTTTGGGGGGTGAAATTCAGATCAAATTTTTTTAGTATGACCTAAAAATAAGCCCTTACCAACAAAATTTCCTAAAACCACAAACTCGCTCTTATATTTGTAAAATATGAAATTTATTATTATTTTAAAATAGACTTAAGATACTAAAAAGGCATCGCAGGCTAAAATTTCCACATTTCAATTACAAATAAACAAAATTAAACAATTTAATTTCATCAATTAAAAATTCATTCATGAAAGCGTTGCGGGCGAAAATTTGGAAATAATAATGGTGCGCTTTTAAATTTCAAACTTTTTTTTATTACTTGATAAGTAAATAATTGAAAAATTTGTATGGCATCACTTAAAAATTCGTTGAAACAAAGCGCCTCAGGTGAAAATTTTAAATCGCTACGTAGTTAATGTCTTCAACGGGTTTTGTTTCGGCATTGTGAGTCGAACCCGCAATTCTGACTTGCTATTGAACCCCGCGATTGGTGTAAATATTTCTCATTCCTAACTGTTATTACATAACATTCATATTACTTCTAATAACATTAATATTACTAAAGTTAAGTTTTAACAGATAAAATTCATCATAAACCTCTAAAAACGGAGGTGGATTTCAAGTTTGCGAGGTATAAGTGATAGAACTTCCAATTAAGGAAAAGAGATCTGCCACTGCAGTGTTAAAAGTCTGAACACTGGCTTGCATCCTATCAGTTGGCGAGTAGTGAACTCCACCACGTTGCGCATATAATTCTTAAACAAATATCTATTTGGTCAACTTGGTCGTTGAATCGACGACATTTATCGCTCAGTGTGCTCGCCTCCATAAGAATAAGTGCAAAGAATTAAACATCGTGTCGTGTTGTTGACGACATTTGTCGATAGTGTGCTTGCAGCTTTAAGGCCAACCAATCATAGATGAATCATCGTTTCGCCTTAAAATTGTACGATCAAACGAACTTACCTGAGTGAAGTTCGATCGTAATTATACTAGCTGTCTCGTCCTCGATATCAATACTCGTAGTAACGCCAGTTGCCAGATCCAATCACAACATTTCACAATTCTAAAAGAATTTATATAATTTCGCGCCAGATGGCAGCCCTTTATTTGACCGCCATCATGTTTCTTTTCTTCATTAATTTTACAATTTACTACAAATCGACCAGGGGTTTACTAAAATTGCATACTATTTCTTCGTTTGGAATTTTTGGGTGGGAGGGTTTGATATCTTCGGACGAGACAGCTAGTATAATTACGATCGAACTTCACTCAGGTAAGTTCGTTTGATCGTACAATTATACCACACTGTCTCGTCCTCGATATCAATACTCGTAGTTATTTACAAACACAAGAGATTTGTCTTAGTTTTTTATTGACCTCTAAGTACCTAATTAGTTACTTGTTTCCACATTAAAGATTGAAAATGCAAACTTAGCTTCATCAATTATTGGTCGCTGGTAAAATCGGACAAAAGTCTCCGAGCCTTTCGTCCATCCTGCAGCTTTACGAATGGTTTCCACATCTACCCCGTTTCTTAACGCTGCTGAAGTAGCTGCATGCCGTGTGCTATGAGCCGTAAACTGATTTATGTCCAGGCCACACTCTCGCATAATCTGTTTTATCCACCTACTAATTGTTTGCGGTGATGCTTTCCGATGAGGCTTTTTAAACGTTATGAAAAGGTTGCTCTCACTCTGACTTCTCAAGTTCTTAGTTCTTTGTCGGTATGCTTGCAGAGTCGTTACTGGGCATATTTTTTCATTGTCGGTGAACGACGGAATGATCAAATTAGGTTGCATGCTACCAACCGACGATGTTGTAATTCTGTCTGGAATTTTTATCTCTACTAAACCAGCTTTAAAATGTATATTGGAAATTTTTATTTTGGATAAGGTTTGAACCCTTTGAGCTGTCACTAATGCCAATAGGATAGCCAGCTTCTTTGACAAATTTCCAAGGTCTAGTTCATCATTCAGCTCCATACTTATCAAGCGCTCTAAAACAATATTAGGATCCCAAGTCTGATTGTATTTCGGGCATTGCGGCTTGAGCACTGATACCCCTTTGCAAAACCTTTTTACTGTAGGATCTTTCCCAATATCCCACGTTGACAACAATGAGATAGCCGATCTATAAGTATTAAGAGTTCCATATTTGTTCTCGCCTTTTGCAAGTGGTGATAAAAATTCCAATACTGCCGGCACGGTCGGGTCAAAAGGGGAAAGATTTTTTACTCGGCAAAACTCATACCATGCCAATATTGGTTTATTGTATTGCTTGAGAGTGCCTTCGCTCAGCGATGCCAAGATGTATGGTAAAGAGTCTATTGGTACTTGTCTTTTGATGAATGCTTCCCTGATAATCTGCCTGCAATTAGGTTTAGCGATTTCCACGCGGGATGGTATTCCCTGAAAGGAGAACGTAGAAGATTAATACTTCTTTCAAAGTAGATAGGCTCTTTCACAAGCAAATCATTAAAAAGTGGAAACCAAGGTCGTGATGGCCAATTTGGTACTACCAAAATACCTTCCGCCTTGTCGTTTATTATTTTTCTGATAACTTTTAAAACAAGTGCAAACGGAGGAAAAGCATAAAACTCAAGATTAGCCCAATCGACTGTAAAGGCATCTATTTTGGAAGCCTTCGGGTCCGGAAACCAAGAAAAGAAAATTGGGCATTTTGTGTTAACGTTAGTTGCAAACAAGTCGACCTTTGGCTTACCCAACGTCAATACAATTTCTTTAAAGGCATAGCCCGCAAGCTCCCATTCTGTTTCCTCTGATTTTATGCGCGACTCTCTATCGGCCTCAATGTTCTGTGCTGACTTTATGTACGTTGCTTGGACCCACAGCCTTCTTTCTTCACACCACTGCCAGATTTCTCTACTAAGTGCCGAAAGTTTTGGGTATTGTATACTACCCATCTTATTTATATAGCTTATCGCTGTTGAATTGTCTACTCTGAGTAATATTTCAGTAGACCTACTCTCCTTTGCGAAGCATTTTAATCCGTAGAAGGCAGCTTTTAACTCAAGCAGGTTAATGTGGTTTTCCTTCTCCCTGTCACTCCACCAGCCATGTGAACGTTTTGCCCCGCATGCAATTCCCCAGCCAGAAAGCGACGCATCGGAGAAAATTTCTAAGGCAAACTTTCCTTCTCTGATAGGATTATAAACTGTATCAACATTTTTTATCCACCAATCTAGGTCTTCTTGGATATAAGAATCAATATGTACCTCTTGCTCATAATCTCCATCGCCTTTTCTGAGAGCCAAAAATTTTTGTCTCTCCATCTGTTTAGTATAGAGCATTCCATACTGAACTGCAGGACAAGCTGCGATAAGGTAACCTATAAACTGGGCCAGAAATTGAATTTTCACCGTGGGCATCATTTTTAAATTTTCTGCTGCCTTTTTGATTTTTTCACGCTTCTCCAGTGGAAGACTCATACAAAAGTTGCGTGTATTTACTACGAACCCTAAAAATTTGCAGATCTGGGACGGTTTCAATTGAGATTTTCGCCAATTTATTTTGAAACCTAACCCCTGTAAGAGCGATATCGTTTCTGCAATGTTGTTCCTACAGTGCACTTCCGAATTACCCAACAGTAGCATATCATCGAGATATACTACTGACTGCCAACCTCTCGATCGTAACTTCTTGACGACTGGCTTCATCACCCTTGTAAATATATAAGGAGCCACTGATAAGCCAAAAGGCAAACAATTGAACTCGAACAGACGCCCTGCGAACATAAATCTCAAAAATTTTCTGAAATCTTTTTGAATCGGTATCAGAAAATATGCATCTTCCAGGTCGATTGAACCCAGAAAGTCATTTTTTGCTACTATCTGTGTTACCGTTTTCCAGTCCTCAAGCTTAAAATGAGGAGCAACAATAAATTCATTCAGCTTTTTCAAATTCAAAATAAATCTCTTCCCGCCATTTGGTTTTGCAATTAAAAAATATGACGATATAAATTGACCTTCAATTGGATTACACTCACTTATTGCCTTTTTGTCTAGAAGATGCTTAATTTCTGCTTCATAGTCAGCCATTTCCTCATCCTTAATATCAGGTACTCTGGGTACCTGTTCTTGTTTTGTTGGTGAGGAAAATGGAATTTTATATCCAGCTATGACTTGCAGTACCTCATCGTCTGAGGTAAGTTGCCTCCATTGGTTTATAAAAAACCTAAGTCGTCCTGCAATATTGCTTACCTTATCTAGCGCCTGTGGTTGCTGCGATGTTTGCTGTCCCGATGGTGACTTGCTTTGTTCCGAGACACATTGCCCCCTGTCTGGTAGCTCTTCTTCTGGTTGTACTTCTTGACAGGGGGTTTCGAGTTTAAATATTGCTTCGGCTTATATCCCGATGCTGTTTTCGGAACCAGAGTTTTTGTGCTTCCTGACGCAGATTTTAACATATCTTTACCTGCCTTCTCTAACGTTGATGCTGTCTTTACTCGTTCGGTAAACGATTCGCCAAACAATAGCGTGTCAACTGGACCCTCTGTTGCAACGTTTTTTGATAACAAGTTTAGGCCAGGTAAAACAAAAGAGCGTCTAGTAGTGGATAGCTTATAATGCAAATCGGTTAAAATTCTGCCAGTGTCTCCAAGAGCTGCATTGATGGATTTACTTGTTTCATCTTCTGGGTTTTGTTTCAACGTTTTTGAAAATGCTTGACCCAACGCGCTCAATGCCGCACCCAGTTGATTTTGAAGCGCTACTTGATAGCTGTCTCTCTTGATAGCATGAGCTGCCAAAGTTAATTTTAGTTCTAGATTCAATACTGGGCCGCCCAGACCAGGACAGTTCTCCGGTATTGGATATTTTTCTAAAAGTTCTTCAACATTTTCTTTGGGAAGTCCTGATCTTGCGAGCGCCAGCCAGTTATCAGCAATTGGTTGACATATTTTTAACCCTTGGTTACGTGCTGTAATGTTTGGCCCAATGTACGCTAACATAGAATCAGGGAAACCATCTTCCGCATCTGGGGACCTTGGCGATGTACTCGAGTATCTGCGCTGTACGCCTTCGCCGCTTGCTAAATATATGAAATTTGAGCTTTTATTAATAGTGTCAGGTGAGTTGCCTGACGCCCGTGTCGTACCTCGCAGGTGACGCTCGCCGGGATTCGTTTTTTTGACGTGCCGTTCGTCTCGCGATACGCTCACCGTCATTGTGCTCAAAATTTCTAATCGCATTTTCTGTTAAAATGACATCTAAGCCTTTGTTAATAGTGCCAGGTGAGTTGCCTGACGCCCGTGTCGTACCTCGCAGGTGACGCTCGCCGGGATTAGTTTTTTGACGTGTCGTTCGTCTCGCGATACGCTCACCGTCATTATGCTTAGAATTTCTAGTCGAATTTTCACCACTTCTCGACCGTGAAGAACGGGTAGTAGCTGAGCTAGTAGATGACAATGAATAACGCCTAGACCTACGTACATAGTCTCTATACTGAGAATTTTGATTCGCTTGCTGCAGCGTATAGCGGCTGCTTGAAGTGGAGTCTCGAATAACGGAACGTCGATTGTGCCGCTTCGTTTGACGGCTTCGGTGCTTTGCATGAAAATCGTTTGTTCGACTTTCCACATCTCGCTCTAATTGAGCAATTCTACGCAGAGCATCATCCAGAATTGTTTGCGAAGCATCCATTTACTTTTCCATACAATTTTTATTGAAAATTGTATAAAGCTTAAATTTTCGTTTGAGTAATAAAAAACGCGTGCGATTTGATCCACACAACAAAACGTAATGAAGAAAAGAAACATGATGGCGGTCAAATAAAGGGCTGCCATCTGGCGCGAAATTATATAAATTCTTTTAGAATTGTGAAATGTTGTGATTGGATCTGGCAACTGGCGTTACTACGAGTATTGATATCGAGGACGAGACAGTGTGGTATAATAGCTTTGTTCGCGTACAAAACTTGCAAAAAATGTAGGTAAAGAGAGAATGACGTAAAACTCTCCCGAAATGCAAAACTTAAAATGTTTCAACCGAACAGGAGGCAGTAAAAACTTGCAGCTGAAGCAAGTGTTGCCATTTGCTTGGTTAATAGTTCAAATTTTAAAATTTTTGTTATTCTTTCCCTTGTCACTATCAGCTGTTTTTCACTTACAATTTTTACGGAGTGAAATTCCCAAAGTAATGACTTGTAGCTCTCTCTGTCTTTGAAATGTCGATAAGCGATAATAAGCGAACACTTTCTCAGTAAAAATTTTATAAAATTTTTAAAAATTTTAATGTACGCGAACAAAGCTAATGTTAGAAGTTCACATGTTCTTCAATGTAACATTGCACATTGGTCGTTATCGGTCTGATGCCGGCTAATAAACAAATATTTAAAGTTGATCGCAATCAGCATTGGCGGGTCTTAATCGTTTTGCATGCTTGATTTATCATACTTTCTTACACAAAATTAATAAAAAACAAGGAACAAATTTTCATTTTGGGGGGTGAAATCAGTCATCAGTCCGCGCCTAAGTTCTGCGGATTGTAAAGTTTTCTCCAACATCAGATTCAAGAAAGCGCACGATAGAGGGTCACCCTGTGTGAAACCTCGTTTATTTTTAAGGTTCATTCGGGGAGAAGCTTAGGTATGAGCTTAGGTGGAGAATATAAGCAAAAACAAAAAAATTTGCTTATCTTCGTCAGAAGAATGTTTCACGTACGGGTGATCAGTGGATACGCCTAACGACTTCTTAAGAATTTAGTCTTTCCTAAATCGTTTACTGCCGCAAAAGCGGTATATCCAATTGCATGCAGTTCCGAGATAACTGAAGATAAGACATCTCAAAATTTACTGAAGTTATGGTGGTCAGATATGGACGGACGAATGGACATAGCTTAATCAATGTCTCTTTCCATCCTGAACATTTTCATGCACATAAGTCAATATCTAACTCGATTCGTCTTACATACTACCGCTAGGCGAACGAAGTTAACGTATTTTATTTGATGCCTTACAAAAAGGGCAGTGATTGAGAGATTTTCCATCTAATGGATGAGCATGAATTATATTTGTTTGGCCAATACGAAGTCTTTTTATTTCATTTGATTTTTATTACAACGTGCATCATCAAATAGAGAATAAAACCTATAATTTTGTTATGTTTTTTTAGTGGGTTTAAAAAATTTAAAATATTGTTTTAGCTGGGTCAGAATTTCTGAAACGAAACACTTAAAATTGTAAAAATTAAATTTTAATCAATAGTGGTATTATCGAGTAGCTACTGGTGTAACAAATATTTAAACTCGAATAAATTAGTTTAATTAGAATGTTTAGTATTCAAATTCATTTGTAAAGCATTTCAAATTATTAAATTATTTCACCATTTCCATAAAACGAATATTTCGAATGATATTTTCAATAACAAGCAATTATTTTTACATTTCAACCGCCTACTATCTATTTCATTATTATAAAAATATTTGTAAAGTTGATAAAACGTAACAACTCGGCCTTTCCTGCATTTCAGATTGACCTCAATCAGATTTCATTGTTGTCTATATCTTCATCAATACTTTCGTTATCGTCATCAGGAATCATAGAGTTGAACAGTTTTAACTTCTCTGATGAAAATACTGTAGAATATGGCTTCCTATTTCCGCAAGTTGCACGGAGATCTTCAATTACATAACGGTCATTGCCAAGTACTTTGTCAATAATAAAAGGTCCTTTATATCGAGGTTCTAATTTACGTGATTCGCCCGTACTGCTTAACTCGCTTTCAGCTAAGACAATATCACCCTTCTTATATTCAATTGGTTTATTATGACAACGATCAAATCTTTGTTTTGACTTTTCACGTTGAGCTGCGATTCTCTCAGTAGCTGTTTTTCTAATGGATTCAACATCTACAGTGACAGGTGGTTCTTCAGACTGGAGTGTTAGAATAATTTTGTTGCGCAACGTATCACGTAGTTGATAACCAAACAGTAACTCCTGAGGAGTTTTGCCCGTAGTATCGTTTTTCATGGTATTGAAAGACCATTGTAAATCTCGCATGTGTAAATCCCATCGCTTTTCATTTGTTGTAGTTGTACGCATCATAGATAATAATGTTCGGTTTACACGTTCTGCGTGTCCATTAGCTCTCGGCGTTCGTACAGCATTTAATATATGAACAATATCATTGTCAGAACAAAATGTTTTAAACGTATTTGAGGTAAAAGCAGTACCCCTATCTGTAATCATTCGACTTGGTGTACCAAAATAGCTAAAAACTTCATTTAAAACGTTGATTACATGCTTTGTCGCTGTACTTTTAACAGCTCGAACAATGGTATACTTTGTATAAGAATCAACCATAACAAGAACATGTTCGTTTCGTAGACTACTTCGTGGAAAAGGGCCTAAATGATCCAAATGAATCGTCTTAAATGGTATTGGCTCAATTTCGGAATAATGGTATTCACCTTCAGTTTTTCCCCCAGACTTTTTGTTGTATGCACAATCTACGCATGAATTAATATACGATTTTGCAAAATTTCGCATACGAGGGAACCACATATTCTGCTTAATCCTACTAATGGTTTTTTCTAAACCCATATGACCAGCTTTGTCATGAGATTCATGAAGAATTTTATACCGAACGCATTTTGGAACTACCCAAAGCTTTTTGTTGTTATCCATCCAGTAAAGTCTACCATTCTCAAGAACATAACCATCCATCTTCGAAATATTTTTTTGCTTCATTGCATCAGTAATTGCTTTAATTTTATCATCCTGAAGTTGTAAACTGAACAACCAATCACCACTTTCAACGTTGATTTTGCCTATTCTTAGCGAAGCTGGTTCCTTTTCCTGTGAAGGTTCGACAGGAGCCCTACTCAATGCATCAACGTGACACATCAAGTTTCCTGCTCTATGTTCAATTTTAATTTCATAATCCTGTATACGTAACCACCACCTTGCAATGCGTGGCACTAATTCGCGCTTTGTCATGACTGTTCTTATAGCACTGCAATCAGTCACAACAACTATTGGTTTACCCTGAATATAGTATTTCATTCTCTCCAAAGATTCGACTACAGCCAAACACTCCAACTCGTAACTATGATACCGCTTCTCTGCATTCGTAGTCGATCGGCTGTAATATATTACAGGTTTCCAATTATTCTCCTCATTTTGAAGCAACACACCAGCCAAGCCAACAGAACTAGCATCTGTATGTAGTTGATGTTCAGCATTAAGTCGAAAGGCAGCAATAACAGGCTGCGAAATAAGTGCTAATTTTAATTTGTCAAAAGATTCTTTTTGCTCGCACCCCCAAATGAATGGCTGATCTTTACGCAAAAGTAATCGCAATGGCTCTGACATTATCGCATAACGTGGTACAAATTTCCTAAAATAGCCACTAAGACCCAAAAATTTGCGAACTTCTGTAACATTTGTTGGTGGCTTAAAATTTTGTATGGCTAAAGTTTTCAATTTACCAGGAACTATACCCTCAGGAACAATCTGGTGACCCAAAAATTCAATGGTTTTTTGAAAGAAAATGCACTTACCAATATTGAGTGTTAGGGATAACTCACGTATGGCAATAAAGACGCGTCTCAACTTTTCCAAAACTTCATCACGAGTATTACCAGCAACCAAAATGTCATCCATATAATGGATCATGTCTCCTGGTTCAGTTCTTTCTTTAACTTTCGCCATCAAACGTTGAAAAACTGCTGGTGCGTTTTTTAGCCCGAACGGCATGCGTTTAAATTCGTATAATCCTTCGGTTGTCACAAATGCAGTATATTTCCTACTTTCATTTGAAATCGGCACTTGATAATAACCACTATTTAAATCTAACGCGCAAAATATTTGATACCGTTTCGCGTCGTGTAAGGTTTCCTCAATATTAGGCATTGGAAAAATTTCTTTTTTTGTAAAATTATTCAATTTACGGTAATCGATACAAAGTCTATCTTGACCATTTTTCTTTTTCACGAGTGTAATTGGACTAGCATATTCCGATTCCGATTTTTGTATTATATCATTTTCTAATAACTCGTTAATCATTTTCGACACGATAGCACGTTTTGCCTCCGAAACCCGATATGGTTGTTGCACTACAGGTTCATTTGTTGTTAAAGTAATTTTCATTTCCATTGCATTCGTTTTACCTATTTCATGTAACCCACAAGCAAATATATCTCGAAACTCATTAATTAATTTAATTACATCATTTTGCACATTTACATCACCGACTCCGAAAGTTATGTCAGTATTATTTATTAAAGGTTTTTCAGCTTTACACTGCAATTTTTCTTTAACCTCGTTTTTCACAAACTTTGCCATTCCGTTCTCAACAGTAAAATTTAAATCACGAAAAATATTTTGACCAATTAACAAGTCGTGTGTTAAAATTTCATCATCAACTATATAAACATGCATTGATATGATAACATCATCGATATTAATTTTGATTTCAGATTTTGCTATTGCAAATCGTTCACCGCCACAAATGCCACTTATTTTTAATACACACGACTCTTGTTTTATATTTAACGCATCCGCGACCGATTTACGCATTAACGAGCAATGGCTACCTGTATCCACAAATGCAATAAGTTCACGATTGTTTATATACGTAATCTTTTCAAAAACTTTTTCCATATCATCACACATTGTTTGCCGTATCGGTTTAGATTTGCCACAATTTTGCGATTCATCTTTAGCATGAACCTTATCGCAATCTATACAACGTGGACGACGTGGTGGTTTGGTACATTTAGATGATATATGTCCGACTTCGAAACAGTTGAAACACTTCACGGGAGATCTTGATTCAATGGTCTGCAAATTATTAGTCACATTATCAACTTTCGATTTGTCTACGAACGTATCTCTGGATTTACTCGGATTATTTTGGAAAAATTCTGTTATATGCTCACGAAGTTCTTTTATAGACCGAAATTTCATTGCCGAAATAGCTGTTTGTAAATCGCGATGTCGTAAACCGTCACGTATATATCTTATTATAGCTTGCTCACTTAAGTTAAAACGCCTACCTAATGAGCTTAATCGAAAACAATAGTCAATTACATTTTCATTATATCGACGCGGCGTAACAGACATTCGATGGTGCACTTCAGCCTCGTTTAAATTTAAACCGAATTCACTAATTAAATCTCGAGAAAAATCTACCCAATTCGAGTATACAACTTTAGATGCATCTAACCACCATTTCGCTGCACCTTTCATTTTACCAAACACTGCCAACATGAGTCCTTTCTCATCCCATTTGTACGCGTTAACTGCCGCGTTTACCCGTTCTACAAAATGTTCTACCGTTATTGATTGCATGTCCATCGGATCGAATTCTGGTATAGACTCTGCAATTTCTTTAACAGAATATAAACTACGTACCGATCCCGTCGATACTGAACTCGCGTTTCGGTTTAACTCAAGATCAGTCGGATCTGACGGTATATTATTACGCGACACTTGTGAAACCACACTCATTTCAGATATTTTGGTTGTTAAAGATTCAATCATTTTACGCATATCATTTAATTGCTGTTGCATACTACTATTTGTATCTTGCACTTCGTCTGTGCCTGCGAATTCTATATAAGCTTGAATTAGTTCAGCTTTTGAACCAGTTGTTGGAAGATGCTTATCGTGCAATATTTGTTTTATTGCATCAATACATAAATCACCAATTTTAACCATTTTTATTTTTTAGACCGCCGTTCCCGTTTTTTCGCGTTTTACACATAAGCTTTCGCCGTTTGAATGTCTACAATGCGTTAGTAAACCGTTAATATCGTTGCGATGACTATGCTTTTATACGTTTGCGCGAAGGTTTTTCCGACCACTTCTGAATTGTAACAAATATTTAAACTCGAATAAATTAGTTTAATTAGAATGTTTAGTATTCAAATTCATTTGTAAAGCATTTCAAATTATTAAATTATTTCACCATTTCCATAAAACGAATATTTCGAATGATATTTTCAATAACAAGCAATTATTTTTACATTTCAACCGCCTACTATCTATTTCATTATTATAAAAATATTTGTAAAGTTGATAAAACGTAACACTGGCAATACAAACACATGCCTATCCTTACTTTTTTTTTTTTTAAATGTTTATCCTGTTTTATCGCCAATTGAAATTGTTTGTCCTTTTTGTTTAAAAATTGAATAACTCGGGATATACTGAACCAATTTTGATAATTTAAATACCAATTTCCTCGCCTTTAACAACTCTATAAGACTAATTAATTTTGAATGTAAATATTTAAAGTATTTTTATGAGCTCAAGGCCGTTGCGTGAAAATATAAAACACAATGTTTTAATATGTTTGTCGATATTTCGGTTTTATTCTAAAACCATCATCAGGACTAGGAAACACAAACAGAAAAATAACCAGTACAATTAATTATATATGTAAAATTTACATTAAATACAACTTACACATATGAATATGTTTGATCGACTGATCATATCGCACCCTAAATCAAAAACAGTCACAACTCAAAATTTTTTTAGGTCGCTTTCTTGGCATAAATTGCCTAATAAAAAGTAGTGCAGCCAATACATACAATATTTTTCTTTTTGACTATTATCGTTACTCTTTAAAGAGCACAGTGATGTCAAGTTTTTAAAAATCAAATCACTTTTGTGCGATCCAGAAGCAATTAACTGAAAGTTACTCGGATTTTGAGTTGTGACTCTTTTTGATTTAGTGTGCGATATGTTCGGAAACAAAACAATTGGAAAGCTTAAACATGTTAAAGTAAACAATTTAAAAATACCGCAAGTATAAACAAAAATATGTAATAACAACAATGTAAGAAACAGTGACAGAGAGAACAGAGAAAAATATGTTTGCAAACATATGAACATGTATGTATGTTTATTTATTGTTTGTTAGCTGTTAGCGGGAATATTATTGAGTGCTGCTGGTTTCAATAGGTGTTGTTGTTGTTTGAGTACCAAACTGCGGTAAGCCTGTGCACAGAAGTCAGTATCACTTTTGTAGTTCATCTTCTTATCATTAGGGGTGTTCGTTATATGACGAACTCTCTAACATACTCTAAAACTTGTTTAATAAATGAATTTAAAAAAATTTTTTTTTTTTTTAATTAAGAGGTGTTCAAATTAAAATTTCTGTTATTCATAGGGCCGGGCCATTTTTTTTCTCAACGTAATATTTTAGGGAACATATTTTTACATATGTTGCTTTTTTTTTGTGCAAAAATATGCATTGCCTCATTTTTTTTTTGCACTGTTTTCGCAAAAAGTTAAAAAATATATACATTCAAAATTAATTTTTTTCAAAATAAAAAAATTAGTCTTATAGAGTTTTTAAAGACGAGGAAATTGGTATTTAAATTATCAAAATTGGTTCAGTATATCCCGAGTTATTCAATTTTTAAACAAAAAGGACAAACAATTTCAATTGGCGATAAAACAGGATAAACATTTAAAAAAAAAGTAAGGATAGGCATGTGTTTGTATTGCCAGTAGCTACTCGATAATACCACTATTGATTAAAATTTAAGTTTTACAATTTTAAGTGTTTCGTTTCAGAAATTCTGACCCAGCTTCGAAATTTAGCATTAAATGATAATTGAAGCTTTTTTCCTTAATATAATGTTCAAGTGGAACGATCAGATTTTCTAAGGGTCTGGTACGATATGTCGAAAAAAAAATTGTCGAATCTTAAAAGACCGAAAAAATAATGACGAAAAATAAAACGCAGAAACACATTATGTCGAAAAAAAAATATCGAATACAAAAATGTGGAATGCAAAAATGTCGCAAATAATTCTCAACATCAATATATAACATGTAGAAACAATGTAATGAATGATGTAAAAAATTCGCGCGAATTACATCGTTTCCTCATGTTATATATTGATATTGAGAATTATTTTTTTTGCTTTCTATTTTGCACTTAAATTTCTGCTAATTATTTACGACCGTACATAACTGCACGTTGCCACGGTACACATCCTTTTTCACTTTTTTGGCTCAGCCTAATGTTCCATTACAGCAACCACATGAAAATGAGAGAAAATTCTGAACTTTGATTGCAAATATCTCGCAAACCACTGAAAATATTAGCAGTTACGTACATATATATAATACTTCTATATTGCTAGTATCGTATCTTCCCAATATGCTGAAAGCGTGTCAATCATTATTACACGAGATGCTTATAATGCAAGTTGTGCGCATGCGCGAGTTTTATTAGTGTTAGTGCATTGAAGCAGCGCGGCGAAAAAAACTTATGGAAGGGGTAGACAGGGGCCACTGACTTGTTTACACAAATTGTACTTTATAGCAGCGTATAAAACCACAGTTGAGTAAATTAAATATGAAAATGCCAATATATTGAATATAAACCGTAATATATTTATTATTTGAGCTTATAGGGTTTCTATGGCTACGTGATCGTCCATAATATGGTTAGAAAATGCATTATTTAAATTTTGAAAAATTGTGAGAGCGAAGCTGACTTTTGTACATTACATTAGTGCAAGTAATAATAAGAAAAAGCAAATAAATTCAATCTTTGAAATATCCACATATTTCATTGACCCCCTTTTATTCAAAAAAATTTACGACGCCAACCGATATTTTGTCTTCTTCCCTCATTGTATGTCTGTACTGTACCCTACTAGACCGTCCTAACCACACTCACTAATACATGCAAGCGAAATTTGTAAATTACTAACACACACAAAGCCTTCTTTCAAACTTTGCTTTTTCTTTGTGTTTCTTCTTCTTTGAAAGTATGAGCAAAATGCAACTGCGTCTTTAAAAAATGTAAAAAATATTAAAAAAATAGTTTAGCAGTGAAATTACAACTAAAACGCCTCAATAAGGAAAGTATATAGTGCTTATAATTGTTATTTATGAAGTTAAGTACTGTTTTGAATATTTATGCACCAAATTTTTATACTTTCAGAGGGACGAGCAAATCCAAGAACCTTTAGGCAAATATAATAAAATCATACTTTTTCAAACATTTAGTGATAGAAATATGTATTTGAAGAATTAATTTATTATTGTGAACGTGAAAATTGTACAATTTCGACTTATATTAAACAATAAAAAGCAAATCTATTAATACAAACAATTGTCTTTTCATAGTTAGCTATATATAAAGTTTGCATCATTCATAACCATTAGCGCTGGCTTGCGTTTGCATTATACCTGACTGTTAGCGCTAACCAAACTTTTCATTATTGATAACATGAGTGAAGAGTGCAGATTTATGTGGTTTTACATGCGCTAGAATGGGATGCGGTATACGTATGTGTGCAAAAAACAGCAAAGACACGGTTAGATTTGGCACACTGCTCTGCAGAAACTAATTGAGAAATACATATATGTAAAAATAACGCAAACACAAGTTAGGCCGAGAGGTTATCTGACCTGTCTAGTAGGGTAATGTTTGACACGCTTCACAGTTCTTTACTAGCAATATAGAAGTATTATATATATGGTTACGTACGGTCGTAAAGAATTACCAGATTTCTTAGTAACTATGCAATCTAACGGTACACTTAACAAACATTCACTATCTGAAATTAATGTGTGGCTTAACGATGCCAGAAGAATTAAACATGTAAGCACTGAAGAAAAGGACGGGGATGTCCTTACAAAATAACTTGCACAATTCATCTAATGTCTAAACAAATTTGGTGTGAATGACTTTAATTCTAGTGGGGCTGATGTACTGGACACTTGAAGTACTTCTTACTTTCCATCTAGTATAATGATTAAGCTATATTCACATTGAAACCATTTTTTAAAACATTTTCATTCACTAAATAGTTTTTATTTCAAAACTATCGTCAAACTCGTTTTAAACTGAAATGATCAAGTTTTTCCCTAGGTACTCCAATTACGACGAATTTCGGCCTTTTTGCTTTTTTCGACATTTTTAAGTTCTATCAAAAATGTGTTCTGTATAATGAAACTTTTAACATTTCAGTCTTTTGAGATTCGACATTTTTTTGGACTTATCGTACGGATCCCATTTTCTAAACATTTGTGCTTTTTAAATAATTTTAACTTTCGTTATTTTATTCAGGTATGTGGAGGGTTTCTAAATGACACAGTTGGTTACATTAAATCACAATTGCATGAACACTGTGAGTGGAAAATTGAGTCTCAAGGCACACATATTTTTCTTGATATATTGAAGTTGGAATGTGATTGCTCAAAACAGGAAAATTGTACAAACGGTTTGAAAGTAAGTTCAAACATAGTTTAATATTTGTATATTGGACTAATTCGACTATTCGGTTAATCTACTACTCGGCTGTAACTGTTTGCCCTGATATAAATCTGTTTATGGTATTCGAATAGTAGCTCAGCACTACTCGACTATTCAGTTTGTTTCGACAATTCGAATTTTTGTCAAAACTAGTAATCGGCTGCTTGCCATATTGACATACCTATGAACATTTCAGTGCCAAAGTGACAACTCCATTTGAGAATCAGTGGAGTAATCCGATGGCGTAATGTATATTATATTTTAAAATTCTCTTCTCTATAGATATAATATAAACTAAATTATTAGTTGTAGAATGTGTATGTATGTAAGCGGACACCCCCCATTAACCGGATACTTCGTCTTAAAGGTTTGAAATAAGCCGTTACGTTTTGCTTTGTTTAGAAAAGAAGCTTTGTTTGTCCAGTTTTAGTTTGGGTGTATGAAGTGAAGTGTTGAGAAGTGTGATATTACAATTTTTTAACTAGTTGTACCTTAGTTGCATCAGATGGGTTTTAGTACTAACTTGATGAAAAGTGTTTCAAACTACTGCTATTCCGGAGCTGGAATGAAAATGCGAGAGTTTCCTAACATTCTGACAAAGCACCCGGTTACTAGAAATAACTAACAACCGCACAATTCATGTATCCGGACGTATTGTTTCTTTAAGACTATATTGAATAATATTTCTCTTTGTTGAATATTATTTTATAATGAGTTAAAAATGTCGATATTGAGAAGAGGAGGAGGCAGGTCCCGGACAAACAAAGAATGGAGTTCGCGTTATTCCGGCAAAGACGATGAGTATTCGGAAAGCTCGTACTAAAGATTGGGGATGGTTTAGATACACAATTCAGACCATTGTATGATGTGGGCGTGGCACCTTCCATACGAACCAGATTTTCCGTATTTCATATAACTGGAAGTACTTATAGTAGGACTAGAAACCAGCCAGACCTTGTCCCTCCCAGAAATTTACTTGAATGGATATAGAAATATTGCTTATCTCTATTTTTATCACCATCCATATCCATATCCTTATCGATATTACTTTGGCCAATACATTGGAAACAAGGTCTCACGTAGAACTGGTTCAAATACTCATCATTACCTTTCATTTAATACCTACATACCTACATATGTGTATTGTAAAAACACCTTCTAGGTCCACACCTGGCCCAAATTTTGAAAAGAGAGTGTCAAACGGAACATATAACCTTTCGATACCCATATCATACAAACAGCTCTAGGCCCGCCCCTAGTCTCCGAAAAAATGCTTCCTCAGGAATAAACGAATAACTAAAATGTAACGTATTTTCGTGTTGTGGTTCGGACTTTATGCGCGGCCATTGATAACATATTGCAAAATGGAAAAGAATCTAAATGAGACGGGTCTCTAAAACCTCAAGAAAAAAGGTGTAGAAGTAGGCGTGGCACCTCCCATACAAACTTTATTTTTCGTACTTTATGTCTCTAAAAGTAGTTATGGCAGAACAATGTTAAGGGAGACCAATCTGCAAGCCCTCAAGAAAGAAGAGGAATAAGGGAGAAGTGGGCATGGTAGGGACATGGATAGGCAAAATTTCTAGATTCAGTATTCACTTATTATTTTATCTTAAGTATATAATTACATTGAAAATTTGAAATTAATGAAGTATGTATGTGCAAAAGCTTTTTTTTATTATTGAGGACTATTTATTTTAATTTAAATGTTGGAATGAGAGAAAACTAACATACCAAAACATTGACTTTTATTTTGGATAGTATGTGGCCGGTTACAGGATTTTTACTGTCCACTTTCTGGTAAATTCTTACTGGTTAAACCAATGTTGTTTTTTTTAATATAAGCTTTTCTATAAATAAAAGTTTATTTTATATCATTTCAAATAAGTCAATAGTTCTTTAATCTAATAAATAAAAATTACGGTGTGTCCTTTATAGGCGTCCAAAGTACTTAACCGATTTTTATGAAATTTTTACAGTATATTCTTGGGATCATGGGTTGAAGCATAGGCTATAGATATTTTTGGAAAAGTGGGCGATGCCACGCCCCCAGTCTATATAAAATTTCAATTCCTCATAACTCTGAACATATTTAATCTAAATTAACGAGTTTTGGATATGTGTGTCCTTTGGTCAAGATTTATATAATTTTGGAAAAGTTTTTTGTGTTTTGCTTGTACCTTAATAATTACCAAAGTTTATGGTCCATCTCTTTCTGGAAAAGTGGGCAGTTCCAAGCCTAAAAGCTAAGTAATTTTCAATTCGTTATATCCCTGAATGTATTTAGGTAGGCAGGTAGGTTGCTAGCATTTGAGCTAGCACACATAGGGCCGTAGGTCCCGCTGTGATACCACATGGATCTTTAAATGACCCCCTACTCAAACCATTTTGCGGAGTCCTCGAAACGCAGGATGTCCTTTGGCATGATATTGGCTAGTTCGCGGAGATGCCGGATATGCCGGAGAATACCCGACCACAGATATTTCAACCTTCTTACCCCACAGAGCGGGGCATTCACATAGGAGATGCCTCACAGTCTCAGGCTCCTCCTCATCTCTGCAGCTTCTACAGAAGTGCTTCCCTCTAACAAGCTCGTCTACCATCTCATTGCCCGGTATGTCGAGAGCTGCTCAGCCATCTCGTTGAGAAATTTGCGGCAACTCTCCACAGTCCTGGAATTGTATATACTTAGCCCCAGCGCCTTGAGGGCTGCTTGACTATCAGAGAAAATGTAGACATCACCGTTGTTGATGTCCACTGTCCTCAGATACGCTACGATCTGTGTACAGATGGATTGAGCCGTTCTCCAGGTATTCTCCCTCTGGAATTGTGATATGGAATTTTTTCTCAAAACAGTATTTCGGTGAAGTTAGAGCTCTACACGGGCAGATCGTCAAGGATGGAAGAATGACCTATACCAGGAGATCCCCAACCTGGTAGATTCCTATGTCGCAATGCGGAACATGCCGCAGCAGGTTTGCTTTTAGTGCGTCCGCCGCATTTGTGTGTAACGCCACGATGACACATATGAGCGCGCTTCTCTGCACTCTCTACATTAAGATAGTATTGGAGTTTTTCTCCAGTCCCATCCACCAGACTAGGACTCCAAACAAAAGAATCGGTCTAACTACAGCGGTATAGAGCCAAAGTTTTTGCCCTACGGCCCCTACTAAAGCTTTTTTAGCACGCTCCTGAATATTCTCTTTCCATGAGAGCTTTTTGTCGATAATAACACCCAGGAACTTGGCGGAATCACCAAGTTTGAGGGTGGTATTATCTAATACTGGTAGCTGTAGCGTCAGAACTTTGTATTTTTCATAATGTCATAATGTTTCTCTGCATAATGTCACCACCACCGCAAGGTAATCTGCGTATGCTATGACCTTAGACCCCCTCTCCCCCACCAGAGTTTCCAGCAGTCCATTGACTGTGGCTACCCATATAAGAGGGGAGAGGATCCCACCTTGCGGCGTGCCTCTATTAACGACTTTGCTTACCGTCACCCCGGCTGTACATGCCGTTCCATTGACCTCAATCTGCACGGATGTCGTATCTTCGTCGCTAATTTGAGGAAGAAATAAAGCACGTATGTTAGATTTAAATAGCATACATGCCCTAGGTTTCCCTACCGTGGCTCCACTTACCAGTGTAAACCCTGCAGCCTTTAGCCCGCAAATGTTGTGCCCGACCCATGGCTCCTGGATGAGGGCTATCTCCGCTACTCCCTTTGATCCCAAAAGGAGCAGCAACGCAGCCGCCGATGCTTTACTGTGGTGGAGATTTATCTGTAGCACCCGCACCATCAGGGTTGCTATACCTCCCCACCAATGTGACATTGCCAATGTCTTCGTCAGACATCGGCTCATCCCCCGAGTGCGCCTCACATAAACTCCCGAAGCCCAGAGCCCGGCTGGGTTCGACATCCTCAGCCACTCCCTCGCTGTCGTCCTCCTCAAGCTCCTCCTTCAGGATCTGCACCGACCTAAGGTCATTCACCATGCCCTTCGTCCTTTCCAGGAGAGGAACCGACTCCTTGTGCAGCATCAGGACCGCTTGACGAGTAGCCTTAGAGCTAGACGGATTAAAGGCCCAGAAAACTTCCACGACCTTTTCTGGCTGCTCTCGTTTGGCTGGTATCCAAACCCTAGCCTTTTCTTCTACCGGACGACTAGCGTCAAAGTCCGGAACTACCAATTTGGCCCACTCTAATTCGGCCTTCAATTATGCCACGTCGCCCGGCAGCGCCTTGGTGAGTAGATCTGACGTGTACCGTGGGCGTAAGAATTTGCCCCTCCGAAATTGCGCAAGCAAAGGTCATGTTGCATAGGATTCATGATTTGTCGGAACCAGCAAGATCGGACCGATACATGGCATAGCTCCAATACAATTGATTGTTCCGATAAACGGGTTTTAGTCTATGACTCTTGAAATCAGCCAGAGAGTTTGTACCAATTGTAAGTAAGGATCGGACACTCAAAAAAATTATTAAAGGTATAAAACCTTCGGCACAGCCGAAGACAGCCCTTTCCTTACTTGTTTTATTTTGGTTTTGGTTTTTATTTTTGTTCTTGTACATATTAAAGTCCCACTAATAGCGGAGAAAGTGGGTCGTCCGCCCCGAGCAGATATCCGCAATACCCGGGGATTACAACTGGGACTGGCCATAATCCCAGAGGGCACCGTTAGGGACTGGGCTATTTAAAGGAGCCCCCAGCCAGGCTAATCCTCGGCACGGAGTATTAAAGGATTTTCATAAAATCATAATAGTTAGTAGTTAGTAATAGTTAAGTGATCAGTGTGTACAGCAATGTTTAAGGACTGTGCAAATAGAATAGGATAGAACCAAATAAATACTAACTATACATCTGCTCAGCAGCGCATAATGGATTTTGTCATACTCATTGAGTTCAAGAGATCCGTTTTTTGAGTGGGGGATCCAAGAAATGTATTTGTTTATACCAAAGACGGTAAAACCAGAAATATTGTATATGCTAAAGTCCTGCAATAAATGGAATGTTAAAAATTAATAGAAAAGTATTTGAATATTTATTTCTAGGGAAGTCACTTGTTAGGCAGAACAACGTCTGCCGGGTCTGCTAGTAAACAATAGGCCTGTTTTTTTTACACACATATACATCTGCGTCTGCGACTAAAATAAAACGGTCCTCTGCAATTGCGCTTATTCCATTATCAACGCGCATACATACATACATTTCCTCTGTTGACAAGCCGCTTATTATTAAGGAATGATAAAACAGATTGCTGGAAGTCGCTAAGGCAGTTTACAAAATGAATGGAAACTGATTTTATCAGCCACTATTTCATAGTTGCACATAAAGTTGTACGCTTAGCGGTCCATACAAATGTTAAGCGCAAACACAGACGTGGATAAAAAAAACACGGCTAATATTCAATAAAAAGAAATATGTATTATTGAATAAAGTGTTAAAATAACAGCATGTCCGGATACTAGAATTGTGCGGCCGTTAGTTATTTCTAGTAACCGGACACTTTGTTCGTATTCTGGAAAAAGCTCGCATTTTCACTTCAGTACGCAAACTGCGAAACCGTTAAAAATGAGTGGCTGCTATAACTGTATTTTTCAAACTTTAAAATAAGTCAACGGTTTTTTTTTTCAAACGTTTAAAATGAAAAGTGTCCGGTTACTTGTTTGTGTCCGGTTTGAGGCACAGCTTCCCTATTTATCTTTTATATTACAAGTGAATCATGAACTTGCCATTGGATCGTGGACACTTTTAAAAACTATCATAACTAATACTATAATATATTTTGTAGCTAGTAGATGGCATTGGTAAAAATGAGCTCAATAGATTCTGTGATAATCATCAAAGTAATATTGCCATCTCCACGAATTCTCTGATTATATATACATCAAAAATAGAACTAATAGCGAAGTACAGCACAGTCTATAGCTCATGTGGGGGCATAATCACTACATTTCGTGGCATATTGACATCTCCATTTTATCCACTATCATATCCATCGAATGTTGAATGTGTTTGGGAAATCAAAGCCTCAGCTGGCAATAGCATTCAGTTCAATATTGACGAATTGGATATAGCGACGTCCGAAAACTGTAACGATGATTTTTTAGAAATCCGGCAGTCAGACCAGAGCGGCAAAATTATACGACTTTATTGCTCTAATGAAACAGAGCTGGAAGATTTTGTTATATATGAGAAGGCATGGATTAAGTTCCGTAGTGTAAAAGGTAGTACGGGAAATGGATTCAGGCTAAGCTGGAATTATGGTGAGTTGTATGTAATTATGATACTTTAATTTGACTTAATAACAAAAAAAAGACATGAGAATAAGTACCGTCGCTCTGAACTTATAGGCCCGGTTTCCCCAGCGTGACTAAGACTAAAACTAAGTCGCGACTTAAGTTAGCCTAAATTTGCGACTAACTTAATTTTGCGTTTCGCCATTTTAGCAACTTAAATAGTTTTGACCATAAAAACCCGGTCAACTGTTTTATACATAGTAGTATTTTTCATACCAGTACCCATTGAGAAATTGTAATGTATAGAAATGCACCAAGGAATATATAGATCGCAGGCCGCATATCCCTTTGATTGGAAGGTGGTAAAATAGTGCTTAATTGAAAACGATGGTTTGGTAATGGTTGCATGCTTCCAAACAAGCTTTAAAGTCATGCATGGCAAAGTTTCCAACTGGGACGGTGCACAAAGCAAATTAGTAACATTTCTGACGTATGAGTTTCGAATGCCAGCAACACTGACTTAGTCGAGGATAAGTCAGCTTGCAGGCTGACTAAGTTGTGACTTAGTTAAGTTAGATGGTGAAACTGAAAAAGTGAAAATCGTGACTTAACTAAGTTAAGTCGAGCTGGTGGAACCGGGCCATAGAGTGTCGCTTGTGTTTTGAAATATGAAATTTAGGGCCTCATTCTGTATTGTGAACGAAAGCTCAGACGAACGATTCGTCTCCTAACGAATTCGTCTAGCAAGCGTATTCTCCAAAGTATATTAAACAAAGTAGTAGTGAACTTGAAAGTTCTCTCTTTTCTGTAAGAGTTTTAAATTAAAAAAAATGTTAACCGTTCGATTTTAAAATTTCTCATTTTTATCAGTTTGTTATTTTTATTAAGGAAATAACAAATCGTGTTATCTGTTTACGACTGCAACCGAGTGCTGAAACACGTCAAAAATTGCCGGAGAGGTATCCAAGAGACGGGCCCAGTACCCATTAATAATAATCAGATTCCGAGATCAATTTTGAGTAGTTTGCAAGTTTTTTGCAAACGAATGAAACAATTTGCGTACCAAGAAGACAGGATCGCGCTATTTTTTTAAATCGTGGACAATAGTCTACAACTCAAGATGTAATTCACACAAAAACTATAGACAACGCCTCCGATTAGTTCTTCGGATTTTTGCAAATATTTTTCAAAATGACAACAATATTTTTTCTCCGGAGGACTATTTTCATTTGAACCGAAAAGTGACTTTGGTACTCCTCCCAACATTTTTTAGAACTTGATGATAGTCGTAAATAGTGATCCAAATCGTTGCTATATTAATATATACATATGTACGCTTGTTCTCTGCGGTCAAGGTTGTTAGGCTTTATCGGCTACTACTGGATGGTTGCGAATGAAACACCGGCACAATATTTTTCTTATTTACACGTTTTCGTTTCACTGTATATACATATTCAATTTTTATTAATCTTGCGTATTTCATATACAATATTTCGTCGCTACCGACGAAGAAAGGCGCATTCAACAAATTGTCAACGAAAAAAGGCGCATTAAAAATATTGCGGGAAATAAGGACGCATTAAAAAATATTTTGACGAAAACAGGCGCATTAAAAAATATTTTGACGAAAAAAGGCGCATTAAAAAATATTTTGACGAAGAAAGGCGCATTAAAAAATATTTCGAGGAAGAAAGGCGCATAACCATTCCCGTTGCTGGAAATATGAAATATAATCAGCAAAGGCCTACACCAAATTAAAAACAGGCTTTCCCATTTTCCGGCTGGAAAAAATACAAGGGGATGCGTACATAAAATGAAACAGCAGCTTAGAGTAACTCCAACTTATATCGCCTTTCTTTATATTTTAATGCGCCTTTCTTTCTTAAAAATTATTTTAAGGCGCCTTTCTTTCTTAAAAATTATTTTAATGCGTCTTTCTTTCTCAAAATGATTATAATGCGTCTTTCTTTAAACAAAAAAAAGTTTGCGCCTTTCTTCGTCGACAAACAGCTTTGCGCCCTTTTTTGTCGATAGGAACGATTTGTCTTATTAATAAATACACTTTAGAGAACTTCTTTGACTTTATGTCATTGTGTACCATGTCAAGTGTGTGTGTGGCACCAAAACGGCTTCTAAAAACTACTTAGGCCAGCTGGATCTCAGCCATTTAACCTACATATCTACCCAGATATCCAACATTTAGATAATGTGTATGGGTAAACCCTCTGCCACATGCAGGCTACGGCTAATGAAATTTACTTATCGATAAACCAACGAAAAATGGCAGCAAACCCCAGGGTGTTGGATATTTACTACAACCTGTCCAAAAGGGGATACCAAGAGATCTCTACCACTATGATATTTCTAAGTTAATAGGATACTAACCGGGAAATCCCTTATTAGGAGGCACGCGGAGAGGAAGTTCCTTTCCTGTACAACTTTCAAGTCTCCCAAACAGTGTCCTGACGTGGTATCAAAACGGACCGTATGATACTGACCTAAGTGTGCCCTTGTTCTTCTTCAAATGTATCCCATGATCCAACTATAGAAGGTCGTAGCAGCTCGACAAACATACAAACACACAAAAAATGTTCATGTATTCTGTTTTTGTAATGTGTTTGTAGTCAAAATCGTACTGAAAAATGGTTTGATTGTCAAAATTCGAGAAAAAATAAAAATCAGCTGGCCTATCAACACGACCTGTATTATTGGATCATGATGTATCCCTCATTGTGTACCATGTCAAGTGTGATATCTTAAGCATAGACGTTCTTCGATCGTCTTATTTATTACAAACAGGCGAACGATTCGTCTCTGAGGCAAAACGAAAGTTCGTTTCGTGATAGAGAATGAGGCCCTTAAACTTGAAAAAATGTTTGCTAATATTTTTTGATATTAAAAATAGTTAAAATTTTCGGGTGTATGAATTAGCCCCCACTGAAATAACCCCCACCGGGAAAAATGACTTAAGCCCCACCAATGTCTCAGTGAATCTTTCCCCACCAAAAATGACAGAATCCCCACGAAAAAAAAATTAATTAAACCCCACGAAAATGATTTTATCCCCACCAATCAAAATGAAGTAAGCCCCACCAAACGTGGGGGTTCTTACATGACAGAATCCCCACTAAAAAAAATGAATTAATCCCCACGAAAATGACTTTAGCCCCACTTTCCGCCATTTTTAATTTCGTGGTAAAATTGGTGGGGCTTAAGTCATTTTTCCCGGTGGGGGCTAATTCATACACCCAAAATTTTCACCCAGCAATGTTTACTAAGATTTTCAAAGATTCATCGAGTTGCGAGTGCTGTTGTTTTGATGTTAAACCGCATTCGATTAATAGCATAGTAAAGTGTATTATGGGTATCAGACCTGGTCGGTTGATGGCTATGTTGAGAGGATTTTTTATTCTTTTTTTTTATCCTTACAGCCCAAATGGGTTTTTTATTGTAACTTTTATTTTACTTCCGTTTTTTAAAACAGGTACATATGTCAAAATTTGAATTTCGACAGCACGCATAATTCTTCTCAATGTCCTTTTGGGATCGAAAGTCGTTTTCACATATTTACGGCAGCTAGCTGCGTTTAAGGTCCTTAGAGTATCCTTTCTGTCTCACATAAAGAAAATGCTTTGCAATTTATGATAATGCTGTCTTTGAACGGTTTGGCTAAGTTTATAATGAAAGATGTTGTGGTGCTTTAAAAATTTATTATCTATTATCTTACTAATATATAAAAACGTAAGTTTGTGAGTGACTGAGGATGTTTGTGGTTCTTTATCGTCTGAACAAATGGCCCGATCATTACGAAATTTGGCAGACAGCTTCTTAGGAGTGTAGAATAGGTAACAGGCAGCATGAAATTTCCATAAATTTATCGATAATAGAGTTATCGGCCAAAATGTTGTTTTCCGTAAAATTTGAAGTATTCGCACAAAATTGGTATCAAACGAAAGGGGAAGACCACAGCTTTCATTTGGATTTTGGTTCATTTCGATATATTTATCGATAACAGAGTTATCGGTCAAAATGTGGTTTCGGGTAAACTTTGGAATATTCGCACAAAATTGGTATCAAACGAAAGGCGAAGGTATTGATGAGTGTTCTAACATGGAGTGGTTTTGAGTCCCATATGGAGTCCCGTTTCCGAGATATTGACCCAAATGTGGACCAGGGGTGACTCCAGAAAGTGTTTGTACGATATGGGTATCAAATGAAAGCTATTGATGAGTGTTCTAACATGGAGTGGTTTTGAGTCCCATATGGGGTCCCGTTTCCGAGATATTGACCCAAATGTGGACCAGGGGTGACTCCAGAAAGCGTTTGTACGATATGGGTATCAAATGAAAGGTGTTGACGAGCGCTTGAACATGGTGTAGTTATTAGTCCCATATAAGACCCCGTATTCGAGGTATTTCCCAAAATATGGACCAGGTGTGACCCCAGACGGGTTTTCTACAATATGGGTGTCGAATAAAAGGTGTTGATGAGTGTTTAAAAAAGAGGTGATTTTCAGGACCCTATGCTACCCCGCTTACGAGATATCTAAAAATGAGGACCAGGGGTGACCCTGGTATAATATAAAAATAAGTCGGAAAGCAGGAAAATAATGGAAGTCATTTTTCACATACATCGCCATTAGTTTTATGTGACATTTTTTCTTATGCGCACGTTCTTTCAAACGCAAATTTAAAACCGGTATTGTGTTCACTGTGAAATTGAAAAATGTATAGTAACTCATCAATTGAGAACGGCTGGACCGATTTCACAAATTTTTTTTATTGTATTTGTTTGTGCCCCGAGAAGGTTCTTCAGAAAGAAAAAGTAAAAAAAGTTTCTGGAATCCTGAGATATTGACCGAAATGTGGACCACGGGTGACCCCAAATGTATTTTAACAATATGCGTATCAAATTAAAGGTGTTGATGAGAGTTTTCACAAAGAACAATTTTCAGGTTCATCTGCGAACCCGTTTCCAAGATATTGACCATTAGGTGGACCAAGGCTGACCCAAGAATAAGGTCATATAATATAGCTATCATATCAAAAGTGTTGATGACTGTGTCCGCTTAGAGTGAATTTTAGATTCATCTGAATTCAAGAAAAAAATTATTATACAAAAGCTTTTTCATAGAGCTGTTTGCCTTATCTATTTATAAAAATGAATCCCTATTTCCCTTGGTCATCGCATCACGCCTGAATGGATAAACTAATTACAAAAGTTAAATTAGGTTATGTCGATTTGCTATTCTTTTTTCAATTCAGTTCGCAGTTTTGGTAAGTTTGAATATATTAACTGACGGTAATTCTTTCATTTAGGTGTCACCTCCTAAAAAAATTGAATGCATGTCGTGAAATAAAAAAATTAAGAATATTCGACGATTTAATAAGATGCTTTAGTGAACATCTAAGAAAGACGAAAATTTAAAACATTTATTAATGATATCTTAATAAATGGTAAAAAATTTAGATCAAATCAAAACTGTAGGGAAATTCTCCACATTTACCAATGTTCAAATAACTAAATTTATAGATTGAAATACATTATGGCTGGGTATGAAAGATAGTTCGAGCAAATTGTGCTACGCAATAAGGTAAGATACATATGTATAAATGAAATACGCCCTAAGCACAGAAAATTTAACGTTTTGTGTAATTTTGTTATACAAATGTGATTACTTTAGGTACATATGTGATTACTTAGGTATAATATAATATATTATAAAATGCGACCCAGGCGGTTCTAACAACTAAAACACTCACCGAAGGTTTTGGGGAGTGGAGTCGAATTGACAGTCCTTGGCCGGATATGAATCCGGTTCGCTCCTGTGCCCCCTTGCGGTATTGCCCGACTGCTGTGGTAGCGATTTTGTATAACCAGTGGAAGCTTCTGAGTCATGTCATTCCTCCTTTCGTAAAAAATGAGAAGATGGGTTATGAGAGGTGAGAGCCATCATATCCGGAGATCAACCATCAAGTTGCACGTCATTACCTTTGTGCATATTAGTCGCCTTTTACGACCGGTATGCCTACCTGGGACATATTCTAAACCCCTTACCCTTATAGATAAGTTAGTGAATGGTACAATCTACCATGCAAGCGACAAAAAATCGCATTGTTATAAGTTAGTGAATTCCACTACTGGTGCTATTGGTGCAAGAACGATATCCTATTTACATATACACCGAAATTCTTTTTAGCGCACTACAATGAGCTAAACAGTACAATGGGTTCAATTGAATCACCACCTCTATCTTCAATTCGTAATCAAGAAGCATTTACATGGAGGATATTACTACCCAGAGGAAATTTCGTTTTCATTGAATTCGTGGAATATAATAACGGGCTAACGGTAAGAGCAGTTTTAGACAAGAACTAAACCTGCAAATAGTTGTTTATTATTTCACATTTTTATTTATTAGCTATATGACGGTTTCGATGATACAGCCTTGAATGTGCCAATATTAGAGTCACCTTGGCAATACACTTCCAGCAGTAATGTTTTGTATTTAGTCAGTAATAACAATGAGCTGGAATCATTTAAAATTGATTGGAGGTCGGTTAACAACCGCGTTGCGCAAACAAACGTATCCAGAAGTGATTGCAATAACACATTCGTTCTGGATTATACAAGCCGTTTGGAAATTTTCTCTCCTGGTTATCCTTACGGCTACGCAAATAACTTAGACTGCGAATGGACATTCAAACCGGCGGATCCTACTGAACACATTTTGCTTAGCATACACGATGTAAAACTTGAGCCTGAAAACGATTACTTACAAATACTTTCATCAACTAATTTAAGGGATTGGCACAAAGAACTTGAGATTTCGGAAAGCAATGACATCAAACTCATATCCGGTTCACCATATTTAAAACTAATTCTTCATACAGATTCTAGTTTTAACCGCACCGGTTTCAAATCAATTGCAAGAACTGAATGCGGATCTAATATGACAGGGATAACTGGTCAAATAACGTTAAACAATGTTATACGCGCATCGAAATCAAAATTAGTTTGCAAATGGCATTTTGAAGTTCCGCCAGGTAAAAAAATTTTGCTCCGCTTCGATTATTCAAACAATCCCCTACCTAAAACCGAACCTTGTCGGCAATATGCTATTGTATATGACGGTGTCGACTATAATGCGCCTATATTATCACCTGGACATATATGCAATCAACAAGGCCATAACGTTAAATCTTTGGAATCTTCAACTAACAGACTGATAATTAAATACAATCTCAATTGGACAAATGCATTTGAAAGGGAGATTTTGTTTAACCTCACTTATCAGGAAATTGGTGACTGTGACACTGAAATACAATTAACCCATTATCATAATTCGGTTAATATTAGCTCACCAAACTATCCTAACGTGCCAAACCCTTACACTGATTGTAATTGGATTTTAATAGGGCCTGTTGGCGAAACGTTGCATGCAGAATTTTTGGATCGCTTTAGTATGAATACCCGTTATTGTGATAAAGAGTTTGTTGAGCTATTTGATGGTTCAACTGAGTTATCACGTAGTTTCGGGCGTTTCTGTACAAAGCCCAATGTAATCCGATCTACAGGAAATATTCTTCGTTTGCACTATTTAAGTAATATAAATGAACCCAGAAATGGATTCAGAGTCAATGTGTCCATTGCAAAGTGTGGCGGTACATATACCATTGGAACTGGTGAAATAAGTTCAGTAGGTTATCCTACTATAGGAGCTTATCCTAAACCATCTATTTGCGAATATACAGTAAAAATGCCAGAACATTCACGCATGCGATTGAATTTCAGTGATATAGACTTGCCCTATGCCAGTACTAATTTGAATCGATCTGATCGAATAGATATTATTTCACGAAATGATAATGAAAAAACTATAACTTTGTACGGTAACACTACGCTTCCCACAATACTCGATCTGGATACTAATGAAATCGTTTTACGTTTTATATCATTCTCTGGAAACGGGTTGCATCGCGGATTCAAGCTAAAATTCCAACGTTTATATGGAAATTGTTTCCGTGACGTTAATAACGATGCTGGAATTTTGAAATTTAGCTCAATGCCTCAAATGCCTGGTCATGTCAAGTGTGGATGGAAAATAAGAGTTCCAAAAGGACAAAGAGTAACTTTTGAATTTCTGGAATTTGAAGCTCAAAGTTCTGCTAATAACACAGATCGGTAAGTATCTGATAATAAATCATATCAATATACTTAAAATTAAACAAGGGGAAATTACTTATAATGAATAAATCTGGTATTCTTAATTTCCAACTTCGCCTACAAGGAAATGTTCACAACAAATCTGAACGTAAAATTTTATCGTATCTCTTCAGGAAGTGGTGACATACATATATGTATGTATATATTCATGCTTCACATCATCATCATCTTTAATAGACATTTTATTTTATTAAATTATCTCATTTCCGAAATTTTCGAAATCGAAAAAGGGGCGTGGAAATTTTTCGATTTCGGTCGTTTTAAATAACCTGCCTTGGCCCGGAAAGCAATCTGTGTGGCAAATTTCATTCAAATTTCTCAATTTTTACTTAAGTTTAGCTAAGTATTGATTAAAGCACACTTATGTATGTGCAAATATCATTAATTTAGACCAAATGTGTTCAGAGTTATGACGAACTGTAATTATATATAGCCGAGGGCGTGGCCCCGCCCACTTTTCAAAACTGTACTAAGTGAGGTCGCAAATCAACTAAAACTCAAAAAGAGCGATTGAGTACTTGAGACGCCAGACACACATTCATGTTTATTTGTAAGATTGCAAACATGCTAGTAAAAAAATATTAAAACCGTTACAGGTCATAACTCCACAACAATTCACCAATTTACCACAACAGCTTTTACAGAGTTGGGGTTTTAAGGTTCGGTTCTACTCGAACTTAGACTGCTTTGCTTGTTATACCCATCGTACTAGTACTAGTACAAGGGTATTATAATTTTGTCCACATAACGGTACTAGTATGTAACGGCGCAAAATAATCGAGTTCGATATAGAGTTCCATATATGAAAGTTCTTAGGTTGAAAAGAGGAATTGATTAAGGCATGTCCGTCCGTGTACACGAGAACTTGAGTAAAAATTGAGATATTTGCATGAAATTTTGCATACAGGTTACTTTCTGGCCAAGGTAGGTTGCTATTGAAAATGGGCGAAATCGGATTATAACCACGCCCCCTTTTTCGATATCGAAAATTTCGAAAATCACATAAATTGACATAACTTGCGTAAAAACTGAGATATTTGCATGGAATTTGGTGTATTGGTTACTTTCTGGGGATCTACAAAGCAAATGAATTTTTGCTGAGAAGCCTTTCATGGCAGAAATACACTCGGAGAATTTGCCAAACCACTTCCGAGGGGCGACCCCGTTGAGAAAACTTTTTCAAACCACTTTTTCATGTAACCTGTACCAGGGCTCGAACCCGGACCTTTGGTCTGGTAGGCCGGCAACACTACCTCCACACCACGGTGGCCGACATAGATTGCAAACTTTAAAATGTTGCCGTCCTCGTCCGCAGCATATAACACAAAGAATATAATTCTGCTGAAGTCTGCATAAATGATTTCATGCTCGAGAATTGAAGTAAAATTTCATTTATATCAAACCAGCTAAAGTCGTTGGGGCACGGGGCACGGGGCGCACGCGATCGCACTCGCGCCGGTAGGTAAATTTGTATTCTTATATATTACTGGACCAGGGCCGTGCGCAGGAATTGGCCTTGGGGGGGGTTTTAATTTAGATTTGCATTCGCATACATTTTTCACTAAGTTAAACATATTTGCTGAAACAGATACCTAGACCCATATATCACAAATTTAAATGTTCTTTAACTTTCCTGAAACTGCATACTCTGATGCCTAAAACTACTATTTTTTTGGTTGTACACATTTTTCTGTATTTGATAGAGAATTGGTGATATGATGGCATATCCCAGCTAACAAAAAGTGCAAAACAAGACTCCTTTCGGAGCCATAAAACGCTCATATCTCAGAACTTTACTCTCCAAAATGAGCTTCTTTCGGAGCCCAAATGGAGCGAAGCGGGCACTCCAACGAAGTCATAAAAAAGAGTCCGAAATGAGTCCGATTTCGATGAATTTGAAGCGTTTTATGACTCTTTTTAAATGAACTTCGGCGTTTATTTGGTGCTTTTCTGAACCTTTTTCGGAGCCTTTTATTCCTCCATTCTGAGGGTTTCTGGAGCCTTCTCAGACGCCTTTCGGAGCCCTTTAATTGGTGTTTTTCTTTCATTCATCCATTCAGAGGGTTTTTGGACACTTTTCGGAGCCTTTTATTGGTGTTTTTCTAAAGCTTATTTGGGGTCGTTTTTTATTTCTTTTGGGTCATAATTTCTTTGCGCAATTTTTCACTCCTAACTATTCTGCCGTCACCAAATCTGACTTTCAAAATTATCCCTATGAGCTACATGGGAACAATTTAATTAATTGTCCGACTATATGCGCCAATGATGTTCTTATTTATCTGAAAACCTTGGAGGAACCTTTTAAATGCGGACCTGATAAGGTTCCTACATGCTTCTTGAAGAAGTGTGCTAACAATATTTACCAACCCCTTACCAATTTGTTCAATCTGTCACTAAAGTGTGGTGTTTTTCCAAAAGCATGGAAAGAGTCGTTTCTTCTACCGCTTCATAAAAGCGGAAGCAAGGCTTCTATAGAGAACTATCATGGCATAGCAAAGCTTTCTGCCATCCAAAGAGTGTGTGAAGCTATTGTTACCAATCAGCTTACGAATCCTATCTCTACCTTGATTTCCGACTGTCAACACGGGTTCTGTAAGGGAAAGTCCACCGTTACAAACTTACTCGAATTTACTTTGATTTCAGCAAAGCTTTCGATAAAGTTTGTCACTCGTTACTTATTCATAAACTGGATCAGTTGGGTTTCCAGCCGGGTCTCAATCGCTAGATCTCTTCTTGCCTTAGCAACAGAGCACAAAAAGTAGTGTTTAAAAATTGTGAATCCGATGTTATTTATGTCTCCTCAGGAGTTCCTCAAGGAAGCCATCTGGGCCCGATTCTGTTCTTATTGTTTATAAATGATATTTCTACAGTAATAGAAAATGTTAATGTATGCCGACGATGTAAAGCTTTTCACGTCATTCGAAGATAGAAATAAGCCAATCAGATTTCAATACACTAGTTAATTGGTGCGATTTAAATTATATGCTGCTTAATCTAAAGAAATGTAAATACATGCGTTTTTCGAGAGGAATTTCTCAGCCAGCTTCCTATACAATTAACAATTATAGTCTTGAGAAAGTGTATTATTTTTTTGACCTTGGGGTTACTATGGATTACAAACTCAGTATCAACTACCACATTAAGGTAACAGTCAATAAAGCTAGAGGCGTTCTAGCATTTGTTAAACGATGGTCTAAAGAATTTAGCAACCCTTGTGTAACTAAAACTCTTTACTACATTAGTCAGACCGATACTTGAATACGGTTCTATAATTTGGAACCCACGTTACCAGGTCCACGTGGATCGCTTAGAATTTTTACTATTTCCCTTAAGAGATCTTCACTGGGATCCCTTGTATAATTTGCGAGTCGATTAAAACTAATTAATCTTCCAACCTTTCTAGTCGGAGGGAAATTCTTGGAATTGTTTTCATGATTAAATTACTAAATGGTTGAATCACAAGCGAAGTGAACTTCAATGTACCTTCTCGTCCATCAAGACATTTTAAACCACTTATCTTGAAACAGTGCCGAACTAATTTTGAATTAAATCAGCCTTTTCGTTGTTTGTGTCAAGATTATAACCCTCATTCTGGTACGTTTGATATTTCAGACTCACTATGCAGAATAAAAATGTCAATTCTTTCTATCCTAAATACATATCAACAATTTGCTTTCATATCCTTTGATTCTTATCTTTATTCTTTACAATAACTATCCGCTGTCAACTAATTGTTTATTAATTGTGTAATCTATTTTTTATCTACCTTACTTAGCTGATGAGGTTTTCTCTGTAGCTGAGCAGTTTTAGATCTCGACGATTAGCAAACCAAAGCCTTTCAAAGACTCGGCATGAAAGAACAATCCGCGCGTATTGCGGATGCGCCCCTCGCGTTGGTCGGGCGGGATATAATGGATAATCCGTTGGGAATTATTATTATTATAAATAATAAAAAATAAGGTTTATGAAGTTTTATTGACACTATTCGGAAAATATGAAATATGCTATGTTTATTTTTCACAGACTATTGATAAACGTCCATGAAAAATGCGATCTTTATCTTCTGTTAGGTAAAATAAAAAAAACCTCAGAAAATGTTTGAAAACATTCAAATAATTAAACGTTGTCGCTCATCTGCTCTCCAATGTTCATTTTCTCACAGTTCTCTTTACGCCTACAACAAAAAGGTTCAGAAAACACTCGAAATATTTCATATAATTGAGCCTTGCAGTTCATTCGCTCTGTTAATTGAAACTGTTCACTGTTTTCATCGGTAAAATTTAAGAACAAAAAATGCCCATACGCTACACAACTTTTTAATTTCGGAAAGCTCAAAGTGCAATTCAAAGTGCCGGACTTATGTATTGGCCAACCTTATTCTTTGCAACTTTCACCAATTTCTTCTTCCGTAAAATTATTTTAACTAATTTTGTCAAAAATTATTAGTCAAGATTTAATACAAAATTTATAAACTGTATTTTGAAAATATTTGTAAAATCATTGCAACTTAGATTTGGGGGGGGGGGGGGGGGGGGGTTTAACCCCCAAAACCCCCCCGTGCGCACGGGCCTGTACTGGACTTTAGAGCTGCAAAACATTCGATATTTTCGATAGTTTGAAGACTATCGATAGTTCGAAACTATCGTATACTATTGTATTTTAAATGTAGGTACATATGTACCTAAAAATTACCTTACTTCAGATCAAAGCGTCACTTTATATTCAGCCTTATTGTGAATTTCATGGGAACAAATCTCCCAAACTTTTTAATGGGAAACATTAAGAATTTTCCCACTTTGTTTTTGTTTTCCCATTAAAAAGTTTTGGAAGATTTGTTCGCATGAAATTCACAATAAGGCTGATTATAAAGATCACAAATTTTCAATGCACTGACACTATCGAAACTATCGACTATCGCAAAAAAAATCTATCGATAGTTTTGCAGGTCTACTGGACTTATGCTGCAGTCATAAATCTACATATTTATACGATGCGTGCATGTGCACTTTTTTGGTTTATTGCTCAAATGTGGGAAAAAAAATTTTGACTTATTTCTCAAAATGCATCAATGTTATTGCAACACAAATTTGGGTTATTTCACATTCAGTTGAGCAATAACACAAATTTGGGTTATTTCACCCCCTGTAATTCATCATCGGTCAAAATCGCTCAGGCGGTTAGATGGCCATTTAAAGAAGAAGAATTCATCATCTCACATGCTTTTTTATTAAAAAATATTTTTTCATACTCCTTTTATACATAAAAAAGGATATTTTAAGCGTTTTTTAACGCGGTTTAGCTTCAGTAAATCTTAATATTCTTTCGAAATATTTTGGGGGGTCCTTAGAAAAGAGTGAATTTTGAAATTCCGGCGGAAACAGTGCAACTTATAACTTAGAGATTTTGCATAACACATATTTGTTCATTTTTTGCAGCTTTATACAACTGTACGGTGGATCGCCGACCCCGAAGGTATCATTTTACAATGATTTTTATATGGTTTCAAAAATAAAGGAAGTTCATATAGACAATTTTAACTTTTCTCAAAAAGTGCAATCAAGCGATAACTTCATGTATGTAGTTATAAGTTTTAATCCTCGTTTTACCTCGATACGAATACTTAAGGCGCGTTATAGCTCCAATGATGAATCTAACTGCCCACCCGATATAAACGAGCAGGCCACTGGATCAATAGACACAAAAAAATTACCCACTACCGCCAATTTCTTTTGTACCTCAAAATTTGTATTGAATGGTGCCGAAACTATAACATTTGTAGTAAACGAGCTCGTTATTAACAGAATTAATTCTTCAAATTGGAATACATATGCCATTAGTTTTACAAGCGATCTTTTACCCACACAACTATTCGAAAACATCACTGGATTACTAGTGTCACTACCTGTTAAGAGCGGCTATATAAACATGGTGCAAAATGATAATGTAAAAATTAACCGATTTTCTGCCAATTTTTACCGTAGTTCCTGTGGAGGTAAATTCAGTATTATGGACGATTTCAAAATTGTCTTTCCTCCAGAAAATTTTTTTCATCAAGAAACTGAAGATGCAATTGAATGTGCATGGATACTCACCGGTGGTTCAGAGAGTCGTCGTTTTCGGCTTCTGGGCAACGTCAGTTTAAGTCCTGATTGCAACAAAGAATATCTTACTATTCATTCTGGGTCAAATACTCAACTAATCGCAAAAATTTGTCACAATTCAACTGAGCTTTTATCCGGTATCGATTTAAAAAAATATTTAACTTTTATAACTTATCATTCGAGCTCATTCAACTCCAAGTCAAGTTCATCACTCGAAATAAAAACAGAAATTTCAATTGCCTGTAACACTGAAATCATGGTACGGTCCACTTCTAGACTGGTATCAGTGAATTCTAAAACCTATAAAAATAATATGGAATGTAATTGGGAATTTAAAACATATGAAGGGCTTTATATGTCCGTAAATTTTTTCGGTCGCTTTTTCATCGAAACATCTGCAAACTGTTCGAAAGACTATTTGGAAATATATGGTTATGAAAATGAAATTTGGCAACCAAAAGAACGCTTTTGTGGACGAGAGCTTCCAATCACTTATAATGCAACTTCGAATCGTATGCTTATAATTTTTCGCACTGATAACACAACAACAGGCGATGGTTTCACTTTTGGAGTATCATCGGCTTGTAGAGCAACATTCAATGTTACCGAAGAATTGAAAACAGTGCAAACACCCAATATCGAACGCTCTCGGTTTACTAAATTTGATTGCTCTTACACTTTTGTAACAAACTCGGATAAAGCAATTAATTTGCACGTGAAACCAACTTTAAATCGTATGGTTGGATCTTGGGACCGTTTTATAGCATACAGAATGGACGCAAGCCAAAATGGGACCGAAGTTAAAATTACCGAATTTTTCGACTCTGTAGAAATAAGCGAACGGAAGTATTTACGTATAGTATTTGCGTTTAGTTTTACACACAATGTCTTTCAATTAGATTATCAACTGAACTTATGTGGAGGAAATATTACACAATCTACAAATATTCGTTCATTATCGGCAAGCACTAGCTACAGTGGTAGTAACTCTGTATATGAGAATAACATGAACTGTGCATGGAGTGTATTGGCACCGCCAGATCATTCCATATTAATTCGATTTAAATATTTCGATATGGAAGCACATAAAAATTGCATTTTTGATTTTGTAAGCATTTATTCTGGTTCCTTTACAAGAGCTGAGAATGAACTCGTTAAATTGTGTGGTAATTTAACTGAAGATCCACCATTGATTTCAGTCGACGGAAACCGGGCTCTGGTTAAGGCTGTATCGGATGGTAGTAATGCAAGGAAAGGTTTTTTGGCAGAAGTTGTATTTGTTCGCAATTGCAACGAACGCATTGCCTTGACCAACGATGAGTCAGTCGTCACACAGCCACTTGTTATGCTTCGAAATTATACATTGACCTCGTCTGAAGAGCTTCACTGTCAAATACGTGTAACAGCACCTGAGGGCTACCGTGTTACTATACAAATGCGAAATCTTGATATTAATAAAAGGCAATGTCTAGACAGAATGTGTGGACAATGTAATTACGTAGAAGTTATAGAAACTTCCGATCAAAGTAATAAGCCTTTATCAATGGGAAAATTTTGTTCAGAAAATGAAACTAAAAGGAAATTTATAACATCTGATGAGAATGCTTTGCTTCAATTTAGTTTTACTAAGGAAGGAAATTATACAATTGAAATCATTTTAGAAATCGAAAAATCTACTTGTGGTAGGAGAAACGAACTGGAGCTTCAGCACGAAAAAGTAAGATCAACATTTTTTTACTTGATCTTCTGGAGAAATAGGTACTTTAATTTCATTATACTCTCTTATGACTTAGGAGCTGGTTATAAAATTTCCATCTGATGGCTCTAATTACCTATCCAATACTCATTGCACATGGCGTATAAGATCTGAGAGAAATTACCAGATACATTTTGAAACGTTTCTTTTACAAAGTCCAGATTCAACGACGGGAGAATGCGTTGATTACCTGCGCATAACATATGAAATGGTAAGAAAAGCTATCACTTTTCAGGTACATTAGGGTGGTCCTTATTCATTAGTAATATAGCCAAGGATATCACATATAAATTTTTAGCCCGATTGGAGACAGTTAAGGGGTGATACACGGCGGTCAAAGTTCAGATTACCCTATGGAGACTTCAAAAATAAAAATGATTATTTTTTTAATCTAACGCCCAAAATTGTTAGCACAATAGTCTATTATATTATATTAAAATTTTGGTCCCGATTGGACACCGTTAAGGCATGTCGCACGAGGGTCAAAGTTCAGATTAGCCTATAAGTTCTAAAAAGAATACAAATTATTTTTCCTTTTATTTCATACCGTAAATTAATAGCACTAAAAAAGAAGTAATCACATATAAAATTGAATTTTTTTGGAACTTCATAGGGCGTATGACACCGCTTAGCGGACTTCAATCGAAAGTAAATTTTATGCATTATGTCTTTAACTATATTAATATCGATTTTTGGTATAAAAATATATTTGATATTTGAGCCAAAACCTTCACCCCGGTCTCCAACACAAACTAAATTTAACGTGATTACTTCTACTTTAGTGCTATCAATTTATTTGAATTTTTTTAGACCTAGTCTGAACTTTGACCCCTGTGCGACACGCCTTAACGGTGTCCAATCGGGACCAAATTGTAAATATAATATTTTCGACTACATATATTGTAACTGATTTTGGGTTTTAGATTAAAAAAATAAAAAATTTTACATGTTTTTTTTTTTTAATTTACAGACCAAAAATGTATTTTATTGATAAGTCAATATTATTTAAAGTGGTTCAATTAAATTTTATTTGAGCGCTAAAGATTAAACAGCCAACGAATTTTGGAAAAGGGAAGTGGCACTGCCCATTTATGATAAAAAGTTTGATCTTAGTAAGTTTTAATGTATAGTAAACGAATTTTTTCTTCCAGGCCATCGTTTTCTTTAATGCATGTTTCACTCGATAATTCTGCCATAATAGTCTCAACGACGTCCCATCTTGACTTTGTAGATTTAAACACCGCAAATAGTTTCTAGTTTTGTAGATACATATTAGAATTGGCTTCAAGTGTATCTGACTAAATAATAAACTGTGAGCTATATTTAAAAATATAATTCACTTTATTTAAGTAAACAGAATACATAGTTCCTTAATCTCCAAAAGACGAATGATAATGTGCATTGTATGATGGATAGCACTACATGCCTACTCAAATTATTAAGGGCGATTCCATGAGGAAATGAGCCTTGCTTTGAAAATAATTCTGTTCATAAAAATAGCAAATGTATCTATAAATAATGGCGGCCACCGTGGTGTGGAGGTAGTGTTGTCGGCCTACCACACCAAAGGTCCGGGTTCGAGCCCTGGTACAGGTTACATCAAAAAGTGGTTTGAAAAGGTTTTTTCAAAACGGGGTCGCCCCTCGGCAGTGGTTTGGCAAACTCTCCGAGTGTATTTCTGCCATGAAAGGCTTCTCAGCAAAAATTCATCTGCTTTGTAGATGCCGTTCGGAGTCGGCGAAAAACCGTAGGTCCCGCCAATTTGTAGGAAAAAAAATTTCAAAGCGGCACACCACAAATTGGAAGAGAAGCTCGGCGCATAAATCTCCTAGGAGGTTGATGATATAACTGTTGTATATCGCGCCATATATATATATATATATATCTATAAATAAAAGGTAGAAACATTATATTAGCTAAAAAATAATAAATTTAAGCTTTAAGTAAATGTTTAGTAACATTTTTTACTTTTTGAAATCAGGCACTCTGATAGCTATTTAAATGAGGTTGATTCGGTTTGTTTTTAAAACGCTGTCAAATAGTTTGTGATTCCTTTATGAAATTATTGATTATAAAACTAACAACCAGAACTCAAATTTATGCAATGAAGTTACTTTATATACCAAATTATTAATTGGGCTTGTTCCACCCGTTACAAAAAAGTCAAAAAGTGGTTATTGTCCAAAATGCAGTCAAAATCGGGTTACCACTTCCCGTTTCTTTTCAGTGGTGAAATGTAATAAATAATAAATGTAAAAAGTCCGGTTCATATGATGAAATTATCACAGTTTCTTCCCTCTCCTGAACACTTTTTGGTTTTGAACATACAGGGTTTTGCAGTGTGGCTGTCGATATACTGGTTCACAGTTCAAACGGGTTACCATATAAATTGTAGTTTTCACCAGGAAATAATTCTTTTAAAACAGTTTCGATAGTTTGTTATCAAAATATACGTGAAAATACATTACACAGACTATAAACTAAAGTTAGGAATTTTTTTTTACTATGCAGTTTTGTAGCATACTAAGCCGTTAGCGATATCACCTGATTTTTGACAATTTTTTTTCTAGCCGACCTCTCTTCTAGAAACATATGTATATTAAATTTAACGAACGCTTTGGTGATTTTTTTGATTTTTGCCATGTTTTGACGGCAGAGGCGCCATAGTGCGACGGTACGCCATTTAGAAGTGCCTATCGATGATGACGCGTTGAAAAATTACCGAGATCAATTAAAGTATCAGCAGTCAATACTTCAATGTTATTATTATGATTCTTTTTAACATTGCTCATATCATGAATATCGGGAGATTAATTGATATCACTAGCAGGTTGATGTTCCGCAGCCAAGCTTTCCTGTTGAGTTTTATTTTCAGAAACCACAAATGTTCTCAAATAATATGAAGAGGTGCTAGGAGCAGTTTTGGTAGCACCAACAACACCAAAATCAGTAGCACGACCAGTAGCCTACTATCGAGTTTCGAAATTCATCTAAATAATATTAACGATCTAAAAAGCTAAATGGGAAAACTTTTTACGAAACTATTATTCATACATATTCATAATGGCTTTGGCATTTTTCATGCATCGAAGCGATTCAGCCGTTTTGAACCAAGTTTCATGCATACAAAAAAACTTAAGATACATAAGTATAAAAGATATTTATGTTCAGTTAGATCTGTTAAGTAATGACTACTAAACGTATTGATTACGGGTTGGAGTGGTTTGTTTTTTGGAACAGCTACCTTATAATTGATTACACATTGTTTTCGGGGTTTCACCATTAATTAAAAAAAAGGATCCTTATTTTTTCTGATTACTCATATCAAGAAAATCAAATATAATAAAAAACCAGGGACGGTAATCATTATGAGTTAAATAATAAAAATCAGCATTTAATTATTATTGTTTGATAAATATTTTTTTGATTGAGGAATAATTTTTATTTGTAGAGTTTTATCTTTTCGATTGGCGGTAATTATTAAACTTTGATTTAAATTATTTAGATCATGAATAATAATTATATCTCGATTTAAATATTTTTGAACGCGGATAATTATTATATTTGATTTCAATCGATTTTACTCAATCATAATAATTATCTCTTGATTTTTATTATTTTCCTCAGCCGTAATCATTATCCATGATTTTTATAAATTTTCCTTCATCATAATCATTATCGTCGATTTTTATCTTTTTTCTTCAAGAATAATCATTACCTTTGATTTTATATAAATTTTCCTCATTTATTTTGATTTTTAAAATTTTCGCTCACGCATAATAATTGAAGACGTTAGTGGAAGAAGGGGCTATGTCGCAAAACCACTCAAACTCTATTTCTTGCATTGGTGGATAGTCTTTATGCATATAAAGATTTCTGGCTTATCAGATAACCGCTACCATGAAAATTGAAGAAAATAAACCATGGATGTAGGGGCTATGTACACAAGTTTTCAATACGAATTGTGGAAGAAGGTGCTATGTAACATGTTTATGTGTAAATTTATGTGTTTAATTTCTCCCCTGATATGAAAATATACAACATCTTACACTGATTTACCTAATTTTCATGCGAGTTCATTTTAACAGTTTTGATAGAACTTCAAATGTTTTTGCTAAACTTTAAAGTCGATTTTCTCGTTTCACTCAAAGTGCGACATAGCCCCTTCTTCCACTAACGTCTTCAATTATCTTATGATTTTTATTTTTTTTACTCAGAAATAATAATTATACCTAGCTTGATTTTTATTTGTATTGCTCATGATAAAACTCAAAACGTCATATCTCCTGAACTATGAGGAATTTCGGCTCGAAAACTTAAAAATATGTACCCCTTTCCTTGAAGTGTTTAATGCTATCCATAAATCATTGAAAAATTGTTCATTAATGGGGGAAAATAGGTATGAAAATATGCATGCATTATGCTTTCCCATAAGATGGAAGGCACTTTTAAAATTCGACCGTCTCACATTTTGATGAAAATTTGCATAAGGGTACATTGTATACTTTCGATGTTCTGCTATATTTTAAGTAATTAAGGAAAAGCAATAAAAAAAGAAGATATTGCGCTTGTTTTTCACATCGGCCGACTTTGACTTATGGAGGTCGAAAGGCGATTTTCGTGAATCTGCTATTAATTATTTCCAATGACTGGCCGATAAGGAGAAATGAGCGGTTTTCATATTCCACTACTTAAAAATACGACTTTTTCGTTTTATTATCAGTCAGATAACGCAGATGGTCTTTCGCTTCGTAAACATGCCACATATAATTGACCATGAGCAGTGTACCAATGATGTCAGTAGTAGTTGAGTGCCAAAGGAAACAAATACCCAAAACAGTATAGGTACCGTAGGCTTAGAGCGTAAGCCTGCTAAATACCATTTTCATTTACAAGAGTTGCTGTGTTTGATAGCCGTAGCCGAAGTGCGCACTTCTTATACGAAAATGTCATCAAACTAAGCACCTTACATATTATGTAGGCATAAAGAAGTTACTGAAAAGTCGCACAAAGACATAAATCCAAACTAATTAAAAGGAAGTAAAATACCTTGGCGGTTTGTTTGCTATATTTTTTGGATAATAGAAAACAATATTATTCTGGGAGAAGCTCCAAGACCACTCGCGTTGGTCAAACCAAAGTTTAGTTTCATTTTACCGACACTTTGCAAGTTTTGACTCTCTCGAAACGCAAAGAGTAAAAAGTTTCGGCCAAACTTCTTTGGATTTTTTATAGGTTTATAGCTTCAATTTCGAAGTTTCTGTTGTCGCTTTCCTATGCAACGACCATTTGTTTTTCCCTGGTGCCTGGTCTACGTCCCGGGTGAAAAAAAGAATTTGAAATATTAACAAAGGCAACGGAGCCCCAAACTAGGAATACTGTTAGAAATTTCAAACACATCGCTCCATAAATAAATAATGTTGGAATAGGTCGGTCACTCGTGTACCTCCCGAAAAAAACGAATAGTAAATTTTAATAAAAGTAAATGTAAATGTGAAAAATCATAAATTTTCATCCAAATCGGTTCAAACCGTTCTTGAGTTATAAATAATGCAAGTAACACCTTATTATTTTATATACATATGTACATATAACTATAGATATCTATCAAAATGTATTTATCCAATATATTTGTATATGCAAAAAATATATCTTGTGGTAGGCTACAAAATCTTATTGTGGAAAAGCAACCGGATTTACGTACATACGAAATAATTTAAACCCTGGAGAATATACGGATTTGACTTTTCACAGCGACGACACCATTGAAGACAAAGGCTTTATCCTAAAGATTTCAAGTCAACAGCGTAAGTACTGCGTTGTTCAAATGCATGCACAAGTATTAATTGATATTTTATTTTTTAGTTTGTAATCGCACACACACCAAACTCAGTGGAAGCATTAACTTCGAGAAGCATGCAGACTCAAAAAAATCGTGCGTAGAGGAACTTAGAGTGCCGAACGATTACGTAATTAATCTACATATGCGTTTGTTCACAGACAACCATGTAGATCAGAATTGTTCAGATCAAAAGCTCCAGGTCAGCACATATGTTTTAGCCATATCGGTCAAAGAACTGTCCCACTTAACGTACATTTTATTCTATGAAATCCGCATAACATAAATTAGAAATCTACTTCTTCTTCTTGAAATGACCATCTAACCGCCTTAACGATTTTGACTGTCCAACAAAGATTGCCAGTCATCAGCCAACGCCCATGGGCGTTATTTCCTTGTTATTTCCTTGGACGTTATTTCACTGCACCCTCGAAAAAACCTAAAAATTTTTACTAAAAATTTAGAAATTTTTATGAAAATTTTTCGAGATTTCTTGAATTTTCCACAAAGTTCTTAACTTTGAGTTGTATTTATATTGTGTTTTTACACATACTTTCATTTAAAAATAATGAAATTAGTCAAAGGAAGTTAATCTTACTGAAAAATTCAAACAACACTTTGAACGCATACATACTGGTCTAGGTGTATGTATGTATGTATATAGATTTATTTAGTTACTAGCAGGGTACCCGGCGTTGCTCGGGATGTATGTATGTATGTAAGTAGTTAGGGGGCCTTTCAAATCAATAATATACTTGAAGATTTCATATTTATGTATATAATATTATTGCCTACTGAAGAATTTACCAATTTTATTTGTAAAATTATTTTCTTTTAATTTAGGGTTGTTATTTTTTTTAAGTTGTGCTAGTTTAGGGGTTTATACTGTGATAATTGCTGGTTGATCTTCTAATTCAAATAATATATCAAAATTTTTCTTTTGCGGGATTCATTGGTAAAGTTAGGGGGCCTTTCAAGAATTAAATTTTGAGAAATTGTGCCAGGATGAATGCAAACTCAAATGTTGATTTGATACCATTTTTTAGGGTAATAGTAAGGTTTGCAATCGCATTTTTACCGATAACTCAGTTATAGATAAATATATCGAAGTCCAAATAAAAGCTGGCACCATCCCCTTTCGTTTGATACCCATATTGTAGGGTAATAGTAAGGTTTTTCGGCAATCGCATTTTGACCGATAACTCAGTTGTCGATTAATTTATCGAAGTCCAAATGAAACCTGGGGCCATCCTATACGTATATGCGAAATATCATAAGTATAGGAGAGTATACTCAGAGTAATAGGTCAAGTATACCCAGAATTGTAGGGGGGAAAAAAATATCGAAAAATAATGGTCCCTAGAAGCGTCCGAACCCCCAAAAATAAAAAAAAATAAAACAATAGCCTATCACTCCCTCCAGACTATAACCTGTCTGCGTGTCAAATTTCATCATAATCCGTCTTGCCATTCTCACGTGATTGAGTAACAGAAGCAAACGTCTGGACATCCAAACATCGCTACTTTCACATTTATAATATTAGTATGATTTATTCCGTTTGAATGTTTTTTGCGTTTGAAGTAAAAATCAGTTACTAGCTCACTTTCAGAAGGAGCATTGAGCCACATTTTGACCTCAGAGACGAAATCGTTTTGGAGCGATCCAGTAATTCTTTTTTCTAAAAGTTGTAGAGTTCTGTTCATTCTTCTTCATCGAATTCTTGCTTGAGAAATAACGGGCCAAAGCTTTAGAAAATTACACTTATAATGTACATAATTCTATAGTAATCAGATCCAATACTACAGCAGTTTTTTTGCTGATTGTATAAACGTGGCCTTTTAATTTCAATGTCGTAATTGGAACACGGTTTGACAAATTTCTCAAAGATAAAATGAAAGCCCGAGTCAGAGTTTTCCCGGGTTCCCTTGAATTCATTCAAATCATCATCTGCCCCAGGTCTTGGTTTTTCAACTGCAAATCTCGACTCAAAGGCGGACCAAGTAAATCAATAAGATTTGAAATTCTGTAGTCAAAATTTTGGAAGCAAAGCAATGGGTTTGTTTGCAAACAGAAACAGTCGGAAATTGGAGAATCGACAAGCTATTTTTCGTTTGTTTATGATTTTTATTCATTAAATTTGTCACAATATGGACAGTATAGGGTCTACGTGATACACATTCAGGAATTTTTTAAACAATTTACATAAAAAAATATGTTCCCCCTTTCTTAAAATCCTGGGTCCACTAATTTTCGTTAGAAAATTTCAAATGAAATTTGAAATCTAAAGTAGCACACTTTATATAGAGCCAGTAATTCGTAATTGTTAACAAGTTTTTTTTTTATAGATAAGTGATATGTCAACTAATAGGACATTGCAATCAAGATGTGTCTCTTACTATTTTGAAACCCATCTGCAAACGAACACAAGTACAATTCGCATATCTACAAATTCTATTGATAGATTTGATTTGGATTACTTTGCAAGCCCAAGATCTGCGGAGCCAGGCTGTGGAGGTGAAATATACGCAGTGAAAGGTACAATATATAGTCCCGATTACGGGCATCGGAACTTTTCGGAATGTCGATGGCTCATTACAATGCCAGAGCCTAATCATGTTGAAATATACTTTACAAGTGAGTAACACACTTATAACTCAACAACACACGAAATGTTCTTATATTTAATATTATTTAAACCATTAGTTTTCCGCACGAAATGAAATTATAATAGCTACTTGGTAAAGGTTTATCATCCAGTGATTTTAGGCATTTTAGGACCCATTATACTAAAGTATTCTGAGCGAGCTGAATTCATGTATACAACCATTAGTTACACTCCACCTCTATATTTTAAAATTTCCCAAGTTTATTGCAATTGGTATTGTTAATATTTCAAAACTAAAACTCAAACTAACGAAGTTACCCTGACAATACGTATCATAACCAGTAATCAATACAATAACAACAACTAAATGTCTGAAATATTTACCCACACAACAGCAGGGCTATAAAGCAAATTCCTTTCCATTGGATCCACGAGCCTGTAAAAACGATGGAGTTTTGGAGAATGCGTCAATTCTAAAATGGTGACAATATTCGTTTTACAGGCAATTAAATTATTTTTGTACTCTGCAGGCTTAAGTTGCAGTTCAATTTCGTTACCACCAAAATAGGTGGTAACGTCACCTAGGGGAAACTGGGGTACCTTTGACTTTGGGGCACATTTGACTATGACGCGTCATGACGTGCTGAAGTTTGCCAGTTACGGGTCAATTATAGAGTGGTAACAACATTCATTTTACCGGCAAACAAATAATTTGAAAACTTTAACACGCTTTTGGTATTCTGCCGGCTCAAGTTGCAGTTCAATATCGTCACCACCAAAAAAAGGTTGTAACTTCAGGTAACCACGGAAAATTGCACGTGTTTTGAAAATATTTTTATGGACAGCAAATACAACAAATTTTATACACATATGTACTAGTTCACAAGAATTAATAAACAATTGAGGAGTTGCGTGCAAAAAGGGCACTAAGTGAAATGTGCCCTTTTTGCGTAAAACGGCTAATTATAAAAAATAATCTTTGTTTTCTCTCCCCTCCAAATATGGATTTGATACCTTTTAAACTGGCTTAGCAACATCAAAAAATGTTGAGCTACATATGGGCAAGTCTCAGATAAGGTCCCCCTACAAAAAAAATTTAAATGGAAAAAATAAGAGCTTTTTCCTAAAATTATTTAGAAAAACTAACACAGTAATATAGTCTGTAGTAATTACAGCTAGATTATGTGGTTTTTATGAAGCTTGTGACGGCATGCTGAGAGATAAGTAGAAAAATGATAAAAATACGAAATTTGGATACACTTTTAAAAAATAATTCACATTATTTATAAAAAATTAGTTGAAATAGTTTTGCTGGAGCAGAACTTGGTGAAAAATGCAATAAAATGGATGCATTTATAGCTATTTCGGGTAGTGTATAAGAAAAACACTGTACGAACGTATGAGCAACAAAACATAATTTTGAAAAAAAAATAACAAGTAAGCAAATTAAGTTTTGCCGTTTGGCAAAATGGTTTTTAAAAAATAATAAGATAATAATTTATTTTAGTTCGCTTCCTGACGAACGAGTATTTATTAGAGCGTAATATAGTATTGAACGCGCTCCTCTAAAAAACTGAAACTTAATTCTAGATTCACGCTTATTTATAGCTTACAAAATTGTTTACTTAATTTTAGCTTCATGAAATTGTGAAATAGCTTAGCCTTGAAATGAAGATAGAAGTAGAACATTCCAAAGATGCAAGGAGGCTTATTTATGTCAACAAAGTGCGTTACTCTAAAGAATGATTTCTAAAGAATCAATTATGCAAAAAGATGATTGTTTATAGTTACGCTAATGGAGCTGTATGAGGCTTCCGTTAGCGTATGATTCATATGAAGAATCCACTATGTAGAAAGATGAATTTTGTTTACAATTACGGTAAAGAAGCTGTGTGGAGGCTGCCGTTAACTCCCCCCTCTCTAAGATGAATCGTCCCTGATTCAATTTTATTTTTTGTTAAATTATGAATTTGATCCAAAATTACGTTATATGAAACTTGTTGGAATTCAGAATTTACATTTTGTTTTTTTGTTTTAACTGATTTGATCATCCCTTTACACAAATAGATTGTCAAAATTACGCAAAAAGCCACAAAAATATAGAAATATATTGAATGTCGTTTAATATCTTCATTTTTCTTACCTAGAAAATTTATATTTTCCAACTTTAAATGCTCATTTTTAGATTCCACATATTCCAAAACTTCAAAGTTATTTACATAATTATGTGTTAAATAATTCCAAATTTTCATTTCAGTATTTACATAAGTTATATTATTTATTTTGGTTTGGTTTTCAAATGTTACTAAATATGTTCCTGTTAAATTTTGATTTTCTACAATGTTTTCGCCTGAAATTAATATAACTCCCTGTTTAATTATTTCAATTTTATTATTATTTTCTTTAATTTTTTTACATTTTGCTTGTTTTTTATTCAAAAGTTCTGACAAACATGTTTTTTCTTTATTTAATCTGCAATAAGTATTTGCTATTTCTGTTTTACAATTTTGATTACAACTTATTATATTTTTGTCAATAATCAATTTACCATCTACCTGTGCTATAGCTCTAGCTTCATAATACCTACAAGTAAATTTTATTTTTGGATATTTTATATATACAACAATTAAATTATTTTTTTGAGCAATTTTAAATTCTGAAATATCCATTAAATCTGTAATTGACATTAAACCATGTTGATGGTTTGTAATATTTTTTATTTCATCTAAATGCAAAATTACTGGGTTTAAGGTTCCTATTTTTCCAAGAGTAATTGTATTTATTAAATTTTGAAGTTCATGTTTCATATATTGATTTCTTTTTCTTTTCAGTGTTTTAGCAAATGTATCCCCTTTAATGTTATTTATTGAATCCGTTAATTCCCTGATTACTTTAAAAATTTCTGAATTCGTGGTGAACTGTTTATTATTATTTTCTACTAACTCGTCTAGCTTGTCATTAATTTTCACAAAGTCATCATGATCAGGGGTTCCTGCTATCCATTTCCAAAGTGTTCCTAACTCATTTATTCCTCTCCTTTGTCTAAAAGAATTTTGTTTCAATTGTCCTAACAGAGCCTCAATTACCAAAATATCAGACTCATCATCCAAACTATTGGTTTTTAATTCATCATAATTGTCTGTGCTATATGAAAATGAGGTTTTATAAAATGTTTGCTTTTTTTCGTTTACTAAATTTTCCAAATACGTTAAATTTGTGACATGAAAAACATCTCCATACTCATCGTATATAGAGACGTATCCATTTTCAATTAATACATAATTTTGTCTGGTGTAATCCACAATGTCAGCAGTTATTGGGCCAAATAAGGATGTAATTAAAAATAGTATCATTTTGGGAATCTGTGAAAAATTAAGATTTAATGTTATCCTTATGTATAATTCTTTCTCTATTATTAATTATTATTTTACTTTCTAAATTTTCCTTAACCTGTTGTTTTTTATATCTAGGTCTAAGTTTATTCCTTTCTCCTATGACCTTTTCGTAAATAATTTGGCCGGGATAATATTGTTTCTTTATTCTATTTTTGTTATGGGTTGCAAGCATTTTTTCTTGTGCTTGTTTTAATATTATTGATAAATTCTCGTGTTTTACTTTATTATAAAGAACTTCATTTGGTTTAAGATTTGTGACTGAATGAATCGTTGTATTATATTGTTGAGCTGCTCTAAGGATTGTTTCTAAATCACTTACTATATTATATTCTTCTTTTATACATCTAGCTATTTCAATTATTGTTGAATGGACTCTTTCTATTTGCCCATTTGTTATGCTATGTCTTGGATCGCAAAAATATATTTCGATATTTAATCTTTGCATAAGGGATTTAAATATTGGAGTTGTGAAACTTGGTTCATTGTCTAAAGTAATCCGCTTTACATCCGTGAAAGTCTGAAGCAATTCTAAAACTTTTTCTTCAATATTGGATTTATCTTCTATATGTTTTATTATTACAAATTTTGAATATGCGTCTACACATGTGATAAATTTTAATTTTTGTGCGTAGAAAATGTCTAAATGAAGCTGTTCCCCTTCCTTTTCTGGGATTGGAGCTTTTCCTACTGGGATTTTTTTAGGATGTCGATCATATTTATTTTTATTGCATATTATGCAATTACGAATATATTCTTTCATTTTTTTCCTCATTTCTGGCCAATAATACATTTTTTCTATTTGTTTAATATTTTCATTAAAGCTACGATGAGCTCTATTATGGGTTTGTTCAATTATTCCAGACTGATCCTCTCTATTAGTTATATCCATTGGAAAAAGATTTGTATAAACAAATTTATTTTGAAACCTTTGTTTCAGGGGTTCTTGGATTTCATACAAATCCTCAATAGTGCAATGAATTGCAGTCACCAATTTTGGTTGAATAAACTCCTTCAAGATGGTTAATAAATTTTCCACGGTGTCATATTCTATTAAATGTCTTTTCTTTCCGAAATTTTCAATCATTTCATGGATTGTGAATTTATTTTTACACAAAATTATTTGTTGTTTAAATTGATTTACAGGTTTTTTTGTTTCCTGTATTCGAATACTTTCACTACTTTGTGCAGAATGGTTCGATTCATTACTTTCTGAATCCTCTGGATCATTGGACATATTATTTAACTCGAGACGTGACAACGCGTCTGCCACAATATTGGTTTTACCAGGTTGATACACAAATTTCGGAGCAAACTCTTCTATAAAAGCATGCCATCTTTTCATTTTTGGATTAGGGTTACGGGGTGACAAAGCAAATGTCAAAGGTTGGTGATCCGTACGAATTTCCAGATTGGTAACACCATATAAATAATTTCTAAGATTTTTTAATGCCCAAACAATGGCATATAATTCCTTTTCATTAGTTGCATAATTTCTTTCTGTTTTATTAAGAGTTTTTGAAATAAAGGTAATTGGTTTACCCTCCTGTGAAAGCACAGCACCAATCGCCACGTTTGATGCGTCGGTAGTTAATACAAATGTTCTTGAATAATTTGGTTGCGTCAATTCCATTTCTGACGCTAAATGTTTCTTTAATTTATTGAATGCAGAAATACCATCTTGATCTATTTCAATTTTAAATTTTTTTGACATATTCTTAGAAATTCTTCCATTCTCTCCCGAAAGATATTTATTTAGAGGTTTTGCAATTGTAGCATAATTTTTAACAAATTTTCGATAATAACCCGCAATTCCTAGAAATCCTCTTAATTCACGTAGATTTTCAGGTATCGGATAATTTAAAATTAATTCTATTTTATTTGGATCTGTTTTAATAACATTTTGGGCTATTATATATCCCAAAAACTCTATTTCTTCTTGAAAAAATTTTGACTTTTCAAGTGAAATCTTCATATTGGCTTTTTTAAGTATTTCTGTAATTATTTCTAAATCCCTCAAATGCTGGGTCAAATTTTTTGAAAAAATAATTATATCGTCCATATAAACATGGCAAATGTTTCCTATTTGTTCCCGTAATATATCATCCATTGCCCTTTGAAAGATTCCGGGCGCATTCTTCAAACCGAACGGCATTCGTAAAAATTCATACTTACCGTTATTAACGGAAAAAGCCGTCTTTTCTATGTCATTTTCCGACATTAAAATTTGATGAAAGCCTGATTCTAAATCAATGCTTGAGAAATATTTTGACTTGCCCAAATTAGACAAAATTATATTTGTATCCGGAATCGGATATCTATCAGAAATTGTATGTTCATTTAATTTTTTATAGTCGATGACCATTCTAAGCTTTTGTGAGCCATCTTCATTCATTCCCTTTTTAGGTACCACCCAAATTGGTGAATTATAAGGACTTTTACTGGGTCTAATTATGTTTTCATTTAACATTTCTGTGATTTCTTTATTTACAAAGGAGTTTACTGATAAAGGATATGGATACTGCCTACTCCAGATAGGCTCAACATTTTTTGTTCTTATTTCTGCTTTTACGTTAGTCATAAACGGAAAGCTGGTATTTATATTCGAATGTGTTTTGCTAATTTTTTCTTTTATATATTCTTTAAATTTCAAAAGTTCCTCACCTTGATTTCTATTACTGAAATTTTCAGAAATTTTTTCTGAATTTTCATCTTCGCTATTTTTATCTCTTTTATTCTTTACATATTTTTTATAATTTGACAATTCTTCATTGTCACTATTTTTTTCACTATCTTTACTAACTTCTGAACCATTTTCATTCATTGTTGAATAATTTTCAACTATATTTCCACTAAACTCACTGTTTAAACTTTCAAGATTTTTTTCATTCAATGAAACAAAATATTTTTTTAATATGATATTGCCGGTAAAATCTTCGGCTGGCTTTGTAGAAACTTTTAGTTCCACAACATTTTTTATTTTCTCTTCGCATTTATTTTCATTGTTGCCGGTATTACCATCGGCGGGCGCCTTAGGATCTTTCTGTCCCAAGGGGTTTAAATTTTCACATGTATTAGACTTCCTTGTTTTTTTTAAATTTTTCACTTTTAACTTTTGTTTGCCGGTATTATCGTCGGCGGGAGCCTTAGGATTCTCTAATCCCAAGGGGTTTAATTTTTCCTGACTTTCATTATGAAAGTTTATATTTACGCTTTTTTCAATAATATTTTCACCACTTCTTACCTTAAAAAAAATTTTCCCATTGCGCAAATCAATGTGCGCTTCTATTCTCTTCAAAAAATTATAACCTAGGAGCAAATCAGACTCCAAGTTATCTATTTCATAGAACACTTGCTTTACACCAAAAAGTGTTATTATATAATAATGTTTAATAATTGAATGACCATTTACTGTTTTTACCCTTTTGTAAATGGCTAATTCTTTTCTATTTTCTAACAATCCTTGCTTTATATAGCAAGAAGTTGCTCCTGTATCGACAAGAGCTTTATATTTTTTATTTAATTTGTTGTTGCAGACTGTGATGTAGGGGAGGTTATCCCCTCTTCTTCTAAAAAATAATCTTCATTTAAATTATTTACTCTCTGATTTTTCTCCTGCGGCCTGAAGCTGTTATTGCTTTCTCTAGGTCGCTTTATTCCATGTGAACTTTGGGCTAAAGGGCTGTTCACATGAGTAGTTGTATTATTTACTGTGGGTTTTGCATTTTGATTAAAAAAATTTGTACTTTTTTGCCCTCTGGCATTATAATTTCTGTCATACATTCTTGACATAGATGGATCTACGTCCATGGATACAGGCTTTGTATAATTATTCTGTTGATTATACACCTGATTTTTTGGGAAGTCATTTTGTTGATTTGCCTGTGAATTATTCCGATTGGGAAAACGCAAATTGTTGCTTGGATAATTTTGTTTTATTTTTAATCTTTCATTTGAAAAATTTTGAGCAAAACGTGCTCTTTGATTATTTGACTCAAGTTCTTGAGCCTTTGCCAAAGCATCCGGTAAGTCCTGAGGACTCAAAGAGAATACAATATCTCTTAATGGCAAATTCAAGCCAGTAATAAAGATTCTAAGGGCATGATCCCTATTTTTCTTATTTAATTCTTTGGTAATATCCGCTGAATTACCATGGGTCATTATAGTTTTATTTATTAAAAGAGTCAGTTTCTTGTTTACTAAATTATAATATTCTACCACAGACATTGAGCCTTGTCGCAAGACACTCAATTCCTGTTCGATAATATGAATTGGACGTTTGTCCGAATATGCGAAATCCATTCGTGCGATTATCGCATCAAAGTTTAAAACTGTGCCATGATTTGTTAAAACATCATTAGCATCCTGGGTTATTTTGTTTCTTAAAATAGTTAAAGCAGCAAAATACTTTCTGCTCTTTCTGACATATAAGCTCATTGCGTTATGAGCTGCCTCTCGCCAACTTACATAGGCATTTAATTTTCCTGAAAATTCAGGCAATGATTTAATAACGTCAAGAGATTCCTGACAAGCAATATTATCGTCAATAGTTTCAGCTACGTAATCGGTAGCACTATTGGTATTAATTTCTAATTGGGATTTTAATTTGACAATCTCCTCTCTTAATTGTATGTTGCTATCAGCGATCAACCTTGTGATCAGATCTACTGTTAATCCTTCACCGTTAGCCATTTTTCCTTTATTTAAAATAAGGAAACCTTATTTTCCTCTTTCTGTAATTCTGCTAGAATTCTATCCAACTCCTCAAGATCTTCGTCTAATACTGGGGTATTATTGTTATGTGACAAAAAAGGATTATTTCCTTGAAAGGGATCTAGAGTCTCCAGAATTTTAATTATTTCATTATTAACCTCTTCAGTGGAGAAACTTTGATCATTATTTAAAGTAGGCTTCTTTGACATATTTATCTGCCTAATATGCTATTAATTCTTCTTCTTTTTCTTAATCAAGGGACACCTTAAAACATCATGTTCCCCACCACAGTAATCGCAATATTTTAGCCTCAAATACTTTGGCTTATTTGGGATATTACCCATTTATATTATTTTTTTTTTTTTTAAATAAAATTTAAAATTGCTGAACAAAATATCAAATTTCAATTACACAACTTAACTATTAACAAATTCACTTATTTCAATGTTTAATCATACCATATTCCGCATGACCAGTCAACTAACCAGGATAAGCAAGGCGTCAGTGTTTCGTATTTTATTCTCGAACTGATTTCCAATTTTTATCACGATGAGCACCAATTGGGTTGTTGGGTAAAGTTGATTTCTTTCAATAATTTGTTAAATATTTTTTGTTCTTTTTATTGTTTCAAAGTTTTTTATGCTCTTAATTTTTGTCAAATTTTTTATTAGGATATACAATAAAATTTTTTTTTTTTTTTTTAATTATGATTATGTTGATTTCCTCGACGGCTTGCTGCCGGGACCAAAGGAGGCATTGGAAAACATATATATCGGTGACTACGCCAGTCACTTTGCTGACACTCTTCACTACAATAATGGTCACCACATCTCTCGCAAATTCTTGATGTTGGGTTTTGGCACACAATACACCGACCCGTAAGATTTGGTGCAGGCATAAGGACAGTTTCAATGAAACCCTTTTATTCACAAAGATCAAGGATATTTTATTCCTTATTTGATCTTTAACTTTTCGAATTCACTCGCGTACTAGGGTACTTGTACTTTTCCCCTTAAAATTCGTATCGCGAGCCCCACGTTGGGCGCCAATTAAGTTTTGCCCTTTGGCAAAATGGTTTTTAAAAAATAATAAGATAATAATTTATTTTAGTTCGCTTCCTGACGAACGAGTATTTATTAGAGCGTAATATAGTATTGAACGCGCTCCTCTAAAAAACTGAAACTTAATTCTAGATTCACGCTTATTTATAGCTTACAAAATTGTTTACTTAATTTTAGCTTCATGAAATTGTGAAATAGCTTAGCCTTGAAATGAAGATAGAAGTAGAACATTCCAAAGATGCAAGGAGGCTTATTTATGTCAACAAAGTGCGTTACTCTAAAGAATGATTTCTAAAGAATCAATTATGCAAAAAGATGATTGTTTATAGTTACGCTAATGGAGCTGTATGAGGCTTCCGTTAGCGTATGATTCATATGAAGAATCCACTATGTAGAAAGATGAATTTTGTTTACAATTACGGTAAAGAAGCTGTGTGGAGGCTGCCGTTAACTAGCATATATGTATGTACATATATAGCTCAACAATTTTTTGATGTTGCTAAGCCAGTTTAAAAGATATCAAATCCATATTTAGAGGGGAGAGAAAACATAGATTATTCTTTCTAATTAGCCATTTTACGCAAAAAGGGCACATGTCACCTTGTGCCCGTTTTGCACGCAACTCCACAATTTTCCCACTTTGTTTTTGTTTCCCCATTAAAAATTTTGGGAGATTTGTTCCCATGAAATTTACAATAAGGCTGAATGATTTCAAAAATTAAAAGAAACTAATCACATTTATTGGGCTTTTCTGACGTCGCCGACATTCCACCTGTTATTAAAAATAAAAGAAATAAAACAAAAATGTATTTATATATGTATGTATGTACTTATAATAGCATCATACAAGGAAGCATATTTTTTTAGGTAAATCCTGCCATGGACGTCGCCTACATTGACTTCGTTGAACTGGAGATAATTTCCTCAAAGTGTTTTTCAGGATCCCCTTTTAATATATGTTTTATTGCGTTAATCTAAAATGTCAATTCATAATTATTAGTGGAATTTACAATGACTCAATTAAGCTTACATATTCATTAATATCCACCTCATTTATGGCGTTATTGGTGCTTTCCATTTCTTCAATGGTTTTTACAGGGAACTTCCATTGTTTATTAATTTTATAATTTAATTATAATAACAACAGCAATTACATATGTAAGCTAGATTATTCACTACTTATTTAATTTAAAAAAAATGTTTTTTAGGACTTGCGTCCGTTCTTTACTTTATTCAAAAGACAAAAGACGACTTAAATCAATTTACAGTGGTATTTATAACTATACTGCAAACTTAATAATATTTGAGACATCATAACATTCTGGTTGCGCGTGTGGTGTCATTTGCCCGACAGCGTCATATTGCACCCACATATGTGGGAAAGTTTATTATCTTGCTATTCGAGACGTCTTCATATTTTGTTTGCGCGAGTGGTGTCATTTATCAGTGCGACCAAGGTCATATGATCTAATGAGCAAGCATTGTGTTAACTATCCCCCCTTTAAGTGATGGACGTCCTCGGACATTAAAAATATGGTAGGTCATTAAACTTGATGTAGGTCGGTGGTTTATTTATGTGATTGACCGAATGTAGTTGAGGAATTGCGGCTGGTGTTGCATCTGTTTTTTCTACGTATTTCACCGTAATTGACTTGCGTGAACGTAGTATGACGGATATAACCACCAAAGCGAGGATTATTGCCACTGTAAGTATTCCAAGAGAAATTGCTGTCCTTTTAAAAAATATGATTCGTTTTGTGTTATTGATATGCATTTCCTGGAGGTATTCCAGTGATAGGATGTCTATGTGCTTATTCTTATTTGGAGTTTAACTGGAGTACTGGTGGTATAGTTTCGAATGGTAGTGATATACAATTTTCGTATATTTGAACTTTGACCTTTATTGTTGCGTTGAAGAATTTAATTATATGGGTCCCATTAATTTCTTGAGTAGAGTTATTGATCTCTACATTGCCATCAAAATTGTTCAATAATAACACGCCTGGTTGAACTTGTTCCACGGTTGGTAGGTTGTGCCCTGACGTGGTTGTGCAGTTTGAATTTAAACTATTTATGACTCTAGGTATACATTGATCTCTTCTTAAATCTACTAAATTATCATTATTACAAATTGATATTTCATTGTATTTTTCACATTTTTCCCGAATTCCATGTATTGCAATTTTTATTTTTGAATATTTCTTTAAATTGAATATTTATTACAACATAGCTTTGTTTTTTTACTGGTTCTAAAATTAATTTTTTAAATATTTCCGAGCTTGTAAGCGGAATTTTAATCATATAAACTATCGTCATTTCTTCACAAAGAACGTTTACCTTTGAAAATTCTAACGCTTCCTCTGCGTTGCTAAATGGAAATCTTTCTTCCTCCAATTTATCTAATGCAATTTTTACTTCATTTCTATCCAATAAAACCGTATTTATGATATTTTCTTTCGCCCATTGTATGGCGTATTTAATGTTAACTAGTTCATCATTAATTAACCTAATTTTACTTTGCAAATCTATTACTATTTCATTTATCAAATTCCTGCTTTTCTTTATAGAATTTAAGATGACATTTGTAATAGCTGTGAGATTATTTATCCGTTTTTCGAACATCTCATTTATTATGGTCTGTTTATCGTTATTTTCATTAAGATTCATCAAGTTGCTACCAATAATTTCTAGGTCGTCGTGGTCAGGTGATCCTGCTAAGTATTTCCAAGCGGTTCCTAGTATATTAATCGCTCTTTTGGATAGAAATTTGCTGATAGGCTTTAGGGTTTGTGGGATTTCAAGGGTTTGGTTTGTTTCGTGTTTAATGATTGGGTAGAGGAAGCTGTCCTTAGGTAAGTTTTCAGTTACGCGGTCGTGAATGTCCGTCAGGAGTGTTTCGTATTTCTGCAAGTCAATTATGTGGATTAGTCTAAAGGTACCGTCTTGAATTTTGGCAATTCCGTTATTTATAGTCACTAAGTACGAGTTTGTGTGGTCAAGAATTTCGACATCTCCTTTTGTCGGTAGGAGGAAGCAAAGTCTGCAATAGAATGGGTGAGTTATCTTTTTATATTACTTTTATGTACTGTTCTGCCAGCTTCTGTCAAAATTGTTCTATTATTATTTTCTCTGAGTGTTTCTTTTCTGTATCTTGGTGATACTTTTGATCCTAACTGTTTGACTATTTTTACAAATATAATGTCTCCTGGCGAATATGTTTTAAGGGGTGAGCGTTTCTTATTATGTCGTGCTATATCCTTATTTTGTTTTTTCCTGAGTCTGTCAACGTTTCCTTGTCGTGCTTGAGCGAATTGTATTGGGTCTGTACTAACGTTTCGTCCAAAAAATATTTCTATTGGCTTTCTACCTGTTGTTGAATGTATAGTGTAATCGTACTCGTAGACTGCTGTGTCTATGAGTTCGGGGAAGGATGCGAAAGATCGTTCGGCTTTAAGGCATCTTATTATTTCTGTTAGCGTGGAGTTGAATCGTTCAATCTGCCCATTTACTGAACACTTTTGAGGGGGGGGGGGGGTTATATATTCGTATGCCGAGGGTGTCCTCCAACATGAAAGTAATGGAGGCTGTATTAAGACTTGTTTCATTGTCGATAACAATGAATTCTGGGACGCCAAATTGGAATAAAAGTTCGCGCAAAGGTTTTTTTACGTGTTCTATTGCTCTAGATTTTATTATCTTAGTTTGTACGTATTTTGAGAATTTGTCGATTGCCGTTAGAACCAACTGTTTTTCTGTGAGGTATATGTCAATGTGGAGAATGTGACCGGGGTACAGTGGTAATGGGGTCTTTCTCAATTCAGGGTTGTTGGGATTGCTGTCATATTTGTTTTCTCTGCAAACCGAACAATTTTTTACTATATTTTTTATCTTTCCGGACATGGCTGGGAAAAAGTAGTTTTCTAAAATTTGATTTTTATTTTCCTGACAGTTCCTATGTGCTCTTCGGTGGGTTTTATGATCGTTTCCTCTTGCTCTTGCTCGTTTGTAAAGTCTTGTACTTGTTTCTGAGTGAATCTTATCTTGTAGGATCCGAAATGGATGGGATAAATTTCCTGGATTCTTCCCATAATGGTTTCTTCGGTTTTTATACAGTTGATTACAGAAGGGTTCAAATATCTTTTCAGCAAGTCAATAAGTCGGTTAGTGTCGTAGTCTGGTTCTTCCAAAATGTGTCTATGGTAGGTCGGAAAGCTTATCTTAAACTGGTATGTTGAGGTAGGTCCTGTTTTTAAAAATATTTGGTTTTTGAATGCATTGATAGGAGTTTCTACACTGGTTATCAGCTCATGTGAAGAACTATCGCTGCTATGACACGTGGCTGTTGACAGGCTGTTGTTTTCTGTTTTAGGGGGCCTAGAGAGTGCATCAGCGACCACATTAGTTCTTCCTGGCTTGTACTGCAGTGCGTAATTGTACTCTTTCAGGATATATTTCCACCTTTTCATTTTCCCATTGAAGTTCTTGTTACTTAAAGCGAAAGTCAACGGTTGGTGGTCAGTGTATATTATTACTTTCGGTGAACCATACAAATAGCTTCTGAAACGGTTTAGTGTCCATACTGTTGCTAGCATTTCCCTCCCATTGGCTGCGTAATTTTCCTCCGTTGAATTCAATGAACGAGATATGTACGCTATGGGTTTGCCTGTCTGTTCGAGCACTGCTCCAAGTGCGTAATTGGAAGCATCGGTGGTGAGATGAAAATCCTGTGTAAAGTCCGGGTATGCTAGTATCACTTCTTTTGAAACCAGCGACAATTTTTTTTTGTTGAAGGCTTCCAACGCGATACTGTCTAGGGTTATTTGTTTTTTGCTGGACGCATTTTTCGAGACGCGCCCTTCCTCCCCTCTTAGGAGCGAAGTCAGGGGTTTTGCTGGCTTGGCATAATCCCTGATAAAGCGTCGGTAATAGCCGGAGAGTCCAAGGAAAGACCTCAAATCCCTCAAATTTTTTGGACAGGGAAAGTCCTGAATTGCTTTCACCTTAGCAGGATTCGTCCTTATTCCCTTGGGTGAAATGATAAAGCCTAGGAATTGGACTTCTTCTCGGAAGAACTCGCACTTATCGAGTTGCACCTTCATACTGGCTTTTTCCAATGTGCGAAATATTTTCTCTAAATTTTGAGAGTGGCTTTCTTTATTTTCGCCGAAAATTATTATATCGTCTATATAGACGTAAAAAATTTTTCCAATATAATCCCTTAGAATGTCATCTAAGGTCCTCTGAAAAATGGAGGTTGCGTTTTTCAGCCCGAATGGGAGTCGTGCAAACTCATATTTCCCGTTATTGACGGAAAAGGCTGTTTTCTCAATGTCTGACTCTTTCAAAGGGATTTGGTGGAATCCACTTTTAGCAACAGGACTGAAAAGTATTTATTGTTTCCTAGTTGGGCAATAATTACATTTATCTCAGGTATTGGGTATCTGTCGGCCACAGTAACATTATTCAGCTTCCTGTAATCGATAACCAGTGTGTACTTCTTAACTCCTGAGGCGTCCAGTTTTTTTGGCACTACCCAAACGGGTGAATTGTACGGAGAGACTGTATTTCGTCAGTGACAAACTCCCTCATTCCAACAGGGTATGGGTAATACAAGAGTGTCAGAGAATGTCCTAATTTCGCCTACCACCGTCGAGGTGTAGGTCAGTTTCTTGTTTGGGTCAGCAAATAATCGACTATATTTCTTTGTGAGTTGCTGCATTTTTGATTTCTGCGTCGGGGTCATAATATGACATATTATGTTCTGTTCTAATATCGATTTTATTAACGGAGGGGGAAGGCATTTGTTTGATTCGGATTTTTTTTTCCGTTTCCGAACTGTATCGTATCATGGCGGACGTTGATAGTTGCGTCAAGGTCCTTCAAACTATCGTTACCGATAATTCCTTGGAAAGTCTTGAGGTCTGGTAGAATAAAGAATTTCAAGTTTGTGTTCTCCTCACCGAATAAATTTATTACCGTGTGATGGGTAATCTTGATTTGGCCTGCTATGGAATTTGCAACAAATGGTTTTTCGTTGGGTATGGGTTTTGTTGCAAATTTCGGTTGTACGTTATTTTTATCTCAGAGAGATGAGTATAAACATTTTGGTAAAACTCTGGTATTAACTCGACAATACCCTGGATAAGAGATGTCAGTTGACACTCAATAGTAGCGACATCCCTCTTATCGGCATAGAGCAAGGATAGGCACCTTGAGATTGCTTTCCAATCGAGGGGGGTGTTAAGCGTTACCAACTATTTTGTTCCTAATAACTGACAATATTCCGAAATACTTCGGAGTGCCTTTTGATGCCTCATAAATCTTCAACACCCTGTCTACACTCTTCTTCCAGGAACTATATTCGCAAGGGTTTCAGCTAAATTCTCTCAAGCTCCTGACTATGTCGGGAATCTTATCTAAATCTCCTAACTGTCCGTCATATTCCGGTCTTATAGTTTCATCTGTCGCGTTGACGAGTGGGTTTGAATTTCTTTGTCTCTCCTCTATCAGCAGCCTGCTCACTTCTAAGTCGGCATTTGGACTGTTAGCTTGAGGCTGAGAAGGTTGAGGAGCCTGATTGGCTTGAGCTCTCTGAGCGTTGGTTAATACACTAGGTCGGATCATAGTTAATGCCAATTAAAAACAAGTAAGGAAAGGGCTGTCTTCGGCTGTGCCGAAGGCTTTATACCTTTCATGAATACGCATATCTTTTTTAAGTGTCCTACATGGCCAAACCACATTTATCGGAGCAATCGGTTATATGGAAGCTATATGTTATGTTACTCCGATCTGTATGATCACATCACATTTATAATAAGTACCAGCTTTGCAAAATTTTACGTTCCTAGCTTCTTAACTGCAAAATTTATAGCCCAAAACCCTTTTATCGAAACTGTATGTTTTGTTGGTCCGATCTGGGTGATTTTCACTACACAGGTTACAAATATAATATGTACTAAACCCGCAAAATTTCGCTCTCCTAGCTTTTTGATTGCAAGAGTTATAAGCCAAAACCCATTTATCGGAACAATCGATTGTATGGGAGCTATGCGTTGTATTGGTCCGATCTTACTGGTTCCGACAAATGATTAATATAATACGAAATGGCGGCTCCGTACCAAATTTCATCGAGATATCTCTAAAATTGAGGGACTAATTTGCGTTCAAACAGACATACGGACGGACAGACGGGCATGGCTAAATCAACTCAGCTAGTCGCCCTGACCATTTCGGTATACTTAATGGTGGGTCCATCTCTTCTTCTTCTCATACTTACAAACATCGGACCAAAGTTATAATACCATTTCATGTTCATGAAAGGTATAAAAAAAACTTTTACGTTATGTGAACTTCTAAGTTTTATGAGCCGGTGGTTCGGCTTTTATTAAAAAATAGCAAAGAAAAAAAATTTCACTTTCAAGGCAGAGGTAACTGAAATTTTGTAAATTCTTGTTGGGTACACTTACCTAATAAAGCCTTATCCTAAATTATTATGAATTTTTATGTTTTGATTTTTACTGAACCTTATGAATGTATTAATTTTACTTTCACTTTTCAAATTTACTTGCATCGAATTTTACGAGTTTAATAATATGTATATAAATTTCACTTTTCTTTTGATTGCGCGTATAAAAAAAATTATTACTTTTCTTTCTTTTCTCTTAATATTAAGTCTTACATCACTATCAGGAACATCCTGTTCGGGTCCTGGATCCTGGATGGCGGCTAGTACTTAGTACGTCCTGTTTGCATCTACAGATGCTACTGAGGGGCCCTTTAGTTTTTCTCCAATCCAATTTTCCGGCTGCGCCTATATCATTACTCTGTGTTATCGCTGGATTCTTCGCCACTTACGCGATTTTTCGAGATTTTTTTTTTGGACTTTATCGCGCCCTTATACCGGACCCATTGCTCGGGCGCCAGTTAGATTATTCACTACTTATTTGATTTAAAAAAAATGGTTTTTAGGACTTGCGTCCGTTCTTTGCTTTATTCAAAAGACAAAAGACGACTTAAATCAATTTACAGTGGTATTTATAACTATACTGCCAACCGTTGGTCAACGTCACGTGGGACCTGCATCTATGGGAAAGTTTGTTATTTTGCCATTTGAGACATCATCACATTGTGGTTGCGCGTGTGGTGTCCTTTGCCCGACAGCGTCATATTGCACCCACATATGTGGAAAAGTTTATTATCTTGCTATTCGAGACGTCTTCATATTTTGTTTGCGCGAGTGGTGTCATTTATCAGTGCGACCAAGGTCATATGATCTTATGAGCAAGCATTGTGTTAACTTGTATATTTAAAGTTTAATAAAATTCAAATTAGATTTAAAATGGCGGCGATTTTCAACCTAAAGGCTGGTTTTCATTAGGTCAAAATATGACATCAAATGGTGGCATACTAATGAAAACGGCTGGCATATGGAGTCAATTGCGTTTGCAGTCAGTTTTGACGACTCTTTGTCATATAAAATGACATGCATGTGAAAACTGTCAAATTCCAGTATGACAGCGCAGTTTGCAACGATTGACACGATTGCCAACATGTTGGCAAATCTATTTCATTTGACTCAATTCGTTTGTGGAGTCGGGTTCGCACCCCAAATTGTGTGAAAAATTTTTTTTTTTCCTTTTTTTTATTATTTTTTCCATTTTATATTATTGTTTTCTTTTTTAATTCTGTAATATTACCATTTTGTGGTCGGCTACGTTATATTCATATCTCAAATTTGTATATTTTTGTGTCGGGGACAAAACAAAAAAGTGAAAATATATAAAAAAAATAATATTTGCAATTAAAAACAAAGAAAAGTTAATAAAAAGTTATAAAACATTTAACAAAAGTTGGGGTGGGAACTCGCTACCCTACAATTGATAGTGGAGTAGCTTGTCAAACAACTGACTGGGCAATTGTAGTGAAAACGGGATGTCAATCGTCTGACACCACAATTTTACGTCAGTCTTTAACACGCTCTGCTTTATCGACTTCATGCCAGTTTTTAAGTCGTAATGAAAACACATTTGACACCAAATCGCCATAGTGTCAGTTAAGTCAGTTTTTGTGGTCAGTCATTTTGATCAAACACAAACAATGCCCAAAAGCGAATAAACCATAAATGCGAACGAAACTTCGTGTAAAAAGGTGCTTACATAAATTGTTTATTAATTCTTGTGAACTAGTATGTGCATTAAATTTGTGATATTTTCTGTCCTTAAAAATATTTTCAAAACACGTGCAATTTTTCGCGGTTACTTGAAGTTACAACCTTTTTTTGGTGGTTACGAAATTGAACTGCAACTTAAGCCGGCAGAATACCAAAAGGGTGTAAAAGTTTCCAAGTTATTTATTTGCCGGTAAAATGAATGTTTGTTACCGCGCTAGAATTGAGCCGTAAACGGGCGTTAGACAGCTTGACAACATCGAAGTAGCAAACCAGTATCTTGAGTCAGTCACCGTTAAGAGCTTGGCAACCTAAAAGTTATGAAACCTTTGGAGTTTGGTAATAAAGACCGGAAGCTACCTAAGATAATTCAAACAAAGTTATTTATAGCTAAAAGTCCCAAAAATTTAGTACCGGCTTCTTCTTGCGATTCTGTTACTTTGGGACTAGTTGGGTCGAAATCGTCCTATATGAATGAGCTTCACTGTAAAAACCACTTTTGGTAATTATTTGAAGTGTCTAAATAAATACTTCTATCTGGTTCTAACCAAGTATTCCAAGTTCCAAGCTGAATAAATTTAAATTGTGGTTTCCACAGTTTTCTTTCAAGATTTGCGGATAAAGAATAAATTCATTTAATTTAAATATTAGCTAACGATTCTATATACATACATATGAACTAAAGTTTAGTAAAATAATAATTTGTTTTATCTTTTCACAGCGTTCGACATGGGTTCGAAAGTGAATTGCGATTTTGATTATGTGAATATCATTGAAATCTCTGCAGGGGGAGAAGAGAAATTGGCAAAAAGCATTTGCGGCAATGAATACATTGAGGGATTCGCTTCGAAAACAAGCAAGATTGCAATCGTTGCAAAAAAATCACCTAACTTCAATGGAATTGGATGGGTATTGAAATATAAAATATCAAGCTAGACCAAAACATATACATATAACCTAGCATAAAGGAATAATTAAAAAAGGAGAGAATTTCTAGAAAGTAATAAAAAAAATGTGTTTTAAAGAGGGCATTATGTATATCCGGATTTGGGTGACCACGATCCAATTTTTTTACGCGAGATTATCCCATGTTTAAATCACTTTGGGGAAGTCCACTAAATGAGTCATGGCATACTCAGCATTTTTTTTTTTTTCTAGAATTTAGCCCATTACATTTACAAGATTAGAAGAAAAAAATAATAATACACAGAGCCAAAAACTTTACCTATCACCAATAAGATCGATTTCTAAAAAAGCTTTTCGGGCGAGGAGAGCTATGGGGAAAAAAATTTAAGAAAATTTTACTAAAAAGTCCTCTTAATTTTGGCTTAAGTTTCTTCTAAAAATTCTTGAAAAGGAAACCGGCTGAAAATAAAAAGATAACATCTTATTTATTTAATTGTTTTTGTAATTTTGTCAAAAAATACAATTGTAAGAAGAAATCTACTTGTACCATATAAACCATAAATGGACCACTGCATACGTAGTGTATAAGTTTGGTTGAAATCGCACGACGCGTTTATGAGTAGTTCGGCGACGTACATATGCGGGGATTTATTTTTATATATATATATATATATATATGGCGCGATATATACAACAGTTATATCATCAACCTCCTAGGAGATTTTTGCGCCGAGCTTCTCTTCCAATTTGTGGTGTGCCGCTTTGATATTTTGCCTACAAATTGGCGGGACCTACGGTTTTTCGCCGACTCCGAACGGCATCTACAAAGCAGATGAATTTTTGCTGAGAAGTCTTTCATGGCAGAAATACACTCGGAGAGTTCGCCAAACCACTGCCGAGGGGCGACCCCGTCTTGAAAAAACATTTTCAAACCACTTTTTGATGTAACCTGTACCAGGGCTCGAACCCGGACCTTCGGTGTGATAGGCCGACAACACTACCTCCACACCACGATGGCCGCCATATATATAGATATGAAAAAAATTACTCTTTGCGGGGGCAACTACGTAAGTTATCAACGATCAAATAAAAATCCCCAGGTTGCGCAATTTCAACGTATACCTCAAAACGTATGCATGGTATAAATGAGAGTCGAATATCTAGCTATGCTCTGTTTCTGTTGAGTTAAAAGTTCAATTACTTAATGAATGAAATTACCCATATTTTTAACTTTTTTTTAAATTTATTTATGTTTATACTATGTATATTCTAACAATCTTTATCTTAATTTGATTTTACTATGTGAAATAATTATGTGTTCTACTTTGACGCTTGTTCTTTTTAGGATCGGTTTCTCTTATGAGAAACCAGCAGTAATCGCCCATCATTGCGACGTCCCAGAACCCTTGATATCGATTCTCAATTAATTTCATTTGCTGGTGAAACCTTTCGCCATGCTCGTCACTTTCGTCGCCAAGATTTGCCGGAAAAAAGCTCAAATGTGAGTGCAGAAAGTGAACTTTCAAAGACATATTTACGCCTGGAAAGAAAATATTAGTTAGGTTAACTCAGTTTATTGCTGTCTATGAACAGTCGCCACTCTTTTGAATCATATGTTTGACCAAACTCTTTGAATGTCGTTGCAGTAGCATATACTGTCTTTCTTGGTATAGTGTTTGGAAAATGGTTCGTGACGAGTTCTACAATATATCACCTTAAAATCGGATGACACAAATTTAAATTGTTGCATACGAGAAATCTCTTATCCAATCATTAAGTTGTGCTTGTGACAGAACGATTCTCTCGTTTCCCATTCGAAATTCAGTACAACTTGATTCCCCGCACTCAGATATTACTGTTGACAATGGAACTGGATCCGCAACTGCCGTTGAATGTAGTAGGCAAGTAGGTTCTCTCCATATCATTGGTGTATCAAATTTTATTTGTTGTCCTGATTCCGACTGAATCAATTCTACTCGACACGATGTACACAAAGTGTTCGGTGTCCATGGTTTTTCAGCATTTTTAGGCTCAATGCCAAATTACTTGGAGTATAAAGTTTTGAAATGATCTAAGAACACTCGTCGTCGCCTTATGATAGTATATTCGCCACACATGAAACAGAACATATCTGGATCGTTATTACACTCAAATTCTCGCGTCCTTTCCCTCATTTTATTTTTTTTTAATAAATCACGGTTTTGAAATTTAAGTTATGAACTGAACTTTCTCCCGCGAGCCTTGCAGATGTTATAAAGTGTTAAGGAGCATTAACTCATATTATACTCGGAACAAGAATAAAATTGAAAAAATCAAATCTTACCTAGACAGAAAGGTTCCTTCTTATACGAAGCCGGGAAAAGAAAATACTACCTGCTTTAGATGTAGGATTTAAAAATTGTCTGTGTCTTATCATTTTTAAAATCTACCTGCATGCTTACCCATAAGTGACGGAAATACATGTTTATAACTACATGCCTACAGCATGTTTCGAACCCAACCACTCTTCCTTTCGATGCAACAACTCTACCTACTATAAAACAATTCGAGTATTAAAAGTACTATTTGATTTATTTAAAGAAAAAGTATTATCATTGCTATGGTGTTATTCGTTCCCATTTGCACTTTATACATACCTTTAATATAAGTATGTATCAGGCGCGTATTCAGGGGGGGGTTTCGGGGGTTCAAACCCCCCCCGAAATTTCCGAAAATTAAAAAATATACGTCTGTACTAGAATAATTACTCTATTTACCTTTAAAACCCCTGTTAAGAAATTAGCATTAATAGCAATAATGAAAATACGAAAGAATAAAATTAAATAATATTTCACACTGAGAGAAGTTATTGGCAGTCGATAATCAATTGTCAGAGCAAGTCTGAGAGGTCACAACTAAATTCCTGCAACGGTTCACTCATTTGGCCCTTTAAGAAATTCGCGCCAAACTAACTGCTTTTCGAGCTATGAATACAGCGGGCAAAAATCGTAAAAATGAGTGTCCCTCGTTATTATAGTCACGGTTGCCAAAGGTTTAACCAAAAAAATGAACAAGAAGTTAAAAAAAATTTCCAAAAATTACTAAGCTGTACACAACGCAGTCGTATCAGGCCCGTGCGCACGGGGGGGGTTTTGGGGGTTGAAACCCCCCCCATGGCCAAATCTAAGTTGAAATGATTTTACAAAAATTTTCAAAATACACTTTATAAATCTTGTATTGAATCTTGACTAATAATTTTTGACAAAATTAGTTAAAATAATTTTACGGAAGAAGAAATTGGTGAAAGTTGCAAAGAATAAGGTTGGCCAATACATAAGTCCGGCACTTTGAATTGCACTTGGAGCTTTCCGAAATTACAAAGTTGTGTAGCGTATGGGCATTTTTTGTTCTTAAATTTTACCGATGAAAACAGTGAGCAGTTTCAATTAACAGAGCGAATGAACTGCAAGGCTCAATTATATGAAAGATTTCGAGTGTTTTCTGACCCTTTTTGTTGTAGGCGTAAAGAGAATTGTGAGAAAATGAACGCTGGAGAGCAGATGAGCGACAACGTTCACTTATTTGAATGTTTTCAAACATTTTCTGAGATTTTTTTTTTTAACTTAAAGGAAAATAAAGATCGCATTTTTCATGGACGTTTATCAATAGTCTGTGGAAAATAAACATAGCATATTTCATATTTTCCGCGCCGAATCTTTGAAAGGCTTTGGTTTGTTAATCGTCGAGATCTGAAACTGCTCAGCTACAGAGAAAACCTCATCAGCCAAGTAAGGTAGATACAAAATAGATGACACAATTAATAAATAATTAGTTGACAGCGAATAGTTATTGTAAAGAATAAAGATAAGAATCAAAGGATATGAAAGCAAATTGTTGCTATGTATTTAGGATAGAAATAATTGACATTTTTATTCTGCATAGTGAGTCTGAAATATCAAACGTACCAGAATGAGAGTTATTATCTTGACACAAACAACGAAAAGGCTGATTTAATTCCAAATTAGTTCGGCACTGTTTCAAGATAAGTGGTTTAAAATGTCTTGATGGACGAGAAGGTACATTGAAGTTCACTTCGCTCAAAAGAAACGGGCTTGTGATTGAGCCATTTAGTAATTTAATCATGAAAGCAATTCCAAGCATTTCCCTCCGACTAGAAAGGCTGTGAAGATTAATTAGTTTTAAGCGACTCGTATACGTGGCAAATTATACAAGGGATCCCAGTGAAGATCTCTTAAGTCAAATATTAAAAATTTTGATTCTAAGCGATCCACGTGGATTCCAAATTGTAGAACCGTATTCAAGTATCAGTCTGACTAATGTAGTAAAGAGTTTTAGTTACATAAGGGTCGCTAAATTCTTTAGACCATCGTTTAACAAATGCTAGAACGCCTCCAGCTTTATTGACTGTTACGTTAATATGGCAGTTAAAACTCAGTTTGTAGTCCATAGTAACCCCAAGGTCAACAAAATCATACATTTGCTCAATACTATAGCTGTTAATTGTATAGGAAGCTGGCTGTGATTTTCCTCTCGAAAAACGCATGTATTTACATTTCTTTAGATTAAACGGCATATAATTTAAATCGCACCAATTAACAAGTGTATTTAGATCTGATTGAAGCTTCTTCGAATGACATAAAAAGCTTTACATCGTCGGCATACATTAAAATTTTCGAAAATTATATTACTGTAGAAATATCATTTAAAAACAACAAGAACAGAATCGGGGCAAGATGGCTTCCTTGTGGAACTCCTGAGGATACATAAATAACATCGGATTCACAATTTTTAAACACTACTTTTTGTGCTCTGTCGCTAAGGTAAGAAGAGATCTAGCGATTGAGACCCGGCTTGAAACCCAACTGATCCAGTTTATGAATAAGTAAAGAGTGACACACTTTATCGAAAGCTTTGCTGAAATCAAAGCAAATTCAAGTAAGTTTGTAACGGTGGACTTTCCCTTACAGAACCCGTGTTGACAGTCGGACATCAAGGTAGAGATAGGATTCGTAAGCTGATTGGTAACAATAGCTTCACACACTTTTGGGATATCAGAAAGCTTTGCTATGCTTCCGCTCTTATGAAGCGGTAGAAGAAACGACTCTTTCCATGCTTTTGGAAAAACACCACACTTTAGTGACAGATTGAACAAATTGGTAAGGGGTTGGTAAATATTGTTAGCACACTTCTTCAAGAAGCATGTAGGAATCCTATCAGGACCGCATTTAAAAGATTCCTTCAAGGTTTTCAGATAAATAAGAACATCATTGGCGCATATAGTTGGACAATTAATTAAATTGTTCCCATGTAGCTCATAGGGCTAATTTAGAAAGTCAGAGTTGGTGACGGCAGAATAGTTAGGAGTGAATAATTGCGCAAAGAAATTATGACCCAAAAGAAATAAAAAACGACCCCAAATAAGCTTCAGAAAAACACCAATAAAAGGCTCCGAAAAGTGTTCAAAAACCCTCTGAATGGATGAATGGAAAAGCACCAATTAGAAGGCTCCGAAAGGCGTCTGAGAAGGCTCCAGAAACCCTCAGAATGGAGGAATAAAAGGCTCCGAAAAAGGTTCAGAAAAGCACCAATAAAAGGCTCCGCAGTTCATTTAAAAAGAGTCAAAAAACGCTTCAAATTCATCGAAATCGGACTCATTTCGGACTCTTTTTTATGACTTCGTTGGAGTGCCCGCGTAGAGCGATTTTTCGCTCCATTTGGGCTCTGAAAGTAGCTCATTTTGGAGAGTAAAGTTCTGAGAAATGAGCGTTTTATGGCTCCGAAAGGAGTCTTTTTTTGCACTTTTAGTTAGCTGGGATATGCCATCATATCACCAATTCTCTATCAAATACAGAAAAATGTGTACAACCAAAAAAATAGTAGTTTTAGGCATCAGAGTATGAACATTCAGGAAAGTTAAAGAACAATAAAATTTGTGATATATGGGTCTAGGTATCTGTTTCAGCAAATATGTTTAACTTAGTGAAAAATGTATGCGAATGCAAATCTAAATTAAAACCCCCCCCAAGGCCAAATTCTGCGCACGGCCCTGAGTCGTATTGAATTATCAGAGAAAGTAACAATTAAATTGTACTTATACTTGTCAGGTGATAGTAAAAAGTGACGCTAATTTGGCAAAAAATGATTGAAAAAGTTTAAAAGAAAGCCCGGTATGCTGTTGAAAAGAAAATGCTTAAGAAATATTTTCAAGTATTGCTTGACTATGAAATTGTCATGAATAGCCAACAAATGTTGACGTTCCGTTTTGCATGTTGAATAATTGCAATTTTCCCCTTTTTATATGAATTTCAATGTTATTTCATTTTTTGTTTTTATTTTTCCGAAGTTTCAGTTTTTCTTCAAGAAATAAAGCGACAACTATTTACTTATTGCCAAAGCCTGAAGAAATCCTACACAAAATTTGAAAACAAACAATAAAAATAAATATTGTTTTGTACACGTCTAAAATATTTAGCCTAGATTTAAAACTTTTTGGGGCTACATATTCAAAGTGTTGTTTGGAATTTTCAGTAAGATTGACTTCCTTTGACTAATTTCATTATTTTTGTATGAAAGAATGTGCAAAAAAACAAGAAAAATACTGCAACTCAAAGTTAAGAACTTTGTGGAAAATTCATGAAAATTCAAGAAATCTCCAAAAATTTTCATAAAAATTTCTAACTTTTTAGTAAAAATTTTTAAATTTTTTCGAGTTTTCAGTTTTGTGGCCCGTTCAATTAAAGTGAACAAAGATAGCAATCTTAAGCCGCTAGAAGAATTACTCGATTTTTGGCAATTTTTTTCCTAGCCAAGTGCATTATCTTCCATACAAATTTATAAGCGTAATATTTTTATATTGAAGAAAATACTCTTGGTCGGCTTTTGACAATTGAACGAGAAGCAAAACTGCATACTCGAAAAAAATCAAAAAAATTTTACGAGAAAGTTAGAAATTTCGATGAAATTTTTTCGAGATTTCTTAAATTTTCATGAATTTTCCACAAACTTTCGAACTTTGATTTGCAGAAGTTTCATTATGTATTTGCACATACTTTCATTCAAAATAATTTAATTAGTCTAAAGAAGTTAATTTTACTGGATATTCCAAAAAAACCCTTTGAACGCAGACATACTGATCTAGGTGTATAACCAAATTTGGTTTAGAATTAAATTTACGACGGTTGTCATAGAAATGCGCCTAATAAAAATTTTTTAAATTTTATACCGAAAATGTTGTTAACAATTTTTTATGTTTTAGGTCTCGAACCGACGTGCCCCAAATCAGTGCGCAATGCTCTACCTACTGAGCTACGGCGCACTCATGAATTTTGTGCGAAAAGTACACATATTCGCTGTGTATAGAACTTTTGTTGTATTTTTGTTTATCCCAGCTAAGTTTTAAATCTAAACCGCAAAAAATTGAGAAAGGTTTGGAATTTATTAAAAAAAAGTTTTAAAAATTGTGTAAACTAATGAATGGTTTAAAATTTAGGCTCAAATTTTTAGCCGTGTAGAAAGAGGAAAATTTCAAATAAATAAAAGTATAAATATGTAATATGTGAAAATATAAATACATATATGTGTATTTATAGGTAATTCTTATTTACTGACACTTTGGCCAAAACCCCCCCCGAAATTTTTTTCTGGCTACGCGCCTGGTATGTATACATATGTACATACATTGAAGTTGCGCATCCTGGTTATTTTTATTTGATGGTTTATAACAAGGCGAATTAATACAAGGTGAAATTATCCCATCAGCTGATAGCTACTTTTTTCTCAAATTTTGACACTACACATTCAGCCGCCATACGATTTTGACATTAGTCCCACGAATTACAAAAACAAAGTACATCGAAAATGTATGGATGTGTGTTTGTAATTCGCCTGGCTTCCACCTTCTATTAATTCGCCTTGGTTTATAACTTACGTAGTTTTGCATCGATTTTCTTCGATAGCTTATCTGTTTTCTAATTAAAAAAGTTTAAAAGTTGTGGTTTTGGAATGCTGCTCTCGCAAAGAGTATTTTTTTTCATAAAAAAACACAAAAATCTGAAATTCTAAGCTAATATCTCGAAAACTATCTGGTTGAGCAAAAAAACAATGGATGATGCATTTACACCATATTTTATTGTGATTTTGATTCTGTAAACCTTTTTGCAATTGCTTGATACGTTCGTGAGATATACCTAATTAAGGGGAGCCGTCTTTTTGGTTTTTTCGAATAACGGTAAATTGAAAATGTCTCGAAAACGGTACCATAGAATTAAAAATGAACTCGATTTTCGAAATCAGTAGTGGAATTCACTAACTTCGATTACGACATTCGCAATCGACATTTTGTCATACCGATATTTATCACGATATTTGGTATTCACTAACTATTTTTTCTCGATTTTCGCTTATTCGCAATCAGCTGTTTCGCAAACTAAACGACACACAAATTGCAGTTGTTTTCTATGGCGTTAAATAAAATGCACATAATTTGAATTTTTTATTAAAAATTGGAATAATAATACTATATCCATATTACTATCATTAAAAAATGGCATTTGAGAACATAGAGTATGTTATATAGCGAGATGAGAAATCCTTTGCCCGCATCGTTATAGATAAGTTAGTGAATCGCATATTCGATAGTGCGAGCGACCGAATCGCTATTGAAAATCTCGAAAAATCGAATCGGATCGAATCGCTATAAGTTAGTGAATTCCACTACAAGAGGTGGTTTTACATACGAATTTCATAACGGCGTTTCTGGTAAAGAGAAAAAGTTGAAATTCGTGGTCCAGTGTTATTAACGTCTCAAAAAGTGTGCATACATACATACATATTAATATATCTCTATTGCACCAGCTAATTTTACTTGGCGACATTGATATTCTTTTTATCTCGTGGCTTTGTTGTGAAGTCGCATATATTGAAAACATGCAATAGCATGTAAATGGCACGTGCCACGTTTCAGTTGGTCTTGTGTTGTGTGGAATTTTACTTTAACAGTTTTGGGCAGATACATGCACGTTTAGAAATAAATCTAAGTGATCTCTATCGGATTTGCTAGCAGACTGGCCGCGCTACAATGATTTTAACGGTTACGAATTGGTAAGGAGGAAATGGATAGCGCAAAGTATTTATTTTCAACTTAAACATTATTCAATTATAACAGGTTGATATTGATTTTAATGCCATGCATCCAGATCTTGGAAACGAGCTGTTCTTAAAACTTGACAAGTTTTATAAAGTAATCCTTCATATCTTAAATGCGGAAGTAAAAGACCAAGCCAGCCGAGAGTTACTGCTTTTAAAACTAATTTACAAAGATATATTAAATGGTAAGAAAACATGACAACTATACCATATTAAAATATCCATGTTTTGAATTATTATTATTATTGAATTAATTTCAGATTCTAAATATTGTATTGTGTTGTTACTGCTCCATGCGGTTCTTCAACCTCAGCGTCAGAGTAAAACCTACAAACCAACGATTGGTGACGCTCAATCAGAGTTTATAACACTAGGGACATTCCAGCCAAAAGAGGAAAACGACGTATAATTTAAAATGCTTCTAATCATTCCTTTTTATTCAGTTATCTGTAACTAAATGTGTATATTTTCCTAATATGGTAACAGAAATATAGAAAAATATGTAAAACCCCAAAATTGTTGTCCTTATAACTTTGACTTCACACCTTACTATTTTGCGGAAAGAGTTTGGTCATGTTTGCATTGCTGCATTAGCTATATTTTCATTTATAAAAAAAAATTTGCTAGTCATTCAAGTAAAGCAGAGAAAAATTAAAATAATTGCATAACATAAAATAAACAAAGGTATGCGATTTTTGTGTATATCTTCATTAAATTGATTCATATAGGGTGTCCCACGAATCACACGAAGAGGCATACAAATAGGTCTGGTAACCTTAGGTACGACCCTACGAAACTAGATATTTCTGGAAGTAAGGATAAAGAGGCTGTTCATTGTCTAAATACATTTTTTGAGTTAAAAGGGTCATACTATGGTTTCTAGACTATTTTGAAATGTGTCCCAGGAGTAACACGAGACTAAACTCTCATGTATTATTCAGATGATTTTTTTTTTAATTGTTTTTAGTTTTCATTATATACATAGTTTTAAATAATTGTTTCGAGAGATGTTGAATTCGATTTGTTTTTAATAAATATTTAATCAGAATTTTGAAGTAAATATAAATATTATTTTGCCTTCACTTTATTTTATTTCATTTAATTGGATTGGTTTCAATTCTGGTGGGAGAAATTTATGAATAACTTGGTCAAAAAGGGGTGAAACAATAATAAAACTGATTTCAATAATCTGGTATATTACATATTTCGCACTTGTCCCAGGAGTCACAATTTAAAAATAGTTTATTGAATTTGAATATATAAAATATTTTTATAGAATATGGTACTATGCAGTATGTATTTTCGACCATATATAATTTGTAGATGAAAGTTATTTTCGATGTCCCAGGAGTCACACTCAGTTTCTTAGTAGTTACAAAGGTACTTGTTGTTATTTGGCCAATTCTTTCAATGCATTAATTGTATTGTATATTTATCCACGTCGATAAATATATTTCATATCAATTTAAGTTGCGATGCCAGTTTTTCAAGGCAAAGTTGACTCAGCTCTGGAGTCATATGTCCCAGGAGTCACGATGGAATGTCCCACTAGCAACTACACCAAATGATATATTAGCCGTGTTTTTTTATCTGCGTTGTTGTTGTTGTTTTAGCAACAAAATCACTCCCCGAAGGTTTTGGGGAGTGTTGTCGAAATAACAGTCCTTGGCCGGATATGAATCCGGTACGCTTCGGTACTCCCTCGAGGTACTGCCCGACTGTCGTGGTAGCGATATGGTATGACCAGTCTAACCTTCTAGGTCATGTCATCCCTCCTTCCGAAAGGAAAGAAGAGATGGGTAATGAGAGGTGAGAGGCATCATATCCGTAGATCAACCATCGAGTTGCACATCATTACCTTTGTGCATGTTAGTCGCCTCTTACGACCGATATGCCTACCGCGGGCATATTCTAAACCCCTACCCGCAGGGGTCTTTTTATCTGCGTCTGCGTTTGCGCTTAGTATTTGTATGGACCGCTAAGCGAAGTTTTCCATTCAGTTTGCAAACTGCCTTACCAACTCCCAGCAATCTGTTTATTATCCCTTAATAATAACCGGAATGTCAACAGAGGAAATGTATGTATGTATGCCCGTTGATAACGGAATAAGCGCAGTTGCAGATGACCGTTTTATTATAGTCGCAGACGCAGATGTATATGCGTGTAAAAAAAAGGCCTATTACCAAAGATTGAGCAATACGCGATAAAAAAACAGCCATTGCAGCCTGACATCATTGCAGTAGGTGAGGCCTATAAAAGTATATCAGAATTCTTTATATTTCGTGACGGGCTTAAGTGGAAGTGCCCCACTTTAATGAAATGCGTCGACAGTATTATTGAGTTAAGTTATGTATTCCAAATTGAATATTCCATAATATCAAGCAAGTTTGGGTATTTTTAGAACAATACTTTTTTGGGCTTAAGTCTGAAGATTTTCCTTCAGTTTCAAATTTAATCAGCAAGTTAGACAACTAATTCTGTATTTTCTTTATTTTCTTTTTAATTGCTAAAAATGCCCAAGTTTGCTTGCTATTCATGTCACAAGCCCCACTTAACTTCACGTTGTTGTTGTTGTTTTTAGCAGTGCTTCCCCCTGCCCAAAGGGCCAGTACACTCCTAGTTGTCATCGGGCTCTTCTAACGGAAGTCCAAGGAAACGCTCTGTTTCAACAGGGTTGGACCAAAGTGATAGGGGAGTTAGAAGAGTATGTTTCGAAGAACACGAAAAGAGATGTTGCGTGTCATGGGGGGCCATACCGCATGCAGGGCATGTGTTCGGTATGGTGGGGAACAGTCTGGACAAATAGGAGTTCAGCCTATTGCAATATCCAGACCGAAGTTGAGCCAGCATGACTCTAGTCTCCCTCGGAAAGACACGTTCTTCCTCAGCAAGAACGGGTGGTTGGGCACCAATAACGGGGTTCACAGGCCGGGATCTGTCCACCGACTCAGAGTGGAGGTCCTTTAGGGCCCGCCTATGGTCCCGCAGATCAAACGGCAACGAGATGTGATGCCGGATCTCATCATAATGCTTTCGGAGATGTTTCCTTATGTCTCTGGGGGGCGGAGTTTCATCCAATAGCTGTCGATTTGGATGACTGGGTCTATGACAGTTCAAAAGGAACTGCCTACTTAAAACTTCCGCATGCTCGCGAACGTTGAGCATTTTAGCCTCTTGGTGAAGGTGAGACTCAGGAGACATAAGCAAACAGCCCGTCGCGGTTCTGATTGCGGTGTTTTGGCAGGCCTGCAATTTCCTCCAGTTGGTGTCGTGAAGGTTTGGCAACCATATGGGCGCAGCAGGGCCGTGCGCAGGAATTAGCCATGGGGGGGGTTTAATTTAGATTTGCATTCGCATACATTTTTCACTAAGATAAACATATTTGCTGAAACAGATACCTAGACCCATACATCATAAATTTAAATGTTCTTTAACTTTTCTGAAACTGCATACTCTGATGCCTTAAACTATTTATACTCCAGAAATTTTTTTTGGTTGTACACATTTTTCTGTATTTGATAGAGAATTGGTGATATGATGGCATATCGCAGCTAACCAAAAGTGCAAAAAAAGACTCCTTTCGGAGCCATAAAATGCTCTTTCTCAGAGCTTTACTCTCCAAAATGAGCTTCTTTCGGAGCCCAAATGGAGCGAAAAATCGCTCTACGCGGGCACTCCAACGGAGTCATAAAAAAGGGCGCGAAATGAGTCCGATTCTGATGAATTTGAAGCGTTTTAGAATTTTTTTAAAATGAACTGCGGAGCCTTTTATTGGTGCTTTTCTGAACTTTTTTCGGAGCCTTTTATTCCTCCATTCTGAGGGTTTTTGGAGCCTTTTCAGACTCCTTTCGGAGCCCTTTAATTGGTGCGTTTCCTTCATTCATCCATTCAGAGAGTTTTTGGGAGCCTTTTATTGGTGTTTTTCTGAAGCTTATTTGGGGTCATTTTTTATTTCTTTTGGGTCATTTTGGAGGCCTTTCGATATTTTTATGTAACAATGAAATAATAAAAAAAAGGTTTATGAAGTTTTATTGACACAATTCCAAAAATATGAAATGTGCTATGTTTATAATTTTCTATAGACTATTGATAAACGTCCATGAAAAATGCGGTCTTTATCTTCTGTTAGGTAAAATAAAAAAGAACCTCAGAAAATGTTTGAAAACATTCAAATAATTGAACGTCGTTGCTCATATACTCTCTAAAATTTATTTTCTCATAACCCTCTTTACGCCTACAACAAAAAGGGTCAGAAAACACTCGAAATCTCTCATATAATTGAGCCTTGTCGTTCATTCGCTCTACAATATTCATTTCTCCTCTCAACGCTCCAATCACGGACTCTTCTTGGATGCTTTTTTGGAGCGCTCCGACTTTGGAAAGCTGGGATTATTCGCACTTTTATGAATACATGGCTATAATTAAAGTCGGTTTAACATTGAAACTCTTCGAGGTAAGGAAAAGAATTCCGTCAATACTCATAAAAAAAGTAGAAGTCAGCTGGTCACTTGACACAACGTTAGCATCATTTGGCCATGACATCAATTGTACTGGTACAAATTAGGGAAGTGCGATGGACAGATTAAATCATATTTTGATTAGTCATAATTCTGATTCATCAAAACCTAATTAATCAGGTTCTGAATAGTACTGTTTACAGTACTTGTTAATTGAAACTGCTCACTGTTTCAGCAGTAACATTTTTTAGAAAATGTCCATACGCTACACAACTTTGTAATTTCGGAAAGCTCCAAGTGCAATTCAATGTGCCGGACTTATGTATTGGCCAACCTTATTCTTTGCAACTTTCACCCATTTCTTTTTCCGTAAAATTTTTTTAACTAATTTTGTCAAAAATAATGAGTCAAGATTCAATATAAGACTTATAAACTGTATTTATTGTATAAATGTTTGCAACTTACTTTTAAACCCCCCCCCTCCATGGAAAATGGGCGTGGCCCCGCCCCTTTATGGTGGATTATTCCACAAAATTTTCCATGCCATAACTCCTGTAAAAATTAATTTATTGAAACGATATTTGGAGAAATTGTTCAAAATATAAAGCTTACTCTTTGCTGTGAAAATTAACAACATTGGTTAACGGACACGCCCACTTTTTAAACACAGTACTGAAAAATTTCTTTGTAAAATTAAAATCGCGATATTTCCATAATTGTATAAGTTATATAAATAAGATTTTACACACATAATAAGCTTTTTAAGCAAAACTTAACTGTAAAAAAATGTTGTGGATTTTGGTGAAGTAGGCGTGGCGCCGCCCACTTTTCAGCAAAAAAGGTCAGCTATTTTCAAAAGCGATTGCTTGAAATTTCAAGAAGGTATTTTCATGAAAGTTAGTGAGGTGCTTCCCAATAGTATGTAGTATACTCCTGCCAAAAATTACGCAAATCGGAAAGCAATCACGCAAAATATACGGACAAGTAGTTAACACCCTACTGCCTTTTTTGTATTAATTTTTTTTTATTTTCATACCTTTCATGAACCTGGGGAAAGCTATTTATATTTTGTTATTTAGTGAGAGTTTAATTTACCACTTATAATAGATATGTTTTTATCGAAAACAATCAGTTGCCTTTATAACAAATTTTCAGTTATTAAAATAGACCTGAGTAAATTAGGATACCAAAAAAGATCACTACTAGGTATTTAATGTTCGGTTATACCCGAACTTAGACTTCCTTACTAGTTTTCTTTTGTGTTCACTCGGTGTTTCTGTATCTATACAAAAAACTGACTTATGGGTCAATTTCAAAAAAAACGTACACAACGAGTTTTTTTTGCTTATTTTTAAAGTTTTTCCAATTCGCCTGTAAGAGTGGCCAATTTATGTAGAAATTGATGAAGAATCCGGTGGGACCTTTAGGCTCTCAAAAAAATCAATATTTTAGGTTTTTTTTTAGGTTTTCTATGATTTCTATCTTGAGCGTCACACACCAAATATGTATAAAAAATCGTTGAAAATGCAAACATATTTGAGATTCAAGTTTACTATGTTGTTCTTTTGTTTTTATACCTAGTAGTGCTTCGCACACAAGGTATATTAACTTCATTGGCCTAACGGTAGTATGTAACGGCATAAACGAATCGAGATAGATATTGACTTATATATATCAAAATGTTCAGGAGGAAAAGAGAAATTGATTGAGCCATGTCCGTCCGTCCGTCCGTCCGTCCGTCTGTGAACACGATAACTTGAGTAAATCTTGAGATATCTCAATGAAATTTGGTATGTAGGTTCCTTTTCACTTATCTCCGAGCGCTATTGAAAATAGGCAAAATCGGTTAAAAGCCACGCCCTCTTTCTATATATATAATATTTTCGAAAATACAAAAAGAGTGATTATTCAGTACATAATACACCTATAAGGATAATATTTGGTATGCACTTTAGCGTTAAGGCAACAAATACATTTTTGAAAAAATTTTTAAAAAGGGGCGTGGTATTGAAATCGGGTTAGGTCCTCGCCCAATTTTATACGAAAGATTTTGAAAAGGATCATAGATATATTGAATATGCTATAACTTTGCTTAAACTAGCTGTATATCATTTCTATTTCACCTCTGAAAAGTTCGTGGGCAAAGAAAGTCGAAAGCACAAAATTTTTGGAAAATGGGCGTGGCCCCGCCCCTTTATGGGGGATTATTCCACAAAACTTTACATGCCATAACTCCGGTAAAAATTGACTTATTGGAACGATATTTAGAGAAAGTGTTCAACATATAAAGCTAACTCTTTGCTGTAAAAATAAACAAAATCGGTGAACGGACACGCCCACTTTTTGAACACAGTTCTAAAAAATTTCTTCGTAAAATTAAAATCGCGATATTTCCATAATTGTATAAGTTATTTAAATAAGATTTTACACACATAATAAGCTTTTTAACCAAAACTAAACTGTATACAAATTTTGTGGATTTTGGTGAAGTAGGCGTGGCGCCGCCCACTTTTTAGCATAAAAGATGCTATTTTCAAAAGCGATTGCTTGGAATTTGATGAATGTATTTCAATGAAATATTGTGAGATACTTCCCAATAGTATGTAGTATACTCCTGCCAAAAATTACGCAAATCGAATAACAAACAAGCAAGATTTACGGGCAAGTAGTTAACACCCTACTGCCTTTTTTTATTAATTTTTTTTATTTTCATACCTTTCATGAACATGAGGAAAGGTATTTATATTTTGTTATTTAGTAATAATTTGATTTACCACTCACAACAGAAGTGTTTTTATCGAAAACAATCAGTTGCCTTTATAACAAATTTTCAGTTATTAAAATAGGCCTGAGTAAATTAGGATACCAAAACAGATCACTACTAGGTATTTAACGTTCGGTTACACCCGAATTTAGACTTCCTTACTAGTTCAAGATTCACTTCTGCCAAAATCACCTTTTCGATTATAAACACAAAATCACGATTCACCTTGATTTATTTTTTTTTTTTTAAGTGACTAGTTATTTACAAATTTTAAAATGAAAATATGTAAATTATTGTTAAAAAGAGACTTGAACTAAGGGGTTACTTGCAAACTAATAGGCTTGTAACAATGTATTTTAAAAAAACTGCATTTATAAGCGTTTTAAGGAAAAAAAGTGTGACGCTCAAGATATTTTGTGACGATCAAGAGATTTTGTTGCACGTTAACAAGAAATAATGCCAAATTTAAAGTGTAACGAAAAAAAGTTTATTTTTTACAAAAAGCAAATAAAAGAAAACAAAAATTCTTCAAAAAACAAAAATTTTCATACGAAACTAAACATATACATATTCTTTGATGTCTTTAACAAAATTTTAAAAAAGGAAATAATTCTTGAATTTTCTTTATTTTCTCGCGATATTTCCGTGCTCTTTCAGCCGCCGTTAATTTTGTTGTTTTACTCTTGAAAATTAAAAAATAAAATCAAAATTAAGCATTTTAAGCTATGAAGCAATATGTATGAAAAGTGATGCTCATGAAATGTTTGCCTATTTTGGTTTTTTCCGTAGGCAATTTATTTCCCAAATTCACAAATTATAAAAAAATGAGTTGAGACCATGTAAACAATGATTGTCAACTTTAATTTTTTACATTTAATACATTCACTTTTAAAAAAATTAGCGTGACGCTCAAGAATTTTTATCGCGCCCTTACCATGGTGTTCACAAAAACTACGCAAATCCACAATTTTTTTAATAGTTTTTGTTTTTCTTACGTTATTTACTTTATTTAAATGAAAATTGAAAACTGCTAATATTTCTTGATTTATAAAAAAGTGACGCTCAATGCAATTTGTGGGGACAACTGTTCTTTGCAACGCCAAATTCGCACTAATTAATTTTTGACAACTATATCAAATCAAAACAAAAGAAAGATACCCAATAATTCGAAAACTGTTCTTAAATGTTGCCCAGTAACTTTTTTCTTGATTTTATTTTATTTTGTTTACTAAAAATTCTAACGGGGGACACATGCTTTTGTATGAAAGGAGTCAGAGGGAGAAACAAAACACCATTCTGAATAAACAAAAAAACAAACATACACATTTGAAAATTATGTTTTTTTGTTACATATTCCTCGGTGATCACTCTCCCATTTTTGTTTTTTTTTTTCTAAATTTGTTTTTTACCTAAAATAGTAGTGTAAAGTGCTGGGACACAAAAATTGCGTTTTTTTTTAAATTGACCCACATACATGCAATAAGTGTCATTATCAAACTCAAAAAATAAGTACATATATGTATCATATAAAAAACGTATGAAGAATCAGTAGTGGAATTCACTAACTTATAGCGATTCGATTCGGTTCGATTTTTCGAGATTTCCTATCGCGATTCTGTCGTTGCACTATCGAATATGCGATTCACAAACTTACCAATTACGATTCGGGTAAAAGATTCCTCATCCCGCGATAAAACATACGCTAAGTACTCAAATGCCATTTTTTTAATAATTATAATGTGAATATAATTTTATCATTTTAATTTTTACTAAAACTTCAAATTATATCTTGTTTTATTACCGACCCAGAAAACAGCTGCAAATTGTGTTACGTTTGCTTTGAGAAACAGCTGTTTGCGAAAAATGGAAAATAGAGAAAAAACAGTTAGGGAATACCAATATCGTGATAAATGTCGTAATCGAAGTTAGTTAATTCCACTACTGATCCGGCGACTAGGTAGGGCGAATCACCACTAATCCAACGAACTTACCATAATTTTTTTTAAATATGTACACTATTTTTTTGTTATTTATGAATACTTAAGTAAATTTATTTACTGACAATAACAATATGTAAAAAAATATTTGTAATTACATTGTCTTGAATAAAATACATACATACATATGTACAGGTATGCGAAACAAATAAAAACTAAATATGGGTGAGACTAAGTTCACGTTGAGTCATAAACTCAAGGTTATGGGGCATTTTAGAGGTTTACGCTAATAATTTTTTGAAAAATGTTTCTTAACTCGACATCATATGAATATAGTACAACATGAATATAGTACAAGGGAGATAAATAAACTCTGTTCATGTACATACAGGCATATAGTTTTAGGTGTTACCAAGACATAACAATTGTATTTCATGAATCGCTTCCCACCCGACCAACGCTCACGGGATTGCCTAAGTTTTCGAAGCTTTAGCATTACCTTTTCTTATAAAAGTATCAAGAACTTTATCGAAATAAGATTTTGATACGTTTACGATTCTTTTTCGTGCTGTGAATGGATTGCAAACGACTCTTGTTTCGGTACGTTTTTTTGTCGAGAAAGTATCTTAAACAGTATCTCATATGGATCGAGAATACTAACGTTAGCGCTAAATTCCAATTTGTTCCCTATACAAAAAAGGGTGCTTTTTTTATTTCAATATTAGATATTTAATTTTTTTTTGGTGTTAAGAAAAACATGTACATAAGTAAATACTTAAACTGTAAATTAGTTAACAAAAAGTATTATTTAGTAGTTGTTGTGGTTTAATTTTGTTCTTGAAATTGCTTTTCAATCCTCGGTTGTTTCGCTGATAAATATTTTTCCACCTTTGACACACTATCGTGCGCGTATTGAAAATTCTTCTGTTTACCCTATCGATTTCGGACTCCTCCAAAGCAAACTTTTTAGTAAAAGGTCCTAAAATGAAGATAAAGTTGTCTGACAAAACCGAATTGGTGGATATTACAAAAAAAAAACATCTAAACCTAGTTCGAATGGCCAAAGTTAACGGCATTCCACTTATGAATTTTTTGGTTGCAGTACCGCGCCACGAACATTGAATATTGATCGCCATGAGCTTCTATTAATCTACGAACTGGCAAAAGAAGAAGTTTAAGTATTTAATTAGATATTTTTCTTAATAACAAAATAAAATTAAATAATATTGAAATCAACAAAAAAAAGCACCCTTTTTTGAATGGGGACCAATATGGAATTCAGCGCTAACGTAAATATTCTCGATCCATATTAGATACTGTTTGAGATAGTTTCACGGAATCAGTTCTCGACACTTTCATCAGGAAAAGTATTGCTACAGCTTCGCAAACTTAACCCTTAAGCCACTGAAATACTTAGTATTTTGTCACCAAAATTTTTGTTCTTGATTAATTTGAGGCAAAAAACTCGAATATGAAGTTGTCCTGCAAAAAAAATGTTTCCTGGAAGCGCCAGGTGGAAAAAAAGGAACACTGCCTGTAGACGGTCTTAGTGGGTTAGGGGGAAAAAAAGACAAATATATGTTTTCATCAATTCACTTTCGAAACACTCAGATTTATTAAACGTAAACATTCAATTCATTAACAAAAATGTGTAAATTAAGTTTTATTTAATTAATTGTTATTATGATAATCTGCACAACAGTTTTTTGCATTGGAATAGCTCAAATTTATATTGCATTTCGTGCAAAAAGTGTGCGTTTCAGATTTTTTACAAAACTTGCACGTTTTTTTCGGTACCCATTTAGGAAAATGGTCAAGTCGATCGAATCTGATACTCTCTACTGGATGAATGGCTTTCTTACCAACACTGCTACTGGTAGTTGGCTGCTCAGTTAACAATGGGCGGCCAACCGATCTCTTTTCAACTGAAGGACAAAGCTCTTTGGCGATGCTACAGCGAAATACGTACATCGTCATATCCTTTAACTTCTCATCCCATGTTTGATTTTTTTCCCCATTGAGTCGTCTATATAAAATGAACGCATTGGTTACAGCCATATCAAGAAGATGGTAAAACAGTCGTGTTTCCATATCTTGAGTTTTAATTCGTAGTCCGTTGCGACCCATATAGGAATCCATCAAGTCTACACCCCCCATGTGTGCTTTATATTCGCGTATAATTTGTGGACAGTTAATGTTTATATAAGACTTTTCTTTCCTTATATACCGTGGAATTTTAGATGGCTGATTGATAGCTTGCGCATCCGTTCTTTGTTGTTGTTGTTGTTAGCAGTGCTTCGCCCTGCCCAAAGGGCCAGTACACTCCTAGTTCTCATCGGGCTCTTCTAACGGAAGTCCAAGGAAACGCGCTGTTTCCCCAAAGTGATAGGGGAGTTAGAAGAGTATGTTCCGAAGAACACGAAAAGAGATGTTGCGTGTCATGGGGGACCATACCGCATGCAGGGCATGTGTTCGGTATGGTGGGGTTCAGTCTGGACAGATAGGAGTTCAGCCTATTGCAGTATCCAGATCGAAGTTGTGCCAGCAGCCGTTCTTTCGAAAGGTTTAATACCTACATATGTAGAGCAAAGTTTTACATTTTTTGTGTCTTTACACAATACGGTGGATATGTTGACGCCATAAGCAGTTCCTATAAACTCCGTTGAGTATCCTCGTGGCGCCCTCTTCAATTCTTCACTTTTGTCCATTCGAAGCTTGCATTTTGGGATTCGATTCACTCTCAGAGTCCCCAGACTATATATGCCACGAGCTCTTAGATACACCATCAGGGGTAGAGATGAGTAGAAGTTGTCGAAATACAATATATGGTTGACAAAATTCGGTACCGTTTGTGATAACCTAATAGAAGAAAGTGAAATCCTGAAATAGAAGAATTTATTGAAAACAATATACCATACCTTATAACAACATTCCCCGTTGATCCAATGTTAGGGGTATCAGGCAAAATTATGTCATCGTTGCTAGACCCGGTGTATATTTCGAACCTATACGAGTATCCATTGGTGTCACACAAAACCAAGAATTTAACACCCCAAGGATGAGGCAAATATTGACGTAAATGATGAGCCATCTTTGTCGAACACATTTGTTCATCGACGCATAATCTAGCGTTTTTAGGAATAGAATCAAAGCGTTCAAGCAAATGAGCTGCTACTTTTCGAATTCGAAAAATGGGATCATAACCTTCACAAAACGCTCACTAACTCAAAAATTCAACGCCATAAATTGAAAAAATAACACAACAACTTACCAGAAAATTATTCAGAACGATTAAGTTGTCAGCAATGATTTTATTGTTTTCCAAGCAAATAGTTGCCACTGCCACAAAAGTAATTTAAGAGCCTTGAACAGAGCTTTATTTGAAAGCTGATTTCATGCAGAGTCAACGCTCAAGCGCATAAAATTCAAATTACGTTATGTTCGATTTTATTTTGATTTGAGTGATGACCGTCTGTAGATGGTGTTAGTGGCTTAAGGGTTAAGCATTCTCGTGAGCGTTGGTCGAGTGGGTTGAAGAAATATAAACACACATACATACATACGTAGGTATGTACCCATACAACTTTTACTGCAAATGTATTTACATATGTACATACATACATATCCACAAAAGCAGCGATGGAAGAAATTGTCAAATGTTTCCATTGAAAGATATTATTTCTTTAAATTTTACTTAAATGAACAAAACTTTCAATTAAAAAAATTCGAATTTATGTACAAATTAAAAATTAGTAAAATTCATACTTTTGATACATTTTTTGTTTAGAAACGAATATACTTTTTTCGAAGGGTGTGGCAACACTGTTCTGTTATTCTATGCTCTTTGCTGGTAAATTTTCATTAATAAAAATATGCTCATAATGGAATCGAAACGGCGTTTTCAGAGAAATATATTCTCATGGGTTCTCTTAAATTCTCACATTCATTTTTAGCTTGACTCTTAAAAAGGCACAATTAGATTTTGATGCATTTTAAATCCAGGGTGCATCAGACTTTCCCATTGCTACCGAGCATTGATGCATTTGTGCGCACATCGAAATAAATCCTTTGGCAAACATACATACATATATGCTTACACAGGTACATACATATATGTATGTATATAGTAATATCATTGGGGTTTATGAATATGAAGCTTAGCAAGATATTGGAGACAACTTATAATGCATATAAACTTTCAATAGTAACAGAATGAAAGTTATTTTAAACTTTGGAACAAATTGAAAGGCCTTGCTAGACAGAAAATCTAACATTTGTTGTTGACATATTTAAAGGTGGAGGAGTCGTGGGAGCTGCTGCTACGGAAAGAAAGTGTGTGTATATATATATATGTAACTGCTGTGCTATTGTTTAATAATAGGGGTAAATGGGGCGCATTTTTGGCAATGCGGAATCGGAACGGCGCAGAACCGCAATATCAAAATACTGAACTAGTACAGAGGTGACCTATTACAGGTACCTTTGACAGCAAATTAGTCTGTAACAAGTTAAGCATTGAATAGTTTGTATCGGGAACGTGCTTTGGTTTTCGCGCAATAATCGTTCCGTTTTTTTTCCTGCGGTAGTGGTTGTTACACAAGACGGCAAGAGATTTTCACAATAAAATAAATCAAAAAAACGAAAAACAACTCAAAATCGCCCATTACAAGGGGTACGGTAGATTCAATTTAAATACATACAGCCTTACGTATGTATATACATATGTGAATACGTGAATGTACATATTTATATATATATATGTATATGTATGTATAAATCTACAATATGTGAAAAATTTATATAAATAATACAATTAACAACAATTTTCGCTTGCCGTGATGCCCAAACATTGTAGCATTTGAATTTTCTCGAATGCAGGTAATTGGAGTTGTTGATTGAAAATTGATGTATAAAGACAAAAGGTTGCCGACGTCGTGGGCGGCATTGCGATTGATCGGACAGTTATCAAATGCTCGTCTGTTAGCGCATACCCATGTACACATGTAAAAACAGTGTACCTGTTTCAGTGATGTATCTTTGCACCGAAATATATATTAATGTGTTCACCATACTGAAAAGAAATACATATTTTAGAATAATATTATAGTATATGTACATATATGAACATACATATGTAAATACTATTCATAGGCTCATTGTGAAAAGAATATACCTATTTGAAGCACTCCCATATTTGCAACCGAATACAACAGTTGGTTACTATTAGAGATGTTAACCCGAGTCGGAAAAATCGATTACTCGACAACCGCTTTGATTATTTAGAGGTAAATCGATTTTAAAGAAAATAATCGATTTTTGTTCATTTATATAAAAAATTAACAGTAGGTACATTGTTTGTTGCACGTCGTTGATTCACGAAATAAAATTATACAAAAAAAAATTTCGTTTCGGTAATTCACAAAACTAAATTATCAAAATGTAATCCATAGCGTTGTAACAAAATACAACAACGAATATATCTCAATTAAACTGTGCTGGCAATACTTTCACGAGCACATACATATGTATGTATGTATGTACATAGCCCTCGGTTAAATAAAATCAATTTGTGCAAATATAAAAATGATTTTTGAACATTGAAAAATTACCATGGCTATTGCATTATGCAAATAAGTAGGTTATATGGATATTTATATTATTAAAAAGTTAGAATTTAATGAAAGACTTACCCTAAGTCACGCATTCCGAAAATGTTATGTTTACATTTCTTCGTACGCCAAGTTTGTGTGTTTGTCATTGCCGATTATTCGTGACGGCATAACCAGCACAAAAACAACATTATGTTATCAAGCATGTTTCGTTTATGTTGCCGAAATATTTTATTTTCGTTAACACTCCAGTAGTCGCTCTTTCTACATAGTAGAACACTTATGCATATTGTTGAATATTATCACTTAGTCATGGTCAATCACGTATGTACAATATTCAGTCACTCACAGGCAGCTCACAATATTTTTGGCTACAAAAAATTCATTTTAACTAACTACTTTCAAGACAGCTTCTCATGATCTAACACATAAACTTTAAATTAGATTTTAAAAATACGTATTGTTCGAAACCTAAGCAACTTTTCCTTACGCATGAAACAAACTCTCACATATTCTTTGAAAGTCCATTTACCAAAAAAAGATAAAATATTATTTGTTACTACATTATAAAAAGAATACCAAAAATTTAATTGCAACATTCAGAAAATAATGAAAAATCAAAAACAAAATATATTTAATATCAGTCTGTTCGAAACTTAAGCAACTTTCTCATTGCTGAATTTGTTTACATTAAAAAAGAAACCAGCAGGTAAAATTATTACAACCGTTATCAAAGCACAGTTAGCTTTGACAAAAAGAAATTAAAATTTTGGCCGTTTTCATGCTGTTGATGGCACTCTTTTGAAAGTGAAAGTATACAGTGGTCACAATACGGATTAGCTTTCAAGTTAAGAATAATTGAATTTTATAATAACGGTGAATCACAAATTTCAATAGCTAATAGACTAAATCTTAATAAATCACTAGTTTCGAGAGTTATAAAATTATACAAATCTACTGGAGCAGTGTGCAAATCGAATTCCGGCGGACATCCTCGAAAAACTTCAGCTTCTACAGATAAAGAAATAGTCCCTTTATTTAAAAAGAAACCGTTTATATCCTCAAAAGACGTATTACAAGAGCTAAGCCTCAATATTAGTTAGAGAACAGTCAGGAAACGGGGTTTAGAAAACAACTTAACCTATCTTAACCAAAAAACATTTAAAGAAAAGGTATTTTAAAAATGTGTTTTAATTATATTATAAAAGTCACAAATTTAAGATTTAAGGTTGGATTTAATTTGGAATCTAAATTTAACTTGCTGAATTCAGATTGAATTTGCCATGTTCGAAGACCTAGAGGAAAACGATTGTATCCGACTTATTGTAAAGGTACAAATAAAACATGGATGTGGAAATGCAATGGTGTGGACATGCTTCTCGGCGAGTGGAGTGGGCCCTTTTGTAGAAATACAGACGAAAATGGACCAATTTGTTTATAGGGACATTCTAGCTAACCACATGCTTGAATATGCGGAGTGGAATAACCCACTTCGGTGGGTGTTTCAGCATGATAATGACCCAAAACACTCATCAAAGTTGTTAAAAGAGTGGTTATCCACTAATGGGATTGAAGTTTGGAATTGGCCACCTCAATCAACGGATTTAAATCCCATCGAGAACCTGTTCGGCATCTTAAAGCGTAGGGTTGGGAGTTGAAGATTCAAAAATAAGCATGAAATCCTACATTGCTTGAAAGTTGAGTGGGGAGCAATACCATCCAAGGTCCTCCAAAACCTTATCCAATCCATGCCCAAAAGATGTGCAGAAGTTATAAAAAACAAAGAATACCACACCAAATATTAAAAGTTGCTTAAGTTTCGAACAGGCTGATATTGAATATATCTTGTTTTTGATTTTTTATTATTTTCTGAATGTTGCAATTAAATTTTTGGTATTCTTTTTATAATGTAGTATACAACAGTTATATCATCAACCTCCTAGGAGATTTTTGCGCCGAGCTTCTCTTCCAATTTGTGGTGTGCCGCTTTGAAATTTTTCCTACAAATTGGCGGGACCTACGGGTTTTCGCCGACTCCAAACCATATCTACAAAGCAGATGAATTTTTGCTGAGAAGCCTTTCATGGCAGAAATACACTCGGAGAGTTTGCCAAACCACTGCCGAGGGGCGACCCCGTTTTGAAAAAACTTTTTAAAACCACTTTTTGATGTAACCTGTACCAGGGCTCGAACCCGGACCTTCGGTGTGGTAGGCCGACAACACTACCTCCACACCACGGTGGCCGCCTATCGGAAACAGTAATAATAAAAAAGAAACAAGTATTCCATCTATTCAAACTTCAGAGAATCCTGCCAAGCTATGGAACTTATTCAATGTGTTTAAAGGACATCAAATAAATTCGCTAATTTACTCTACATTTTGACAAAGAGTATGACACTGTTCTCTATTAAGCCTAAAACTTACTACAAATTCCCCTTTCGCGATACTGACACTATCAACGACCCCCTGCCCGAGGTAGGCATACCGTTCGTAACAGGCGTCTAATATGCACAAAGGTAAAGACGTACAACTTGATGGTTGTTCTCCGGATATGATGCCCCTCACCTCTCATTACCCATCTTCTCTTTCCTTTCGGAAGGAAGGATGACATGACCTAGAAGGTTCCACTGGTCATACAAAATCGCTACCACGACAGTCGGGCAGTACTGCAAGAGGCTGTCAATTCGACTCCACTCCCTAAAACCTTCGGGGAGTGTTTTAGTTGTTAAAACAATAACAACAACAACCAGCCAAGTGTGTGCACTTACGCTGACGATGTTAAACTTTTTAATTGCATTCTAACTTCAGAAGACAGATTACTTCTTAAAAACGACCTGGACCCAGAACGAATCCATGGAGTGGTTTTCGGGTCCAACACCGCCCTTCCCTCGGAATCCAAAAAGTCACATTTTTCAAGAGCTATTTACAAAATATGTCCTTGAACTTTTATTAAAATATTTGGACAGGCCCCTTTTCAAAATCTTGGATCCGTCACTGCCTGGACCCTAAGCTTGACTTTAACTCCCACATTGAAACTTGCGTGAATCGATCAAAGGTAGTTCTGGCCTTTATTCAAAGATGAACTGAACAAAATCGCTATTTATAGCTTTATAAGGCCTCTATTAGAATTCATATCTCCTTGACAAAGTGGAGTCGGTGCAAAAACAATTTTTGATTTTTGCATTGAGGCACATCAGACATAAATCAATTGAAATTTTTAAATGTTCCCTCTCTTGAGAGCTGTAGTGAAATGCATGGTGTGTTGTTAATTGTAAAATTAATAAGAGGCAGGGTGAATAAACAAATTTTAAAGTGCCTATAAGGTCATCAAGGCATTTCACTCGCTTTTCTTGCGCACATTCATGAAATAATTTGTTGCTGGACTTTAATAGATACTAGAGTTCACCCGTGGTGGAAATTTAACCATAAAAATCTTAGCGCACTCAGGCCGCAGCCGACACTGCTAATCGTAACCAGTAAGTCAGGTTATAGGAAACAAGGAGATCGACAAAAAAAATTTATAAAAGCCCAAAACTAAGAAAAAAATGCTAAAAAAAGGTCAGCAAGTTTTTACGAAATCCACAGCACATTTTTTATTTACTTAAACTTAGGGCCATTAGTGGTATAGAGTCTGTGTCGGAGGGTTCTAGGTTACGGAAAATCCTATCAAAATCACCTCGTGGTGGACCGGGGTGTTTGAAAAGGCCGGATGGGACTTGGACGAATACGGGGGAGGAAACGTTGCAACTCCTCCTTGATACTCACTTTCCAGACGCGGAAAACGATCGCAGGTACCTAACTGATACAGGTCAGGGAGTATTTGACCAAGGGCAGTACCTAACTAATGAAAGAATAGAATGGGCCATTGGGTCATTCAAGCCTTTCAAAGCATCGGGGCTTGACGGTATAGCACCAATTCAGCTCCAGCAGTCCATGGCACAGTGTATACCGTGGCTGCGGGCTATCTATACGGGAGTGCTGACCTTTTGTTACATTCCTAACATCTGGAAGAGTTCCAGCGTAATCTTTATACCTAAGGCGGGTAGAATATCTCACGCTGGCCCGAAAGATTTCAGACCAATCAGTCTGGCGTCACTCCAACTCAAGGTTCTGGAGCGGATCATGGAACCGCATCTCAGGGAGGAATTGGAGAAAAAATCATGCTCTCGCAGCATGCTTATATAAAAGGTAGATCCTCAGAAACAGCGTTGCATGAAATTGTTACGCACATCGAAAAATCTTTGGCCGATAATGAATTTACACTAGTAGCCTTCTTGGATATTGACGGGGCTTTTAAAAATGTCACGCCGGATGCCATCACGGAAGCTCTGACGACCTTGGATATTGAACCCTGGTTAGTGTCTCTTGTGAACCAAATGCTGACGAGCAGGAGGGTGCAAGCTGTTCTAGCCGGGGTGACGGTAAGTAAGGTCGTCAACAGAGGCACACCGCAAGGTGGGATTCTCTCTCCTCTTCTATGGGTAGCTACAGTAAACGGACTGCTGGAGACCCTGGCGGTGGAGGGGGGTCCAAGGTCATTGCGTACGCGGATGACCTTGCGGTGCTGATAAGTGGTAAATACCCGCAAACGCTTTGTGGAAAGGTGGGCCGGTGGTAAAGGTCTAGGTGTTAACCCGGCCAAAACAGAGCTGGTCCTGTTTACTAGGAAATACAAAATTCCGGCGCTGCAGCTACCAGTGTTAGGTAATGTCACCCTCAAACTTGGCGATTCCGCTAAGTTCCTGGGTGTCATTATCGATAAAAAGCTCTCATGGAAAGAGAATATCCAGGAGCGTGCTAAAAAAGCTTTAGTGGCCCTATACACTTGTAGGGGGGCCGTAGGGCAAAAATGGGGGTTGACCCCCAAAGTTACACTTTGGCTCTACACCGCTGTGGTTAGACCGATTCTTTTGTATGGAGTCCTAGTCTGGTGGACCGGACTGGAGAGAAACTCCAATACTATCCTAATGCAAAGAGTGCAGAGAAGCGCGCTCATATGTGTCAGCGGGGCGTTACGCACAACAGCGGCGGACGCACTAAATGCAATTTTGAATATTTTGCCGATTGATCTAAGCGGTAAACTAGCTGCGGCATGTTCCGCATTTCGACTCAGGAATCCACCAGAATGGGGATCCCCTGGTAAGGGTCATTCCTCCATCCTTGACGATTTGCCCGTGTACAGCTCCGACTACTGTACACCGAAGTACTACTGTTTTGGGAAAAAATTCTATCTTAATTTTAGGCTGCCTGACCACTGTAGCGTCTTTCAGGCGGAAGTGGCCGCGATACAGGAAGCTGTAGAGTACCTGAAGACATTGGATATCAATAACGGTGATGTCTACATCTTCTCTGATAGTCAAGCAGCTCTCAAGGCGTTGGGGGCTAGTACGTACAATTCCAGGACTGTGGAGGGCTGCCGCAAATCTCTTAACGAGAGGGCTGAGCAGCTCTCGATTCACCTGGTATGGGTGCCGGGACACAGGGGCATACCGGGAAACGAAATGGCAGACGAGCTTGCTAGAGGGGGCACATCCGCTCCTCTTTCACAGTCCTGGAAGGGTCTAGGCATGCCGCTCGCGACTAGTAAGCTCTTAACGAGGCATATGTTCCTACAGAAAGCAAGTGACAGGTGGGATAATATCAGTACCTGCTGTCATGCAAAATTGATATGGCCAGAAATTAGTGCGAGTAGGTCGGAAGATCTACTCAAACTCAGAATAGAAGAGCTCTCTCTGCTTATGGGGCTTCTAACGGGGCATATAGGTTTAGGCAGACATGCAGAAAGGTTGGGTATCCCCTTTAACGACTTCTGCAGAAGCTGCAGGGACGAGGAGGAGCCTGAAACGGTGAGGCACCTCCTTTGTGAATGCCCCGCTCTGTGGGGTAAGAGGTTGAAGTATCTGGGGTCGGGTATTCTCCGGCATCTCGGCGAACTAGCCTATATTAAGCCAAAGGACATCCTGCGCTTCGCGGATTCCGTAAAGTGGTTCGAGTAGGGGGTCGCTTAAAGATCCATGTGGTATCACAACGGGACCTCCGGGGCCTATGTGTGTTAGCCCTCATGCTAGCAGCCACTGTAACCTACCTACCTACCTAGGGCCATTTTCACAGTGGCGAGTTAACTTAAGTTCCACAGTTAACTCTAGCTTTTCAACTTTCAAGTGGAGTTAACTAGAGTTTAACAGCTCAACATTGGGTAGTTAACCTCGGCTTAGAGCTCATAAGGTTATATATTGTATATTGAGCAAGAGATATTTATCAAAATAGCTTAAATTAAATTGTGAATCGATAGTTAACTGTGGAATGCAAGTTAACTCGCCACTGTGAAATTGGGCCTTAAAGGAACTATTTTTGTTTCAAAACATATCAGACACATCTCCTTGACTAGGTATTTTTTCATAAAAGTGCATACTATAAAAAAACACTACACTCTAACTAGTTATATAATATTTTCTTCGTCTGATAAATCAACAAAAGAGCTTATGTCTCCGGAAAAAGATTGGGTACTCATCATAAAGACTTGATCATGGGTGATTTCAAAATCAGTGCAACATTTGCACATTTGCAGCGCGTTAAGCATTTTAATTTTTATTCGGTCCCGAACTTAGTTTTTAAAATGTTAAAAAAGCTAAATCCAAATTCGACCAGTTCTAAAAAACGGGTTCGTTTAATGAATTTGTATGTTCTCGCACTTCCGCCCAAAAGTCTATGGCATTTTACTCGTAAAAGCATACACACAACAAGCCTAAAACAGTTTCCGCTTTCACTAAAGAAGCCCCTCTTGATAAAACCTGTGTTATAAATAAGATAGATCGATTCCACAATACATTCTGCTGGTGGCCCGGCCGAATTTACCTCCTCCTCATTTTGCCAACATCCTTTAAGGAAGACGCAGAAATTTTCAGATTCCTTTGAATAAAGCTTATTAAGGTGTCTTTTTGCAGATTATTTATATTTTTAGCCCCAAAAATCCAAAGCAATACGTTATTAATGTGTATAAGTAATTTTTAATTATTTTATTAAAAAGTTAAATTTTGTTCAGCGTTAACGGTAAATTGGCTGGTGAAATACCTCCCGAAAAACTGTTGTGTATTCTCCCCTTTCTTTTCATTTATGATACCTACTTTACTCGCCAAACCGCATTCCGCTTCTTCGAACATAGTTTAGAATAGGCGAAGAGCCAGAAGCGAAGAAATACGTGCGGATTTTTCGTTTGGAATTGGGCTGATAGTGTACGAAATAATACGAAAGTGATACAATTTTGAGGCTTATTTTGAAAACATAATTTTTTAACACATTTTACATATACATACGGTATTACCTTCTTATTATACTATCCTATACAGGGTCGGTCACTTTTTTAACTCTTTCGTGAGTTTTTGCATTTTTTCAATTACTGAATAAAAATACACATGTATTTGTATCAGACTAACGGGATACAAAGTACCTATCGAATGGTATAAAAATATTCAAAATAGGTTTGGTAGTTTTCGAGTAATTGCAATTTAAAAAATGCTTCATATGAAGTTTTAATAACTTTTGTTGTTGTTGTTTCCCCTGCTAAAAAAAATACGGTTATACTCAACTTAACTAGTATATGTATCTATCCCTATATTTTGTTTCATAGTTTGGGAGTTTGTGGTATTCTGCATAATCGGCTTAAAACGTGTACCTCATATATTAAAATTCAAAGAGCTGTAATACAGTAGAATCGCGCAAAAGTTAACTCGCGAGAAAGTTAAACCTTCGGCTAAGTTGACCGATTTTGAGCGTCCACGTACCGCTCTAAAAAGTTAACTTTTTTGAGCTTATCTATTTTTTCAAACCCAACCGTTTGTTTGGCAAGAAAAACAAGCTCGGGTATTCCCCTTATTGCTATGTATTCCCCGAATTTGTATGTAAAAAATTATTGTCGGTGTTGGTTGGTACATATGTACGTAGTTTGTCATGAACGTTTGAGCTTGTGAGTTGTTTATAGTTAGTGTGTTAAAAAATGTCAACTAAGCAGAAAAAATCATTGCAAATCAGATTAAATTTGCATCAAAAAGCTGAGATTTAAAGAAAAATCGATGAAGGTATTCGTGGAAATCGATTGGCAAATCGATGCAAATCAGATATCAGATCTTATTAATATGCGCACGAAAATTGTCAGGAGCTTATATGTATATCGAACATCAGTACAAAAGCCAGGGGACTGACGAATTGCACATAAATATGAGATTACATCTAAAGTTAACGTCCTAGCTAAACCTTACATATTTAAGATAATCATGTCTATTACGGTATCCGACTATCTAGACTAAGTAAAAGTTAAGCTAGAACTGATATCATAATGGCTACCGTTAACATTTTTATGCCATTTAACCTGCACAATGAATTTTTTAACGTTCTGCAATATTTTGCAAGGATTTCACATTTTAACCTGGCCGTGATGACAAAGTTCATTCACTTTTTTTTTAAACAGATTATTATAGATCGTATTAGTAAATCTATTGATAATGTTTTCAATAGATATTAAATAAAGCAGAGAAACAAAAAAATATGGAATAAATATAGGATATTTGTTTTGACGACAACTTTATTAACCGCTTAAGCCTTAAGGGATTGTGACATGCCAAGGGACTGACGATTCGAGGATTTATGTATACCATAATTTTACAAGCTAGCTTATAGAATATGTAATTGAAATTAAGGGGATATACATATAAATAGGGTTTTAAATGTTTCGATTAATTGACTGATGGCATCAGGTTGTACTACTTTTGTATTTTCACCCATATAGATAAATATCATGCATAGAACCTATGAATATCGAACAAAAAACGAGGAAGAAGTTGATTTTGTTCTTTTTTTTCACTACTCTGGTTCCGTTTTTATTATAAATAGTTTAAATATTAAATACTTGTTTAAAATATGTAACCCTAGACACTATTTGAATTTATTGGACACATCTGTGGCACTTGTGATACACATTCGCATGTGAAAGACAGACGAGTTCGGCACTTTCCTGACAACGAAATCTGGTTTTTCGGTATTTACGAATGCCAGCTAGGCGCAAAGCAAATGAACTGAATTCACATAATTGATTAGTTATTCCCACGACAGTATTTGCCATCTAAAATCATGTGAACAAATGTATGTATAAATGTATTATCATAAATCATAGTAAAGCCAAAACTCCATACCTATCCTCTTTCGTCATCTTTTTTATTTACACCACGTACGAATTTGGTGAAATTCGCGGACGCCACAAAAACTGAAAGGACGGTTATGAATCTGGAACTTAGGTTATTCTAAATTCTTTAACTTACCACGCCGTACATTTTGAAAACTTGTTGTATATTAGGATATCGGACAATATTCGGATTTTTTGCTCTCTCCTCTATTTCAGGTACAACTAGTTGAGTACTTAGCTCAATTGTAAGAGAACGCCGTTTGTCGCTTTTCGATTTTGGCTCAAATTTATCGTAAATAATGAACGAAGCTAGACCTGCTATTAAGACTATCAACGAGTGAACGATGATGTATTAACGGTACATTTATATTGAAACTTTTACGTTCGCGACCAAAAAAAATACATTTTTTGTTACCATCTCTCAAGGAGTGTAAGGAAATGTCTAGAACTACATTGCTAAGGACAGTTGAGTGCACTTAATTGAAAACCAAAACTACTTTACCCAAAACTGAAGCAAGAAAAAAAGATATTGTTAATATACTACTAATAATGGATCATAGGTTTTTGAATAATTTTAATGAAGTTATTCATAAATTTTACAACCATACATTATAGTGAGCATACTTTATGTTATGAAAAAATCCAATCCATTTCGCTGAATTTTGAATTTTTCCAGTTGCACAAAAAAGTCACTTCCATTTTGCGTACGTTCGCGACCACATGTTTATTGCCCCTACAGTCAAAACTAAAAATCGAACAAACCTGCCTCTTGCACCTAAAATTTACCTACCAAAATTCTATCGGAGTAGCAAACAAAAAAATACAAAAACCTTTGTTTACTTTGTTTTTTTGGCCCATAAAAGCGTACGAACGTACTGTTCGCGACCGTGGAAACACCCATATGCCAATCCAAACGACATGAGATGTGTAGCCAAATTCATAGATGTAAAAGAATTCTCGGCATATATAGTGCGTCCACTGTGGGTATATTTTGAAACCAGCTTAAGTACCACATTTTCGCCTTGGTTTACTTCTGCCGGTATAAATCAATGCCTTCAAGGGAAAGTGTGATTTTGCGTCGCAAATCCACCAAATCTTTATTCCGTACTTTGCGGGTCTTGATGCATCTAAGGTTTACTGCATCTTCTTCCTCTTCATCGCTGTCACACAAAATACTTTGCAATCTTCTGTAAACTTCTTCGCTTTCCCGTTCTTTACTTCACGATTTCAAAATCAAACTAATTTGTTTATCTCCGTGACTACTTGGCGAAGACGAGTGTTGAAATATGCTGTAGGTACTCAACATATACTTATTGCACAATATTGGAATAACCCGACAGAATGATCCCTACAACAATTCCAAAATGGTCCCAAAAGATGCTAAAATAGTCCCTAAAACAGTTCCGAAATTGTCTTGAAAACATTCCACAACTATCACATGATACCCTCAAAGGAAGCAAATAGCTCCATCCAAAACTTATTTTGCCAAACAATGACCTCGAACTGAAGTCAAATCACTTCAGTGTATCACAATTTCCATGATTACGGGTATACTTTTGCTGTATCTCGTTTTGTTATATTTCATTTTCAAAAGCTTGAATAAAAATGTTTGTTCATTTACTTTTCCAGTAAATACTTTAAAAAAGAATGTTACTATGAAATGAAAAGTAATTTTATAAGAAGAAAAATACTTAACATGAAAGTAAAGGAACAAAAATTGGTAAACAAATTAAAAAAAAAATGCAATAAAACTTTTATTCTTGAATTAGGGAAATAACTTGTAATTCTGGCACTGCGCTACATTGTCTAGCTGGTGAAACGTCCGTTGAATTTTATTACATAATAAAACACTTCCCTTTTAAATCCATTCATGCAAAGCTAAATTTTAGTTTATTTTTCGTTTGGGTTGATAGTAAAAATTAGTAAGATTCTCTAGGGCGGATCCAGGATTTTTTTCTGAAATAAAATAAGTACGATACTTAGTTTAGCTTCACAAGTACTGAGCAATACTCACATAGAAGCCAAGATAATAAAAAAAAATTAACATATGTTTAGTAATAACCGTTTTATTATGTGTTTTCTTTCAAAGATGTCCAGCATCTTACTTCAAGTTTGCGTATACGAGGTCTAGTATACAGTGACGGGCGCAACTATGAGTACTCTCCATTTCTGCATTTTTCACCAATTTCGTCTTAGGTAAAATTATTTTAACAAAACTTATCAAAAACTACAGGTCAAGATTCAATCCAGAAACCTAAATCTATGTTTAAAAAATGTATGCATAACAATTTGTATTTTTTTTAGACGTTTTAGGCATATGCACATTTTCACATCATGTTCGTTAAAGATTTTTCTAATTTTTTTTTTCTGACGAGCTATTTTTTCTACCTAAAAAAAATACGTTTCGATAATCAGCAAAAAAGTTTGAGGGCTTAGGCTAACACCCTCTTATGCAAATTGAATTGGCTACAATACTGACGCAAAAAAATGGAAAATTTGATGAAAATTCGTTTAAGTTTTGCGAAATTTGCATACATTTTTCAAACATAGATTACGGTTTCTGTATTGAATCCTGACCCCTAGTTTCAGAGAAGATATGCAAGTTCAAATAATTTTACTTAAGGCGAAATTGGTCAAAATTGAAAAAATAGGGGTTACGCATTAAAATTACATGTATAATAAAGAGAGTTTTCTTGTACTCCAGTGCCCCCACCTAAATCCGCCCTTTCTTACGCTCTCGACTTGTTTCTTTTTTACACATTTTTTGGGTTTATGAACACTAAAATCCAGTACTAATTTTTTCTTATTGAACAGACCTAATATTTCACCATAACTCAAACTTTTTTGAATAAAAAAAATTGCGTACTTTGTTATTTTTTCGTCACTTAAAATTTGTGATAACGCCCATTCCTGATTCAAACCATATTTTTTATATTAGTCAAGGCAAATTGATTGTTATGGTAATGGCAGAGCGAATTCGGCAATATTCGCCTCTATTCGCTTCAAGTTTTGGTAATGTAGAATGTCATAGTGACAAAAATTTTAAATGACAACCATCGATTGTTTTTTTATATTTCATAAAAATTAAATTGAACAATAAATACGTGTTTGGACAACTCATGCGTGCGTGCGTACCCTTTTGGTAAGTTGCGATGTGTTTTTGAAAATAAATACCTATTACAATATTCAAAGTCAACAGTCAAATCTTTGTTTTTATGACATTCTACATTACACGGCGAGTTAAAAACGTGAAGAAGAGGAAGTCAGCTGTTCACTTGGAATTACCATAAGAATGAATTTGCCTTGCTCATGGCAAAGGTCCGTGTGATGGTATTGGTGGCATTACCAAACGATATGCAGCAAGAGCAAGTCTCCAACTCGCGGTTGATAATCGAATAACCACACCTGAATGCCTTTTTAAATGGGCTTCTGATCCGGACAACTTGCCTAACATTACAGTCAAGTTTTCCCCAGAAGATGATTATAATACAGCAGTAAAAGATTTGAGTGAATGATTTTTGAAAAAAAAATCGATTTAAGGTTCTCAACAATTACATTGCATAATTCCTGACAAAAATGGTTGTTTGTATGTTAAAAACTTTTCAAATTCAAAAGAACAAAGAATTTGTAAAATATTTAAACGCCAGAAAATGAATTCATAAATTGTTACATTATTTTGATAAAACTTAAATGTTTACTGTGTCAGTCATTAATCCAGATTATTTTAATCGTAGATTAACATAGTAAATAAAGTAAAGAATACTTAAAAAATCATTTGCATACATTTTTTTTGTTATAAAAATATACTTAGTAAAAAAAAATTATTAATTTTGCAATTTTTTTTTTTTTCAATTAAATAAAAAAAAAATAGAAAAAAAAATCGGCCCGCTCCGGGATTAGTGGGGATGATTGCAGAATTGATTGAAGTTTTTTATGAGAAAAAAAACTTTAAAAAAAAGTGGCAAAACTCGGTTAATCTCGAAAAACTGAAAAATTTTATCTAAGATGAACTTAAAAATTTTTTTATATGTTTTCCGAAAAGTACATTTAAAAGCAAAAATTTATAAAAAAAAAGATCCCAAACGGTCACTTTTTGAAAAAGTTATAACACTTTGAGAAAAAAACGGTGTTTTTTAAAAGTTCATAACTTTTTTTGAGTAGGATGAAAAAATTTGAATAAATTCTGAAAACCGTCTTTCGTAAGGTAGAAAAAGAAGAAAAACTTTCAGCCAATTCCAAAGGGGTCAGGTTTAAAATTGGTCAAAATGGGATTTAATACCCCATATGTATATTAAGGCGCCTTGCCAAAAAAAAGTTGCAGTTTTTCCACGAGAATTCTCTCTTTTCTAAGGACTCTCCCAAAATATTTAGAAAAAATATTAAGATTAACGCTAAAAATATCCTTTTCTATGTATAAAAAGAGTATGAAAAAATATTTTTTAATAAAAAGATTTTAAAAAAATTTTCAAACTTTTTTAGGCTTACCTTTTGTACTCCAGCTAATTCATCATCTCAAGGGCTTTTTATAAAAAAATATAAAAAAGGATATTTTAAGCGTTTTTTACGGGGTTTAGCTCCAGTAAATCTAAATGTATTTTCGAAATATTTTGACCAAGGTCATTGAAGTTTATAATTCCGATGGAAACAGGGTGTCAATTTTTTTTTGTATGGAGCGTGAGGCGCCTTAACCCTTTCGCCCCTACTGGGACAATGTGTCCCAGAAAACTTCAAACACCTATATAACTTTTAGTTTTTAACCAATTACGCATTTAAATAGTCCCAATTAAAGCACGAAGTTTTCTGTGTTGAGTGGTAAATGGATCCTTATACTATTGAAATACATTTTCCGCTAATCGAATGTTTTGCAAAGAGAAGTCGCAAATTTTGATCAGTCACGCCTTGTATTTTAATGTGAAACGTCCAACTAGTAGCATTCTTTTCCAGGAAATTCCGTGTGCTTGTAAGTTTTAGTGTGGCTGAAGTGTATTGGCAAACAATTTTCAAGAAATTAAGGTGACAAATGTAAGTTTTTTATATTTATAACTACATTGGGACATAAAATCCCAATAACATATTTAAGTGGGATAATAACATCCCAATATTGGTTTATACTTACAGATGCCTAGATGGAGGCAACTGACTAGTTACGATATGGGCCCTTAGTGCATCAGAGTTTAGCTATGATGATAGCAAAGATATGAAAGACTCTATGGCAAAAGCTATATCTGATGAAAAATCTTCAAGTTTTAGGCCTTAAGGTCTATAGAAAAAGCTATATACGATGATGAATCTTCTTTTTAATCGGATCTGGAACACGACGAGGGGCAAGATTCGTTGGAGAATATTGAGGATTAACAAATCGGCAATAAATTTAGTCGAACATAATAAATATTAATCGAAGATGTTGAAAAAATTAGCAAAACTTTGGCAAAACATTGAGATAATTTAGTTTTATCCGCACATATCGTCTTAGACCAGAAAAGCCAAATTGTCCTAAATAGTTAAACAAGAACTGATCGGAATAAATACAAAAAAGGGGTTGGACAACGTAATCATTTTCGAACCAAGGTATTAAATGCCCACTGAAACAAGCCCACCCGGTGATGCAGCTGAGCATAATTATATTCACGCCGTCGAGGCGTACATTATACCCCATTAAATAAAGAAACTTGGACTAAATACATTTGTTCTGGATGCAGCTGCTTGAAATGGTTGGCTTCATTTCACAAATTTAATGTTTTATAGTTTTTTTCAAAAGAAGTTTTTTGATTTCCTTATTCCTTTTAGCATTATTGGGATGTGTACATCCCACCCAAAAACATTATTGGGATTATATGTCCCAGGATAATAGCAAGGATCTCGTACTTTTCAGTTGTGCCATACATCTTATATTTTTGCCATATTACATAATTTGCTGTCGTAATGATGAAAGAACCACCAGGTTTCGAAAAAAAACTCAGGGGTGAAAGGGTTAATGTATGTATATGTATGTACGTGTATTCAATACAAAATATGCATGTGCATTGTGCAAAGATAGAATGCCGAATTGAATTGAATTGAATACTTCGACTAAATAAGTATATTCCTCCTTGTATATTAATTTAGTTTTCCCAAAGTGCTCTTGAACAACAATTTCATTTACCGTACTGTCGAGCGACTCATTTGCCTTCGACAGCACTTTTCGCTACATCTGCTTGCACCACAACACACGATTTAATTTAACACCGCATTCCTATACTCTGCATGGCATCGTCCTGTGCCACATCTCGACCGCAAAAAGGATATTCAATTTCAATTTCAAAGGATTTTATGTATTTATTCAAGGACTTTAACTTAAGCATAAATTACCGACACAACCGATTGAAGTGCCTTAAATGCCATAAAGAATATATCGAGGTTCAGCAAAAATTTATAAACCTTTATTGTACGCAAAAGCAACAGCAAACAGCCGTTCGTATTGCTACAAAGATTTTGAGGTGAGAGGAGTAGGATGGCTCTTACTAGATCCCGGCCGAACATCCGATTAAACAACCGCATTTTATTGTTCCGCTAAACCTAGCACTTTTGTTTCGCCTTCATTTTCAATATTCTGGCCATTTTTTATTCGTCAAATGGACCCAATCCTGTTTCCCAAAAAAATGTTTAATTGAAAGGAACAAAAAAGTAACCAAACAGAAAAAATAACAAGCGACTAGTTCACATGTTTTTTTATAACGAAATTTTAGAATAGGATTCTAATTTAGTGCAGGGTTCTTTCATTCAGTGATGCCCTAAAAATACTGTCGGCAACTCATGTCATTACCTTTTTCCTCGTTCGCTTGCATTTGCATAAAAAAAAAAATGTTTACTTGTGTGAAATTTTTCCAGAAAGTTGAGTAGTGAATTGCAACATCAATTGGTTGCGGGATTTTTTTTAATAATAATAATGCGCAACGTATAACCCACCATCCCGCCCAACCGGCACGAGAGGTGCATCCACAAAACGCACCGCGAATTTTTTTTTACATGTACATATATTGCCGAGTCGTGGATATTAAGGGGTTTGTTAAGTGTCGAGATCTAAAACTGCTCAGCTACAGAGGAAAATTCATCAGTTAAGTAACTATAAAATAAAAAAATATATATACATAGGTTTATAGAGGAATGTAAGCCAACATTTTTGTTAAAGTTATTTTATGCAATATGGGTTTAAACAAAAGGTACTGACTACCCTACAAATACAGTCTCTCGAGTCGAGAAAATTGCTAGGGAACTGCCTTATTAATCGACTCACGAATGATTAAAGAACAAATACAATGCCTTAGAACGGCATTAGGATTCGATTGGAGAGTTACGTTTGGGAGTTTTTTTTTGAGACTACTTTGTCCAATGATTCTAGCATCGTCCTCTAACGTAAAATATTAGAGAATTGGGATGGTTATCTAATCTACTTCAAATCGGTATCTAACTTCAGTATTTGTTGGGTAGGGACTAAGCTGTTAAAAAGGGTGTAGAAATAGTCCAATGTTTGCTTTATTTTATTAATCTAACTTGACTACAGTTTTTAAATTAGGCACTATAATTATTATTTGCGAAAAAACATGTAATTTTTAAGCTAAATTCTTTAAGCAGTTTACACGCAGCAACTAAAGAAATATTAACTTTCCACTATCATTTTCTATAGGCTTATCCTGTTTAATACCAAATTGCTTGAACAAGCATTCATAGCAATTTTACACTCAACCGAATTTGGCGATAAAATGGCCATCTAACTGGCTCAGCGATTTTGATCGATTAGCGAAAATATAGAATCATAAAAAATCGTTAACATTTTACAAAATGCACTACAAAAAATTATTTGCATACTCTCTACATATATATTTTATGCACAGAAAGCAAACGAAAGTAGCTGGTGAATTATCGCCTTTATTGAAAAAAAAAACAACAAAATATACCCTTTAAATGGAAATTTAATAACACAGGTCGTAGCAGCCAAAATCGCACTTAGTGTACTGTCAAAAATAGGGGGAAAAAAATAGAAAGCACCTGATCTATTAACACGACCTGTATTATTGGATCATGCATAGCTTATACCAGTATCGAAATAATTGCAATCAACATTTCATCGTTGCTAGTTTGAACAGACTAATTGGTATCTTTATGCCTGAAAAGATAATCTTTTTTCTCAACGAGTACGGTCGGATAAGTTTACTTTCCACACCTATTAGTATACTTTTAACGGAATAGTTGAGATCAATTGTAGCCCACTGTTGACGAAAGGTATCGATAGCGGATCACTTAGAGATAGGTCACACGATTTTGTGCAGGATAGTATTTCATATTCTCTTATATACATAGGTACATATGTACACATATGTATCTTAATGCAGGCAAATACATATATATACATACATATGTATATGTTCATTCATACATACATATTATGTAAACGAGTTCGCGTATAAATGAATGAATTCAAAAGTTATGCCCAGGTTGGGTATGGTCGTATGTGTCTCATTTACATATAAAGAGTCTTAATAATCTTTTGTATGCGAAAACTGGTGCTCCCACAAAAAAATTTACAGTGTAAGTTATACACACACATATCAGCTGTACGAATTAACTAGCAGATATCAACGAGATGTTAAATTTAAGGATTGCACGCCTGTTAAGAGCCCTTTCATGCGCATAGGTACATATCGTCGCCTGGATAAATTACTGTCGTATGTAAATTGGGTCGAATTGAGTTAATAATGCAGTTATACTAAACTAATCAAGATCTGTCGAATGGCACTATACGTTTTTTGATATCTCTCCTAGTTTTAGAGATATTAAGTAACATTTTGTAGTATGTGCAAGGTCACAAGCGATTTCGTAAAATTTTTTCGCATGTGACAAACATTTTTTAAAGTTTTTTTTCGGTATATCTTCAGAGCTACATATATGTAAGTATGTATGTATACGTAGTAGCCTGGAACGTAACGGATATTGAAGAAGTGCAGTGAAGGTCGTATTTAACCATTATCATAACAAATATCGCCATAACCAATATCCTTGGAACTTTTCACAACTAGTTTGTTTCAGGATTTCCGACAGGATCTTATTATTCGATTAGTCGATTAACCGAATTATTCGAATATCAAATTAGTCGACTAGCAGTATTCGAATAATACTCTGATGACAGTTTTTCGACTAACCGTTCCCTTCACTATTCTGTTAACCGCATACGTTCGGTTTGTCTATTTTAATAAACATCTACAGGTTTCTGTTTAACTTTTCGATTTTCCAGAGAAATTTCACTTGCGAGAACCGGTGTTTATTTTAGTTTTGTATTTATTTAGGTGTCAAAATTATTCAGATACTGCATCTATCACTTCACGAAGGATTATAATATACTGCTTCGAAAACATTCTAATTAACTATCACTTATCTGTACGTATATGGCCAAACCATGCTAAATATAACTAAAAGAGTTTCCAGACAGGTTATTGGACGCTGACTTCTGATATAGCGGCTCTGTGTATCTTCGAAAGATTTACGGGCCCTTAAGATTTGATGATCAGCGAATTAAAAACCACCGGTTTCGTAGGATAGGTCATATTGTGCGAATTAATTAAGATACGCTGGACCAGAAGGTATTCTTATCGGCACCTGTCGAAGGTGTTAGAAAAAGAGGGAGACCATCACTGATCCTGGAAAGACCAAATGGAGACCGATTTTGCGATCCCGTACTGTTTTTAGTTGGCGCTAGTTGGTAGAAAGAAGAAACGGCTATCGATTTTTGCCACACTAAAGCTTCTCCTACGACTAATGTAGACATTTTTAATAATTTAAATTTTTTTGGGGATCATTTAAAATTCGGTTAATGGTATTTGAGCTTTAAGCAACTATTCGAATGCCACAAACCGACTAATAACCGTACAAACGGTTACAACCGAATAGTCGACTTCTTGTAAAAGCCTAAATTCCAAACCCAAATAAGAGTTGTTGAATTGAAAGTTTTCAAAAAGTTTTATTTCAAGAAAAAACAGGGAAGGTGCCTCATGTCTTAAGGTGCCATCAAGACGCAAGTAACCACAAAAGCGATCAAAAATCGTTTTATGCAAACAAATATGTGTTGAAGTAGGCCTGTTGACTGTCTAACATAGCTCGCCAATCATTTCTTCGTTGCGCTAACTGGCGCCAATTGAAGAACCCTGGGATCGCAAGTCGCTATCCACTTGGTCTCTGCCTCTGCCGTCACCGGCGGGTGCCGATAAGTAGTAGTAGTAAATATTTTATTTATATTTAGTAGTAAATATTTATTTGCACAATCATATAAATAAAATAAATTAAATAGAGAATTGCGACAATATACATATGTTGCATGTCGCCCTGCATGTTAAATAAATTACTTATAAGCTATGAGAATTCGTTTAATATCAAGGTTCCTGAATTTAATGCTGCCTACAAGAAACTTGGCAAGAGAATTGGAATTATATCCATTTAAAATAGCAATGACTTTCGCCATATCTAAAGTTCTTTCCCCAAAAGAGAGCAAACGGATATTGTTATATACGAGTATAGGACATGATCCAGTAAAGTGATAAGCGTCTTCTGCCATCCGCAAATTACACACTGTGCAAGTGGAGACGATATGTTTTTGTAAGCTCTTGCATTTAGGCGCAGCAAACCTTGTTCGTACAATTATGTTAAAGGCATAAGTACTGAAATCATTCGTGAAATATGCACTCCCTAAGGTATTAATATATGCTAAAGATCGTGAGAAGTAGACTTTTGAGCAGGAGTTTGATTTTTTTTGAATAAGCAATATTCGAATAAACGAATAAATAATTCGAATATATACTATTCGAATTTTTTTCACCCGTCGAATAAAAATTGTATTTATTCGAATAGTCCCATGCCTACTTTTGAGTCATATCTAGGAACATATTTGTATTACTCTCAGCAAGGCGACTTTGGAGCGAAGACGTGAAAGAATGAATATTAGCTTTTGAGAATTCCGTAATGAAAGGTAAATATAACTCTGTTAGCAAGTTCTTTCCACCCGTTTGCTCAAGATATGCCCAATTTGGCAGCCTCCTCCGCCAGAAAGGGGTCGATAAATATACCTTCTGGGCTGGAGCGTCTTCGTTCATTCGCACGACTTGGCCTAGCCAGCGAAGCGGCTTTGTTTTAATCCGCTGAATGTCGACGTAAAGCGTAAGCTCATACAACATGTTTTCAACACGATTTCGAAGTTGTTTTAGGCATTATGTTAGGACCTTTTGGTACCATTTTGGAATTGTTTTTTTGACCATTCTGTCTTGATTTTGGGCTTTTTCGGGTTATTTCGGTGTTTTGCAATAAGTATATGTTGAGTTGCTACAGCATATTTCAACACTCAGCCTTCGCTAAGTAGCCTAGGAGATCTCCGTTGATGGAGTTTTTCATTTGCAAGAAGATCAATAATAGAAGCATTAACAATGGAGAAGTGACACAAAAATAGTACCGTAACAACCCTAAAAAGTCCTGGAAACAGTACCGTAATCCAAGAAAAACCTCAAAAACAATGCCGAAAATGTCCTGAAATAACACCAAAAAAGTCCCGCGAATAAAACTTAAATTACCCTGAAAAGAAAGAAGTTTTTGCCGAAATATTTCCCCATGAAGGCTCTAAAATGCTTATTTTATCCAGCAATGGTCCTAAACTTTCATCTAATCAACTTAGTGAATCTCAATTTACGCAGCAATCAGTGTTGCCAGAGCAATAAAAAATAAGTAACTAAAAACTACCATTTTAGAAAAACGAACACATAGGATTTCCGGAATTTTAGTTACGTTCATACATTTCAGGTCATTATTGTAGCATTTGCGGGATAATTAACCTAAAACCATATATTGGCCTCAACAGATCGAGTAAATTACAAAATCACCAAAAACGTTTGAAAGTGAGAAAAATGACCAATTCTGATTAAAAATGCCCAGAACGGCAATAATAAAAGTTACGAGTCAACGTTTTTTTTTAGTTTTTGAGAGTAATAGTTATTTCTTTACGTTGCTGAATAACTATTATTTATGAGAAATATTTTTTTTCGTTGCCAACAAAAAGTTGAATTTGAAATATGTCAATTTTTGTATTTGCCTTATAATAGTTTTTAGATGCTAGGGATACCATTGTGTATCAGTACAAGTGTGATATGTTATCTGTCAAACGTTTGACAGGCACTTCAAAATGGAGTTTTTTTTAGTTTTTTGTTTACATCTGAGGCACTTCAGCATGGCGGCGGATCCGCTGCTCCTATCTTCTAACGAATGATAGAACGAGATGCAGGATGAATCCAACATCTTATAAATAAAAATGAATGTGTGTCTGTGTGTCTGTGTGTCCTTTATGGGCGTCCAAAGTACTCAACCGATTTTTATGAAATTTTCACAGTATATTCTTGAGATCATGGGTTAAAGCATAGGCTATATTAATTTTTGGAAAAGTGGGCGGTGCCACGCCCCCAGGCTATATAAAACTACAATTCTTCATAACTCTGAACATATTTGGTCTAAATTAATGATTTTTGGATATTTGTGTCCTTTGGTCAAGATTTATGTAATTTTGGAAAAGTGGGCAGTGCCACGCCCACTTTTTTTGTGTTTTGTTTGTACTTCAATAATGTCCAAAGTTTATGGTCGATCTCTTTTAAACTTTCAAGATTGGTTCAGAAGATTGTTGTGTACGATTTAGGCTATATCAATTTTTGGAAAAGTAGGCGGTGCCACGCCCCCAGGATATATAAAATTTAAATTCTTCATAGCTCTGAACATATTTGGTCTAAATTAATGATTTCTGGATATGTGTGTCCTTTAGTCAAGATTTATGTAATTTTGGAAAAGTGGGCGGTGCCACGCCCACATTTTTTGTGTTTTGTTTGTACTTCAATAATGTCCAAAGTTTATGGTCGATCTCTTTTAAACTGTCAAGATTGGTTCAGAAGATTGTTGTGTACGATTAAGGCTATATCAATTTTTGGAAAAGTAGGCGGTGCCACGCCCCCAGGCGATATAAAATTTAAATTCTTCATAGCTCTAAACATATTTGGTCTAAATTAATGATTTCTGGATATGTGTGTCCTTTGGTCAAGATTTATGTAATTTTGGAAAAGTGGGCGGTGCCACGCCCACATTTTTTGTGTTTTGTTTGTACTTCAATAATGTCCAAAGTTTATGGTCGATCTCTTTTAAACTTTCAAGATTGGTTAAGAAAATTGTTGTGTACGATTCAGGCTATATGCATTTTTGGAAAAGTAGCCAGTGCCACGCCCCCAGGCTATATAAAATTTAAATTCTTCATAACTCTGAACATATTAGGTCTAAATTAAAGATTTTTGGATATGTGTGTCCTTTAGTCAAGATGGATATAATTTGGGAAAAGTGGGCGGTCCCACGCCCACATTTTTTGTGTTTTGTTTGTACTTCAATAAGTTCAAAGTTTATGGTCGATCTTCTCTAAATTTCCAGATTGGTTCAGAAGATTGTTGTGCCACGCCCCCAGGCTATATAAAATTTAAATCATCATAACTTTGAATATTTTTGGTCTAAACTAATGACTTTTGGATATGTGTGTCCCTTAGTCAAGAATTATATAATTTGGGAAATGTGGGCCGTGCCACGCCCACATTTTTTGTATTCAGTGCTTTGTTTGTACTTCAATAATGTCCAAAGTTTATGGTTGATCTGTTTTAAACTTTTCCAATACGTTAAAATCTTCGTTGGGTACGACATACATAGGCTACATTTGTAAATTCTTTGGAAAAGTGGGCAGTTCCAGGACCACAAGCTAAGTAATATTTCAATTCGTTATATCCCTGAATGTATTTGCTTTAGTGACATTTTAACGTTCTTAAATCTTAATCAAAGCACTTAATTTTTTTTGTTTGTTATTGCCGTTCATACATATCCAGAGTATTATAGGTAGATATAATTAAATAAGTACTAACTATACATCTGCTCAGCAGCGCATAATGGTTTTTGTCATACCCATTGAGTTCAAAAGATCCGTTTTTTGAGTTGGACATCCAAAAAATTTATTTGTTTATACCAAAGACTTTAAAGCCAGAAACATTGTATATCCTAAAGCACTGCAATAAATGGAATGTTAAAAGTTAAAGAAAAATATTTGAAAATGTATTTCTATGGAAGTCACTGGTCAGGCAGAACAACGTCTGCCGGGTCTGCTAGTAGAATATAAAAAACAGGTGCTAATTTTTTTTAAAAATTTTGACGTCTATGCTTAAGATATCACACTTGACATGTTACACAATGAGGGATACATCATGATCCAATAATACAGGTCGTGTTGATAGGCCAGCTGCTTTTTATTTTTTCTCGAATTTTGACAATCAAACCATTTTTCAGTACGATTTTGACTACAAACACATTACAAAAACAGAATACATGAACATTTTTTGTGTGTTTGTATGTTTGTCGAGCTGCTACGACCTGCTATAGTTGGATCATGGGATACATTTGAAGAAGAACAAGGGCACACTTAGGTCAGTATCATACGGTCCGTTTTGATACCACGTCAGGACACTGTTTGGGAGACTTGAAAGTTGTACAGGAAAGGAACTTCCTCTCCGCGTGCCTCCTAATAGATAAGGGATTTCCCGGTTAGTATCCTATTAACTTAGAAATATCATAGTGGTAGAGATCTCTTGGTATCCCCTTTTGGACAGGTTGTAGTAAATATCCAACACCCTGGGGTTTGCTGCCATTTTTCGTTGGCTTATCGATAAGTAAATTTCATTAGCCGTAGCCTGCATGTGGCAGAGGGTTTACCCATACACATTATCTAAATGTTGGATATCTGGGTAGGTATGTAGGTTAAATGGCTGAGATCCAGCTGGCCTAAGTAGTTTTTAGAAGCCGTTTTGGTGCCTAGGTACACCAATCTTTCTATAGTCCACTCCTTTTGAAGCCTCTAGGTTTCTCGGACTGCCGTTTGAAGATCTTGATGGCAACTCAAGGTAAGATAGGTGACGACTAGGCAGGACGATTTCCATTGTTAATTCAACAACAACATGAAACAAATACAAAATAAATACTCGTAAAAGTTATTCAGCAACGTAAAAAATAAAAGTTGACAAATAATTATTATTAAAAAAAAAAAAAATATTCGTTGACAATAACTCTTATTCCCAAAAAATAAAATAACCGTTGAAGCGTAACTCTTATTTGAAAAATAAATTTTTTTCTTCATCGTCTCTGCTATACACACATACGGGTGTAATTTTGCTATACTTCGTTGGGTTATTTTTCATTTGCAAAAAGATTGTAAAAAACTGACAAAGTTATAGATCGTACTATCGAATTTTGCAACTATACTTGCTTTTTAAATAACAGAATCCATGACTAACATAATATCACGACAATAGTTCACCTTACAGAAACTTAACTTTTAGGCAGTTCACCGACTTCACAACTTGTAATGCTGGCTCAACATACCATTGTAATACACCGTGATGAAATCGTTGCATTATTTTTATTACAATAATGCAAGATGTGAGGCTAGCGATAGGAGCGTGTCACGTTTTTTACAATTCACACATTGCGCCTTAACCGCTTACTGCCAAATGTTGTGACTCTCCTACACGTCGGCTACGTACACGAACCTCACAGTCAAAACACCTAGTCACTGATATTAACTCCCTTTGAAGAAGGATATTAATTTCAGAAGCGGTAAATATCAAATACATAGATAATGAACTAAGCGGGTTTCATCCAACATTTTCTTGTTATCCTAATATATTAATATACGTTCCTTTGAAATTAATTCGCTTAACGCGAACTACCACTACCTACGTATTCCATATTATTCTTGCATTCGAGGAAATGTACATTAAAAAATTATAACATGTTAAAATAATTTAAAGGCACCGGAAAAAAGTGGACTGGTACTTCAGCCCGAAACACTCCAGAATTCTCCAAAACATTTAATTTTTGTACTTACAAGTCTGGACTTTTTCGGGTTAGTTTAATATTAGTCAGAATTGAAATGTACATACATACATTGTACTACATACACGATTTGCCTCTTGATCTTTAAAGCTATCGTCTTCTTCGAGCAGCCCACTTATCGTGGTTGCTGGCTGCTAGTTCATGGATGCTTTGTCTTCGCTGAATATGATTTACGAGAACCAACAAGCTTACATAGAGGTGTACATACATGGTTGCAAGATTACTTGTTTCGACAAACTTATGCAATAATGATACCCAAATAACACAACGAGCTCGCCGCGAATAATAAACAATTTTGCTTTCTCGGCAATAGATTCACCAATCCGAATTCCCAGGTGGGTCACTTATAGTTAGCAATTCAATTCGACACAAGTCCAAGTATCATTGTGGGTTTTGTGCTTATTGGGTAGCTATATACTGTGTAAATGTAATACTTATGCATGCCGCTCTATATTAGACCGGGGAAATTTAATAACTGACTGTTGAAAATACTAATGTATTAGGCTTCATATCGATATACATACATACATATGTATGTACAGACATACATAGCCACTAAACAATTTCTTGGAATTTTTTACCAAATCGTTGCGTTGCGTCTAAAGATTTTTCCGATTTCGAAACCGATTTTTTTTCGAAGTCTGATATTCGACAAATTCGAAAGTCAGCAAGCCTTGGAATATTATTGCGCTATATTTGGGAAAACCCATACAATTTCGGGTGTTCTACAAAGTTTTGTTAGAAATATAGTAGTAAATTATTATTTCACAGGACAAATCGTGCTAAATAAGCGCTTTAACTCAAAAAACTTCTATAGATGCCATATTAGTCACCGACAGACTTGCTAACATTTTGCTAGTTTCGGTGTGCTAATATTCGCAATGTAAAAAAATTGGACCAAAAATTCAATTGAAATGAAATTCGTCCAAATCCGTCAATAATTGGCTATTATTATTAAAGTTTTCCACAAACCTACCCCTCGAAATATGACCAAAAACAGCATCATACATCTCAATATTTGGATTGCGTTGATAAATATTTCAAACTTTTTTATGCTTACCTTTTGTACTCCAGCTAATTCATCATCTCAGGTGCTTTTTATTAAAAAATATTTTTTCATACTATTTTATACATAAAAAAGGATATTTTTAGCGTTCTTTTAACGCGGTTTAGTTCCAGTATATCTTAATATTTTTTCGAAATATTTTGACCAAGGTCTTAGAATACATTGAAGTTTATAATTCTAATAGAAACAGGGTGCCCATTTTTTTTGATAAAAATCAAATTATATAGGTATAGTCCGACTTTGCTCCTAAACGAATAACCAAATTTTAAACACGCACTGGATATCTTCAGGCATGATCATCGGATAAAAAATATGTTGATATATAGGGGGCGTGGCATCTCCCACCCAAATGGAATTTTTCATAAGCCATATCTGTGAAAGTATTTAGGTTAGAGCACTGAAGTTTGGTAAGGGGCTATGTAAGAATAATCCCTAACACATATATGAGAACTGGGGATAACAAAAAAGCGGGCATGGCATCCTCCATAGGAATGGAATCTCTCATAGTCCATCTCTGGAAGGATTTAGGTTAGATCACTGAAATTTGGTAACACCTGCATGAAAAGCGGGGATAACGAAAGCGGGGGCGTGGCAGCTGTCATACGAAACGAATTTTCATAGTCCATATACATATCGCACCCTAAATCAAAAACAGTCACAACTCAAAATTTTTTTTGGTCGCTTTCTTGGCATAAATTGCCTAATAAAAATTGGTGCAGCCAATACATACAATATTATTCTTTTTGACTATTATCGTTACTCTTTCAAGAGCACAGTGATGTCAACTTTTTAAAAATCAAATCACTTTTGTGCGATCCAGAAGCAATTAACTGAAAGTTACTCGGATTTTGAATTGTGACTCTTTTTGATTTAGTGTGCGATATATCTAAGTATTTGAGTTAGACCACTGCAATTTTGTTAGAGGTTATATGAGACTAATCTTTAATAGCTGGTAGAGGCAATACAATTCTACAATAAGAATAGAATTTTTCATTGCCCATATTTGTGGAAGTATCTAGGCAAGACCCCTGAAATTCAGTATAATATAATTTGTTTTATTTGCATTGCATATTTTTTGTAGAAATGTGGGGTGAAAACCACGGGTATAAGCTAGTAAAAAACAAATAAGGAAATAGCTGTCTTCTCCTGTGCCGAAGGCTTTATACTTTTCATGAATACGCATACTTACAATTGGTACAAACTCTTCAAAGCTGATCATTTAAAGATACAAAGCCCAAACCACATTTATCGGAGCAATCGACTGTATGAGAGCTATATATATTATGTAGGCCCGATCAGTCTGATTTTCACTACACAGTACCAAACCTGCAAAATATTACGTTCCTAGCTTTGTAATTGCAAGAGCTATAAGCCAAAACCCTGTTTATCGATCAATCGATTGTATAAGAGCTATCCGTTGTATCGATCCGACAAATTACTTATTCTATACAAAATGGGGCCCACTCGCAAAATTTCATCGATATATATTTAAAATCAAGCGACTAGTTTGCTCATCGCTCTGATCATTTCGGTATACTTAATGGTTGGTCTACCTCTTCTTCTTCTTATACTTACAAACATCGGACCAAAGTTATAATACCACTTCATCTTCATGAAAGGTATGATTAAGCTCAAAAGTAGCTAAAGAAAAGTGTGTATACTACGTTTCCACAACATACATATGTTGTTTGCTCTTTTGGAACCGGTCTTATGTTACATACATTTGTATCTGTGTATTTATGTATATGACCAACACAGTGTTTCTGTTAAGTTGAGGCTTGTTTGCGTGAATGTGCAGCTTATTACCCGATCAGGCAGTACGTACCTGCCTCTCTTTGACGAGCGATAAACACTTTTTCTGTTCACAGTTTTGCTTTTGTTACAAGTAACTTTTTGTACTTTTTCGAGCCCTTTCAAACGCATTGGCATCATGATGATTCTTTTAGTATTACCTCTGTCCCTCCAGTCAGACGCGACCTATGCTAACGTTTCGATCATGTTCACGCCACCACGACATGCTTCACCAGTCACATCCTCCTTCCTATGGGAATCAATTGTACTGAGACGGCTTAGCGATGTCTGCGGGCTATGTCTACTACCCTACCATTCCACTATTCTGGCTTTATAAAAATGCGCATACCTGAATATTATCAACATTTGGTGCCTACCGCTTCGGCAACAAAGCTGGCCGTAATAAGAAGCAATCAACAAGCTCAATTCGCACCTTCAACGCCTCCTTATTGCACTCGTACATATGTATGCACCCATCCATAGTTCTTGTCTCACAAATGTTCGGAAGTTTACATTGTTTGCGTTTGAAGACAAAATATTGTTAGTAAGAATGCTGCACCTTTGTGTTGGCGTCAAAGTCGGAAAATAAAAAATAATTCTGCATTATAGAGAATAATGTATCAATGCATCGAAATATTGTGACCTGCGCTGTTGAAGGTATATAAACAATGTGCGCTCATACTCGTACATTTAGAAATGTAAGGGATATACCAAAAATCTTGCAAATATTCTATACACAAATTATTGGAAGGTAGGGCATCTTAGACACATATTTTGAATATTCGCACTGGCATAAACTTTTGCAAACACAAAGGGTTGGATAAGCTTTATAGTTTTTTTTTTTTTATCGGAAACGCAGAAACCCCAATCCAAGTTGTTCAATATTTATGTTACGAAGCCTGAAATGTAAATATTTAACTTTATAGTATCTAGCGACTCAACTGTGTGCTCCAAAATGGTTTGTTTAAAACTGCAAAAGCAGTTCTCCCAACTTTATCACGAAAATCTTATCAGATTTTTTTGTGTACGAAATTGTCATACTGTTTATTGTCCTTAAATTTACCAAGTTTCTTTATTCTACGCATCATTTAAGACCATAATTATGTTATTCAAAGTGCAAGTCCTCCATATAGGCAATTTTATTTTTTAAGGAACTCGTATGATGTATCTGATACACTATTTTATTTTGTATGGTATACGGTGTTTTATTCAATAATTTTACGGTATTTTTATTAAAATATCAATTTGTAACAATATAAAACAGTGATTAATTCATAGTTTTGTTAATTCAGTGGCATTTATTCATTACTTTCCAATTTCGGTTATTATAAACAAAAAATTATGACAAATGAAGGTATACATTGCGTAAATCAAAAATAACTAGAAATTCATTCGTCTTCATTCTCTTCTTCTGCTACGTCTGGTCCATCTAAACAATTTCGCTTCTTTCCACCTCGTAAGTTAAAAAAAAATGACTGCGAGCCACAAGGAATTACACTCTTTTTGCACAAATTTTGAAGATCATGCAGCTTTCGATTACAAATTGGCAGCTCTTTATTGTATTTGCCAGTAAACGAAAAGTTGAACACTTCTTTTGTTTTTCGGGTTCCTCCAATATCAACTACTTTCAAGTGTCCACCTCCTTGTATAATAATTGTTTTCGTTGAATTTTGTTCACTTCGAGTAATTTAACATTAAGCCAATTTACCGAGTCGTTTTTTATATTTTTCTTAAGGCTATGGCCTAACCTCGAAAACATGGCTTTGAGATCAATCATATCACTGTATTGAAGCCTCTCTACAGCATACCTATGGGTTGTTCCGTCTTGCCAGTCTCATTATAGTTGGCCATTCTTCCGGCGAATAAACGCATATACTCCTCTTCGCACGTTCCATTGCAGAGTGCATCGAATCTGCCTCCATTTGTGTGTGTCCGCTTTGGAGGTACTTAATTGTTATCAAATTAAGCTTCAAGGTATTGTTGATATAAATCAATAGTGTAGCAATGAACCTGTTTCTGTTTTGTCCCCCGCAACAGTCTGAGTAGAGAATAACATCGGTTACCGATTCGTCTAACGAGTTCATCATTTTCCATGTTGTGGTCCCAATTTCGTCCGATCTTCGTTGACCCTGATTTTCATCCCATAGAAAACAGTAACCTTCTCCACTGGCAATGTCGTAAAATGTGTTATTATACGTGGCGAACTTTCGACTGTAATACATCGTGCTTACGTTGCTACATGGAGTCGTTAACACTGACTAGAGGTCAAAAGTAAACACTTTTAAATTAATGTTACTTTTAGCTGATTCCTTGTCAGTTTGCTTGTTAGTTCTTGCCTTTGTCTTATTTAACCCTCTGCGACTGACGTGGTAGTCTGACAGACACCAATAAACAGGAAAATTTGTTTTGCGTCGTTATTTTGCGAAATTTTTCTCCCGCGCTCTCGTTACCTTCATATTGCATACTCATGAGCAGTTTAGTGTGTTGAAAGCGATCAAAGTGAGCACACACGTTGGTCTGAGCGGAAAAGTGTCTACGAGTCAACCACGTCAGTAATAAGGTAGGTGTCTGAGAGACTACCACCTCAGTTTTTATGTTATATTTTTGTGCCATCACCTTAATAGCAAGTCAGTTAAATTGTTTTGATACTTTATATTTCTTGTTAGTTTTGCTTTGATGGATTACTCAAGCGCAAATCAGCGCCCTCATTGTTCTAAGAGAACTTCATCTGGGACTTTTAAAGCCGGGAAGAGCAAATACAACAGTGGTTGGAGGAGGAAAGCGAGCACGAGTTCAGCGATATCGATTGGTGTTAATAGCTTTGTGTTATACCAAATGTGTACTAATAGTGACGAAAAAATGCGGAGGAAAACTTACATGCTCAATCTGTCTAGGGAACTGGTGTTAGATCACATGAAGCTTAGGGTGTATAATGAACGGTTGCCAAGAGAATTGAGAATGACAATAACCAGGGTTCTCGGTGAAGATTTACCGCTTCCCCCACCACAACAAATCCAACTAGTGGCAGAAAGCTTTGCTATATATGCCCAAACAAAATAAAAAAGTTAACCAGGTATATATGCTGTGATTGTTCGAAGCCAATTTGTCTCCAGTGCTCTAAGCCAGTTTGCGAAACCTGCCAAAATAACATGAAACTGTTATAAAACGCTTTATATTATCTTATTTTTTCGAGGCTGATTAGATTTAGTGCCATCAAATGTAAATTTAAGCTGATTTTCAAAGTAATTATAAGAAGAAATATATTTTTTTTGCATGCATAAAAGCTTTGGAGAGCGTAACTATGAAATTCATATCGGCATGTTTAACATGAAATATCTTTTTATTTAGCCGCTGAAATTTTACTCTTTTTCGATAGACTGATCAACTTAAATGTACACTAAAATAAGTTTAAAACTTTTGGTGGAAAAATTATACTATGAAATATTTTTATGTTGTTTATATATATATATAAGTTTTTCAAGGTCATTTTGCGCCATGTAAATAAATAAGTTTTAAAATGAACTGAATTTTTTAAATAAAAATAAATTACAATAAATAAAAACCTTTATATGTGAACTTTATACAGGGATACTTTCACTAGGTTCACACAACTAGACGAAACAATATAAGCCGTCGAAATGGTGTCTGGTGGACTACCACGTCAGTAGAATAGGGAAACTTATTTCACGTCAGTCGCAGAGGGTTAAGACGTGTTCATCATAGGATTTCTGAATGGAGTTTTTGTCCTCAGCGTTTTAGTACCTCTGAAGTAATTATAATTACAATTAATGATAGCGTCCGGGTAGAGTTCTTTGAATAAATCGTACATTTTTGATATTGTTAAATCGGAGGCAAGATAAAGTCGTTGACTTTTTGCTCGAGTGTAATGGCTTTCGACGGCTGGAAATGACTCGATGTGCTGTTTGATAAGCGCAACTGTCTCTTCGTTTAATTTTCTCTGGTGGCCGGGTTGAGCCCTCTTATCAGTAAATTCATTTTGGCACATCTTCTTGGCTAGCACAGATATTGCGCCGTCTGACAAGTTCAAAGTATTTAAATAAAACTACTTGCATACCTCTTTGGCTTTGAGAGTATAATTAAATGTGTTTGCCCGCCGTTATCCAATTGTCAACGTCCTTTTGCACTTCTCAATTTTCACGCAATTGGCCAGGAACAGTCGCTGCCTCGAATAGTCGCCTAAATTCCAATATTCTGCATTGATCTTTGTGCGCTCTTCTTCTGAGAAGTTTTCTGTGCAATTATGGCGGCACTTATAGTCAATGGGTTTCGGAACACGTTCTTTAACTCTTTTGCCACTCTTAGTGACATACGGCTTCCCTTTGTTGCGATGATACTTCCTTTTTTTCTGCACCCATTTATGACTTTCAATCTATTGATCGGAAATATTTCAGAGTTAGACGTGGCTAGACCCAAACAATATTTCTCAAAAGCTGTTTGCTGTACTCACCTTTCTCTTTCGCGTAAGTATCTATATTTCTACCATTTTCATTCTTGTTATTGATATAGGTATCACCACAGTCTGCGATTTCTTCTAAAACTACATCTGCTGTCTTTTACACTGAATTATCTAATTCATCTGCCAAAGCCAGGGGACATAACAGCTTATGTGGGGTATAGAAATGGTCGGAATAAAACTATTTCTCAAACAATAGTGTATATTATTATAAGCTGTTTTATGAGTTTTGATAAAATGTATTTATTTCTACAGGCTAAAATGGAGTATAATGCGCATCCACTATTATTCTTTTAACAACTTTTCAGTGGCGATTTCAGGTAAAATAGCGCATATGAGCTTATACACTTATTGAAGGAAATTTGTGAACAAGAATTTATACACCATTTTTTCCAATGGCATTTTGACCCACTTTGTTGAAGTAGAATTTGACGAAATTTTGACCAGACATAGAATCAATGATGGAGATTCTAAATATGCAATAAAAAAATAATGGCGTATGAGCACATACGCTGTTGTTATATTGAGGGGACGATATCAATAAAACCACTCAGATATTGATAATCTACACAAATTAGATATAATATTGTAAGCTGTCAAATTGAATGACAGCCTCCTATGCCCCAATTTATTTTCACTGATTATTTAAAGGCGATAATGGCCTAGGCGGTTATATGGTATTTTAAGAAGGTAAGTTAGTAAAAGTATTGGAGTAGTATATCTCCACAATGGTTTTCAGGTCACTACCACCAAACATTTTATGTATATTCAGCCCCAAAAGTTTAGTATGTTTCGTATGTCGTTTATCCCACACCAATTTCCAGCGTCCTATCTGAAACCATTTTAGAGATGTTCAGCATGAAAAATTAAGCTTGCATGGGAGGTGCAAGCCTCCGTTTCTGTTAACCCCCACTTTTCTGCGTGAGAATGGTTTTGATGTAATATAGCTCAGGTCCCTGCCATAGATAATTTTCAGCTTGAAAAATTAAGTTTGGATGGGAGAAACAAATTCAATGAAATCGGGATGGCCGTTCTCAAGTTATGCGGTTACCAACACATTTTGGGATTCAATTTTATATAATAGATTGTAGAAGAAAATTACGCGAGGAAACTATTTGTAAGTTAAAAGAAAGATTTACTTGAAAGCGGCCCTGGCGAGAAAACGTGACTAAGTACGACTCGTCTTCAATCCCACAGATCCCAGCTTAAAATGGGCGTACAAACACCGATACAACGGATTGCCGTCACCGTCCCCGAGCTTAAGGAAGCCGTAACGAAGTCCAACCCTGCGCAATAGGTGGTTAGAATGTGCCTAGACCCTGGGAGCCCGGACCATCAGGAATATCATTTCATCTGGTATCTTTCGAGTTACCGACTGCGAAGTTGCTAGAGATAATACGGAGAGTAATATTGTAAATCTGCATGTGGACAATTATCAACACGGCTTCCGAAAATACCACAGCACAACAACCGTGCGAGAAGACATATCGTCGCCCGGATAAATAAATGTCGTATGTGAAAATTGGGCCGGATTGAGTTAATAATGCAGTTATACTAAGCTAATCAAAATCTCTCTCTTAATTTCAGATATATTAAATAAGTTTTCTTATATCTGCAAAGTAACAAGCAATTTCACCCAGCCCTTCGAGAAAATCTAATAAGGCCTTTCCGAGAAATTGAATTCCGAACTTAAAACCTGTAAAAGAGCATTTGAATTTCATACTATCGTTACAATCATTGTTTAGACTTAATATTAAATTTCATCAGGAAAGTTCGGTTAAATAATTTTTCTAGAGCAAAATGTGTAATTGGGACAAAAAGTGTAACCTCCAATGTCATGTTTCTTTTAGACGTACCACTTAAGGCTTGCTTGCCATCACATCAGCAGTAATCCTTATTCAAATACTTTTTTCCTTCCCTTTCCCGAATAATTTCTCATCTTGCATCGCCAAACAATACCCATCTACCACCAGTCTGCCTTAACCGTAAGTGGAAATCAATAGAATAACTCAGACACGTTAGGTATTCAAACTATAAAACTCGTAACAAGCTTTGAGAAATGCACATGCAAACAATTTCCCACTAGACTTTAGGGCGGTGTACATCAACATCAGCAATGGTATGTGAGCAACGAATGAATGAATATGTTGGAATCATAATAAATTATCAGCCAAAGGGGATGGTAAGGCGGCCCACAACAAGTCGATGTGAATGCAAGCGTCGACAAGTAGAAGTTTGCCGGCATACAATCGACAAGAACTAAAACGTTTTGGAATTTGGTTTGGGAAATCTTTTCAAAGAGTTTATTTGCGAGAAATCTGTAGCTGTGTTTGTTTTTTCTTTTTTATTTGATCCCAACAAGCATTTCTGTAAGTGTTTTTCGAAAGTAACTTGATGTAAACTTCCTATAATAAGCGATTTATATGCGCTAAGGAATCAATTAAAGATTTGATTTAAACTGTTTATACATTTTTATGAATTATTTGACTTTAAAACTGAAATGTTTGCAAAAACTTCAACAAATCGAGGGTTGAGTGGAAGATCGCCCTATTTGAAAATATTTTTAATAAACGCCCTATTTCAGAATATTTTAAATAGTTCCAGCTGAAAATGTATGAAATTTTTGTTGAGATAGGGCGTTCTCCAAACGAATTTGGAAATACATATTGTGTTATTGAAAAAAAATTTTGAAGCAGGAATTTTTCAGACAAATTCTGAGATGGGGAGTTTTTTAGAAAAAAATTTAAATAGGGTGGTCTTCCATTTAGCGAAGCCATCAAGTCATACTTTACCTTTCTGGAATGTTGTCCGCCAGTTCTTGACCAATTTTTCTAGAATAAAATTTGCCTATTTCGGACTGTTAGCGAATATTGGCAATTCATTGCAACAAGAAAACACTCATTTAGTTATAATAGACATGTTCAGCGTTATGAAAGGTTTGCACACATATACACTCAGAAAAAAGCATTTCCTTGAAACAAAGAACCAGTTTCCTTACTTCGATTTACTCAATATAAGGAAAAATATCCTTAATTTAAAGTTTTTTTTCCTCAATTAAAGTTAATGTTGTCTTTAACCCTAAGAACTCAATTTCCTTAATGCAAGTAATAATTTTCTCAATACAAGTGAAAATTTCCTTAATACAAGTAATTATTTTCCTTAATACAATTAATAATTTCCTTAATAGAAGTAATAATTTCCTTAAAATATCGACGCGTTGCTTGCATCGCTACCCAACGGGACACTGAGCTTCAGGTGACGCCTAACGTGCTGATCGTCGCTGACATATGTTTTCGGTCGCACCTCCATCATCTTTCCACGGGCCTCGTGAAAAAGGTGATGCTTTGTTTTGTGTGATCTTGTATCACCTTCTCTCTAATGTACTTTATTTATTTATTTATTTATTCATTAATCAACAAACAACAAGTTTACAGACTGTGTATCTGACAAAATTATAATAGGCATAACATAATCTATATACAATAATTAGAACTGAAACTATGTTAAGTGCCTTATGAGCAAGCTCTTAAAAGAATACTTGGTATAACAAAAGTCAAATCCCAAGGAAGAAGAGAAAATATTTAACTCAGCAATTGTCCGTCTAACAGGAGCATTCATCGCATAAACAGTTCTAGCAAAACCCACGAAAAACATCTTTGGCTATATATTCAAAATAGATGCACCTGTTAGCACAGTCACGATATCGTACTTTATCAGTAATGACTCATATGAAAATTGTTTACATCAGCTTTTATTCAAAATATGTCCTATCGCCAATGTTTATCACACCTCGCAATGTTTAGCCTCAACATCATCGCTGTATAAAAATTGAATCAAGAGTGACATTTTCGCTGATAATATCTGTGCCATTTTAACATAACAACTTAAGTCGACTGAAAAAGTTAGACCAATCAAAACTTTTCCTGGCGATTTTGAATAAGAAAATCGTGCAAGTTTCCAAGACTTTTATCGGTCTTATATTATTTTGTATATAAACGATTGATTCTAACTGGCGCGGCTAAGTTGTGAAGCATTTTGGTTATTTGAGAACGACAGAAAAAGTTTTGACTGGTCTAATTTCTTAAGTCGACTTAAGTTGTTATAATAAAACGACACAGATATATTGGCTCAACGATGACATCAGTGCTGATTAACGTCTGTGCCATGAATGACCATCATAACTGGCAACAATAAAACTAAGCAGTGACATCAGCGCTTACGATAGACTCCTAACTGCTGATGTACAAAGTCCATACAAATGATAAAATTAAACTGTGTACCGTTTCTGTATCGATAAGCATTCTAACGCAGAGTGCAACCCTGATCTGTAGTTATTTCTATAAGGCCCACTTGCACAAGATCCAGAGTTAAATTTATAAATTCAGAGTTAAGTAACTCCGAGTTAAACTGATATCTTTTTAACTCAAGCAATGCGTTGCAGAACAACTTTTTGGCGTCGAGTTAACTAACTCCGGGTACACGCGGGTATTTTACTGTTTGGTTGTAAACACTGTCAATTTATTGTGACACTTTCTTTGTTCAAAGAGGAAACGGATATTGGTTTTGAAAAAAATATAATCGTTGTGCAATTTGAAACATAGTTTGAGTATTAACTGAAAACAAATCGTGAAGCACCCGTAAGTATTAGCATAAATGCTATAAATAAAGAGTAATTAATATAAAATAATTCATTCATTAGGTACTACAAGTATTCCGAACAACAATTTGCTTTCATTTTTAAGGTAAGGGAAATGCAGTCAGTTGAAAATCTTTATGTCCTAACTTGCATTTTATTTGCAGGTTCCCGTGTATTATTAATAAATCAGAGCTTTTTTCTTTCGGAAAGCATCAATAACACTCATATTCATCTTGTAGGTATTTGTTTCCTTTGACTGACGGAAATAATTTGGATCGCGTAGCCGGTGTTAGGCTGGCTGAGGGTTATTTTTTTAAGCGCGGTCGAAGGTAGATAAATACCATGGAGCGGGACCCCAATTTTGTATTTGACCTGGGCCGTTTTTTGTTTTTTTGACAATAACTTTTTATTAAAACAAAAAATCCAAAATGTGCTTTCGGATTACTGTTACTAAGGTCCAGTAGATGACGACTTCGATGGCTGGATTTGTGGCCTTAATTATGACGGCAATGGCTCGGTCAATGCATTATGCCTCGCCTGGGGGGCCTTGACTTTTTGAGTGATTCGGGGTTTGTTCCATTTTCTCTTATTGCATGGTCGCATTTCATTCAATGCGAGACGTCTACTAGATATCTTTACAAATCCAAATACTCAGGCCTTAACCATCCCGTTTATAGACCCCGTACTTTCTTCAGTACCCTGCTCATGCGCAACCCCTTCTCCCCTACCAATCTCAAGCGGCCACAAAAGTAGTCCTGTTGTAGTTCTCTATGTAGCTCTAATTAGTAATACGGGTTTTAGAATTGACTAACGACAATCATACATTTCAGTGTGATGGACAATTCAAAGCAACGAGTCCGTGCTCCAAATTTTTGCCGGGAAGAAAGCCTTCTTTTATTGGACGTAATGAAAAATTACAAAAATATTATAGAAAATAAGAGGACCGACGGAGCCACGCTTGCAGAAAAGCAGAAAGCTTGGATAGATCTGACGAAGGAGTTTAATTCTATCACCACTGGGTACATAAGGACAGTGGCAAGCCTTCAACAAAGTTATAAAAATTTAAAAAAAAAAACTAAAAAACATACATCGAGCACAATTATGAATATACCAGGTATATATATAATAAAAAACATTTCAAAGATTTACAGTACAAAAAATATTTTCCTAAGTTGACAAGGCTACCATAGTTGACATGGTAGAAGAACACGGCATGTCTCCAGACGGATGGAAGAAAGTCTCCTCCAACACAGGCATTCCAGAAGACACCTGTCAGGAGGTTTTTTCAGAAATGGCTAAGGAAGCCAATGCCCAGGAGAGGGAGGAGAGGAGGAGCGTCTTACGTACAGGTAAACCGCTTTCGTTAATGTTTTTTGTATTCCTTATCAAAAACGCCCTAACAAATATATTTCTCTAAGGAGGAGGACCATTACAAAACGTTGATAACGATCCTCTTATAGATAAAATAAGAGGATTAGTTGGACCGACTTTTGAGGCTAATTACAGCATCTACGATGGAGATAGTAGTCTCATCACAGCGCAGGAGGGCATTGTGCCAATAGAAGCTTCACTAAACATTTCTGGTAACGATATGCTTATACTTCACATTTTAAATCTCTTAAACTTAAGTACGCTTCTTTTCATATATCCAAATTTCGTTTTCACAGATCACTGTACTGAAATGATTGAAGTATCGGATACCCCGAAAAACGTGAATATATTCACAAATGACAGGGCAAATTTGAAGAAGAGTCCTCATCCTTCGTTGACGAGTGAGTATTAACTCCTTTGCCAAGGTAGAAATAGGAATCCACGACTAGTCTCTTGGGCATTTCAGGCTACACCTCAATTTTTAGCTATGGTAACGTTATAGCTATGCGGGCTGAAGTGCTGAACACCTGAAATGTCCACTAGGTTAATTATAAAGTTCAGACTTAAGTTTTGTGTCTTTAAAGTTGTGTTTCCTTTAGGAAAGAGGAAGCTTCCATTTCCAGGCAAGCCAACAGTCGCTGAAAAATTCAGAACTCTGGCCTCTAAAAAGCTAGAACTAGTGGCGGCTCAAAGATAACTGGTAAATATCCAGTTAAAAGAGGAACAAGAGAAACTGGAGCATAACCGTCTCCTAAGGAAAATGGAATTGGAAGACGCACGGAAGCGATACGAGCACAACGATGCTATAAGGAAGCTCCAAATGGACAAGTTTGGCAAATAAATATTTCTTATTTCTTTTATTATTTATTATTATTATTATTTCATAGATTAATATAGCCTTTAGTTTTAAATTTAACTCAAATTTACAAATGAATTTAAAAATAAAAGACTGAAGTTTTGTGAACTACATATATATACATACATAAATTGAAGTTTATTCAGTTCTTCCAATAACACGTTCTTTTACAGTGACATGGGAGTAAGTAAAAAATATTCCCGTCCGATGGATTCCCCTTTATTCACAAGGTCGAAGTCTTCCAAAGTGTTTATCAATCAAAGCCTGACGAGCCCTCTTTCCCGGGGAGACTCTGGTGGCGTTATCAGAAGATTGAGTTTCTCTCCCTTCGTCTACAAGATCCAATATCGGAGGGTACTCAGCATCGATTACTGGATCGGGGTCATTTTGAAGTCGAGCTATATTATGAAGTACAGAAGTCGCTACTATGATTCCCGGCACTCTGCTTAAAGACATTTGAATGCCTCTGGACAAGATAGGAAATCTTCTTTTCCAAATCCCAAATGTTCTCTCTATCGTGTTTCTGCTTCTGATTTGGGATTCATTATATAAAGATTGAGCTGGTGTGCTCACAGTCCCTAGGGGGGTCATCATAAACGTGGTTTGAGCGTATCCACTATCGCCAAGTAAGCAATAATTTCCATACGCTCCCTGCAGGAAGTATCGACGTTGATTGCAGTTGTCCCAAATATGCGAATCGTGAGAAGATCCATGCCACCTTGCAACGACGTCGTTGAACATAAGATCTGAAGAACATATTGCTTGGGTATTTATGGAAAAGTAGCCCTTCCTGTTCCTATATATTTCCGCATACTCTCCTCCTGAAAATCATAAAAATGTGGTTAACTATTTGCATGGAAGCGATGCGTGTACAAGTATGTATGTATATCTTTTGTTGTAACTGAAACTGTTGCTAGACTACCACTCCTAAGGTCCCAGGCTCGAGCCCTGATACAGATGATTTGAAAATATATATCGTGCCAATTAGGTAATACTTTCCATCCAACGTCAAGTGTTAGTACACATCCAATAATGTCGGGAGAGGTATTAAAAAAAAGCGGTTTCACCTCTGTCACAATGATCCGTAGGGGGAAAATAAATATTTTGTTTCAGTGAAAAGTTTTTAGTGAAAAACCGAACATTGACCCAGGTCTGATCCCCAATTCGGGGCGTGATCCATGGTATTTATGTGCAGAACGCCTTTCTGTGTACGCGGCCTTTGGCTGCGCTTTAAAAAACCCTCAGCCGGTCCAACACCGACTACGTGATCCCAATTATTTCCGCGTAGAACAGACTTTTTCGGCTCAACTCAATGTGTCATTACAACAACCACATGAAAATGGCAGAAAATTGTGAACTTTTACAGCAAATATCTCTTAACAGAATCTCCCTCTCCGAATTATTTTTACAAAGGTCAAGACGCGTCTTTTGTTACCTCTCCCGACATTTTTGGACGCGTATTAACACTTGACTTTGGATAGAAAATATTACCGCCAACGATTTATCTTTTATTTCGATGCGTTACACAGGATATAACTTTGTGCTCATAACGATATAATTCTTACTCATCACAAATCTCCTTACAATTGTCATTCTATAAACAGCTCCTCGCAGTTGGACTGCTCGATCCTCTCACTATTCGGGCGGGTGTTGACCGGGACGAATGTAAGCCAAGGCAGCCAGGCCCTGCTCCCCCTTTAGCATAACATCAAAACAGGCCAAATACAGGGGGAAAAAATCATCGGCTAGTCAAATCCTCGGACTCGGTGGTAGGCGGACAGGAGTAGGCCGAACAAATAGACAACTCGACGTTCTGCACTGTCAAAACACCGCACGCAAAAGTACCATGGGATGTCTCCTTATGTCACCTGAGCAAAAATTATCGGAGTTAAAAAGCATGCAGAAATGTTTTTGAAACGATTCTTTTCACTCTCACAACATCCGGTTCTATCGTACCGGAATGACTCAGATTTTACCATGCTGGTGTTAAAACATCTTGGCGATGAGGGAGTAAGATATTTAACATCCAACGTAGGGGCGTCATAACATCCGATATCACTCCTATCGCCAGTAGTGAATACATTGGTGACGGCCATGCTCCCTTATTATACCGCGAATATACCAGGAAACTACATAGCACCACCACCGCATTAAATGCCATTACCACTCAGGCAGGTGCCGGTCTCAACCAAAAACATGTTGATGGGTGTGCTACTAAATAAGATGACGACTACGCAGGCTGAAATATCGCTACAACAACAACAGCATCGTATATAAATATGTCCATATATGTATGTATGTATGTATATATACCTGGCGATTTTATCCTCACATGAGTACAATCAATAGCTCCAATAATACGTGGAAAACGTGCAATTTGGTAAAATTTTATCGCTGTTTGTTTCATTTGTTCTTCATCAGAGGGCATACATACATACTCAGGATACAAACGGGCTATGGCATCGGTGACTTTATGTACAATTCTGCATGCTGTTGACTCGTGAACACCAACGAAGTCCCCGCAAGTCAAAAGTTGGCTTCCCGTTGCATAAAATCGCAACGCACACAAAAGTTGGGTCATAGACGACAATGCTCCACTATTAAGAGAAGAAAATCCAATTTAGTAACTTTAAAGTTTACGAAATCACCACAAACCTTTTTGAACTTTCTAGCCGCACTTTTATTTTATCCAACAAAACCTGAACTGTTTCCTTTTGTAGCCGAAATCTCCTATGGAAAGCCTTATCTTTTAGTTTATTAAAGTGGTCACTTCTCTCCGCAACCGTTCTGTTGAAGAAATCTGTTTCGATATAATCAATAATTTCTTCATCGTCATCCGACAGAAGAACTTCGTCAATCATTTTTATTTTATTTATAAAAATTTGTCACACAATTTCCAAATAGTTCGTAATTTTTAATGTAAACAAACATTGATTTTGACAGATGAACCAAGAGATAGCAAGTTAACCCTTCAACAGCGCTGGGTTAAAAATTTTACAATTTAACTCTGGTTTAACTGCTAACCCTTTGTTGTGCAAGACAAATTATTAGTTTAACCCCGCATGAGACTTTAACTCTGAGTTAAAAAGATAACTCGCAGTCGTGCAAGTGGGCCTAAGAGTGGTAAAAATGTATTTTCGTTATGACTTCGATAAAATCAACCATGCCTTTAATGGTAGTGATAACAAGTATAAAACTCAAAATAATTGCATTATTTGCAATGTTAAATTTTATTAACACCTTATTAAAAATAAAAATCATACTTCACTTTCTTGCAACAGTAGCTCGTATTTTCCCTTTAAACAAAAAATTCATTTTTGTACTGGTAACCATCACTCATATCTCGTAGGGCATTTCCCGCAGGGTATCTTATTGTTAAAATGGAAAAAGATTTCGATTTTCTACAGAGGTTGCAGCTACTAAAAAGTGAAGCATTTTATTATATTTTTAAAGGTAAGTAGTAACTTATTAAAATGGTGCCTTTTATAAGACGGTTCATGGAATTAAATAAACAATTGTGGGATTTGCGTTATTGTTGTTAGCAGTGCTTCGCGCTGCTAAGAGTACATGCGTCTTTTGACACCAATTTCGACAATATTCAATAAAAATTAGGCATTTGACCGTCTTGTAAACTGGTACCATTAAAATAACTTAATATGTATTACCATAACCTAATAGTTGTCCTGCATAAATTACAGATTGCGGATTTACAGCCGAAAGTTTGAAGTATCTAAAACCGGAACACCTAAAAGAAGTTGTACCCAGTTCATTATACGGGGCAAGAATAGTTTTTGAGCACAACTTAGCGCAGTGGCAAAAGGAACAGGTGAGTGTGCAAAAAGTAGTGCTGGTATTTGTTTTGAATGGTTTGTTTTATGTTTTGCATCAGGGTGTCGTTTTGGATACTTCTGCATCTTCTACATCTGCGCTGGCGGCTACATCAAGCTGCGATAATAACGTACTGGATAGTTCCCAATCTGAAGAGAACGTTTTAGATGCTTCCCTTCCGGCTACATCGATATTTACCGAGGGCGGTAATTCAGTAGAAACATCAAACAACTTTGCCCTTGCGGCTACATCGAGCTGTACAGATAACGTAGTACTGGACAGTTCCTTTTGCGACGTTCTGGATAGTTCCGTTGGGGCTACATCAACATTTACATCATCGGGCAATTCTACCATTGTGGCTTCTGTGGCTAAATTGGTGTGTATTGGAAGCTTTGCAAAAAATTTACATTTTAGTAATTGCTTACATCTGCGTAGTTCTCACTTTCAGATATATTGGATACGTCTGGTATTGGCAAAATAATTGTTCAGTACTATAACAACAATAGGCGATTGGTATCAAAATATAGAAGTGCGCTGGCGAAGTGTGTAACGAACTATCTTTTAAAATACGAAATTAAGCCGAACCCGTCTACATTTGCTGCAATTGCAGATCAGATTATTGAAAAGTTCCCCAACGAAGAAAAGGTGAGTTTTATACTTTGCTGACTCCACGATATATTTTTATTATATTATGTTATATTTTAGAGTATTTACTACATTCGCCGTGAGAAAAAGAAACCGGGTGGATGTCTCTATTCGAAGTACCATAACACTATTTATAATCTTAGGCGAGATGGTGTCATAAATAAAGCTAAAAATATTTCAAGCGACGGTGCTTCCAACTTAAAAATACGCCCAGGTTTGTATAGGTTAAAATGGTTGGACATTAGATTGCTGAAACTAAACTTGAGAATTAATTTTTCAAAAGATATCACCTATCCCCCCGTTCATATGCATATTGTTAACAATATGATATTAATTAAACCTAAACAATTTTTTTGAAAAATATATATGTACATACATATCGTTACCTTAATTCACAAAGGCCCCATCTTGCATTAAAAAGTTGTACAGGATAAACAAAAAACCAATTGTTTTACATTGAACGCAAGCTTTTTAGTTTTATATGCATTATTATTGCTAGTAATACCTTAAAGTATGTGCAAAATGCATTTTCGGAAAATGTGTCAGACAGGGCCTTTGTAAATTAAGACAGTGATATGAACCTACCTCTTCATCAATTTATTTATAATAATAACTATTTATTAGTTAATAGTAACGAAAATGCTGAATACAAATTGACTAAAAAAGAATTAAAAATTCAATTTTCTTTATATTATTAAATGCACGATTTTACATGGAAATACCCACCTGTTATTTTAAAAATTACATTACATTAATATACAAGTAAAGTACAAATAAAATACATACGAACTAATAAAAATTATAACTAAATATTGAAATTTTTGCGTTTTATTTGACTCCTAAGGCCAAGGAAATTTCCTCAGTATAAGTAAAACTGAGATATGGATTTCCTCAATATAAGTAATATATTTCCTTCTGGCAAGTGAAAATTTTCCTAAAAGCAAAGAAATAATTGTTTAATACAAGTAAAAAATTTCTTGCTTACAAGTAAAATTTTCCTTAAGACAAGTAAAAGATTTCCTGCTTACAAGTAAAATGTTCCTTAAGCCAAGTAAAAGATTTCCTGCTTACAAGTAAAATTTTCCTTAAGACAAGTAAAAAATTTCCTGCTTACAAAGAAAAAAGTACTTAAAGTAAGGAAAAACGGTTTCCTTAAACTGGGTTAAATGTTTTACTTATTTTAAGGAAGCCATATCTTTGGAGCCAAATAAGGGAAATTTTTCCTTGAAATAAGGCATTTTTTCCTTGCGGTAAGGAAACTTTTTTTTGAGTGTAAGTATGTACGCTTATAAATAGAATCTTCATCGTTACAATATTAAGTATTATTGTAAATATTTCATCGTTAATGCTTTCCTCAAAATATGTTAGCAATTGCCTTATTTCTGCACTAGATTTAAGAATACCATTCAGTCCCCTAATTCTTACATTTGCTCTTTAAATTTCATCTGCGTTATGTAAAATAAATAGCATACATGCATACATACATTTATTTATATAATGCATCAGGTAATGGTCATTTTAATGCCAACTTGAAGGTTTTTTTGTCTGCTTTTCTTTTTCATTCCGTTCTTAAGTTTAGTTCCTTTTTATTTTATCTTCGCCTCATTTTGGTTGTGGTCCTTTCAGAGTAGACTCGCTTAGAGTCCCATTTCTGACAATTTAATTCCGTCTTTTCAGCGCATTCACGCAGTTATACTCGATTTAACAATTGAGCACACATCAAGCACATTTTGAAAAGTAAATTAAACTAATTACGTGTAATTTTCTTGTCCCTTCTGTCTTTCAGCCATCGCTGCAGTATTGTAGTAGTTATGCACGCATTCGGAAATCAACTTGAATACTCGAAAGGTTGATGGCACCTAAACCGGTAAGACGCGAACGAATTACGTGTATGCCAAGGAGCCACATGAAAATGTTAAAAGACACGGAAGAGAGTAGCAAAAAGAAAACTTAATTAGGCAATTTTTTCGCACGTATTCAGCTCTATAAAAACCTGTATAAGAAGAACAAAAAAATTTGGCACTACAAAGCTCAACTACATCCGATATCAAATTAAGTCGAAACGCAATAAAATTTCGATTAAAATAAAGTTTTTTGGTACACTTACACATGTACATACGTATTTATGTACATATGTAGCATAAACATAAAAACACATAACAAAAGTTATACACAAAGGAATAGACATAAGGCGGTGGAGCTGCAACCAATTCCCGTCCTTAACGCTATTTGGTCCTAAAAGCCACCAAAATAGTCATTCCTAAAAGACGGAAACATGATTTATAACATCAGACCTGTGATATACCGAAAAAAGATAGCAAACTAAAGATACACCTATGTAGATAAATGTAAGTTTATATATATTTGTGCACTAAGAAACTGGGAAACAAATAGAAAGCTTTGGAGGCCGTCGCTGAAAAATCCTTTTGATATGGTAACTTGTTGATGCAATAAGTAATTTCACTCATAGCCACTCATCGCCCAGTAAACTACATATAAGAAATAAACTATGGGAACACATCATTTATTGCTATCATCTTTATTTCTAAACTCTTCCTACTAATTGGCGATATACTCGTATACACAAACAAATGCTTTACTCCGTATGTAGCAGCAAGCGATTGTACGGTGGGGTATTTTACAATATATCAATCGACAAGAAACGCTGTCTGGCGCTTATTGTCGAAATAGGTGGGTCAACCCAAGCTTAATTTAAAGAAACGAGCTGCCAAATCCGGCACACGCAGCTAAGACAGATTGCTCACGCACATTCTTTATGTTTATGTTGCTGTACTTTTGTTGTTGTTACTATTGCCATTGGCTTTGAAAACTATTAACACTTATCGAAGTGCTTGGATAGTCGGCTAGCGGTTGGAACATCGCATACTCGTAAGCTTGAAGGACCGCTTTCAAGCACAATCATCGTGATATCATTAATTTAGAAGGACAACAACAATGGGCATACACAAGACTGACATTCTTGTTAAAGCAAAATCGCAGAAGGAGGAAGTGAAACATTCAAGTTCATTGCTGTCATCCTCAATCACATGTTTTATAACCTGTTTCATCGTGCTTGGGAGTTGCCTCTATTCTCCAACAACAGCAGTAGCAGTGGAAGTGAGAGCGCCTGCAACAATTTCAGCAGAGGCAGCAATTACATCTAATGTGGTAATGTTGAGCGGCAAAGGCAAAGATAGTGAGTCTCTCATAAAAAGTCGAAGTGCCAGTAATGTTGAGGCACCAAGTATTGGTAGTGGAGGGACTGGCGAAAACGCTTTGAAGTGGGATCATGATGTCGATTTGAATGAGAATTTTCGCATTTTATGGACAATCATTAATCAGGACATAACGTTCGAAATACAAGCACGTACTTTAGGTTACGTTGGATTTGGATTCTCAAGCAATGGTAAACTCGCTGGCGCCGACATTGCCATTGGCTGGGTAGACAAGGGTCAAACATATTTTCAGGTAAGCTGAACAGCACTTAAATATATTTCACTAAACGATGCTGCTATAATCGTGTTCACACACGCCATTGATGAGTTCCTTCTAATTTTATTTTTCGCAATTGTCATTGCATTTAGTTGGTGGCGCGAACTAAAGTCAGTGGAATTAACGTCAGTGACGTTAATTCCACTGACGTTAGTTCGCGCCACCATTTAGTTTTATGGTTTCTAAATTGTGTGCTTATAACTTATGTGCCTCAAATATAAAAAAAAATTGTACAGCTGTTCACTTTCGAGTGAAATTGGCTGTTGTTGTTGTTGTTTTAGCAACAAAAACACTCCTTGGCCGGATATGATTCCGGCACGCTCCGGTAATCCCTTGCGGTACTGCCCGACTGTCGTGGTGGCGATTCGGTATGACCAGTGCAACCTTATAGGTCATGTTATGCCCCCTTCCGAAAGGAAAGAAAAGATGGGTAATGAGAGGTGAGAGTCATCATAACCATAGGTCAACCATCGAGTTGCACATCATTACCTTTGTGCATATTAGTTGCCTCTTACGACCGGTATGTCGGTGAAATTGGCTGTTGAGGCTAAGTAAATTTTATAGTTAAAGCAAGCGAATCCAAGTAAAAGTGAATTGCAGAACATGCCTGATAGTATTTTGTTGAAAATTAGTAAAAAACCATCAATGCTTTGAAAAAATAGTTCAATCGTCATTTCGTTCATGTTTTTACCGATTTAATATTGGTAATATCACTCCGGATTATGATTCTTAGTACGAAAACGTCTTTTGAGGAAAGTAACCATTCTTTCAAAAACTTTCCTTCAACACAATGTAACAGCAGTTTGTTCGGTTTCGGGATTAGTTTATGATGCGAAATCATTAAGGAAACTTACATAAAACTCAATGATTTTGGCATCGAATGACAGGTGATTCCTATTGATTTTTCATTCAGACTGGGCGGTTTTGAAACTCATTCAAAATTTTATTGCTGGGGAATTTTAAAATATGGGGTTTTTCACTTAGCTGTCAATATATCATGAAAAACAAAATAATCGTACTAATAGTTATTTATACCAACTTGTATACAGGGCTTTGCCCACATAATGGTGGTTTATAACGGTATATATGTATAGATAAATAGATACAAAGTTCCATATATTCAAGTTATTATAAACGATAACTTGAGTAAAAATTTAGTTACTTGAATAACATTTTGACACGCATGTTACTTTCGAACCAAGTAAGGTTGACTAAATCGAACCATAACCTCTGCTTTTTTTGCAATATCGAAAACTTCGAAAAACTTATAAAAAAAAATAATCCTATTGGCGATTTTTCTACTACTTTTCGCCCACATACATACATATGTACATATGAAGGAGCAACTTATCAAATTTTGGTTTCTAATAACTTCAGAACCGTATAAGATAAAATGAGGACACTTTGTAAGGAGTGACTGTACTTTGTATAAATATACCAGCAGTACCCGGCAGACGTTGTTCTGCCCAAATTTAGGGAAAAAATAGCACGATAAATAAAAAAGTTTGGAATATTTCGGTCCCTTGTCCACTTCCCGGAATAATGAAAAATGGATAGTAGCCGATTGTTATCTAAAAGAGATGTAGGAAGACAAAACCTATATCCTTCACTAATGCAGATATAATGCTAGAATTCAGTAGTTGCATTGATCTGAATTTTTTTTTATTTTTCTAAAATTTGTTTGTCAAATATGAATTTTGACTGCTAACTGTACATACAGGGTGGCGCAAAAGTAATCTTCCGATGTTTTTTGGCTGTAATTCAAAAACAAAATGAAAAACTTTGATCCTTCTTGTGGATTATTTTTATTTGGTCTTTTAATTTTTTTTACATCAAGTCGAGAATATGATGTCATGTAAATGGCCCCGCCACAGTTGATTGTCATTTGAGCCCTTTTTATGGCATTTTCCATCACTTTGGGCAAAACTTCCGGCGATAGGTCCTCAAATTCTTGACGGATATTGTCTTTAAGAGTTGCAAGAGTCTGAGGCTTGTTGACATAAACCCGCGACTTCAAAAAGCCCCACAAAAAGAAGTCTGGAGCGGTCAAATCAGGCGATCTTGTTGGCCAGTGCAAATCGCCAAAACGGGAGATTAGGCGCCCGGGAAATGCATCCTTCAGCATATCGGTTGTGGCACGTGCAGTGTGTGCTGTTGCACCGTCTTGTTGGAACCACATGTTTTCCAATCCCAATTCGTCAAGTTGCGGCAAAAATAACTCGTTGATCAGTAGGCAAATCGCCAAAACGGGAGATTAGGCGCCCGGGAAATGCATCCTTCAGCATATCGGTTGTGGCACGTGCAGTGTGTGATGTTGCACCGTCTTGTTGGAACCACATGTTTTCCAATCCCAATTCATCAAGTTGCTGCAAAAAGAACTCGTTGACTAGTAGGCGTTGGACGGCCAGGAAATCTGCGACGAAATTCACGTTGTGCCAAAGTCACCGACCGATTATTGGTCAAATAAATAGTCAGCAATATTCCACGTTCTGGAGAAGTGTAGCGGAACATTGTTTATTAACGTGTATTTTGCATGTGTTTACTACACAAATGTCAAAACAGAATTGATTTTAGGGCCCAATCGCAAAATTTATAGCATTTTCTGATAGGAAGATTACTTTTGCGCCACCTTGTATGTATGCAGTATGTACATCTGAAGAATCACAATATCAAGAAATTAGATTAAACAAGTAAGGAAGTCTAAGTTCGGGTGAACCGAACATTAAATACCCAACGTTAGTTTTCTGAACGAGATACAAATACCATGACTTGGCAATGATATATGCCCTAGAATCTTATTTGAAATTTTCTATATCAAAAAAGGGGGCGTGGTTCTCATCCGATTTCACCCATTTTAAACACCAACCTGCCTTGGCCAGAATGTAACCCGTGTACCAAATTTCATGCAAATACCTCAATCTTTACTCAAGTTATGGTCATGTATGTGATTTTCGAAATTTTCAATAGCAACCTACCTTGGCCAAAAAACAAATTTCATGCAAAGATCTACATTTTTACTCAAGTTATGTTAATTTATGTGATTTTCAAAATTTTCGATATCGAAAAAGGGGGCGTGGTTATACCTCGATTGCGACAATTTTCAACAGCAGGCTACCTTGGCCAGAAAGTAAGCAACACAAAAAATTCCATGCATATATCTCAGTTTTTACGCAAGTTATGTCAATTTATGTGATTTTCAAAATTTTCGATATCGAAAAAGGGGGCGTGGTTATTTTCCGATTTTACCCATTTTCAATACCAATCTATTCTGAACCCAAATAAGTACGCATGCCGAATTTGTTGAAGATATCTCATTATTTGCTCAAATTATCGTGTTAACGGACAGACGGACGGACATGGCTAATTCAAATTTAGAAATATTGCCAAAGATAACTTTTAATTAATATTTATACATGTAGGTATTTATGCATATGTTATATCTTATTATTGATTGGTGTTTTTGTGTTCGCTTCTAATTTTCTGCTCACAATAGGTTTAATTTTTGTTCAATATCTTCATAATCTAACGTTGTGCGGTTTCACATTGTAATAAAAGTAAGATTTTACCAGCTTGAGTTTGCTGAATGATCTTTCAAAGGGTGTAACTGAAGGTGACAGGTAATAGTGTCACTGGTAATATTGTCAACTAGCAGACCCGGCAGACGGTGTTCTGCCTGACCAGTGACTTCCCTAGAAATACTTTTTCAAATATTTTCCTTTATCTTTTAATATTCCATTTATTGCAGTGCTTTAGGATATACAATGTTTCTGGCTTTAAAGTCTTTGGTATAAACAAATAAATTTTTTGGATGTCCAACTCAAAAAACGGATCTTTTGAACTTAATGGGTATGACAAAAACCATTATGCGCTGCTGAGCAGATGTATAGTTAGTACTTATTTAATTATATCCTATATCTACCTATAATACTCTGGATATGTATGAACGGCAATAACAAACAAAAAAAATTAAGTGCTTTGATTAAGATTTAAGAACGTTAAAATGTCACTAAAGCAAATACATTTAGGGATATAACGAATTGAAATATTACTTAGCTTGTGGTCCTGGAACTGCCCACTTTTCCAAAGAATTTACAAATGTAGCCTATGTATGTCGTACACAACGAACATTTTAACGTATTGGAAAAGTTTAAAACAGATCAACCATAAACTTTGGACATTATTGAAGTACAAACAAAGCTTTGAATACAAAAAATGTGGGCTTGGCACGGCCCACATTTCCCAAATTATATAATTCTTGACCAAGGGACACACATATCCAAAAATCATTAGTTTAGACCAAAAATATTCAAAGTTATGATGATTTAAATTTTATATAGCCTGGGGGCGTGGCACAACAATCTTCTGAACCAATCTGGAAATTTAGAGAAGATCGACCATAAACTTTGAACTTATTGAAGTACAAACAAAACACAAAAAATGTGGGCGTGGGACCGCCCGCTTTTCCCAAATTATATCCATCTTGACTAAAGGACACACATATCCAAAAATCTTTAATTTAGACCTAATATGTTCAGAGTTATGAAGAATTTAAATTTTATATAGCCTGGGGGCGTGGCACAACAATCTTCTGAACCAATCTGGAAATTTAGAGAAGATCGAAGATAAACTTTGAACTTATTGAAGAACAAACAAAACACAAAAAATGTGGGCGTGGGACCGCCCACTTTTCCCAAATTATATCCATCTTGACTAAAGGACACACATATCCAAAAATCATTAATTTAGACCAAATATGTTCAGAGCTATGAAGAATTTAAATTTTATATAGCCTTGGGGCGTGGCACCGCCTACTTTTCCAAAAATTGATATAGCCTAAATCGTACACAACAATTTTCTTAACCAATCTTGGAAGTTTAAAGGAGATCGACCATAAACTTTGGACATTATTGAAGTACAAACAAAATACAAAAAATGTGGGCGTGGCACCGCCCACTTTTCCAAAATTACATAAATCTTGACCAAAGGACACACATATCCAGAAATCATTAATTTATACCAAATATGTTCAGAGCTATGAAGAATTTAAATTTTATATAGCCTGGGGGCGTGGCACCGCCTACTTTTCCAAAAATTGATATAGCCTAAATCGTACACAACAATCTTCTGAACCAATCTTGACAGTTTAAAAGAGATCGACCATAAACTTTGGACATTATTGAAGTAGAAACAAAACACAAAAAATGTGGGCGTGGCACCGCCCACTTTTCCAAAATTATATACATCTTGACTAAAGGACACACATATCCAAAAATCCTTTATTTAGACCCAATATGTTCAGAGTTATGAAGAATTGTAGTTTTATATAGCCTGGGGGCGTGGCACCGCCCACTTTTCCAAAAATTAATATAGCCTATGCTTTAACCCATGATCTCAAGAATATACTGTGAAAATTTCATAAAAATCGGTTGAGTACTTTGGACGCCCATAAAGGACACACAGACACACAGACACACAGACACACATTCATTTTTATACCCAGCGTACTAGTACTAGTACAAGGGTATTATAACTTTGTTGGGATAACGGTTGGTTGTACAGGTATAAAGGAATCGAGATAGATATAGACTTCCATATATCAATATCATCAGGGTCGAAAAAAAATTTGATTGAGCCATGTCCGTCCGTCCGTCCGTCCGTCCGTCTGTCCGTCCGTCTGTCCGTTAACACGATAACTTGAGCAAATAATGAGATATCTTCACCAAATTCGGCATGCGTACTTATTTGGGTTCAGAATAGATTGCTATTGAAAATGGGTAAAATCGGACCATAACCACGCCCCTTTTTCGATATCGAAAATTTCGAAAAACGTATAAAACGGGTTAATTCAATATCAGAAGCAGCTACAATGATAAAATTTGCAATATGTATTGATTTAGATGTTCTAAGGCCGATTTTATCAAATTTTTTTAAAAGGAGCGTGGCACCGCCCACATATATTTGAAGAAATTTTCAAATTTTGACTCTCAATAACTTCAGCACAGTTTATGCTAGTACAACGAAATTTTGTAGAGGGCATACTATTGTTGTGTTAAATTCAGATATAGAAAATAAACGAAATCGCTTAGCGACCACGCCTACTTTTTCATAAAAGTTATATTGAAAGGAGGTGGAAATATTGAAAAGTCCATATCTAATTAACTGATACCGCTATAATAATATAATTTGGTACATACATCAATTTTCATATTCTTTACATTATTTTTGCAAAATTTTGGAAAGTGGGCGTGCCACCGCCCACTTATGAGTCACGCCATTTTCAAATTCGACTGCTAATAACTTCAGAACGGTGTGAGATAGATTTACGAAACTAGGTACCAGGCATCTTATGTTTATGTAGAGTACTACCATAGAAAATAAGAAAAATAGGTGAACGACCACGCCCACTTTTGGACTAAAGTTCTCTAAACGAGAGTTAGGAAACCGGAATATGCAATATCTGTTTAACTGATAAAGATATAATGCTAAAATTTAGTACACTCATTCACTTGATGATGTTATTAGTGTTGTTTAAAGGTTTTTTGGTAATATTTTGGAAAATGGGCGTGGCACCGCCTACAAGTTAATAAACAAAATATCAACATTTCACTATTAACAAGCCACTGTGAAAGTATCTTAAAGATCTGCAATGAAAACTGATCTTCAAATAGGGACAAACAACATAATAAAATCCGTGGGCGTGCCACCACCCACTTTTTTAAAATTAGGTAAATATTGATTAATGGACACATATATCCGTATATCAAAAATTTCACAAAATACGTTAAAAGTTATGGGCATGGCACGCCTTCTTTTCCAAATTTATATATAGGACATGGTATAACCCTTGAAAAGATCGATTGAGTACTTTTGGCTCATGTAAGCGGTTAATGCTTTATAAGCAAGGGCCGTGGCCGCGCCCACCAAATTCGCTATTGTTTAGGCTGGGAATAGATTGGTTTTTAAAATGGGCGAAATCGGATGAAAACCCCGCCCCCTTTTTCTGGAAACTAACGCTGGGTATTAAATGTTCGGTTCACCCGAACTTAGACTTCCTTACTTGTTATTTATAAGATTAGGTTGAGCTGTTATTCTTGTATATTTGTATATTTGTCTACATATTTGTATATCCACTACTATCTCCCGAACGACCTCACCGATTTTAATGAAATTTGGTACACTGGTACTATGCTTTGTTCTAAGATTTTCTACTTTGGTGTTGCCACTTGGGTTGGTCCTTAGGGTTGCCACCTATATAAATTTTTTTTAAATATTAAGCAATATATGGCAATATGGGTATCGAATGAAAGGTATTTTAGGCCGTATACCAACCAAAATATTTTCGAGTAGGATTGCCACCTAGGGTTGCCACCTGAACGCATTTTATTTATTCCTTCAGATATCGACCACTATCTCGGGAACTGCTAAACCGATTTCGATAAAATTTGGTAGATGGATAGTATGCTTCCTTCCTAGATTTTCTACTTGGATGTCGCCACTAAAGGAAGCTTAGAGGGTTGCCACCTTTCCGAATTTTTTTAAAATATTAAGTAATATACGGCATTGTGGGTATCAAATGAAAGGTATTTTAGGGCGTATACTACCCAAAATATTTTCGCGTAGTATTGCCACCTAGGGTTGCCACCTGAACGTATTTTAGGCCGTATACCATCCAGAATATCTAATACACAACAGGTGTCGCCAATGTATGTTAAGTGACTTTTTGTGGTTAGTGTTCGATAAGTAAGATTATGCGGAAAATTCGAAAAATACCGAGCAAGTCTCGGTCACCCAGGTACTGATATATTTATTTAGAAAACAATGCAGCTTTTCTGCTGAGAAAACAGTTATTTATGATTGGCAGTGAAGCAATTAAAACAGAGTGCATTATCCGGTGCAAATGTAATTTGTTCTTGTTTACTTTTTTAGCGAAGAGCACTGTGTGCAATGACGTCGAGAAGGCCCTTTTATTGTCAAAATATTTGGGACTTATATCACAATTAAACAATAACTCCCAAAAAACATGAAATAACTCCCACATGAAAAAGTCCCAAAAAAAGGAAATAACTCCTTTACACATTACATATATGTACACATATAAAAAAGAAGCGCGGCGCAGCCCCCACCCTGCCACTATATATCACCTTTTCTAAATTTTCAATATGAATGAAAATCTACTGTTTAAAACATTCGAAGCGGTACAATTGAAAACGGGTCATCGATTAAAATCGTTTTATTGTTGCTGTGCTGGGAGCTAGATTTATTCAACAATTTGGAAAGAGTACTTTAAAATCATAATAAAAAATTAAAATTTGGAATTAAAAATCGCGCGATTTTGTATTCCAAATTTTTGCCTGCGGCACTTTTTTTTAACATTTTTGAAGTAATATTCTAAAATAATAGTAATCCCGTACTTGGGATTTGGTCTAATTTTTTATTTGGGATTATGGCCCCAGCCTACAGTATCATAGTTCCAAGTAATGGGAGTGCAGTGTCATAATCCCAATTTATTTACTTGGGATTTTGCCAATTAGGACTATGAAATGTCACCTATTATGACGATTGACACATTTACGTATTGTTAATTATTAAAACTTTTAGACATAGAGTGCGTTCTATATTGCATTTTAACTACCGTTCTTCAATATATTGAAAGCATTTTTGTCTCTTGTTTTCCGTGAGACTGTACTTAGTTAAGAAATAACTGTTATGAGTTTTGTTATAAAAATCGCTAATTAATTATTATTTTCTGACAATAATAGTTATCTTCAGTAATAATAGTTTCTTTATTTTTGTGATCAAAAATAATAGTTATTTTTGAGTTTGACCTGGTCAAAACGCGAAAAAATTTAAATTGCCGCAAACCACTATATGTAGTGTAATAAATATGTAGATACAAAAGAACATTGACCATAGAAAGTGCTAATAATAAAAATTAAATAAAAAGAACTCGCAACCCAGAACTCGTGAAGAAGATACTTACCTCAATAAAGAATAATCCAGGATTGTCAGACAATGATCGCGCGAAAAAATTTGGTACCAATATACATAAGTACAGACGTATGTATACGATTAGACGCTGGCCTTAAGACTTACCGTGCAATAAAATACCAAACTTTTTAGCGAAAAGACGCACGCGATTGCTATATTATCAAGTTTTGACGTGGCATACGAACAATGTTATGATTTGGCACGGAATATTATTCCTGTTTCCTTAAAAGTCGTCCATTTGCAACAGCGTCTACAATGGTCTCGCATATTTATATAAAAGAATGCCTTGAGAAAAGATAATATCCTTTCATTAGACATCAATAGTCTCCTACTCTATTCTGGCCAGTCTTAGCTAGTATTCACATCTCCATTATTTGTAGTATTATTATAAATAAAATTAGTAACGTAATAAATGGTCCTTAGTAATACATTTAAATATTTAGCGTTCAACAGATTATTACGGAATCGCGGTGTACTTTCTGCGTACACGGGGAAGTGCGGGAGTGAACGATGCTTTATCATATTGGGAAAATATGCCACGAATGGAAAATTTGTGTAAAACTCACAGTTCCGGATATAAGGGTACGATGGCGATGGTTTTAACTAAATTTTATGCACGCAGGAGTTGTCCAAACACGTATTTATTGTTCCAGACACCATTAGTTCAATTAAATTTTTATGAAATATAAAAAAACAATCGATGGTTATCATTTCAAATTTTTTCTCACTATGACATTCTAGATTACAAAAACTTCAAGCGAATCGAGGCGAATATTGCCGAATTCGCTCTGCCATTACCATAACAATCAATTTGCCTTGGCGGTAACGGTATCTACTTTTGACAACTTTTTCTCTGCCAGATTAAGAGAAATTTCCAAACAAGCTGTTTCATATTCTTTAAATGCCATATTTTCAATATATAGGTAATGGAGCCAAATATTGTACTGGGGAGTTTCAAATAAAAGTCTTGATTAATAGAAAAAAAAGATATAACATTTAGGAAACAGCTGGGATATATTGTCCGAGTAGGGGCGAAAGTGTTAAACCCATTTGCATATGTTAAGGAAGACATTCATCTCGGATTGCAATCCAGGCATTCCCATTCATTGTATACCAACTTTACATTTTTGAAATAACGGAAACAGTTTTGTAGACCTTATTCAGATTTGCTAATTCCCGTTGCATTCCTCATATGAAATAATAATATTCAAATAGAATTTCCCTTTTGGAATAATGTTATTAAAAACCATTCCTCAAGTAATTAAGCTGGAAAGCAGTTTTTAGGTGAAAAGCATGTTTTTGAACAAAAAAACAAAACATATAACGTTTTCGATTGATTAACAGCAACACCTCAATTAGACTTGAAACACGCATAGTTATACCAACCCCCTCTTCTTCGGAATCCAAAAAGGCATATATTCCAGGAACTATGGATAAAAGATCTGCTAACTTCCGTGTCTTCAATGAGAGGAATATTTATACGAAAGCATTGTTGTTGTTATTGTGTTAACAACAAAACCACTCCCCGAAGATTTGGGGAGTGTTGTCGAATTGACAGTCATTTGCCGGATATGAATCCGGTAGGCTCCGGTACTCCCTTTCGGCACTGCCCCACTATCGTGGTAGCGATTTACTATGACCAGTGTAACCTTTTAGGTCATGCTATCCCTCCTTCCGAAAGGAAAGAGAAGATAGGTGACGAGAGGTGAGAGACATCACATCAGTATATCTTTGATACAATTTTGATAATATTGTGATCTATATTCATTGTGTGAGTACCTAATTGTAAAGGATTGTTTCTTTATTATTACGTGCATTAAGTTTTCCCACAGGGTATAAAATCATTTATATAGTCAAGAATTTTTATGTCCAACTATTGAATTGCAGCAGGTGCCTTTCGCTAAGTGCTTCATTGCCCCTTGCGTCCTTAAGCTGCCTTATGAAGCGCAATGCTGTGAAACGGAAATAAGATAGTCATTCCTATTTAAAAATACCATTTGTACAAAGAATTTGTTGGCATTCCGCTGGAAAATGCCTTCCTCGCTATAATTTATGATTGAGTCGAATGGGCCACTATTTATGGTGCTTATAAAATTAATTTAGCTGTGTGCAGGTTTCATTGTTCTTAGCAGAAAATTTGTATTATATTTCGCTTCAAGCGCCGATCGTACATTTATTTGAAATGAATGCTTTAGCATCCCTCCACTAGGCCCATTCTCATAACACCATTATTTTCAACTAGAACTTAATAACAATAATCATTTCCGTTGCACTGCCGTGGTTTTCAATATTTCACCAAGTATACCCTGATTCTTGTGAATGGAACTTTTATACATAAACATATTTAATTATAATATATTAATTACTTTGCAGTTAGAGTTTTATGATTTCATGGATATCAGATACGAATTTTTGTCTATTATCTACAGTTAAACTTTTGAGCAAAAGATATTTAAATTTGTGTGACAATAGATTTGTGTACGAAGAACACAGTGCTTCACTTTCGTCTTAAGTTCTTGAGTGAGTTCTGGTTGCTTGTCGCCAAAGAATCACAGAAAAAAGTTTTCAAACAATTTATTGACATAGCTTTTAAGCCGCATAATCAAAGTACAACCAAGACTTAAATACAAAAAAATTGAATTCCATTTCTTTCTATCTCACCCCCAGAATTTATTTGCAACACTTTAGAGTTCATAATCCAGTTAAGTTCCCCTTTCAATCTGTTCAGACTTAACCACCAACAATTTAGCAAACCCTTATTTCGACCAAGTCAAGTAAAATATAAGATACCAAAATTATTTCAGTTACTTTTAATGATTCATAGGAGAAGACAATGTGCAAAGGAACTCCACCCACATTCTACAACGTATGTATATACATATAGTGGTATCTATCAGAGTGTTTCATAACATATGAATTTTTGACACTTGAAACGTTGCATTCTGCAAAGCATTCAACGGTAACACACTTGAGGTGAAGGAATTGTGTCTGTTTGTGTGAAAGTCTTGATCCAAGTAAAAATCCATTTGATTAATATATTTAAGTTTAATAAAGAGTTTTAATGAATAGTTAAACGTAGTGTTAAAACAACAACAACATGAATAGTTAATTAAAATGCAAAATGCGGTACATCTCCGGTGGGACCCCAAAACCGCAGAGCTCAGAAATGTAAAATCGCGTAAGTGTTATCTCAGCATTGACAGCATTGACTTTGTGGAAAACGTTCACAATCAAGATCCATTCTACACATTTTTTTTCAACCAACATGTATTTTTTGAGAATAAATTAATAGGTTTTCTTCACACACATGTCACATACTCGGTTTTGCATTTGTGCGTTACGGGGTATTTATGGTCAAAAATTGTTAATACCGGTTTATTTGTCAATACAGAAATAATTTTCTTACTTATCTGTTTGTTAGAAATTCGAAGATATAGGAGTTTCAATGCTTGAATTGTTCTATGTTTTGGTTGAACCTGTTGTTGTTGTAGCGCTAAGTAGCCCTACCTAAGTTGTCAATATCTTTACCCAATAGTATCATTATTAATGTTAATGGGAATTTAACAGGTCTGGTTAGTATGCCAATGAAAGAACTGTTTTTTTTAATATCTAATACTTTGAATTTTATGCATTAAATTTTATATGGAATAATGAAGAAATATAGTATCATAAAAATACCGTTTGTTATAAATTTAAGCTTTGACATAAACAGTAAGCATAAAGTTATAAAAGTTAGTTTTGTCTCATGCGACGTTGGATATCTTGGCATATTAAGTCACAATTCGCTCTTGGGTGACATGTCATAGCCCCAAGTGGCAAAATCCCAAGTAAAAAAATTGGGATTATGACACGCTCTTGCAGTGTCATAATCCCAATTTTTATACCTAGTAGTGCTTCGCACACAAGGTATATTAACTTCATTCGCCTAACGGTAGTATGTAACGGCATAAACGAATCGAGATAGATATTGACTTATGTATATCAAAATGTTCAGGAGGAAAAGAGAAATTGATTGAGCCATGTCCGTCCGTCCGTCCGTCCGTCCGTCTGTAAACACGATAACTTGAGTAAATCTTGAGATATCTCAATGAAACTTGGTATGCAGGTTCCTTTTTACTTATCTCTGAACGCTATTGAAAATAGGCAAAATCGGTTAAAAGCCACGCCCACTTTCTATATATATAATATTTTCGAAAATACAAAAAGAGTGATTATTCAGTACATAATACACCTATAAGGATAAAATTTGGTGTGTACCTTAGCGTTAAGGCAAAAAATAAATTTATGAAGAAATTTTTATAAAAGGGCGTGGCACCGCCCACTTTTGATTAAGTCAAATTTGGAAATATTATTAATCATAAATCAAACACCGCTCAAGATAGCAAAATAAAATTCAGCACACATATTTCTATTAATACAGGCAATATCATAGATATATTGAATATGCTATAACTTTGCTTAAACTAGCTGTATATCATTTCTATTTCACCTCTAAAGTGTTCGTGGGCAAAGAAAGTCGAATGCACAAAATTTTTGGAAAATGGGCGTGGCCCCGCCCCTTTATGGGGGATTATTCCGCAAAACTTTCCATGCCATAACTCCGGTAAAAATTTACTTATTGAAACGATATTTAGAGAAAGTGTTCAACATGTAAATCTAACTCTTTGCTGTTAAAATGAACAAAATTGGTGAACGGACACGCCCACTTTTTGAACACAGTTCTAAAAAATTTCTTCGTAATATTAAAATCGCGATATTTCCAAAATTGTATAAGTTATATAAATAAGATTTTACACACGTAATAAGCTTTTTAAGCAAAACTAAACTGTATAATTATTTTGTAGTTTTTGGTGAAGTAGGCGTGGCGCTGCCCACTTTTTAGCATAAAAGCTCTGCTATTTTCAAAAGCGATTGCTTGGAATTTGATGAATGTATTTCAATGAAATATTGTGAGATACTTCCCAATAGTATGTAGTATACTCCTGCCAAAAATTACGCAAATCGAATAACAAACAAGCAAGATTTACGGGCAAGTAGTTAACACCATACTGCCTTTTTTTTATTAATTTTTTTTATTTTCATACCTTTCATGAACATGGGGAATGCTATTTATATTTTGTTATTTAGTGATAATTTAATTTACAACTTACAATAGAAATGTTTTTATCGAAAACAATCAGTTGCCTTTATAACAACTTTTCCGTTATTAAAATAGACCTGAGTAAATTAGTATACCAAAACAGATCACTACTAGGTATTTAATGTTCGGTTACACCCGAACTTAGACTTCCTTACTAGTTTTTATTAATTTTTTTTATTTTCATACCTTTCATGAACATGGGGAATGCTATTTATATTTTGTTATTTAGTGATAATTTAATTTACAACTTACAATAGAAATGTTTTTATCGAAAACAATCAGTTGCCTTTATAACAACTTTTCCGTTATTAAAATAGACCTGAGTAAATTAGTATACCAAAACAGATCACTACTAGGTATTTAATGTTCGGTTACACCCGAACTTAGACTTCCTTACTAGTTTTTATTATTTTTTTTTATTTTCATACCTTTCATGAACATGGGGAATGCTATTTATATTTTGTTATTTAGTGATAATTTAATTTACAACTTACAATAGAAATGTTTTTATCGAAAACAATCAGTTGCCTTTATAACAACTTTCCCGTTATTAAAATAGACCTGAGTAAATTAGTATACCAAAACAGATCACTACTAGGTATTTAATGTTCGGTTACACCCGAACTTAGACTTCCTTACTAGTTCTTATTAATTTTTTTTATTTTCATACCTTTCATGAACATGAGGAAAGCTATTTATATTTTCTTATTTAGTGATAATTGAATTTACCACTCACAAAAGAAGTGTTTTTAATCGAAAACAATCAGTTGCCTTTATAACAACTTTTCCGTTATTAAAATAGACCTGAGTAAATTGGGATACCAAAACAGATCACTACTAGGTATTTAATGTTCGGTTACACCCGAACTTAGACTTCCTTACTAGTTTTACTTGGGACTTTGACACTGTAGACTGGGTGTCATAATCCCAAATAAAAATGAGACAAAATCCCAATTTTCGGTTTTTCACTAATAACTTTTCACAGAAACAAAATATTGATTTCCCCCCTTCGGATTATTGTTACGGAGGCCCGATCCACGTTTTTTATGTGCAGAACACTTTTCCGCGTAGGCGGCCTTCGGCCGCGCTTCAAAAAATAACCCTGGGCTACGCCATTCCAACTCCGGGTGTGTGCCATAGCCGTGGCTACCGCCACGGTGATGTCCTTCTACTTTTTCAGCTCAAAGGTGTCAAAAACCCAATTGGGAGTATGACACTCCACTGCAGCGTCATATTCCCAAGTAAAAAAATTGGGATTATGACACTGCAGGGGGTGTGTCATAATCCCAATTTTTTTACTTGGGATTTTGCCACTTGGGATTTTGTCATGGCACCCGCTCTTGAGACGCTATCATTAGCTGAACTTTCAGAAATATTTTCTTCAGCTGGCTCTTCAAAATTTATACCATCTTCATTATGTAGGACGCAACATGCTCTTATAAAGTGGCATATCTTCTTCATGCCTCTTAGCTTACAATAGTACAACTGTCTAAATCTTTGTTTTAGCATTCCATACGTGTGTTCGATAGCCACACGTCCGGAACTTAACTTGCGGTTAAATGTTTTTTGGGCCCTAGTAAGATGGCCATTGTCTTCTGTATGGAGTGATGACATATTTGCTGCACGGATACGCCGAGTCACCTAGGAGGTAGTACTCTAAAACAATATATATTAGTGATGTGGCTTATTATGATTAAGAATGACATTACCACCACAATGTGATTGGAGTTTATCGTAAATAGGACAGTTTTAAAAAACCCAACTATCGTGGCTTGGGTATCCGCAAAATGTGTCTATGAATTTTTTCTGCTCATTGCAGATGACTTGCAGTACAACTGATACCTTTCACTTTCTATCGATGTGGTCATCTTTCCTCTCTTGGGCGGATCAATTTGAATATGGGTTCCATCGATGCACCATTTAATAAAAATTGGACTGGTTACATAAAAAATTTAAAATGATTATTTACACCTATTTGGTATCTACCTATTGCTTTGGAGAACATACACTTATTGTTGAAATATTGACTGGATTCTTCTTTTCTTTCTTCACCTGGTCATTTTATTACTTGTGGACTCAAGTTACTAATGAACATAGTTACCATACTAATAATGGAATAAATGGTTGATGTAGATAAGTTGAACCGATCAGATAAATCTCTGAAGCTGCATGCTTCATGGCCAGCGAACCATAAAAACACTAACAAATACGTATTTTCTGATCTTTTCTGGCAAGGACGAAGACTGCTTTCGGCAAAGATTTTTGAAAAGGCTGGTTGATATTCGAAAATGCGTACGCAACTCTTTCTCTGTGTATGTCGGCACAACTTGCTCTATGTAATTCTTTACGGAGTTCCTCGGACTTTTCAAGCACAAAGTTGATGCATAGTTAGTCAAGAACATATTTTTCTTTCTCATGTCTAGCAATATTTGATTTTGCTCGTCGTCATCACTATCTGATGAAGGAGATTCCATAACCGCCGTAACTACCGCAATAATTACTTCGTTTCCAACGATTCTTTCTTCGCCAATGTTTTCTGAAATTACCTATAAAGTTTTCCGACAAAACTACCAAAGTATCTACAAGTGTATGGTCTTGTATACCTTCATTATTTCCAGTTACCGGTTCTCCAACCGTGTCTGTAGGATTTGATTCTATTGCTAATAAAGCAACGGTGTGTTGACCTTCAAGGCGTTGCCTTTTGAAAATCCTCAGTAAACACTTGCAGCTCTCTCTGTCAATAAAATGTCAAAATGCGCCCCCGAACACTTTCACAGGAAAAATTTTATAAAATTTTTGGCCACCGAATAGAGCTATTAGTTTTATTAGTTGATATATTGAAAATTTTTGTGTCACAAACAAAATCAAAAGGCCTGCACAAAGTAAATGAAAGTTGGTTATAACATCACAATTGCAAAATGCTTAATTTAATATTATTATAACGTGTTGAAATTAAGAACGGATAGTCTATATTTGAGAAAAGGTAGTATCAAAATAAGATTGTGTACTTGAAAAGTAAGAATTTTTTCTTAATACTGGAATTGAGTTTTAATTTCAAGAACCTAATCTGAATATAATTTAAGAACTAACTTCTTATTATGTACATCATTTAGATAGAAATGAAACAAATCTGACAAATAAGCATATTTAAATTACTGATTTAGTTATCTGGTCTACCGTATAATGGGTCCTAACCCCCTAATGATAACCACGCCTCTATAGTTTACCTTACACTCTCTTATGCTTGTTTTTTAGGATCGTCACATAGAAAGCAATGAAAATCCAGAACCTATCGTTGATCCATCGCAAGACTACATTCTTATGTTGGGATATGAAAACGCTACACATACCGTATTAAGGTTTCGCAGAAAACTGGATACATGCGACACAATGGATGATATTGTTATAGCGGTATGTAATATGAATACTGTCATTATATTCCTAATTGATAAATAAAGTTGTCTTTTTTTGTTTCTGGATTATTACTTTGCTGATCTTTCATTATACTTACGATATATATACCTCGTTTGCTTCCTTATTTCGTTAAATTCCTTAAGGAAGAATTATCTTATCGCTAATATACGGCATTGTAACGATTTCGTTTTAGCGCCCTTAACTTTTCATCTCGATATATTGCAATATTTGGAATTTTTATTATTTACTAGAAAACCAGCCCACGATTTGCTGCGTCTCAGAACTTATAATAGACGTTTTATAAAAATGTGTATAAGTGTTGGAGTACTCTGATACTTCTTAACGAGTATTCTTTACATGATAGTACGGAGTATTTCCATTGCAGACATACAAATCACATTTTAGTGAACACTTGGGTACTATACTCGTAGCTAATCCATCTACTTCATATGTATCTTCTGCTTCAACTACTTATTCTCATATATTTTCCAACTCGCTTTTAATGCTCACAATCATGGAGAAATCGAAATTAATATGAGATTATCGTAGCCGCGCAATCGGGAAAAGTTAACAACATAGACATGGAATTAATGGAATTATTTACTATAGTAGGGGCGTCGCGTGAGTGCTAGAAACTGTCGATAAAATACTTTTGTACACTAAGTACTAGCAAACGGTGCAATTATGTTAAAATATGTCGAGTTGAATCCATCCATTCGTGCACCTATGCTAACCAAATATTTAAAACGTCGCCCAGAATTAAAGGCACTTAATGAAGCGCTCACATCGTGACTATTAGTAAAAGTAATTGAATGTGCAAAAAGTCGTTTTCCCCTTCTCTATGGCTTTTAGTGCCCAAGTAAATGTGGGTTGAATAGAGGAACTGTGTGGCCTCACGACATCCCCTAACATCATGAACACAATTCCATCCAATTCACTTCATTCTATATTTTTGTATGGCAGCACACAGTGTTTCGGTCTCTACTTGGCCCTTTCATCGGAGTGGTGGTCTGCCTCTTGCTCTGTTTCACCAGCGGATGTCGATAAGAATGCCTTCTGGGTCGGAGCGGCTTCGTTGATTCGCAAAACGTGGCCTAGCCAGCGAAGCCGCTGTTTTAATCCTATGAATTATGTCTGCGGCTGCGTAAAACTCGTACAACCCATCATTAAATCTTCTTCGGTACTCGCCGTCGCCAACGCGTAGTGCTGCCTCATCAGATGTGGTTAATGTTTACGCTTCTGCACCATATAGCAACACATATTTTCGTTCGTCGAAAAAGGACTTTACTTTTCCTCAGTCCAAAGAAGCATTTATTTGCAAGAGTAATTCTTTGTTGGATTTCTAGGCTGACATTATTGTTGATGTTCATTCTGGACCCCAGGTAAGCGAAGTCCTTTACTATCTCGGATTTTTTCTGCCAGCAGTGGCGTGGGTGCAAAGGCGCGAATGCTGACTCTTTGTTTGTTGATAGCAGGATAAGAATTCCTGAAGTGGTCCACCCAAAAAACTTCTGGTCCCATTTTTTTGTTCAAAATGCATTTTTCAGGCCTGTTAACAAATGCCCTGAAGGATTTGCGTAGAAAAAATTTGTTGGTGCTCATACTGATAAACAAAGATTTAAGCCACTTTTTTCAATCGACTGTAACTTTGCTAGAATTGATCGATTTCAAAAATTCTTTTCTTGATGGTTTTTTAAATTTCATTAAAGTTTACGAAACAAATTTTTGCAACATTGAAATCTGCTCAACTAATTCGATTGTTTATAACAAATTGTTTAAAAACATTGTTCTGGGTCGAATTTTTTACCAAAAAAAACTATACCAAGTGACACTGTAGTACAATTCATGGTAAAGTCAAGCTAGCAACACAATCAAAGTAAACTTCACCTAGCCAAACTCAATGGCTGCAATGGCGTTGTAAGCAATGCAATATATCTCTGAAATTTTATTAAATTTTTTGGAAGAATTTGATTAAATACTGAGGTAAAAAAAATTCAAATTTTTCTACCTTTACGAAGTCTAGAAATTCTAAATAAATCATTTGTCAGCTTCCGACAAATTTGTCTGGTTGGCATCTAAGAAAGGTTTTCATGCTCTTATTATTTGTTTAAGGCGCCTTATTCCAAGAATAAAATTTTTGAATCAAAATTTTATGCACAGCTGCAGGAGTTCCTAAAAACTTTCTGGCGGAGTTTCCGTTCGTTTGAATTGTCACTTCCACCCGCACTAGGTTTGTCTACAATAAACCCAAATTTCCATTTTTCGTTTTCTCAGATATGGTCTTGTGGTCTGCTTCCGTTCGTGCTTGCCATTTTTGTATATCTAGTCTATGTGATACATGGAGGACACACTCGTATTCAAGGACAGTTATGTAAGCATGCAACGCATAGAGTTTAAAAGCAAAGGCCCCCAGATTTACTGGTTTCTGTACACACATACCGATATCACTGATTTGGTTTGGCCATGTAGGTATAACATAAAAAGCATTTTGAGGAAGTAGTTCCTGTCCAAGCATTCCATACTTTATCGCACTATCGCCAATTAGGTTAGAGTTGAACTTATGTTTGTTGTATCATCCACTGCCATCAAAGCCCAATTTGCCAGTTAAATTTCGCAAAGGTTTGGTCGTGTGTTCATTTTTCAATAGTGCTGTCTGAGACCAGAATCCTGTAAATTGTATGGCCTAAAACAATTTAAGATTCCACTTCTGCTGAACTTTCTGAGACATAGTATTCTTTTTTTGTTCGATAATATTTAGGAAATCAACAATTTTGATACAGAAATATCTAAAAACTGCTTATTTTACAGTACTGAACTTTTGTTAGCCTGGCTTCGACCACTGAAATTCCACTATACTGAAATTCTTAATTCCTGAAACGAATAACAATTTCCTATAAAACTGAGCAACCCTTTGGTTGCCGGTACATGAACCGCATTGGCGACGGTTACGATTTTCGGTTAAATAATCTTCTAGTTACTAAATTTCCGGTCACGCTCAGAATAGACCCGTTAGTGTGTTGATTGCTTACAGAATGTTTACCAAGAAATTCAATATGTTTACAGAATAAATTTGTTTTTCAATATCTAAATAGTTAGTTGGATTTTGTGTATGGGGGCTGACCATTGTGCAACGCCATCGCTAAGTACGTAAATCATTTCAGTCTTTTACCACGATAAATGCCAGCCAACTCTGGTCATCGCTAGTTTGTTTTCATTAATATTTCGTTGGTACCGCATGATGTTTTCACCTGAACATGCTACTCCTTCTGATATTCCAGCCTTAACCGCAACCCTTTACAAACTACAAGTTATTTTATTCACATGTTTTTGAAGTTGTCATTATTTGCCCGGTAATTGTTTCCGGCCGGGGCCGAGTGCTAATACGCGTCAAAAAATATCGAGAGGGGTATCAAAAGACGCGTTTCGGTCCCAGCAATGCGAATCCGCCTTTGAAATTTTCTGAACTTGAATTGTAATATTCTGAATATGAATTACAGCTTTCTGAATATCAACCGTAACTTTCTGAACTGGAAATGGAAATTCTGATCTTGAATTGAAACTTTCTGAATATGACTTGTAATTTTCTGAACTTAAACTGAAAAAGGTGTAGTAGAGATATACTATGGTTAGATGATCCAAGCACCGGACATGTTCATATAAATTGGACCACTTTTTTATATGAATGAGGATACGTACGTTGACGTACTCCGATATTTCAAAGTTTTTTACAGGGTAACAGAACAGCGCACTAAGGACTACTCAGTGGACTAACGGGTGAATTCCAGAGTGGTGACAACATTCGTTTTAACATTTTTGTGGACAGAAAATACCTCAAAATTTTATACACATATTATGTGGGAATTAGTAAGCCCAACGACCAATTTTAATAGCGTAGTATTTATTTCCAAGTTCAGTTAACAATCGTGCTGCTTTAAAGTCTACGTAAATGTAGTATAATTAATAAAATGTTCAAAGTGGTAAATTTCCACTTACTTTGGTCGCCGGCTATTTCACAATTAGTAGTGGTAAAATGAGCCGTATACCAAATGTCAAAGATTACAAGGTATGAATAATCGATAGAATAATTTTATATCTTAGCGACACAACCTTAAGGGTGAGCCGAATTCGTAACATTCTCCCTCCCGGTATCTCGGTCGGAGGACGACCATACCTTTCATTCATTTTCATCTTCAGAATGAGGCAAGCGTATATCGAGGATTGCAATTTTGGTGGCGATGGTAATCTCCGCTGGTGGTGTGAAAAATTGCGCTTCTTATTTGTCCGTCCTTTCCAGGAAATACTTTAGTGACAATACCCTTTGGTCATTGGTGACGTGGCAAATTTTGGTCGATGATGATGCACACGTCCGATAGAGCGTACTCGGTCAAACCACTTCGTACGCCGAGTCATGTCGGGCAGGATTTCCATCACCCATCGCTTCCAAAATTGATCTGCGAGTAGCTGCGAGTATCTCCATGAATGTTTAACGTATTTATCGTGATCATTGAATATTCCTACTGGCTTATTGCTGCTTGCACTGCCGAGGATAAGGTGGTTAGGGGTCAGCGCTTCTTGCTGGGCCGTATCGAGCGAGAGATACGTTAGAGGTCTGCAGTTGAGGATATCCTCTACCTCAGCGAATAAGTTATGAAGAACCTCGTCAGTCAGCTTAGTTGTGGGCGTTATAGTTTTATACATCGTGTTCTTAACTGATCTAACCAGGCGCTTCCACGCTCCTCCCATATGCGGTGCCAAATGGGTATAAACTTCCATGTCATGTCTGGAGTTGTAAACTTGGTCTGCAGACTCAGAAAATCTATCTCGGACTCGCGCAAGGTTTTGTCTGCCGCCTTCAAATTCGTTCCATTATTGCTGAAGATTTGTCGTGGTCTGCCTCGCCTTGCAATAAAATTGCGAATCTCAAATATACATGAGCTTGTCGTGAGGATATATGCAACTTCTAAGTGAACGGCACGGCTGGTTAGACAAGTAAATATGATTCCGTAGCGCTTCTCACTCCTCCTACCAATTGTTGTCAGCATCGGCCAAAAAAGTCAGTGCCTACGTGCGTGAATGGCTTGGCATTTATACTTGTGCGAGCCGTTGGAAGTAGTTCCATCTCAGGTGTTTCTGGTTTCGAGTCTATTATTTTGAATTTCGCACATTTTGCTCTAACGCTCCTCAATAGCCTGCGGATTTATGTATTTATTATAAAAATCGTATTTATAACCGTTTCATGATTGGCGTGTTTAAACTGTCGGTGATAGCTACCGACTATCAAGCGCGTGATATAATGTCTCTAGGGAGTACAAAGAGATTTATAATTATAATATCGGCAAGGGCAGTCTTTTGGATTCGAGTTCGCTGTCGGATGACACCGTTGTCATCTAAATATGGTGAAAACTTACGCAATTTGCTTTTCTTTGGCAACCCCTTTGTAGGATCGGCTGTAATTTGCCTTATATCCGTGCGAAATGCGGCATATTGGATTATTCTGAATAAAAATTGTTGACTCCAGCTCAGCTCTTCCGTCGTTAGGTTTTGGACCTCTGCAATGTTAGAATTAATTTTCCTCGTGGTTCTGTCGCGAGAGCTGTCCTTGGCTGCAAGCAAACAGTTAGTAAATTTTCTCACGTATCCCATGCAGCGAAACAGTCTTTCCCACTTACTGAATCTTGTGTAGTTTACAATGCAGTCAGAGCTTCGTTCGATATGTCTGGCGTCTCCGTGTCCTGTCTACGTAGCGCTTCTGGTGCGCGCAGCCAAGCCGGGCCTGTGAACCAATTACTTGTCATCGAATTCAGGTTCATGCTTCCATTTAGTCGCGATGTCCACTGCATTATCGTCGGATGGACGTAGCGCCAATCTTTAACGTTCGTCAGCTCTTGTATTTCACCTACGCGAAACATAAGACTAAGCTTACCATAATACCACTATCGTGCTCAATGCGGAAGTATGTAACCGCTGCGTACGCGTTTTTACCAACGTCGGACTTCCACCTGATTGACGTTCGGTGCTGCAGGTTAGAGGGAATCTCGTCGTCCCAGTCGGTGTGGCTTCGCCACACTCTCTGCAGTAAGATTTTAGCGTGAACAGTGAAAAAACTCAAAAATCCAAGGGGGTCGAAAATCGGCATGACCAACCGCAGTAATTCGTATCAGTAGTCCGTTGCTTGTTTTGGTGTGTTTAAATGAGAAGGTGAAATAATCCTGACTAGTTTTCCACCATAAGCCGAGAACTTTATCAACTTCAAACCCCTGCTCCGTCCGGTTCCCTGCTCGGCAAAATTCGTCTTCAGCGCCTTCACTTCCAAGAGCTGCGATTACTTGACTGCAGTTAGAAAGCCACCCGCGGATATGGAAGTTGGCGTTTCGATGAATGTTACTTACTTCTCTTGCTAGGGTAATCGCTTCATCTGCGGTGTGCACGGAGTCTAGCATGTCGTCGACTTAGTGCCTTTCAAGTATAGATCTAACCGCACGAGAATACAAGTGTCGACAGTCTTACGCGTTCTTGTTTTTTACAAATTGATCTAGTGAAGGGGAGCAGCTGGCACCAAAATTCACCACTGTAAGCACATACACTTCCGGCGTACGGGTTTTTTCGCAATCCCGCCATAAGAACCTTTGAGATTGCTGGTCTTCGGATCTTACCCCTACTCTGTGGTACATCTCGCGGATATCACCAGTTATACCTATTAGACCCACCCGGAAATTGAACAGCACTTTGAGGAGTGGGGTTAGCAAATCAAGCCCTTTATACAGGAATTTATTCAGGGAAACCCCTCGATATTCGGCAGCTGCATCCCATACCATACTCGGACTGCTTACCGTGAAAATGGGTAAGTACCATTTTCGCGGGTGGGCCACATAAATTTCGTCTCGTTCCAGCTTACGCATATATCACTTTTTCTCCAATTGGTCGATCTTTTCATCAGCTTGGGCTTTCAGTATCGCGTCCTGCAATAGTTTGTCCACAAAATAGTTCAGGCTTCGTAAGGCTGCCAATTAGCTGTCTGGAAAGCGTATGCTATCATGTTTCCACAAGAGCTTGGTTTCGAATCCTTCTAATTGTCGTTCGACTGCTTCCTCCAACTTTGTAAACTGGTTAGGATCAAAGCTTCCTGGTGTGTCATCGTTGTGACTTAAGTAATCGAAGTCCATTTTCTCAGCTACTAAGTTGTGTAGGGAAATATCATCTTCCGGTTCGTGGACATGAAGCTGAAACACGCAGTCGCTATAAGTTCCAGCATTTTCTGTTGCTTGGCCCGAAGCCCCAAGAACTGTCCAGCCTAATCGTGTTTTAACTGCAGCTGGTTCGTGTGGCTTGCCCTCTCGGTTGTTTAGGTCGATTATGATTCTAGGCTCAGTGTTTTGATATGATCGGATCGGAAGGCCGCGTAGGTGTTTGAACCATCTTTGCATTTCTTCCACGTTTAGTGTTTGTCTTGGTAGATCTAGGCTCATAACTGACCACACCTTAAAGAGTTCCATTTTACTAGTATTTCCTGCTGACGATATCTCTAAATTTACTGCTTTAGAGTTTTCTTCCGTTCGCAGAGTTCCGTGTGGCCATTTCAGTGATAGACTTGTGTCAGGCCCGTCTATACCTAGCTTGTCAATGACACTTTGTTCGATCAGTGTTGGGCCTGACCCATCATCGAGGAAGGCGAAGGTGCTGAGTGACTTATGCACTCCATGTACGGTAACAGGAACGATCTTATAAAGTACACTCGAACTGCTTGTGTGTTGGCTTGATACTAGTGAATTCTCGTTTGCCGGGCTATGGAGTTTTGGATGGTGCTTCGCTGTGCAATTGCCAACTGCACACTCTCTGGTGCCAAAGGTATCGTCATGATGCAGCTAGCCGCCTCGGCTGACTCGTAAAGCCAGCCACTGATGAGCATGGGATTATTCAAATGTGCAGTTAAGCTTGCATGGACGCTGTGATATTTCTTACCTCCAGCGAGTTCAACTCGTTGCTCATTTGGAGGGTTTCCTTGACCACTAGTCTTGTCACCTAAACCGCTTGCGCTAAGTATTGCGTATTTTGTTTGAATGAACTCAATCGTAGCCTTGCGTTCTTCCTCTAAGCGCTCGAGTTCAAGGTTTTTACTCTCACCATAAGAACCATCCCTGCCTGATACTCTGACTACCTTTGTACCAACCTTGAGTTTTTCGCTAGCAGTGTGTGCTTCATCCGACACGCCTGGCTGGTTGGTTGTCAGCAGGTTTCGTGACAGCTTGCTTTTCCTTCGTGGGCTCTTTACGGCACTCGTCGCATTGGCAGTCCTTGTCACCGATGTCTGCCCCTACAACGGCGCAAGTAAAATGGTCCCATTGGTCGCACCGGTCGCATTGAACCATTTCCAGCGTTTCAGACTCTGCACACAGTGGGCACTGTTCCTTGTTATCCGCCATGCTGATGTCGCCTTGTTCGTATTGGACTCAATGTGGATGTTTGATTCTGCGGTCAACTGACCTAACCTTGCTTTCGCTGGTTTCTGTACACGTGGCGCAAATAATGTTGGGAATTAGTAAGCCCAACGACCAATTTTAATAGCGTAGTATTTATTTCCAATTTCAGTTTACAATCGTGCTGCTTTAAAGTCTGCGTAAATGTAGTATAATTATTAAAATGTTCAAAGTGGTAAATTTCAACTTACTTTGGTCGCCGGCTATTTCACAATTAGTGGTGGTACATATACCAAATGTCAAAGATTAAAAGGTATGAATAATCGATAGAATAATTTTATATCTTAACGACCCAACCTTAAGGGTGAGCCGAATTCGTAACATACCAGTTCACAAGAATTTATAAACAATATAGTAATGTAAGCATTGGGCATTGTTTTGTTTTTGACAGCGTTGTCATGCACGCTAGAATCGCGGATACATGAACCGAATTGCCGACGGTTACGATTTTCGGTTAGATAATTTTATAGGTACACAATTTCCGGTCATGCTCAGAATAGATCCGTAAGAGTAAAAGGGCAAAATAAAATGTTTTTGCCAAGTTTCGTCACATCACCCCAATCGATTGAGCTGAACCACTTCCACTTGTGATACCATGCCATCGTTGTGATTATCGCTGTAATTTTTCTTCAATATCAATAATAATAATTAAGAATTATTATCCACTGGTCTTGAGCTCATAAGATTTGCCAAAATGTGTTAAATGAACAGACCATAAAAATAAACAACAACGTAAAAATATCTATATAGCAACTAGAAATTTAATTTCAATGATACAATTTCTATAACAAGTGACGTAACTTCAGGATACTAAAAATGGCAGTCCTCTTCAAATTCATATTTAGGCCTTTTACAGTACATTTTTGGCCATTGTGCCAAATAATATCAATCAATTTTTAAAAGTAAAAAAGGGTTTGGCTCAGTCTAATGTATGTACATACATAAATACATGTTATAAAATATTTTTTCACAATAGTTTTACTCAAAAAACAATTGGTAAACTACACCTTTTCCAAGAGTACTTCAGAAACAGTAAAATGTACTTCAGAATAGTCAATTGTACTTCAGAAATGGTAAAATGAATTTCAGAATAGTCAATTGGACTTCAGAAATTGTAAAATGAATTTCAGAATTGTCAATTGTACTTCAGAAATGGTAAAATGAATTTCAGAATAGTCAATTGGACTTCAGAAATTGTAAAATGTATTTCAGAATAGTCAATTGTACTTCAGAAATTGTAAAATGAATTTCAGAATAGTCAATTGTACTTCAGAAACTGTAAATTGTACTTCAGAAGCTGTAAAATATTCTTTAAAATAGGCAATGGTACTTTAGAGACCGTCCTTAGCTGGATATGAACCCGGTTCGCCCCGACTGGCTTAATGAGCTGTGAAACATTCTAGGATCCCAAGGAAGGTAAGATGGGTCTTGAGGGGTGAGAGGCCTCATATTAGTAGTTGATCAACCATAGTACAATTTTGGATCTCTGAAGTACATTTTACCAATTCTGAAGTACAATTTACGGCTTCTGAAGTACAATTGACTATTCTGAAGTACAATTGACCATTCTGAAATTCATTTTACAGTTTCTGAAATACAATTGACTATTCTGAAATTCATTTTACCATTTCTGAAGTAGGTACAATTGATTATTCTGAAGTACATTTTCCGGTTTCTGAAAATCATTTTACGCATTCTGAAGTACACTTGTAAAAGGTGTAGTTTTTAACTTTGACTGAATTAATTTTTACTTTATTTCAATTTAGTTGAAATTTTGTTTTTGGAATTTAATTCATTGGATTGTTATAAGGTGAATACCGCTCTGCTGGTTGTCTCCCTCTAACTTGTGACGCGAATCGAAGGAAAATCAGAACCAAATATTTACAGTTAATTTTGTTTGGAGTATGCAGTTTTTTAAATTGCCTAGTACACAAAGGTGTTAGTCTTAAGGCCGTAATACATTTTTCAATTTTTTTTTTGGGATTGTGCATTTTCTTTCTTACAAAACCGCTAGAAATCCGAAAAATATATCACGGAATTTTGTATATATTTTAAAAATATAGTTTACATATTTCGTATTTAATTTCGGCCTATGCATATTGACAAAATTATGTGAAATAATTTCACGGAGCCGCCTAATACAAAAAACTATATGTGCCTAGTGTTTTAAGATTGTAAACTGAAACTTCTAATAAAAATTACAAGTTATAAATAAATATTTATGTATATATAAATAATTATTTTCATGGTTAGGATATCGTTAATGCGAGATAGAGCCCCAACTTCCAATTGGAAATTAAGATGCCAATGTTAAGGTACAACTTCTCCATTGGGTTATTGAACTGCTTGTTTGTCATGTAAATTAAGCATCGAAATTTTGACTATCGAGTCTTTTTTGTTTCGATACTATCGGATACCCGATACATTTACAGCGATACTTCAAATGAGTTCAGAATCGATACTTTGCACTCGAAATGGTGTCCCTAGCGCGACCCGTTTTCACTATGAAAATTTAATGAATCAACAAAAAGCTGACTGCCAAATTGACAAATTTAAACACCTTTTTATTGTTATCAAGCGCTTTTTATCAAAAATATATCTTAGGCTTTTTGCTCCATACTATTAGCTTCAGCCTCCATTCTATGATACTAAGTGGAATGTTCTCGCCTTTCAGACTGGTAAAGTTTAATATACATACTTGGCAAACATATCGCCAAAGATTGCGTTAACATGTTTCCCTTAATTTCAATTCGAAAGTTAAATTAAGAATCGAAAATCGTGGTGAATTAACGGATTTATTTTCGATTCACGATAATGCAAAGAATTGATCCCATGGCATCTTTAGAAATACCAGCAGAGACGGCTGAACGGAGGGTATTTCGTCCTCAGTCAAATTAATTTGGCTTAGGATATTCAAAAAAACCATTAGGCGAATCTTGTTCCATATTGTTTCTGAATTATAATTCGCAATCATTGTGAATACATACAAGTGAAAAATCTTCGCCAATTCCTCCATTCTCTTATCCCCCTGCCAAAAAATGTGACAGGGGAACTATCAGTCAGACGAGAAGAGTTGCATTAAAAGGGCGGAGGCGAATGACATAAGAATGGGGGAATCGTACCACGCAATCAATGTGCGGGTTGCCGATGTCCTAAAAGTAGATGGCTTACATTTTTCACTTCTTAATGGCTCGTATTCTTTTTAGTTATGTTATGAATAAAACTGAAGCCAATTAATTCGAATATTGTGAATTAGATTATTTTAAAATGAATAAACGACAAAGAAACGGAAAACATCATTTCAGATTCTTTCATTCTTCGTAAAAATTTAAATAGAACAATCGTAAGTTGGAATTATTAGATGGACAATAAGCTTAGTTTTATAAAATCATAAGTTTGTCTATAACCACTTTCGGATTTTCTGACACAGAATGGGTTTATATTAGCAAGAATTTTGCCTCGGAATCGACTTAATTGCCACTACGTATTAGATGTTGCGTCATTGGTGTGATTTGTTTGTTTATTTTTATGATGAAATAACCTTTTAAACGAAAAAAAAAACTATACGAATGCAAAACAAACTTTTTATTAATTTTTAATACGAATTAAATGAACTTTTGCTACTACCAATTACGACTATGCGAAAAAGCAACTCTGCAAATCAGGTGATCACAGCTGTTATCTATTGTGAATGCTTCTGTCACACATTCACGACTTGTAGATATTGACAATGTTCGCAATAACGTATTTATATTTTTGAATGGGTCCACAATTATTACATAATAAAGAGAAATTAAAGGGTCTTGGAGGTTTTTATTTTAAGAAAACTTACCACGACTTGAGAGACGAAATGACTTTCGGAACAATAAAACAAGTCTTCATAAAAGTTGTAGAGCTCTGTGAATTTCCCACAGCTTTGGAAAATTCGTTTGTGATTTCCACAGCAACTTTACCAAATGAGAGTGTCGAGACATAAAATGTAATATAGTAATCCTTGAGCTCCAATAGTGTAACAGTTTTTTTTACCGATTGCATAAAAGTGCTTTTTGATTTCAATATCGTATTCGGAACAGGGTTTCCTTAAATTCATTCAAAGCATCATCCGCCAATGTTGTAGCTTCCCTCAGGTCTTGACTTTTCAACTGTAAATCCCGATGTATGATTTTTATTCGATAAGTTCGTTACAAGATAGGCGGGTATCCGAAACATTCGGTAATTTTTACACATTCAGTAATTTTTGAAATGATTTACATACATAGTACCATGAATTTGAAATTGCCAAAACCAACAAATATTTTATTTCAAAAACAAGCAAAAAAAGACACAGGGTCTTATTTAAAAAAAAGAAGCTTTGAGTAACTGTGGATAAAAGGGGTCCTCCTAGTTTATGCTCGCAATAATTTTTATATGTAATAAAACGCTTGAGCCATGGGGGGGGTTTCCAAGAATCAGGAAAATGTGTTACAAACTTAAGATTAAGACCTACTATACTAAAATTGAATGGGATATTTTAAGGAGAGCGAAATAACTTACATATCTATGTATCCAAGAATGAAAAATATCTAAAACCAATTAAACATTGATATCCATTTAAAGGATTTGAGCCCTTGTTTTTAATGCCCTACCCCTATTCCTCAGATATTTTGTTGTTGCACTTTTCAATGGTTAAAACGAATCCCAAGCGATAAAATCGAAAAAAAAAATACGTTTCCATACTTTGTAGCTCCTTTCAACGGTACCGCGTGTTCTGATTAACGATTCGTTTGATAGTTTTTTCCCGGGGGTGACCGGTCTCGCTAACCGAGTTATCAAAATCTGTTTGTTAGTTTAGTGTTAAGCCGAGGTTTTTTCGAAAAGCGGTGCCGCTATGTAGCTTCCTTTTTTGGAACTAAATGTAAAGGTGAAGTAGAAGAAAAATTTCGAGGTCTACATACAACAATTTTAACTAAATACTCGAATTCAGTTTTGGTCACTTTAAATTTAACCGGACCTAAACGACGTGGTCTTGAAAATGGTAAAATTCCTTTAGATTCAATTGTATGAACAGTATTGTGTTCAACTACGTTAGTATAATATGGTTAACCTCAGGATATTGTTTGATTAGTTCGGAACATTTATTAACTTTTAATTTAAAAATTTAAAAAAAACCTAAAGAAGCCATAACTTTTAATTTTGTTTCTGCGTCTATAAATAATTTTTAACATCTGCTATAAGCCCAAATTTTTCTAAGAAATTTTCTCCAATAATTGGTATTTTAAAATCTGCTAAAACAAAAGAAAAATTAAATTCACGTCTTAATTCCAAATGTTTGAATAATCATTCCATCTGCTGCTGATAAACTTAAATCATAATTTCTCTTGAATTTTTTAAATTTTGTAACAGGAATTACTGATACTGTATCTATAAAGAAACTAAGTTTGTTTTGTTTATCGAAAATAAAAAGGCGGCTAGGCAGGATTGCCATTAAGGTGTTAGATAAAGTAATATCTGATATTTTAAAAATCCATTTTTTATTTATTTTTTATTGAAACTTGAATAATAAAATGTTTAACATTTGTTGATATACAAACAAAAGTATCATAGAAATTTTAATTATTTAAACAAATATATAGGTTAGGTTAGGTTAGTGGCCGCTATTCCACTGTGGGAACAGCTCACTGAGACACTTAATGGTCCGTTGTGATGCCACTAACTTCACGGTGACATTAACCTAAGTTGGTTTGGCAAATCGCTGTGTAGCGACAATAAATCTCCGGATTTGGCACACATCGACCCTCGACACGTCCTCCGGAGACCTAAGAACATCCAACCCGAGATACCTGAGCCTGGTTTTAGCAAACGCTGGACAACTAAGCATGAAGTGATTTGATGATTCCACCTCGTCATTCTCCATGCAGCTCACACAGCTCGGGGTTTCAAGAATATTTAACCGTACCGCATGTATCCCTATCGGACAGTGCCCCGTCAATACCCCAATTATCAAGGAAAGATGTGCATTGGAGAGCCCTAGTGATTCCGCTGATCGCCCGGAGTCAACCACCGGCCAGAAGGACTTCGACACTTGACATAAGGTGGTCTCAGCCCAGCGCTTGCTTAGCTGTTTCGAAGCCCATCTGCTCAGAAGCAGACCACAGGTGGTAAGGGGAATACCCAGTGCTCTGGAGGCGGCTACATCAGTTTCAAGAGTACCCGCCCTGGCCAAGAGATCCGCCTGGCAATTGCCGGTAATGTCACAGTGGCCTGGCACCCAAATAATTTTGTTTTTGAAGTAGTCGGCTGCAACCGTAAGCGATTCCAGACAGTCACTCACTGTCCTCGACCGAACGTTGCTAGCACTCAGTGCCCTAATTGCCGCCTGACTGTCGGAGTAGATGTTAAACTCCTTTACAGCGAAAGCGCTGTACAGCATCCCATCCACTGCATCCTTGATGGTGGCAACCTCCGCTTGAAAAACGCTACAATGATCAGGTAGCCGAAATTTAATGCTGATCCCAAGTTCCTGACAGTAAACGCCACCCCCCACACAACCATCAAGCTTTGACCCATCCGTAAACAGATTCACCAATCCCTTCCCCCAGATAGGTTCCTCGCCTGTCCAGTCCTCCCTTTCGGGTATGTGAGTCGAAAAACCCCTCGTGGGGGCAGAGATCGGCGCACAGTAATCCGTTCTGTTAGGGATGAAGTCAAAGCTCGATAGTATATTGGAATAGCCATAATGAACAAGCTTATATCCAGCATCTCGGAGCCTAATTGCAGCCCGAGCTGCGCCCATATTTCCTACCAGGTCAACAGGGTGCAGATTGAGCATGACATTCAATGCCAGGGTAGGATTGGTCCGCATGGCCCCACTAATCCCCACCTCAGAAGAAACCAGGAGATACTGATCGGCCTGAAATCCTTTGGAGATACATGAGAGCACCTCCCCGCCTTTGGAATAAAGGTAACCTTAACCATATTCCATGAAGCGGGGATGTAGCCCAATCTCAAGGAATTGGAGTAGATGGGGGCCAGCCAGCTGCAAGAAATCTCCAGCGATCACTGTAGTTGCACAGGAATTATGCCATCAGGCCCGGGTGACTTGTAGGGCTTAAAAGAATTGACGGCCCATACAAGCTGGTTTTCATCCAATGACTCGTTGCAGCCCTCCACGCTTTCGCAGAAAGCCTTCCAAGAATCCCGTTTGGCTTTCCTAATTGCGGACTTGTAAATAGCCAACCCAGCTTTGTAGAGCTCCCAGTCGGAAGGTAATTTACTCTTCCTGGCCCTGTTAAACAGGCGCCTGCTGGAAGCCCTAAGGTCGTCTACTTCCTGATTCCACCAAGGTGGTTTTCGCTTTCCTCTTACGGCTTTCAGTGGGCAAGCGATTTTATACGCTTTGTTGCAAGCATAGGTGAATTTCTCCACCAGAGCATCAATAGCGGTCTCTGATAATTCTGAGCCCGATACGGGTGCTCTCGGGAGAAACTCATCCAATTTGCTACAGTACCAGACCCAGTTAGTACGCCTAGGATTTCTAAACATGGCTTTACTGTGCCTAGCTTTATTAAGAGAGAACTGAATATACCTATGATCAGAGAAGGAGTGTTCCGGAAGAACACGCCAATCGGGTATAAGGTCTGCTGAAGCAAGAGTGAGGTCCATGACCTCCTCTCTAACTGACGTTACAAAAGTGGGGGCATTACCCCTGTTAAAAATACATAGCCCTTCATTAAGAATAAAAGCAAATAGTGACTCACCTCTTCCGTTAGTATCCGTACTTCCCCACAGTGAGTTATGCGAATTCGCATCCGCCCCGACAATTAGCCCAACGCCTCTTCGCCTTGCTTCAGCGGTAACCATCCATAGGGTTTCAGGAGGCGGCCCATAAGTGTCATCATGGGCCTTGTAGGCCGAGACCAGCCACGATCCCTTATTGCCATCCTCCAAGCACACAGCCGTTACGTCACCGTCACTGAAATTGGGAAGAAGAAACCTAACCAGTACACATGATCTTGGCCTACCTGCCGTTCCGTGCACAAATAGTTTGTGCACGTTATATTTGTCAGTCCTCAATCCAGATATATTATTGCCGCTACTGCTCAGCTACGGCTCCTGGATGAGGATAGCGCCCACCCCGCCTTGTTCCAGGCAGAGCAGGAGGCCGCCTTAGAGTGTTGGAGATTTATTTGTCGGATCATCATCATCAGACACATCCCTCTCTCCCACCTCAGCAAGTGAATGTCATTCATGCTGGATCGTTTCGCCGAGCCTTAAGATTAACCCTGCGCTTAAACTTATACATACATATTGTCAATTTCTCGAACTGTTACGTACGCACATTTTGTCTAAAGTTTGACACAATAGTGACATTTTTGTTACCATAAATTTTTCTGTGCTCCTTGTTATTTAAGAGCTATGAACTTCTCAAGTAGACTGTTACTTTCCAAAATTTTGGAAGTAGGTTTTGAAGTGAAGCTACATTTTCAGAAAAGGCTTCTTAACTAATTTCAATGAGTGGTAAATATTTTTGTACCTTAGGATGCAAGCAATAAACGAAATATTGATTAGGCAAAAACAATTTTTTTTTTAGTTTTATAGATTCAAAAATGTTTATATATACATATTTATATATATAGGTATATGTAACAATATCCGTTCTGTACACGATCTTTAAATTGCAGAATAACACCATGAGGCTAATTTTTATGTACCATAATCGTGACCCACTTCACGGATCTTCGGAGCCTGGTACATTATTTGACCTAAAATCTGCCTTTCATATATATTATCCTATGGTTCTCACTCAAAAACCACAATCAAAATTTCGCTTGGACGATCAGATAAGGGCAGTGGAGCTGCGCAATGAAGACGTGGAATTGCCAAGTGGAGATAACACTTTGTACTGGTGCAAAATGTTTAAACTGGAAGATATTAATCAGAAGCATCACCTTATTCGGGTAAGTTATCAACCGCAATCGACCTTTATATGTGTGATCAGATATGTCGTCACCCTTAGGAATATAGCCCTAAATGTAGGCCTTTGGGCTTTAAAATAATGTCAGTAATAAAAAAGATTGGGTAGTTTTGTAAATTTCGTCGTAGGACTTATATATAGGATCTTTCCAAACGAAGTATTTCTGACTTTAGCAGGTACAGATTGCTGCAATTAAGCTTTCGCTGGAGCTTTCTGCAACCTTATATTCTAATAACGAACAATTTGTTACCGCAAGCAGTATTTTCGATGTATATATACATATATATATATATATCAGGCGCGTATTCCGAAAATTAAAAAAAAAACATCTGTACTAGAATAATTACTCTATTCCCTCTTAAAACCCCTGTTAAGAAAATGGCATTAATAGCAATAATGAAAATGCGAAAGAATAAAATTAAATAATATCTTACACTGAGAGAAGTGATTGGTAGTCGCTAATCAGTTATCAAGTCTGAGAGGTCACAACTAAGCTCCTGAAACGGTTCACTCATTTAGCGCTTTAAAAAAACTCGCGCAAAACTATCAGACTTGCTCTGCATAAGATCAACTTAACATCTCAACTACATAGCTTGTTAACAATAGCAAGAGTGATTCGAACTCTAGTCTGTTGAAATTCAAATTAACTGCTTTTCGAGTTATGAATACAGCTTGCAAAAATCGTAAAAATGAGTGTATCTCGTTATTGTAGTCACGGTTGCCATGAGCTTAACGAAAAAAATGACCAAGAAGTTAAAAAAAAATACCAAAAATTGCCAAGCAGTACACAAAGCAGTCGTATTGAATTATAAGAGAAAGTAACACTTAAATTGTACTTATACTTGTCAGGTGATAATAAAAAGTGACGCTAAATTGGCAAAAAAGGACTGAAACAGTGTAAGCCCTGTATGCTGTTGAAAAGAAAATGTTCAAGAAGTATTTTCAATTTTGAAATTGTGTAGATACATATAGCAGCCAAGAAGTTTTGACGTTTCGTTTTGTATGTTGAATAATTGCAACTTGCCGCTTTTTTATATGAATTTCAGTGTTATTTTATTATATTTTTTCGAAACTTCAGTTTTTCTTCAAGCAATAAAGCGACAAATCCAGAAATCAGCAGTTCTGACACAAGAAATTTTTACTGAGCGTTTCATAAGTGTCATTTTACATAGTTTTTGGACTGCGTAATACAAAAATACACTTGAGCGATTATTCGAGATTCAGCTTAGTTTGCGAGATACCGTATTTAAAAAAAAAGTTAATAATCCATGAAATTTTTTTTGAAAGCAGGCAAATGTTTTGTCTACAAAAAGAATATACAGGTGAGTTATTAACATTTCACTAAAGTGTTCCATTAAAAAAAATTGTGTTTTCTTGCAAACGAAGAGGGACCCGGCTGGAAATTGTGTCTAGGCGTTGTAATGGCCCTAACTAGATCCTCCATAGTTTTATCTTGGGCCAAACAAGGAAAGCCTATCTAGGCCCTTGCCCCCCTGTTAATGCTTTTGTAAAAATGGCCATGATATCTAGGCCTATCTTGGGCCAAACACGGAAAGCCCATCTAGACCCTTGTCCCAATGTTAATGCGTTTGCAAAAATGGGCCATGATATCTAGGCCTATCTAGGGGCTAGACAATAATTTCAGCATCAGAATCATCTATGTATGTATGTACATATATAATATTTGCATTTAATTAATTATCATACACTGAAAACAATGGTCCTTAATTCTTACGTGAAGCACTCAAAAAATATCTTACTTTCATTAAGAGAAGATTTCACAGTAGAAGCATTTGAACGGCTTCTAGAACGAGAAGGCTGCTATGTAAATGTGATGGAGGTTGCGCCGACTCTATAAAATGAGACTTAACGTATATAATACAGCTTCCATCAAAAATGCGATGGTGAACTTATATTGTACATACTTTTTTGCGAGTTTCTGAATTTAGATGGTTTCGTCTTATATACACATTTTTGCCTAGATGGTTTTATCTTACCTATATCTTTCAATTAATGGTTGAGAATCTAAAACACAAAATTAAGGTTTTCGTAAAAACTACAATTATGAAATATTGGTTTAATTTTAGCAAAAAATATCAATAAGTATATTTACCAAACACTTCGTCTTCGCTCAATGAAGGAATTCCTTCTTGCACGAGCACGTCGCTTGAGCTCTTTCGACATTTCTTTAGATTTTTTAGCTGCATTTTCGTTATCCGTAAAAGCGAACTTTTCTGTCTTTAGTGCTGAAAACAGTTTTAATTTTTCAAAAATTTACTACATTAATTCCCAACGTCCTTGCATGGCCAACTATTTCTACTGCATAGCTTTGCCAATTTAATGGAGCATCTTCTTTTGCATTCAGTTTTCCATGTTGTATATCTACTGATTTTGGATTTCGATCTGTACATTGTTGCTTCGTTATTGAAATCCTAGAGATCAATTAAAAAATCATGTGCGGCTTTGAAGCGGCATTACCCACCTCTTAATAAAAATGCAATGAAAGAAATCTCTCATCAAGTAAATGATATCGCACCCTAAATCAAAAACAGTCACAACTCAAAATTTTTTAGGTCGCTTTTTTGGCATAGATTGCCTAATAAAAAGTAGTGCAGCCAATACATACAATATTTTTCTTTTTGACTATTATCGTTACTCTTTAAAGAGCACAGTGATGTCAAGATTTTAAAAATCAAATCACTTTTGTGCGATCCAGAAGCAATTAACTGAAAGTTACTCGGATTTTGAGTTGTGACTGTTTTTGATTTAGTGTGCGATATGATAATAAGATCAATAATATATTTTTGTATTACGCCATAATAAAAAACATAGAAAAACTTTTTTTGGTATTGTTTGACAAACCCAAAGGAGTAGCGACCAAGCACGTTCATTGATGCATTAAATAATTGTTCCGTGTCTTTTTTCCCTATGGTACATCGATATATAAAAATTACAGCTACGCTTCCAGATTCCGTTGCTCCTAGCGAGCGATCTTTCTCTTCCCTTCAAGGGTTAAAAACTTTTCTGAGAAGTACAACGGGGCAGGAGAGGATGAATATACTCAACATCCCCTCTACTTTTGAAGTATCTCCTGAAGAAATCCTAAACAAAATGGCAAAACAAACAAGAGAAAAATAAATATTGTTTTGTAGAAAGAGAAAAATTTAAAATAAATTAAATTATAAATATGTACTATGAAGGGTGCAGAACCAAAAGGATCTAAGTGACATTTTTTTTGAAATTGATTTTTGTTGGCAAAGAGATACGAGTCATTTCGGACATTGTAGTGCCATCTATTTCCCATACAATAAACGCCCTACCAAGGCAAATTAAACAAGGTAGAATTGATAACTGAAATATTTTTTTTTGTAGGAGTTCTTACTTCAAAAAAGTATAAACCAACGAATTTACCCTTACTGGCCCACGTACAATATTTGGGCCCCATACAATTTTTGTATTAAAAAGTTAAACCGCATTTGCAAATATCAAAATATTATTAATATAGAAATTCATAAACTATCTAATAAGCTCACTTTTGCCACCAAGTGCTACTTTGGAGTCTACCTCTTTAAAAGACCTTGACCGCAAAGAACAAGCATACATATGTATATATTAGTATAGCAACGATTTGGGTCACTGTTTACGACTATCATCAAATTCTAAAAAATGTTGGGAGGAGTACCAAAGTCACTTTTCGGTTCAAATGAAAATCGGCCTCCGGAGAATAAATACTGTTGTTATTTTGAAAAATATTTGCAAAAATCCAAAGAACTAATCGGAGGCGTTGTCTATAGCTTTTGTGTGAATTACATCTTTAGTTGCCGACTATTGTCCACGATTTAAAAAATAACGCGATCCCGTCTTCTTGGTACAGAAATTGTTTCATTCGTTTCCAAATATCTTGCAAACTACTCAAAAAATTGATCTCGTAATCGGATTATTATTTATGGGTACTGGGAGCGTCTATTGATACCTCTCCCGGCAATTTTTGGACGTGTTTTAGCACTCGGTTGCAATCGTAAACAATTACCACGATTTGGTATTTCTCAAATAAAAATAACGAATTTTAAATCGAACGGGTTAACATTTTTTTTCATTTGACTTTAAAACTCCTACAGCAAAGAGAGAACTGTCAAGTTCGCTATTACTTTGTTTAATATACTTTGCGCCCTACCCAGATTTTATATAGAATTTTCAAAAGGCAGTAATCTTCAAACTTGAATATCTCAAATAAATTTCGGAGTCACTTAGATCCATTTGGTTCTACACCCTTCATATGTAAAAAGATAAATATGTGTGTATTTACAGCCAATTCTTATTTACTGACACTTTGGCCAACCCCACCCTCCCCCCCCCCGAAATTTTTTTCTGGATACGCGCCTGATATATGTATCTATTATCATATATATAAAAATGAAATGTCTTTCGTATCACCGCGCTGCCTGCTCAAACGGCTAAACCGATCTCAATTCTGTAAAAAGTATTTTCTTGGGCCTGCTTTGTGGAAAGTTTACAGAAAAAAAAATATCCAAAACTTTTTAATTTTGCGGCCAAAAAATGCGAAGAGCTGAGACCTCACAATTTCTTGCGTTTTCAGTACATTGTATACCACAAAACTACCGATTCGGTTTTGGTTTTCGTTTGGAACATGCATCAGGGCTTTGAAGAAAAACGTTCCTACCATAAATTTACTTGCGGGGTGGCGCTGGAGTCCCGATGACACATTTTGAAGATATAGGTCATAACTCGGGCCGGGTTTCCCTAACATGTATTTTTACAATATGGTCATCAAATGAAAGGTATTGATAAGAGTTTTAACAAGGGGTCAGTTTCGGATTCATATCAGAACCGGTTTCCGGGACATCGGCGAAAATGTGAACCAGAGGCGACCCTAATAGACTTTTATACGTTATGGGTATTAAATTAAAGGTATTAATAGGGGTTTCATCGATAAGAGGTTTTCTCGTTCATATATGCAAATACGTATGTATGTACATATGTATATAGCTTAGACCTTATGCTTTTGCAATTTTCTTGCGTTGTCAGTACTCAGTATGCCACAAACTACTAAATCGTTGGGCCGATGAAAATTTTTATAAATAAAAAGTGAACTGTGTTTTTGTGCAGACAATAATATATTTTTAGTTCTTTTTCCTTAAGTTTAATACGACGGAATATTGGTCGTCGTACCCGTAATGCTAGACGTTTGTCTAACCGCTCAGAAGAACAACGCGAACGATATAATGTAGTGGCACGTGGCCGAAATTCAAGGTCACGTTCTGCTCAAAGCGAAGACGAAAGGTAAGAACGTAATAGAAGTGATAGATTAAGGATGCGGCGATAGTGAACTTTACAATTTGAACGTTGGTGTTCGTAGACAAACCCATGTTCGTAACAATTTATAACGAGTCTCGTTCTAATACGATCCCGTAGTTGATACGGTCAGTATTGTGGTGCGAAAAGATTTAAAAACAAAACAGTGCGATTGTGTTGCGCAAACGGCGAAGTTAAACTCCCAGTATTAGAAGCCCCGCCTGAGGAGCCCTTGATTCCATTAATGTCCGGAGCAACAGAACAATCGAAGCATTTTTTAAGAAATATCCAAATGTATAATTCGTGCTTTCAAATGACGTCGTTTGGGACAACAACATTTTTTTCGCTGAATGTGTGAAAAAATAGCAACAAGTTTAAAATTTTTTTCCTAGATAAATTTGATATCGGTAATTTTAGAGTACATATTCCATGAATAGATACTTTAAGCAACTTATGTAAAGTTATGTCAAAAATTTTAGAAGCTTTCAAAAAGATTTTTTCGAAAATTAAGACAACTATGTATATTTAACGAGAAAAATACATGTAAGTAAAATTCTTTTAAATTTTGCTGCTATTGTTGTCCACACAGGTGTGTACAGATACCTATGCACTTATATTCATGGTTTATTTCAATAAATGGTTATAAACTGCAACATTTTTTCAAATAGATTCAAGGACAAATTTATCACCGAATAGGATCATTGTTACCAGTGCCCAATATTAACCAAATGCAAATGCAATTGCAATTGCAAATTTTTTTTACCGAGAATTTTAATGTCGAGTTGGATCGTCGATGTGAAATTCAAGCGAACGACAGACGAGAAGTTGTGGAACAGGTGCAGATATTGCTATGTACATCAAGAAAATGGTATCGCGGTAGAAAGACACATTGATGACATGTGGCATCTCAGTCGAAATTGACTAGAACGTTGCTTAAATGTTAAGTGCAGCGTTTGCCAGCGCCGCCGTTGGTGTAGCGCAGCTGACAAGCGTCTGGATAACAAAATAGACGTCGCAAGTTCGATTCCAATAACTAGGAGACATTTTTTCTAAAATATATTTTTTTTTTAATAAATACTTTTTTTTTTAAATATAGAAATACTTCTTGCTCAAAAAATTTGTTTTTAATTTATTTTTATTTCAACCAATATTTAAACGACACCAACGGATAACGTGATAAAATATCAATTTACAAATAGACTACGATAAATTAACGGTTGAAGAGTTGACAAAAAGTTAGTGAATAGCATAGATAGTTAAAATTATTGTTACGTTAATTTATCGTGGACAAATTGTGTTAAAACAGTTAGTGAAAATTATCCAAATCGGCCAACATAACATATACATATATACATAGCTCCTATATAATAGATGTTCTGGTAAATAGGATTTGAGGCATGTATAACAGTTTTGCAGAGTTTTTACTTATAAAAAGTAAGGGTTGGGGAGTTAAGACCATGATACGTATTTATGGAAGTTATACAGCCTTCAGCATAGCCGTGTTACGTGTTTTTTATAAACTGTATGCAAAAACAATCGACACGTACTTTTTTTATCGGCATATTAAACTAAATTTGCAAGTATATATGTAACAATTTGTAAATAAGTAAAATATGTCATTAGAAAACTTTGAAGACCTATGTCGACTTTCAAGAAAATGAAAATATCACGTAGAGGGTGAATGCAATCCTTTTGGGTGCATAGTATTCTGGTACAAACATACGTACTTAGATTGTAAGTTGCATATCCTGATAGTTGACCCTTTTAGTGTTACTAGCTCCCCATAAGATACTCAAACTTTGCGGTTTATTTGGGGCTGTAACGATTGCCGCTGATTAAGCCTTGGTTTTCTTGGAATTATTTTTCTTTTATTGATTTTAACATGTTTTTTACTCTTCATTGCATGTAGTACGAGCCGATTTTTGACACACCAGCCAGCGTTCATTACCTACAACAAATTACGCTCCATGAGTGTCAGGGTTCAGAAGCAGAACTCGAAAAAATGGGGAGAGAACAGGGACGTCAATGTATGGAAAACAGAGATATCCCACTGGCTTGCAATGCCATTGTAGCGTCTTGGTCCCGCGGATCCGAGGTAATTAACTTTGTGCCCCCTTTGTTTGTACTATACCAGCAGAACCGGCAGACATTGCGGTATCCAAAAATGTACCTTCCTACATTTAGCAGCTTTTCCTCTTTTTCTTACCTTACTTTTCCCCACACCACCATATCCCTTTCCTCTTCATTTTTCTATAACAACTGCTCTATGTCTTCAGTTTGCTCTTTCTAGTCTCTTTCTGATACTGATATGTGCATAGCTCCGAAGATACAGCGTATTAATACTTTTTGTACCGTTCACTTTATTACAAAAATTTAATTAACTTGCACCAAATACATACATTCAGAGTTGTGATAAATTGTATTTATATAGCATGGGGGCTTGGCACAGCTCACTTTTTGTAAATTATATATTTAAAATGAATACAGTGAAAGCTCCTAATCTCTAATTTTTAACTAATTAAATGCTTACTACCTTTTTATTTGAATAAAATATCTCTACATATAATTAAATTGTAACAGGTCGATGCCTGTACATTTCAGATATTAACAAAAAATTTATTGGGGGAAGAATTATTAAACGAGTAGAATCCAAATCAACCATTTTTTAAATTGTTGTGTGTCTGTCTGTATGTTTGTGGTCGTATCACTAAAAGTACTGAATGGAATTGATTGAAACTTCTTCTTTGGATTGTTAGACGCTCAACCTAAAGATTAAGATATTATTTTTTGCGATATCTCAACCGGTTTCGGAGTTATCGCCTAATATGTGGACCAGGGGTGACCAAAAATGTCTTAGTACAATATGGGTATCAAACGAATGGTGCCAATGGGTACTGTTATATGCGATGCGCTTAATTTAAATATCTCAAATAATTTCAATTATATATCTTCAAAAATTTCGGACGGAAAAATGATGAATGGTTACCTCGTCACGATCGCCACTTCGCAACCCAAATGTCGCCTAATCGCTCCTCTTATTCACATAACTGCAGATATACTTTATGGACTCCACGCTAGCATAATACTCTACATTCAAATGGGTTTCAAATGCACGTGAAAGTGCGTGAGAGTACTGGTGAATACGGCACCACCCATCGATTGTCAACTGTAATACATTGTCCGCGCAGGTTAACATCAGTAGTGAATCCACTATTTTCAGGTGATCGACGCTGGTACGATGGATATCACCATTATCAGCAGTAGAAGTTTCGTTAACGAATCTTTTCGGAAACCTCTTTATGAAGTTGCCTTCTTTCATGCAGGGTGAGCTGGCATTGAATGATCCAAATGGGCCGTGAACCATGTTCGCTTTGACAGAAACAAATTATAGTTCCTCTGATATGGCCGACATTGTAAACAATAAGATTGGAAAGCTAACAGATGAAGTCAGTATACGACAAGGTACTACGAAGATACTACCAGTTACGCAGTAGAGTTCCTAACTCTCTTTCAGCACCCGGACTACCAGCGCATAACACCGTTTTAAAAGTTGGTATTCCGATTATGTTGCTTCGATAGAAGCGGAAATTCTAACGGGTTGTGGAGCAGGTGAAGAAGCTTTCATACCACGAATACCCATAATACCAAACAATTATCCCTTTCAATTCAAACGTGTTCAGTTTCCCGTCAGCGTATGTTTCGCAACGACAATAAATAAGTCACAGGGTCAGACACTCCGAGTAGCTGGTATCGACCTTAGGACTAATTGCTTTTCACACGGGCAGCTTTATGTAGCTTGCTCGCGAGTAACTTGCTCGGAAAATTTGTTTATAATTTATAATTTGGGTAGAACTTCATATATTGTATACAAAGAAATTCTATAATTTATGTTCTTCATACTGGAAAAATAAATGGTTTTAGAATCGTTTTTTATTCAACTTTAAGCTTTATCAGTCCCTTCGCTGTCAAATGCTGTACTTAAGATGAGTGCAGTTTTTCCCTCAATTTGAACTGATATATGTACATACATACATAAAACAGTTGACACTAAAAAGTGTTAAGAAAAGTTACAGAAACGCACCAAGGATGCATCGTAACGTTAATATTATCGCTTACCGAAAAAAACCAATCGTTTCTGTTGCAACGATCCAGTTTTTTAACGTTCGAGCAATTATCACAATAATTTATTTTCGCTGACAACGATAATGGAATTATCGAAATAATTTCATTTCGGTAATTAACGTAAACGAAACGTTGATGATAACGTTTAAGCTCTACACTTTTGGTTTTTATGCTGCTGGCAATGCCGTCACTAACAACTACAATTGCCCAGTCAGTTGTTTGACAAGCTACTCCACTATACATTGTAGGGTAGCGAGTTCCCACCCCAACTTTTGTTAAATGTTTTTTAACTTTTTATAAACTTTTATTTGTTTTTTAATTGCAAGTATTATTTTTTTTATATATTTTCACTTTTTTGTTTTGTCCCCGACACAAAAACATACAAATTTGAGATATGAATGTAACGTAGCCGACCAGAAAATGGTAATATTACAGAATTAAAAAAGAAAACAATTATATAAAATGGAAAAAATATGAAAAAGGAAAAAAAATTTTACAAAAATTTGGGGTGCGAACCCGACTCCGCAAACGAATTGAGTCAAATGAAATAGATTTGCCAACATGGCACCTTTCGCAAATGTAAGTATGTATGTATGTGCTCGTGGAGGCATTGCCAGTTCAGTTTAGTTGAGGTATTTTTGTTGATTTATTTCGTTGCAACGTTATCATTTCCATTTCGATAATTTAGTTTTGTGAATTACTCCTGCAATGGTTCACTCATTTGCCGCTTAAAGAAATTCGCGTAAAACTATCAGACTTGCTCTGCATAAGATCAACTTAGCACCTCAACTACATAGCTTGTTAACAATAGCAAGAGTGATTCAAACTCAAGTCTGTTGAAATTCAAATTAACTGCTTTTCGAGTTATGAATACAGTTTGCAAAAATCGTAAAAGTGAGTGTCTCTCGTTAAGTTAAAAAAAATACCAAAAATTACCAAGCAGTACACAACGCAGTCGTATTGAACTATCAGAGAAAGTAACAATTAAATAAATTGCACTTATACTTGTCAGGAGATAATAAAAAGTGACGCTAATTTTGAAAGAGTTTAAAAGTAAAAGCCTGGTATGCTGTTGAAAAGAAAATGCTCAAGAAATATTTTCAATTATTTCTTGCCCATGAAATTGTCATGAATAGCCAATAAATTTTGACGTTCCGTTTTGCGTGTTGAATAATTGCAATTTGCCGCTTTTTATATGAATTTCAATGGCATTTTATTATACTTTTTGCTTTTATTTTTCCGAAACTTCAGTTTTTCTTCAAGAAATAAAGCAACAACTATTTATTTCTTGCCAAAGCCAGATTTGCGCAGGTCGCTTTTTTGTAAACATTTTCCAGAAATTAGCAGTAGAAAAGTAGAAGAGATTCTGACACAAGAAATTTTTCTCAAGCGTTTCATAAGTGTCATTTTATATAGAGTTTTTGGATTTCTTTTGAACAGCGTAAAGCCCTAAAAAAGAAAAATATTTTCCAATCCCAAAGGAGAAACGACCAAGCACGTTCATTGATGCATTAAATAATTGTTCCGTGTCTTTTTTCCCTATGGTACATCGATATATAAAAATTGCTGCAACGCTTCCAGTTTCCGTTGCTCCTTCCGTACGGTCTTTCTCTTCCCTTCGAAGGTTAAAAACTTATCTAAGAAGTGCAATGGGGCAGGAGAGGCTAGCTCTACTCAACATCCACTATACTTTTGAAGTAACTTCTGAAGAAATTCTAAACAAAATTTCAAAACAAACAAGAAAAATAAATATTGTTTTGTACACGGCTAAAAGTTTTAGCCTAGATTTAAAACTTTTTGGGGCTACATATACATTTCTTGAATTTGCAGTATTTTTATTGTGAATTTACACATACTTTCATTCAAAAATAATGAAATTAGTCTAAAGAAGTTAATTTTACTGGAAATTCCAAAAACACCCTTTGAACGCAGATATACTGGTCTAGGTGTATGACCAAACCAAATTTGGTTTAGAATTAAATTTACGCGGGTTGTCGTAGAAATGCGCGTAGTAAAAACTATTTAAATATTAAACCGAAAATGTTAACAATTTTGCATTTTCTTTTTTTAATGTTTGGACTCGAACCGACGTGCCCCAAATCAGTGCGCAATGCTCTACCTATGAGCTACGGCCCACTCATGAATTTTGTGCGAAAAGTACACATATTCGCTGTGTATACGACTTTTGTTGTATTTTTGTTTATCCCAGTTAAGTTTTAAGTCTAAACCGCAAAAAATTGAGAATTTTTGTAGGTAATTGAAAGGTTTGGGTATTACCAAAAAGTTTTAAAAATTGTGTAAACCAATGAATGCTTTCAAATTTAGGCTCAAATTTTTAGCCGTGTAGAAACAGAAAAATTTCAAATAAATAAAAGTATAAATATGTAATATGTAAAAATATAAATTTGTGTGTATTTACAGGTAGTTCTTATTTACTGACACTTTTGTTTATATTTTGGTTGCTTTAGATTCTGCTGTTTGCATCTTATTCTGAAAATTTATACGCCAGTGTGTTCAAAAAATTCAATCAATTCAATTCAATGACCTAACCTTATTATTGAACTATGATTCTAATCATGATTCAATTACAGAGGTTGGCTCTGTAGCTGACGTTTAATTTTGACACTCCCATTTTCTGGGTTTCTTTTTGCTGAACAAAAAAAGTAGGAGTATGTTTTGAATTTGTCAAGGAAATGGTATTAGACAAATCAAAATAGTAGAAAACTTGTAGTAAGACATTTCACAAAGTTAACTTTCTCTAATATCAATTAGGGATGGCCAAAGTTGAATAAAACCGGTATGTGATTAATCGCGGTTTTTTATTCCGGTTTTAAAACCAGAAACGAAAAAACCGGTTTTTCGAAAAACCGGCACAATTTTAAACTTCGAAAAGAAACTTTATAGAAATACAACTATGTAGATACTTACTATAGGGTTCTTCTCTCTAAATATTTAAAAGAACTCAAGAAGTTTTAATTCAACAAATATTAATTTTTCAGTTCAAGTTAATACAGTTAAATCGAATTTGTAAAAGTGAAAAATTCGGAAAAAGGTAATTATTTTTTGTACTAAGACATATAAATGTAGATGCTTGAATTCAAACAAAGCGCAGTAAACATGTTTTCAAAAACTTGTCTGAAATTAATGGCTGCCTATAAACAGTTCTGACTTCTTCATTAGAATTATAATCATCACAACACAACACATCATCGGAGTTCTTGTTGGTGTTACAAGGTAAATCCTTTCTATCCCAACCGTGCCACCTCCCAGTTTTACTACCGCCCCACACAGCTTGAATATAAATTCTTTATTCCCTTTTTCATCAAAATATTGCCAAAGTGGGCCTTTGTTTAGATGGGGCGTCATCACTTATCGCGAAAAATAAATCAATATTTACAATTCAACGGAATAGAAGTCGATAGTCCGGTTTTCGGTTTTTTGAAAGAAGATCGATTAAAGACAGTTGCGATAAAAAGATCGAAAAAACCGAAACCGCGAACAGAAAAAACCGGTTTTCTCAAACCATCCCTAATATCAATTAAAAAACAATTAAAAGGGGTCACTGCTTCCGCAAAACTTAAAATAAAGATACATATATGCACTTACGTATGTACAATCGAAATATGAAGGAGCATAAATCTGCTAATATGAAAATGTTTGTAAGACAATTTTCGGCTCATTCGGTTAACATGGATTGCTAAATATTGTGGTTTCGGTCAAAATTAGAGCCTTCTATGGTTAATACACTAAACTTATTAGCTCAAACTAAGAATAATTCCACATGCTTAAGACTAGAGGGCGGAGTTTTTAAATAATAGGGACGAACTGAACTCTTTTCAGGGCATAAAGACAACCTGGCATACTCTACCAAGTGTATATAAAGTGAAAAGCTTTAATGAGATGAGATTGGCTCCAATTTGTTGAAGTTGACTTAAAACTGTTTCTTTATATATAATCTAAGCCAAAACTGATTATCAAAGCTGGATAATAGTAGCCAAGTTTTGTCAAAAATAACAGAAATCGAATCACAGCAGTTGCCAAATAACGGAAATCAAGTTTTAAACTTACACCATTAGATCTCCCAAAAGTCGATCTAAATAATAGCGTAAATGAACAATTTTTCTGAAACCAACCGTTTAAAATTTGTGTAATATAATACATTTTTAAATATTTTCTATAAAAGGCAACCCAAAATGTAAATGACAATTTTTCAGGGAGCAAGATGGCGCCAATTGTCAAAAGTCTGTCAATGCAGAGCTAACCTCTAGTAATTAAATCATGGATTCTAATAAAAAAAAAGTGACACATATTTACATAAATATATAAAACAGAGTTTTTTGCAAGCAAGTGTTTTTATTTGTTATTCAAATATTTAAAAAAAAAAATTATAAAAAAAAATTCGATTGAATTCAGAATGGCTTAAAAACCAACTAACAGTCAGGCACAATAAGACGACTAAAAGTTAGCTAGTATAGTAGAGGCTTTATAATTAATGAAGAGGAATGATACTTTTTAAAGGTTTAAGCAGTTTTATTGACACAATTCTGAAAATATAAAATGTGCTTTGTTAAAATTTTTGTATAGGCGACTACTGATAAACATTCATGAAAAATGTGATCTTTACCTTCTGTTAGGTAAAATAAAAAAACCCTCAGAAAATGCTCTAAATTTTTTTAGAGTCTAAAACATTCACATAACTGAACCTTGCCGCTCTCCAATGTTTATTTTCATACAATTCTCTTTACGCCTACAACGAAAAGGATCAGAAACCGATCCAAATTGATTACATAACTGAGCCTTGCAGTTTGTCTGCTCTCAATATTCATTTCTTTTACCAACGTTCCGTGAATCTTCATAAAAAAGGGGTTTCTGGTATTAGCTCTAAAAATGCTCTTTCTTTAGTAAGCTGGGAGGTACCTTCTTCGTAAGACCAACACTTACATAAGCATCTAACTACCTACCTACAATTCTCTCAATAGAGGGATCCATCATTACCTCCGATCAGCTTACTTTGATTAACTGTGACAAAACTGACTGAAATCATGTTACGAAATATCCGGAGAGCGCATTTGTTGTGTTACCCACACCGACAGACGTACGCCAAGGTAAACCAGAGCTCCCCAAGGTTATTGATTCAGCCCCGGTCGCTTTATCTCTCCTGTAATAAATGATCTGAAAGTCAACGAACACGACTCATTGAAAATAATATCTTGACATGTGCAACCCCTCGAGCGGTGTAGGCAAACTATGACACTAACTACCTTTGGTGATATCGTCAGGGCGTACCCCAAGCGATGCGCAGTGGCCATCTTTTGCCTTATTACAATGAATGTTTCAGGTTCTAGGACCACGAGACGAGCTATTCACCGAGCGCACAACCATCAACTGACACGCCACTCAAAACCGATCCATCCTAATGTTGGTTAAATTCTTTATATACGGCGACACTCTATACGACTTCGAATGAGCAGATTAAACAAGTGTTAAACGTCCACATATGTAGATGGCGAAGCTAATTATTGAATTTTTAAATTCAAATACATATATGTATGTACCCATGATCCAATAATACAGGTCGTGTTGATAGGCCCAACCCATCTTTCAGTACGATTTTGACTATAAACTCGCAAACCGCACTCAGACTCAGGGAGTCCGGGTGCTGGAGGGATACTCAGCAGGGCCACAGTAGCATTCTTAGCCATCTTCCAGCTGGCACTGTAAATACCAGAACCGACTTTTATCCTCACAAACTGGAGTTTGAGAGCAGTACTATTACTTCAATTCCAAGTAGGAATGATTGGAAAAGGGGGCAGGGTCGAAGTTGACAGCGGCATCCAAATCTAAACCGACGGGTCCAAGATGGATTCAGGGGTGGGGGTCTAGGCGTCCCTAGATATTGCCGTATCATTCAGACTTCCATAGCATTGCAGTGTGTTCCAAGCTGAGGTTCTTGCTATCTTGCAGGCCGGCAGATCACTCAGGGACCTGAACACAACTGGTAAAGTCACTATCTTTTCAGACAGCCAAGCAGCAATGAAGACAATAGCAGCACCACATACTAGTTCGAACGTGGTGCACGCATGTAAGCAGATCTTAGCTGCACTAACTAACCTTGAACTATCCATTACCTGGGTTCCGGGTCATAGAGGTATCGAAGGTAATGAGAAAGCCGGTGAGGGTGATGAGGAAGAAATCAATATCGATATAGGGGTACCCTTAGCAGTAGCCAAGATAAGCATCCAAAAGTATTACCGGAACAAAGCACATCTGAGATGGAGAAACACCACTAGTTGTGCAATATCAAGATCCACTTGGCCAAACTATAGCGAAGATCCACTTGGCCAAACTAGAAGTCTTCTAATCAGGTCAAGAGTTAGCACTCACAAACTCATAGCAGTCTTCACAGGCGGTGCAGTGAAATAACTCCCATGAAATAACTCCCAATGAAATAAGTCCCAATAAAAATGAAATAATTCCCAACTTTAATAAATGAAATAACTCCCAAAGAAGGAAATGAAATAACTCCCTATATTTGGCAGTTATTTCACAATGAAACCAAAAGTCCCCAAAAAAATGAAATAACTCCCAAACGAAAAAAGTCCCAAAAAATGAAATAACTCCCAAATGAAATAAGTCCCAAAAAAATGAAATAAATCCCAAATCAAAATTTGAAATGGTATATTTTTACAATATAATCAGTTACAATGAAATTTGAAAAATACAGGACAGCTTTGGACATGCGAATTAATGTCATTGAGGCATTTGGGTTTGAGATTCGACGAAATAGTGCCGCAGGCGAAAATTTGACTTAGGTCAGATCCCCAATTCGGGGCGTGATCAATGGTATTTATGTGCAGAACTCCTTTCCGCGTTGGCGGCCTTCGGCCGCGCTCCAAAAAATAACCCTGGGCTACGCTATTCCAACTCCGGGTGGTTGCCATAGCCGTGGCTACCGCCACGGTGATGTCCTTCCGCGTGCCACGTTTCCCATTTTTTCACTTTTTTGGCTCAGCCTAATGTGCCATTACAACAACCACATGAAAATGACAGAAAATTGTGAACTTTAACTGCAAATAACTTTTGAACGGTTGAAAAAAATCTCTTTTCAGATTCTAAATTTAGACGTGGGTAATCGTTTACGTGGGGTACCGAGTGCTAATATACAACCAAAAATGTTGAGATATGTATCAGGAGACGCGCTTTGGTCCCAGGAGCATGAACCAATATTTTTAGTAGTTTGCGAGATATTTGCAGTTAAAGTCATTTTCATGTGGTTATTGTAATCACATTACCCTGTGAGAAAAGAGTGGCACGCGGAAGGACATCACCGTGGCGGTTGCCACGGCTATGGCAACCACCCGGAGTTGGAATGGCATAGCCCAGGGTTATTTTTTGAAGCGCGGTCGAAGGCCGCCAATGCGGAAAGGAGCTCTGCACATAAATACCATTGATCACGCCCCGAATCGGGGATCTGATCTAAGCCAATCTCAGATTCATGATCATAAGTCGAAGGTGATAATGAAAAATGAAAATTTGGAATATAAAAAAAATGTACTGACTTTAGTTCGCTTTCTTAATGCGAATTAATGTCAATGACGTTAGTTCGCTAAAAATATGCCCAACAAAAATGAAATAACTCCCAATGCCTGGATTACAAGCAATGAAGTAAGTCCCAAAAAATGAAATAACTCCCAATTTAGAAAAATTATGAAATAACTTCCAAAGATATTTTATTGGGGATTATTTCATTTGGGAGTTATTTCATTATGAAACAATTCCCAGTTAAAATTATGAAATAAGTCCCAATGAATTGGGAGCTATTTCATAATGAAATAAGTCCCAACTCGCATGGAAAATATTTGAGAGTTATTTCATTTTTTTGTTGGGAGTTATTTCATTTGGGAGTTATTTCACTGCACCTTCACAGGCCACTGGGCGATAGGCACGTATGCGGTAAAGATGGGAATTCCGCACCGTGATCACTGTAGAAGCTGACCGTTGAGCATCTCCTGTGTGGTTGCCCGGCTCTAGCCGGTAGGCGAATGAAATCCTTTGGGAGCCCCTTGGGAAACTTGGATTGTATATCCGAGATAAGGATTCCAAATATTCTCCAGTTTATAAACAACTCTGGTTGGTTGCAGTAAATATCACTACTACATAAGTAGGTTTAAACGAGTTTTTTATGGCATCAACACGACTTCTAAAAGCTACTTGGGCGACCTGAGTCGCAGCCATTCTACCTAACTACCTACCTACATTAGGGTGGAATGAAACATTTTTTCATCAGACTGTATTCTAATAGTGAAATTCTGGTGCCTTTTGGGCTTAAATTACGTCTGGCAAAATATTGTCCAATTCGGATTAAAATAACTGCCTCCGCATCGGTGAAAATACGAAAGTTCCCAATTTTGCAAAACACTACTTCATATAGGTACGTAAAAAATTTGCATTATTCATTTTTTCGATTTAAACTGTTGAATTATACATTATAATAATTTCCATAAATATTTTTTTTTGCCTTTATCTCTTTAAGTATCTTCAGTAGTTTGGCCACTATGCCAAAAAACGTTCAAAAAACTTTGAAAAAATAACGAATTTTTTTTTTTTTAGTTTCAGATTTAACCACTTTAAAATCAGAAAAAGTCTATGGACGAAAAAAAGTTAGCCCTCCTATATTGTAGTAAATTTAATTATGAAAATTTTAAGCGTACTAGTAAAACATTATGATGTGCCCTTGACTTTATAAGCCCTGCTATATTGAAAGTCCTCAATTAAAAATTTTCTGGTTCGAAACGAGCTATAGACCTATTAATAAAGTTGATTGAACAGGGCGTTTAGAAGGCAAAAAACCCAGCGTATTGTTAGCTTAATAGTTAGCAATGCGTGCCAAAATTTCTCTGATGAGTGAAGTTAGCAACTTCCGAAATGGATCTATAAGAAAAGCTATGGCGGTTGTCTCTAAATTTTTCCTGTTCAACTCAACAAAAAACTTTTAATAATTAATAAAAAAAATTATTAAGAAACCCAAAAACAACAATAATTTTTCGCTGCAGAAAAAATTATTAATAGGTCTATAGCTCGTTTCGAACCAGGATACTTCAAATATAAAGACCAAAAACACAAGCTTGTTGTTTGTGTAAAAAATCTCAATAACAAAAACCAAGAGCACATGGTTGGCAAACTGTGACACCAAAGCAGACTTGCAAAAAATCCATCATGATACCAAATCTAAAACGTCAAATGGCGTTGTTGGTACATGAATTGGTAAAAAGTTGATTGAACAGGGCGTTTAGAAGGCAAAAAACCCAGCGTATTGTTAGCTTAATAGTTAGCAATGCGTGCCAAAATTTCTCTGATGAGTGAAGTTAGCAACTTCCGAAATGGATCTATAAGAAAAGCTATGGCGGTTGTCTCTAAATTTTTCCTGTTCAACTCAACAAAAAACTTTTAATAATTAATAAAAAAAAATTATTAAGAAACCCAAAAACAACAATAATTTTTCGCTGCAGAGAAAAAATTATTAATAGGTCTATAGCTCGTTTCGAACCAGGATACTTCAAATATAAAGACCAAAAACACAAGCTTGTTGTTTGTGTAAAAAATCTCAAAATTTTCTGTTTTTACCCAAGAAATTTTCCGAAATTTCCATATCCTCGACATTTGATACATAATTTCCATGTAGAATTTTCTGCTGATTCCGAAAATGCAATCATTTGTTTTAAAAGGAGAAGAGTTTTCGAGATATCTTGAAATTTTAAAAATCGTTATTTTTTCAAAGTGTTTTGAACGTTTTTTGGCATAGTGGCCAAACTACTGATGATACTTATGGAGTTAAAGGCAAACAATTTTTATGGGAATTAGTATAATGTATAACTCAAGAGCTTAAATCGAAAAAAATAAAAATAAAAAAATAAAAAAAAAAGGAAATAAAGCCCATGGGTGTTATCACCTTTTGCTGATAGGTGTTATTTCCTTTTTCGAAGAGAAATAAAGCCCACGGACGTTAAAAACGAATTAAAACAAGCTGATTCAAGAATTAAGTATATGGTTTTCTTTATGTCAATAAATTTTAACATATTTGTTATGTTTTTATAAGGCGGGGTGCAATAGCGCCTTGTGAAATAAGCCCTTTAAGGCCATATTACACTATTGAAAGTGAAATAAGGCCTTTATTTCAAAAAGGCTTTATTACACTTCGAAAGAGAATTAAAGTCTTAAAGGCCTTATTGCTCTTTCATTTTTTTAATGAAACAATAATATTCTAATTCTTTTTGTATTTTATTGAATAGTTACACACAAATTTCACGTTAACCAAAGTGGGAAACGTGGCACGCGGAAGGATATCACCGTGGCGGTAGCCACGGCTATGACACACACCCGGAGTTGGAATGGCGTAGCCCAGGGTTATTTTTTGAAGCACGGTCGAAGGCCGCCTACGCGGAAAGGTGTTCTGCACTTAAAAATCGTGGATCGGGCCTCCGTAACTATAATCCGAAGGGGGAAAAGAAATATTTTGTTTCTGTGAAAAGTTATTAGTGAAAAACCGAAAATTGACCCAGGTCAGATCCCCAATTCGGGGCCCCATCCACGTTTTTTATGTGCAGGACACGTTTCGGCGTAGGCGGCCTTTGGCCGCGCTTTAAAAAATAACCCTGGGCTACGCCATTCCAACTCCGGGTGTGTGCCATAGCCGTGGCTACCGCCACGGTGATGTCCTTCCTCGTGCCACGTTTCCCACTCTTTTCTCTCAGGGTAATTTGTGAAAAAAATGCTAATCAACAGTTCGTGTTGCTCGCGTAAAATCCTTTGGGCGTTATTTCTCTTTTAAAAAGGAAATAAGAGCCATGGGCTTTATTTCTTTTTGCAGATGGGCGATATTTCCATTTAAAAAGGAAATAAGGCCCATGGGCCTTTGGGAAATTGTACTTTCATTCTTGGAGAGATTTTTGTTATCGAGTAGTGTTATATATTATATGAATAATTCACCATATACATTTTAGCGTTCTTATGAATTTTGAAGGTACTGCGGATTCAGAAGACATTGGCCGATTTCAATAAAAAAGAGGGTATTTTTTTGTTATTATAAGGCACCTATCAACCTCTATTAGAACTCTGAAAGTTGAAACAATTTTTTTTCCATATGTTCACGCTCCAGCCTACTGTACATATGTTTGTCGAGCTGCTACGACCTGTTATAGTTGGATCATGTATATAAATGACTTTAGTTTTGAAAACTGTTCTGTAAATTTCCAATGTTCTTAACTTAACTGACATGCATCGATAATCTGGTCCTAAATCAAATAACCTTGCCTGAACTGATTCTTATTGTAATTATAGTTCCTGATTGATTATTTTCCTACATCTCTTTTGCAGGGCTTTACATATCCGGATGAAGCTGGTTACCCTATTGAATCTCAAGTGGCCAAGTACTACTTAATGGAGTCACACTACAACAATTTGCAATCGGATTATACTCAACTTCATATCCCACAAATGGCAGACAATTCGGGATTGAGAATTTATTTCACCCATTTACTGCGGCCAAACGACGCTGGTATACTCTCAATCGGTAATTATCATTAAAAAAAATAGAATTCCTTGACGTACTCGTATATTTCATAAATGAACTAGTATTTCATGACTAGAAGAAGGAAACAAACAGTTGGGTGACTAGTTTGTTATTGGTTTAAAATAGTTTGAATGTACTCAACTTCTTTATAACTCAGGATTATATACTCGTACACATTGAACGTTTAGGTAGTAAAGCTAGGGCATTTTTAAAAGTGCATATTTACAAATATATGTACTTTAGAGCGTCCTAAAAATGTATGGAAAAAAATTTTGTTTCGAAATTTGATATGCAAACCCTCTATGCAAAGCCTTATGGTCTTAATAACATATGTGCGAAGTTTTATTGTTCTAGGATAACGATAACCCGTGCCACTTTTTAGTTGAAGTTTTAGCTAGTAGCTTACACCAAGTCCGCTAAAAAGTCCATTAAGGCTTCGAAAACTACAAACTTTTAATATGTTGCTCATATATAAAGGACTGTGTAACAAATTTCTACCTTTGAATTTTTAAAAAGACAAAAGGGCTCTTTGCGAGGATATTGAAAAAACGTATTCACCAGAAAAGAACGTTGGAATTTCAAAAGTCCTTTAGTATATTGCGTAACAATATGTTTGCTAGCAAAAATAATTGTGTATATCTTGAAATTTTGCAAATATATTGCATTTTTTTGGGTCATACACGGCGTATGAGTAACATTTACATATATAGTTATTCAAGTAAGACAAGTTCAGGTAAATTTTATTCATCATAGCTGCCAAAGAGAGCGTGGATCCCTTTCTGCATAAATGTCAGGCTGTACCTAACCAAGATCCTTTCGAAGCCCTTTTTAGAAGATCTGAAGGACTTACATATCTGAAATGAAGATGCCAAATTTGACTGCTTGTAGCATACTTCCTATTAATACTCAGTAGGTTTAGATGACTTTCATGGGTCGTAAATAAAGAAAATCAAAGGTTTTGATATGTGGAATTTAATTGAAATTTACCAATAGTTGCATGTAAATAAATATTTAAAAAAAAGGGTAATAACTTCCGGTGCCTAAGAGGGATATCTTCTCTGTAATGTTTTGATATTGCAATCGGGATATATCGACAGCCACACTGCAAAACCCTGTATGTCCAAAACCAAAAAGTTTTCAGGAGAGGGAAAAAACTGTAATAATTATAACGGATGTATATGAGCGACGGTTATTTCTTTTGACCACTGGAAAGAAACGGGAAGTTGTAACCCGATTTTGACTGAATTTTAATGTGCGAAATATCACGATCTATGGGAAAGGCTCAGAACCTTATTTTTGGAAAAATAGTGACTTACGGGGTTTTGCAGTGTGGCTGTCGATATGTTTCTATGTTCTTGTACGCAACGCAACAGGTATTGTTTTTGTTCCCCTTCTGCTGTCATTAATCCATTAAAATCCTGAATTAATTTGACAGCTCTTTCAATTTTGGTTTCATAAACGGTTCCGGTTTAGGTTTCAGTTGCGGTATTAGTTCCGGTTTCATTCTCTACTCCTGTTTTATTTCCAGTTTGAGTTTCGGTTCCAGTTTCGATTCTGGTTTAGCCTCCCTTCCGGTTTAGACGTCAAACGTTTCCAAATTCCCTACTTAAATAATTAAAACTAGCACAGGTTTTTGAGTTATTCCTGGCCCATGTTTGCGTTGATATCTCCGAAACTGATTGAGATATCGAAATAAAAAATATACTGCGTTCAAACCCGTTTGAGCAGCTTTCATTTGATACCCATATTGCCAAATTAATTTCAAGGATATGTATCTTCTGTCACATTTTGCATCCTTAAAAATTTGTATATACATTTTCGGAACTTTTATTACAATACATTCTTTTAAAACACAAGGATTTCTTAAAAAGTTGAAGGATAATAATTTTAAAGGGCATTACTTCCATGTCCTGAAAGGAAAATAAAAAAAATAGTTATATTTAGCCTACATTCCAACTATCCTTTAAATTAGTAACCACATATCCACATTTTGTTGAAATTTTTCGGGATGCGCTTCAACGTTTCGCCCTTTAAAGGACATCCTGAGCAACTGGTACAGAAAAAAAAAATACCGGTTTACCTATTATGACGTCCTTAAACGGTAAGCATACAGAAATTTGAGTAAAACGAGTAGATAAATGAATAATTTGGCAAAACGCACGGAAATGCAGTCAGCTTTTGCTAATAACTTCAACTGCAATGAGGCACGGGTTGCCGCCGTCCGAGTTGCATAAAACTTTGTCAGAATAGTTTTGGATGCATCATGATTAAAATTAGGGGGTATGCGTTTAAATAAAACCACTTTTAATTTCTGGGACAGTCTAATTTGCTTATTTTATTCAATCAACAAAGCATCAATAAAAGCTGTATTAATTTGACAGCAAATTGTTGATTTAGCGACATGTTTTTTATATAAATACACAGGCCGACAAAATGAGACCAAAAATTTTGACCATAAACCAGACCATACTTACCTGAAGGTTTTCTATGTGCTGAATTCATCTGGACGCAGAATTGCTCTATCACGTCAGGATTTTGAGATATCCTAACCTAAAAGTGCAAAAAACACCGTTTTTGCCTATTTTTGAGGTTATATATATACGACAGATTTTTTTTTTAAAAAAAGCAAACATTGCATCTTAAAGAAGAAGTCTTCCTCTTACGAATGGCGTTGAGTTTGCTCAAATATCTTTTTTTTCGCTAAGATAGAGCAATTTAAAGTTTATGTCGTATTATCGTATGTGTTCTACTACATCATACCTACGTTAACTCAGTGGTTTTTCAGCTATAGGAAAATTAGCAAATTAAACTAAAGAAAAATTTCAAATAAATAAAAGTATAAATATGTAATATGTAAAAATATAAATATGTGTGTATTTACAGGCTGTTCTTATTTACTGACACTTTGGCGAAACCCCCCCGAAATTTTTTTCTGGCTATGCGCCTGCATTGCATACATACAAATAAAAGATATTGTTATACATATATATATTTTTCTAACAAATTAACAAAATATTCATTGGAAAAGACAGATTTCTTGAAAAATAAATATGAATATAACAAACGGCATTCCTTCCTTTTCTACTACAATTCTCTTTGGAGGACCTTTTTTGCCCTTTTTTACATCCTTTGTATGTGCAACTCTAATGGGAAGCTTAGCTTTGACAACTGTCAAAGTCTGTCAAACTTTGTATAATTCAATCATGGCTCGAATCATAAGTTTGTTTTATAAGGTTACTGATAACGTACCAAGAATTTCAGCTTAAATATCTGATTTTGTGATAAATTCTTTGCAAACATACTATTCATGCGTTCATAATGCAACTTTTGTGAATTTCTACCCAAAAACGTTCACAATGCCCAACTTTATCATGACAACTTAGTCCCGTTTACTCAATGTCTGGTTATGATAAATTTTATCATGTGATAATTTAATCACGGGTTGGTTTAAAATGACATATTCGTTAACACAAAAGTCTGATTAACACCCAAAATAGCTCACGAATGTACCTATGTATTTAACAGATTTTTCTTCTTGGTATCTTTATATGCACGATACCACAAAAAAAGAACATCCATCAATGATGTAAAATACTGTTTTTTTAACCAGCTTGTTATTGGAAATTTTAGTAGCCATCGTCAAATAATTTTGACATATGTATGTAATTACGCAATATTGCATCACTCACGAACCTAATAAATAATATTTTAACAGCTATCCAACAACATTTGTCTGAAAGTGATGTTTTGCCACTGGAGTTTTTTAAAGTACATATACATAATTCCTATTGGATGTTATAATAAATTATTTTGGCAACATTTAATTTGCTCAACATCGGAAAGGCTTGGAAAAACAAAAATCAGTAACAATTTTTTATAAGAACTTCCCAGTGGGAAAATGGGGAATGCATTACCTCTTTCATGCATGAAAAGATATACGAAAATTGTTGTAAGAAAAGATCAATCCAAAAGCAATCGAATGAGTAATGTGTCGCTCTATTTTTATTTGTAGTGCTACATTTTTGATTTTTTTTACTGTGTTTTTTGGTTTTTTTATAGAAGCAGCCAATGTGAAAAATTTCAAACTCATTCTGAAAAATGAAAAAAACAAAATACATTTTAAAATTTTCTGGAGGGCGCTTTCGTTTTTTTCCGTTCTTTTTGTCATATGGCGAGCTCAAAGCTCAAAAGATGGATAAGGTACTTATCCCGTCCTCAAAGGCAGAGGTCCATGATGCGGTAAGGTTCTTACAACTCATTAAGTGACCCCGATATACATAGGTATGTTGTGAACTTGCCGTCTTGGAATTACACTAGTCGGTACGGTGTCATATAACACCTAGACTAGAAGTCGCCACCTCTTAGCTGTCGTTCTCATTATGCTTATGCCAACCCCTGTGGTAGTCCTAATAATGGTCATAGCTTGTATTTTGAACATATTTTGATATACATATTATTTCATATAAGAACATGTAATGCAATCGGTCATGTGTCGCTTGAAAGGGAAAGCGACACATTACTTTCGTAGGACATGTGCTGTGTTAAGAGTAATCTATGCTGTAATGCTTAAATAGCCAAGGGGATAGATTACTTTATACATTACCAAACATTACCTTTTCCAACTGGGTTATTCTCCTTTAATACATCTACAATATATGTATATATTTTTTTCACGATATGAAAAACACTTATTTTGGTATGATTTTGATCCATCTACATATGTATATGTCTTTCTTTAAATCAACTATGTAGGTTTAGATCGAAATTGGAGGCATATAATTCCGCCAGGACAAAAGGAGGTAATTTCTGAGGGGCAATGTATTGAAGACTGCACGGCTTATGCCTTTCCGTCGCAAGGTATACATATATTTGCAGTGATGATGCGCACACACCAAATCGGCAAACAAGTTAAACTTCGACAGGTACATAAATTGAGTACTTAGTAGTCAAAGATTTATATATGTATGTATATTCAAAATAAAAGTTTCGTCAAAATTGTACACTAACCCCCGTTAGAGTGCTACAACACTTATCTTCATTCATATAAAAAGTTGGTCCAATTTATAAGGCCATGTCCGGTGATTGAATCACCTAATAGATGTCGGAACACCCTATTAAATAGTATATGGAGCACCTACGTGAGAGTACTTTGAAAATGCTGCCAAAAGATTACTCTATAAAGTACTCTGCAGTAAAGCGAGAATGGGAGTAGGTGTTCTTTTTTAGGACCACCTACGTCTACTCTCGCTTTGCTTTTGAATACTCCATAGAGTAATCCAATGGGAGTATTTTGGGAGTACTCTCATGTCGATAGAGTATTCAAAAGCAAAGAAATTGAGTACTCCGAGTTGGATTAGGTGATCCAATTACCGGCCAGCGCTATGTAAATTGGACCACCTTTTTTATATGAATGAGGATAAGTGTTAGAGAACTCCGATTCTCCTTAAGGAGTACTCTATGGAGTATGAAACGGAATATTTCGGTTTTTTGCAGGGTGGTGACAAGCTCGTTTTCCTCCTATTGTATCTTTAGTTTGGCGTTATTGCTTTTATTTAGATTAGATTTAAGAATGATCCAACCATAATCTGCCAACAGGAAATGTCCTAATAACCAACTAATTATCAAAAATATAATTGTAGATTCGGCTGACGGAAGAGCTTCCTCCAATAGCAATGGATACCAACATCGACTCTGCCTACCAAGACTTCCGTCACCTTCCAACTCCAGTACGAACTATGCCCGGTGACCGACTCATTGCCGAGTGCATTTATGACAGTTCGTCACGAAAGGCAATTACCCTAGGTAAGTTACTTTTATATACATATGTATCTATGTACATTATGCACCCGTAAAACCGAGGTTGTGAATTTATTCACTCCCCGCGCATTTTCGGAAAGCTTGAGGAAAAAAAACAAGGTATGCATTAAAAAAGGACGCATCCAGTGAGAAAATCCCAGGCCCCCAGGACCTATAGGCTAAAAATTTACTAAAACAAAAACCTTCGACCCATGATGCACTTTATTGCATTTAAGTGCATTTGAATGCAAAATTTTACCGAAACCATTTTTCTGAAGGCCTGTTTCATGTAATATGAATAAAGCGAATTATATGAGCTTGGCATCACTGAATGGAGAATTGAATGCACTTTAACCCATGGTACCCATTTTTCGAAAATTTAAAAAGCTTTAGAACATTAGAAGAATAACAAAATTTTATATACATATTTTCGTTAAGGATCAATTAAATGAAAGCTTGGAAGACTTTGGAAAATTGTGAGTATTGGTAAAGATTGTTTTTTACAGAGTTCGAAATTGAATCGATAAGCATTTTTGAATAAACACTTTTGACCCCTGATACGCTATACTGCATTTCTGTGCAAATTGATTTCAAAGATATCTGAAATTGTTTCGGGGCCATTATATGTTTATTTATTTACTTGAACAACTAGTAGACTTTATCCCGGCGTATGTACATTACAGACCTTTACTTTTTTCCGGAGATCAGGCAACAATTCTTCATCTTGTTCCCATCTTGTAACCATCTTTAGCTTATGTCTCGAAAAAGTAGGGCCTTTATTCCGGAATGCTCCCAAATTGATTTCAAAGATATCTGGAATTGTTTCAGGGCCATTTTATATTTATTTATTTACGAACCAGTAGACTTTATCCCGCCCAAAAAAAGACCTGCGCAAAATTTAAAAGCATCCACTTATCCTTCTCCATTTTACTCTCATTTTTTAAGAAATAACTCCGAAACAAATTATGATTTTTAAATAAATAACATCGCCTGTTGTAGTACTCATAAGCGAGTTTCTTTTTGTGTGTGTCCGTATCACTTTCATGGATTCAAGGGGACTCAACAATGGTTTAGGTTCACAATCTGGACCAAAAGAAATGGAAGAAAAATGGAAGATGGTGCATGGAATTGGAAATTCTTTTAGATGTGAAAATCACCCAGATCGGAACAATATAACACATAGCTCCCATACAATCGATTATTCCGATAAATGGGGTTTCGGCTATGTGTCTTTAAAGAGTTTGTACCAATTGTAAGTAACGATCGGATATTTAAAAAAGTTATGCGTATTCATGAAAGGTATAAAGCCTTCGGCACAGTCGAATACAGCTGTCTAATTGCTTGTTTCCAAGTAAAATTGCTCTTTTCTTTTTTTGTTTTGACCCAGTCTACCGTATGTTCATCGTTTAAAGGACAAAGTTGCTAAAGATGGATCGATAGGCATTGGAGTAAATGCCAATGCCAGGGACGGATTCAGATGAGGGGTCCAGGGGGTCCGGACCCCCCCCGAAATCGATGACCGTATCTGCAGAAAACCGGCCGAAAACCTTTATTGAAGCTCTGAACGTTTGTGATATACAGTTTTACAGAGAAATACATAGCTTTCTCACTATAGGTGCTACACTGCCAGTTACGGTAGCTTCAAGCGACGATCATTCCCTACTTTACGGAGATTAAAAACCTATTTGCGAAATAAAACTGGAGAAGAACGTTTGAATGGATTGGCAATGTTGAATATTCACAGAGATTTCGAAGTTACTCATCACGGTGGGTTTTAAGCATGTTTTATTAAAAGGTTCACGTCCCTCCATTTTTTTTTTTGAATGCTCGAATATGCATTAAAATAAGATGATATGTTGATTTTTAGCATTATTTCCCGAGCTCTTTTTTAAAAAACTCATTTTAAAAATGTAAAATACCAAATTTTGAGATTTTTTGAATTTATCTGGAAAACGTTAAGTTTTATCTTAAAACTACCTGAGACAAAGTTGTAGACCTGAAAATTCTCTACAAAAACGGTGCGAACAGTTTTTATCTACGAGTCACCAGCTCTGAGATATCGCGATTGCAAATCTAATTCTATACATTATAAGAACATAAATGCCACGTATACATAGACTATTCCGGATTTTTCTCGAAAACGGTTATGTGTATCGAAACATTTTCTTTTACCGTTTGTTCGTCACGAAGATCCTCATTGACAATGAAAATTGTTGTTTTTGTACACCCTATAGTTCCCTAGCTAGAGCCAAATTTGCTCCATTCGTGATATCAAAAAGTAATAGTGCTTTAAATTTAGATATCTTGTATAACGAAATTTCGATAGAGCTAAATTTTTGTGGAGAGCTTAGGTTGACCCCCAGAAAGAAAAGTCCGTAGCGTTATATGTAAGTTAAGGACTGAAGGTCCTGGTATACTAAAAAAATTAAAGGGCCAACTTGCCCTGGAAATGAAACACAAGAGATTAGAGTTTTACAAGTTTAATGAATTAATTCTTTCACCAAGACTTAAAGTATGATTACTAATTAGGTTAGTAGTCCACACGCAACTGCCCCTAAATTCTGCGCTGCTCCCATTTATAATGTTTAGCGCTGCTGTCTTCAAGCGCAGAGTTTTGGTGCGCCGGCTTAGAATCCCGCTTCCCACGGTTAGCATGCACCGATGTCATGTGCAGGTATTTCACAATCGTGTGAAACATATTTTGCTGACGCTATGTCTGGCTGGGTTCCTATTGCATGAGCCCACAGGTAAATACGGTGGGAAGCGACTGGCCTTGAGTTAGGGTGTTAGGTTGTAGCTAACTGCAATTATGCTGACATGGCGGCACGTGTATTGGTATAGTGTGGGTGCCGCAGTGTGTTAACTTGTATGTATGTACATATCGTCTGTCATTCGAAAATTTAAGAATACATTGCAAATATATAATAATTTTACTGTGTAAGTATACATATATGAGTGAGTTTTTGTTATTCATACCTCCGATTATTATCTTCCAACTTTTCTTGTGAATGTTGTATTGGAGATTTCAAATATGGACCCCGAAAAATTTTCCTGGATCCGCCCCTGGCCAATGCACAGGGCGTTCAATGCTATGTGGGAAAACAAATTGTTTCCATTTAACTTTGGCTGCTCATTCTTTACAAAACACCTTCGGGTGCATGCAAACCTTTCTATTTTGTTTCGTTTCTAAACTCAGCAAAGGTTACGCCTGTTGCTGTGCAATCAATGTACACTTGCATATGTACATACACCTAGACCAGTATGTCTGCGTTCAAAGGGTTTTTTGGAATTTCCAGTAAAATTAACTTCTTTAGACTAATTTCATTGTTTTTGAATGAAAGTACATATGTGTAAATACTAGGGGGTGAAATAACCCAAACGGTAATAACCCAAATTTGTGTTATTGCTCAACTGAATGTGAAATAACCCAACATTTGTGCTATTGGATCATTTTGAGAAAAAAGTCTAAATTTTTTTTTCCACATTTGAGCAATAAACCAAAGAAGTGCACATGCACGCATTACAGAATTTTTTTGTGTTCGCTCCGCACATTTGTCGTATAAATATGTAGATTTACGATTCTCGATTTCTACCCCCCTATATAAAACTTTTCTCTTCATAATAATAAACGTCTCAGCAAGCCACTAGGCCCGTCCACAATGAAGACGACGGCGGCGAACGACAACGACGAAAAACTGAAGCTTGACGATATTGGCCGTCAAGCATTGGCGACATGATTATAATGAGAGCAGGGGCGACAGGTACGAATCATCTTGAAAAGTAGCAAAAAATGTTGTTAAAAGTGTGAAAGAGACATATTCTGTAATAACTGGAACTTATTTTACAAGTTATTTACTCTTCCTTTCGTTTTTATTGTCAAAAAAACCAAACGCCACCATCTGCCGCTTGTCAAAATAGAATTAGATTTAATCTGGCGACAGCGGCATCTGTGATTGATTGCCGCTTTGCCGCGTCGTGTTCAAAAAATTCCTCCCCATAAGAACACGTGTAAAAATAATTTGACAGATGCCGCTTGTCGTTTGCCGTTTTCATTCTGGTTACCACTACTCTATGGAGTATGAAACGGAATATTTCGTGTTTTTGCAGGGTGGTGACAAGCTCGTTTTCCTCCTATTGTATCTTTAGTTTGGCGTTATTGCTTTTATTAAGATTAGATTTAAGAATGATCCAACCATAATCTGCCAACAGAAAATGTCCTAATAACCAACTAATTATCAAAAATATAATTGTATACCAACATCACTCTGCCTACCAAGACTTCCTCCGTAACAATAATCCGAAGGGGGAAAAGCAATATTTTGTTGCAGTGAAAAGTTATTAGTGAAAAACCGAAAATTGACCCAGGTCAGATCCCCAATTCGGGGCGTGATCCATGGTATTTATGTGCAGAACACCTTTACGTATTGGCGGCCTTCGGCCGCGCTTAAAACAAAAAACCCTGGCCTACGCCATGCCAATTCAACGGCAACGTGCCACGTTACGCACACTTTTTCACTTTTTTGGCTCAGCCTAATGTGCCATTACAACAACCAGAAATCATTTGTCCGATCGTTAGTTAGGTTTCGGTCTTAAGCAGGTTTGATATGAGCCCATCAAGGAACCGATATCGAACCGATCCTGTCTGCTAATGAAATACTATATTTGTGTTATTACCGCTTGGGTTATTTCACCCCCCTGTAAATACGCAGAAAAAATACTGCAACTCAAAGTTAAGAACCTTGTGGAAAAAAAATAACATGCAATACATTAACACAGTTAACGTGAAAGTATATTTAATTTTACAATTTTCAATGTATGTGCTTTACATTGTTATTATGTCTTGTTGCAGGTGGTCTGACTATGAAGGAAGAAAGTTGTACAGTACTAACGATTTATTATCCGCGCCAAAAGGATCTTACAACGTGTCATTCTCTACCAAGTTTACCTACAGTACTGCATTCGCTGGGAATTGCAGAGCTTGCCACGTAAGTGTACAATCCTATTTTCTAAACAAGAGTTATTGCTAATAGAGAAAAGCTATAGTCCCCATCTAGTACCTTATACATACTGATAACTCTAACGAAATCAAAATTTTACTAATGTAAAGAAATATGATATATTTCCGGTATTCAAAGCTTGAAATCAAGATCCCAGTTCAGGACAGTATCAACAAATAATGACAGTGTAGCATACATTTTCGCCATACGTTAATAAATTCCATGCAAAAAATTCGATTAGTCTAGGCTCAGTCCGGGACGAGTCGCATAGAAGGATGCGATAATACCTGTTCTGATCGCTTTGTATGGGCTGAACTGTTTACGTTTGTTTGAGAATGTCCGATGGAGAGACTAATTGCACCCGTTTATACCCGAACAAGTACGAAGGGATTAATCCACTTTCCACCCAAATGGGTATTTTATAGGCATGGGAAATTATTCGAATAAATAAAACTTTTATTCGGCGGGTACAAAAAATTCGAATAGTATTCATTCGAATTTTTTATTCGTTTATTCGAATAGTATTATTCGTTTATTCGAATAGTACTATTCGAATATTTTTGTTAATAGATTTTTAAAACGATATTCGCTGTTTTCTTTGCTTGTACCTATGAGCGTGCATTTATATATATTTAATTCATTATTCGAATAGTGGTAACGAATAGTTGTATTTATTCGGTTAATGGTGGTTGAATAGTTTTTGGCTTATTATCTTAATAATTAATAAGATATTTGTACAGTGTTGTGCGAATAATAAAATACAATTATTTGTAATAATTGAAGCTGTAAATAGACATTTACTATAAAGTTACTATACATAAATATGTATTTGTGCATCTATATGTTTATTGCAGTTACATTTGCTTGGTAAGTTTTGTGCTAGGGCTTCAAGCAAGAGATGGCAGGGCCGAAATTCATAATGTATACTGTTTATTATGGTAACAAAAGGACGGGTTCGTGCCGATCTTTCATGTTCACATGTGTAAATAGTTTAATTTGCGTAAAGCAACTAATACTATCTACCTGCTTCCTATATTTTGTTAAATACTCATATATCTATATCTACTTGCATATGCACGTAAGTAGGTATGGTCATAGAAATTTGCGAACTCTTTGTATTGAATGGGCTGGTTAAGGAGGATCATTGGTAGGTAGATTTTTTATTATGTTTCATCAACTGAAGAATTGCATAAAGCGCGACTATTTGTTTTAAATTTGGGTGTCTAAACTCGTTAACTAAATGAACACAAAGGGCCTACTTGCATGAGGGATTGCGAATTTATATATTTCAAGTTTACGCATACTATGAACTTAGAAAATAATCGAAGAATGTAAATGCATAAATGTGTTAATATAAAAATCGTACCTTATGTATGTACTATCAGGGTACCCGGCGTTGCTCGGGATGTATGTAAGTAGTTAGGGGGCCTTCTAAAATCAATAATATACTTGAAGATTTCATATTTATATAGCATAATTGCTTGCTGAAGAATTTACCAAATTCGAATATTTGAAAAATTTTGAAAAAAACCGGGTTTCAAAAATTTTCTGTTGCGGTATTCATTGGTAACGTTAGGGGCCTTTCAAGAACTCAATTTTGAAAAATTGTGCCAGGATGAATGCAAACTCAAATGTGTATTTGTAGAGTAATAGTAAGGTTTTTCTGCAATCGCATTTTTACCGATAACTCAGTTATAGATAAATTTATTCGAAATATATCAAAGTCCAAATGAAACCTGGGACCATACCCTTTAGTTTGATACCCATATTGAAGGGTAATAGTAAGGTTTTTCGACAATCGCATTTTGACCCATAACACAGTTGTCGATTAATTTATCGAAATATATCGAAGTCCAAATGAAACCTGGCGCCATCCTGTATCTATATGCGAATTATAATAAGTACAGGTCAAGTATACTCAGAGTTATAGGTCAAGTATACTCAGAGTTGTATGAGGAAAAAAAATATATAAGCGTCCCTAGAATCGTCCGAACCCCTAAAAGAAAAAATCAAACATCGTTACTTTCACATTTATAATATTAGTATGATTTATCAAAATATATGTATGTATATTACTTCACTATATTAACCAATAAAAAAGAGTTCGCCCGTGGTTGAACTTCATCCACAAAACTTTATTTTATTTTAATTACAGTGGAAATTCCTTATAGTGAATTCGTAGGGGACCTGAAAATCGCTTCACTATATGGAGACTTCATTATATAGAAATTCATTTTTTTCTTTTGTAATTTTATTTTAAATAATCAGTAAGTTTGGTTTGAATTACATTCTTCCATTTTTCATTTTCAACAAAAGCTTCCAAATCATTAAGACAGTTCGATGCGTCATTTTTACTTCAATTTCTTAACACAACTGAACTCCTACTACAATGTACATATGTATGTATTTTCATTTTGGGATTCCACGTATTACATTTCTACATTTCGTTTATTTCTGAGAGTACGCAGTTCCAAATAATTGAGTGTAACCGAAAACATATCTGAAAAAATTCACTATACGGAGACAAAAACGTAAGAAGCTTGATTTTCAAGCAGTAAAATTTGTTCATTATATAGAAAACTTCACTATATAGAAATTCATTATAAGGAGACAAAAATGCACCTAAAGTAGAACCAAAAGCTGTGTCTTCAAAATGACTTCATTGTAGGGAAGTTCACTATAAAGAAGTTCCACTGTATTTGCAAACTCTGAGCGCTCTCAGGTTAGCCGCTGACACTGGGAATCGTAAGTTACGTAAGTTAGTAGTTATGTAAATTTAGATTTTCAGTCTGAAGAGTTCAGATTACATACAATTTACAAAAACTTTGAAACCAATAATAAACTAGTTTTATCTTTTTTTATAAAACGCGAAATTTTTAATAAAGCTGAACTTTGCAAACTAAATGTCAATGACCAGGCGAACTTTGTACCTTTGAAAGATATTTACATTGGAGCCAATGCAGAATCATAAATATCACAGAAAAATATAAATAGCGCTGAAGTTTTGCAAATCAAATCAATGATTCGTAGTTTTTATATTGAATTATGTTTGCAAATCAGAAAACGTTTTAAATTTGACAATATTGCGTTAAAATGTATCAATAGATCCTGAAAAAATAACTAACGAAAATGATTTTGCCTCTTTCCTCACACTTTTAAACGCGTTTCCTCACTTGTACGAAAATGAAAAAAAGAAGATATATGCACGCAGTACAAATTATGGCAATTAGAAAAAACTCAAGCAATTTGAAAAACGCAGAAAATTATCCATTATATAAAGATATTTTTGAATTTGTTTCAAAAGTCATGAGTCTACCTCATAGCTCTGCGGCGGCTGAACACATGAATTTTTTCACAATTTAATATGGTGAAAACAAATTTAAACAAGTAAGGAAGTCTAAGTTCGGGTGAACCGAATATTAAATACCCAGCGTTAGTTTTCAGAACGAGATACAAATACCATGACTTGCCAATGATATATGTAGGCCCTAGAATCTCATTTGAAATTTTCTATATCAAAAAAGGGGGCGTGGTTATCATCCGATTTCGCCCATTTTAAACACCAACCTGCCTTGGCCAGAAAGTAACCAATACACCAAATTTCATGCGAATATCTCAAGTTTTACTCAACTTATGTTAATTTATGTGATTTTCGACATCGGAAAAGTGGGCGTGGTTATCATCCAATTTCGAAAATTTTCACAGCAGCTCACCTTGGTCAATTTATGTAATTTTCAAAATTTTCGATATCGAAAAAGGGGGCGTGGTTATCATCCGATTTCGCCCATTTTCAATAGCAACCTACCTTGGCCAGAAAGTAACCTGTATGCAATTTCATGCAAATATCTCAATTTTTACTCAAGTTATCGTGTACACGGACGGACAGACGGACGGACATGCCTTAATCAATTCCTCTTTTCAACCTAAGAACTTTCATATATGGAACTCTATATCTAACTCGATTATTTTGCGCCGTTACATAGTACCGTTATGTGGACAAAATTATAATACCCTTGTACTAGTACTAGTACGCTGGGTATAAAAATAAGTACAACATAGAAACGGCTGAAGCTATCATGTCTGCGAAGCAAATTAAAAATAAATATGTTCTCATGAATATGTTTTTAGTTTTTTTATATGCACAGATGCATAATTTAAGCTTTTGTCAACATAGGCCCGGTTTTTCAGTGCAAGTTTAACTCAATTTGTCAGTTAAACTAAGCTTAAACTTGTTATGCAGTTTTTCAGTCAACTTTGAACGAAGTTTCAACGGAGTTTAAGCGGCCAATCTGCCAGGGTTAAACTCTAGTTAACTTGTCAGCTGTTTGCATAGTTGATTGTTTTAATAATTGTATTTGGTGAGAAGTTCTTGCTTCTGGACATTTGAAATTTATTTATATTTATATATTTTATTTAACTTGTACACGGGTTATCTTTATCTTTGTTAACACCGATTTTTCATTTAGCAATTGCGTTAAATATGTAAACGAATGTTATCTGTTGCCGATCTAGATAAAAAAAAAACCAATGTTGCCGTATAAAAAGCAGATCAAACAAGTAAGGAAAGGGCTGTCTTCGGCTGTGCCGAAGGCTTTATACCTTGCATGAATACGCATATCTTTTTTTAGTGTCCTACATGGCCAAACCACATTTATCGGAGCAATCGGTTATATGGAAGCTATATGTTATGTTACTCCGATCTGTATGATTTTCATTATACACATCACATTTATAGTAAGTACCAACTTTGCAAAAGTTTACGATCCTAGCTTCTTAACTGCAAAATTTATAGCCCAAAACCCATTTATCGAAACTATCGATTATATGGGAGCTATATGTTTTGTTAGTCCGATCTGAGTGATTTTCACTACACAGGTTACAAATATAATATGTACTAAACCTGCAAAATTTCGCTCTCCTAGCTTTTTGATTGCAAGAGTTATAGGCCAAAACCCATTTATCGGAACAATCGATTGTATGGGAGCTATGCGTTGTATTGGTCCGATCTTACTGGTTCCGACAAATGATTAATATAATACAAAATCGAGATATCTCTTAAATTGAGGGACTAGTTTGCGTTCAAACAGACAGACGGACAGACGGACGGACGGACGGACAGACGGACAGACGGACATGGCTAAATCCACTCAGCTCGTCGCCCTGACCATTTCGGTATACTTAATGGTGGGTCTATCTCTTCTTCTTCTCATACTTACAAACATCGGACCAAAGTTATAATACCATTTCATGTTCATGAAAGGTATAAAAAGCGGCCTTAAGCTCTCACTGAAAAACCGCTTTGCAGTTTAACTGGAGTTTAAATTTATGCCGAGATTAGGCAAACTTAGTTTAAACTGAGCTTAACCAATGACTGAAAAACCGGGCCATACAGAACTATGTATTTCATGAATCTTTTGTAGGAATGTTGAATATACATACATACGTATTAATAATATTTTTTACTATTCATATATATATTCAATGGAATTAATTTGATGTGTCCGTTGGAAAAAATTGTTTTTGAATAGATTTTGTTAAAATAAATATCGATTTCTTTAAAGAAATTGTTATTATAATTTCTTAAAGTAAAAATTAATAACGTAGTTGCTATTTATGAGTTTGATACTTTTTGATACTTTTTTGGCTCAGAAACTGATACATTTATTTCGAAGGTCACGGCAACGCTGATCGTAACTAGAATTCTATAGATCACTAGGTATAGTATACAATACAACAACAACAACTTAAACTAAAAATTTTAGTCTAAAATGCATGACACATATGTATAAGGGAATTCAAAATTGAACGTCTGCAGCATGCACACGTTTGCAATTAGAGTTGACAAAGGGCGCTCACGATTCGGTACATTTTTATGCAATTGCATAATTTTGTCAACCCATATGCTATTTATTATAAGGGAATTCATAAGGGGTATTCGGAATCACGATGCAAGGGCATTGCATCGTTGCATAGCAAATTATTATTGCAAAATAATGTCAAGCCAACAACAAAATACATGCGGATGCAAATGTCAAGCAATTTGCAGAATGCAACACCAAAAATCTATTGCATAGCATATTTTGTTGCATTGCATTTCTAGAAACAGCTGTTGAATTATGACTGCTGTCACACGTTCAATATGTATCGCGATCCGTATTGATGGGTCGGCTTGAATTTAGAATAGATCCATCTCCCAAATTAAAAAAAAGTGACTGGGATCGATAGATATTATTAAGGTAAGTACAAATATATTTTTTTTTTGGCGGAAACAACAACAACAAGAATTATTAAGGGTCAAAATTCATTTAAAACGTTTTTTCAAATCAAGATTTTACAAAAACTAATGAAACGGTTTTCAAAAATTTAGGTAGGTAAATGAATTACCTTTCATTTCATGTAGCCTTTGCCTCGTTGATATAAAAAATTTTGCATATACGCGGTTTTGTACCCCAAGAAACGTTACATCAAATGAAAGGTAATTCAATTACTTATCCAATGCAGAAAAAAATAGGGAATCGGTTCGTAAGTTTATGAGAAATTTTGATTTAAAAAAATGCGTTCAACGAACTTTGACCCTTAATAACTCTAGTTGTTGTTGTTAGCTAAAAAAATATACATATTTGTTCTCATCTTAATGATATCTTATCGATCCCCATCCTTTGTTTATACTTGGGAGTTGCAGCTATTCTGCATAAAAGGCTTATTTACACGGGTCAATTTTTCTAGTCGATTTGTGTCGTTCCACCGTGTAAAGGTTGAACGTAAAATCGACACGTTTAAATCAGCCTTCAAGCCGATCCATCAATACGGATAACGATTTATATTGAACGTCTGCTGAATCAGCTGTTCACAAATTGTTTTCACACGTTTGCAATTAGAGCTGACAAAGGGCGCTCACGATTCGGTGCATTTTTATGCAATTGCATAATTTTGTCAACCCATATGCTATTTATTATGAATTCCCTTATAATAAATAGCATATGGGTTGACAAAATTATGCAATTGCATAAAAATGCACCGAATCGTGAGCGCCCTTTGTCAACTCTAATTGCAAACGTGTGAAAACAATTTGTGAACAGCTGATTCAGTTCACGTTCAATATAAATCGTTATCCGTATTGATGGATCGGCTTGATGGCTGATTTAAACGTGTCGATTTTACGTTCAACCTTTACACGGTGGAGCGACACAAATCGACTAGAAAAATTGACCCGTGTAAGTAAGCTGCAACTCCCAAGTATAAACAAAGGATGGGGATCGATAAGATATCATTAAGATGAGAACAAATATGTATATTTTTTTTAGCTAACAACAACAACTAGAGTTATTAAGGGTCAAAGTTAGTTGAACGCATTTTTTTAAATCAAAATTTCTCATAAACTTACGAACCGATTCCCTATTTTTTTCTGCATTGGATAGGTAATTGAATTACCTTTCATTTGATGTAACGTTTCTTGGGGTACAAAACCGCGTATATGCAAAATTTAAAGCTTTTTTATATCAACGAGGCAAAGTAATCAATTCACAATACTTCAGCGACATCTTCATGTGCAAAGCACGTTTTCGCATTGGTGGCCTTCGGCCACGCTTCAAAAAAAATAACCCTTATCCGATCCAACACCGGCTCCGCGATGCAAATGTGTACTGCAGTACCTCTGTACGGAAAATCTTTTCGCGTTGGAGACCTTCGCCCGTGCTTCAAAAATGTAATGAGAAACTTTGATATAAAAAGTGCTTTAAATTTTGCATATGCGCGGTTTTGCACCCAAGCAAGGCTGCATGAAATGAAAGGTAATTCATTTACCTACCTAAATTTTTGAAAACCGTTTCATTAGTTTTTGTAAAATCTTGATTTTAAAAAACGTTTTAAATGAATTTTGACCCTTAATAATTCTTGTTGTTGTTGTTTCCGCCAAAAAAAATATATATTTGTACTTACCTTAATAATATCTATCGATCCCAGTCACTTTTTTTTAATTTGGGAGATGGAGCTATTCTAAATTCAAGCCGACCCATCAATACGGATCGCGATACATATTGAACGTGTGACAGCAGTCATAATTCAACAGCTGTTTCTAGAAATGCTATGCAACAAAATATGCCTTGCAATAGATTTTTGGTGTTGCATTCTGCAAATTGCTTGACATTTGCATCCGCATGTATTTTGTTGTTGGCTTGACATTATTTTGCAATAATAATTTGCTATGCAACGATGCAATGCCCTTGCATCGTGATTCCGAATATCTACCCCTATAGACATACAAACATGTCACAGATAGTATAACTACACAACTGCTTTTGTTCAAAAAAAAATACATTAATTATTATACATAGGTATGTGCTCACACAGCAGCGGCGCTATATTAGGAATACTTGTTCTTGTACTTGCATTTGTGAGTACTCGCACGTAGGTGCTCCATGGAGTATTCAAAAGTCAAGAAATGGAGTAGTACGAGATGGATTAAAGTAAGCCAATCGCCGGAAATCGCTATGTAAATTTTATATGTGGATAAGAGTTGGAGTACTCTGATACTCCTTAACGTGTCGATTCTGAGCGTAACCGGAAACTTTGTACCCAGAAGATTATCTAACCAAAAATCGTAACCGGTGCATGTACCCGCGATTCTAGCGCGCATGGTAACGATGTCAAAAACAAACAATGCGCAAAAGAGAATAAAAGGCAAACGCGCACGAAACATCACGTAAAAAAGTGCTTATATTGTTTATTAATTCTTCTGAACTAGTATGTGTATAAAATTTGTGCTATTTTCTGTCCAAAAAAATATTTACAAAACACGTGCAATTTGGCGTTACTTGGCGTTACCACCTCTTTCGGTGGTTACGAAATTGAACTGCAACTTGAGCCGGCAGAATACCAAACGGGTGTAAAAGTTTCAAAGATATTTGTTTGCCGGGTAAATCGAATGTTGTTACCACTATAGAATCGACCCGTAAGAAGTATTTTTTGGAAGATGGAAATTAGTATTTCCGTTTTTTGTAGGGTTGCTCCTTATGATAGTGAAAATGTTGCAGTCGCTCAGATTGGTGTTGATAAGCCCATGTAATTCTAGTTAATGAACTAGATTATTTGATGAATAGTTTGACAGTTGACTATGTTTAGCAGCGTAAGCTAAGGAGTGGGAATCATAAATTAATTAAAAGGGATTTGTATGCAACTTTCGAATTATTTCAACCACCGCCGCAAACACATTCACACTGACTCTTTCACATGCTCACTGTGGACAGTCATGAAGGCGACAGATGAAGACAGATGCATAAATTGAAACGGTAATTTCACCACACTGACTTATGCAATATTAATTATCCTAATTGTGTAGGAATGAAAATAAATGTCTGGCCGAACTTTGGTTTGTTTTACTTTCGTACTTACATATACATATATATGTATGTACATAGCAGACCTACATAACGCACCCCAAGCTCTTGTAAACATCTGCATTTGGCAGCTGATTCGCTTATTTACAATACTTGTATTTATGTCTCACCAAATTAATTTTAAGCAACCAAATTTGGGAAAGGGACTGAGAAAATCAGCATCCAAGACAATATAAATACCTAATGACGCATTGCGAAGTCTAAGTCTATTTAAATGAACTAAATAAAATTGTGGCCTTGGGCGTTTCAGGTTGTAGAATGTCACTCATAGATTTAGGAAACCTATCAGGTTACCAAAACAAGTTTTATTAGATAGTAATAGCCGCAAAACAAATTCACGAGTTAAGTCGCTCCTCAGATCACTGTACAAAACTTGAAAATGAACTGATTACCATGCATGAAACTATTTTTCGCTTATTACACTGTACAACAAGTAATTGATGAAACCCGCAAAATTTGAAGCTCAATCTTACTCGTATAAAAACCTCATACCAGGTTTTTGGCCTATAGGTCTGGTTTTTTTTTATTTGAGTTTAAAGTTTTTAACTGGGGTTAAGTGAGGAAAACTTGATTAAATGTAGAAATTGGTTACAAAATACATAGTTGCTAAATTAATGTTTTTTGGGGCAAGGAATTCATTTTTGATGTTTATTTTTACATAAAACTTACGATAGATGACGCTGTGGTACAATTTTTTCTAATTTTTTAACAATACATACTTTTTTTTTTCGTTTAAGTGTCATCAACGATCAATTGAAGGGTTTAGAACCAAATGGATCTAAGCGACTCTGAAATTGATTTGAGATATTCAATGTCAATACAATGTCCGAAATGACTCGGATCTCTTTGCCAACAAATAAATACCATATTTCACTATACAAATATGGGTATAGTAACTCTATTTCAAAAAAATGTCACTTAGATCCTTTTGGTTCTGAGCCCTTCAATTCTAAAATAAAACGGGATAAAACATTACTATTTCCACTTAGAAACTGTTAAAATACTCTTTTTTCATAATAATTGTTAAAAAAAAATTTAAAATTTTACCGCAACACCACCTGTCGTAAGATTTTTTAAAAGATTAATGTCAAATGAGTTGCTCGACCCTAAAAACATTACTTCAATACACATTTCGTAAGCAATTGCTACTATTTCTACTTAAAAACTATTAAAATACTATCTTTCCATGAAAAATTGTTAAAAAATTGTACCACAGCGTCATCTATCGTAAGTTGTATGTAAAAATAAAGATCAAAAATGAATTCCTTGCCCCAAGAACATTAATTTAGCAACTACTTTGCAAGCTATTGCTTCATTTTATCAAGTTTTCCTCACTTAGCCCCTATACAAAGGGTTAAAAACTTTAAACTCAAATAAAACTAGTAAGGAAGTCTAAGTTCGGGTGGAACCGAACATTAAATACCTAGTAGTGATCTGTTGTAGTATCAAAATTTACTCAGGTCTATTTTAATACCTGAAAAGTGGTTATACAGGCAACTGATTCTTTTCGATTGAAAACATTTATGTTGTGAGTAGTTTATTAAATTATCACTAAATAATAAAATATAAATATCTTTCCCCATGTCCAGGAAAGGTATTAAAATAAAAAAATAAATAAAAAAAAGGCAGTAGGGTGTTAACTACTTGCCCGTAAATCTTGCTTGTTTGTTCTTCGATTTGCATAATTTTTGGCAGGAGTATACTACATACTATAAGGAAGCATCTGACTAAATTTTACTGATATACCTTCTTGAAATTTCAAGCAATCGCCTTTGAAAATAGCTGAACTTTTTTGCCACGCCTACTTCGCCAAAATCCACAACATTTTTTCACAGTTTAGTTTTGCTTAAAAAGCTTATTATGTGTAAAATCTTATTTATATATCTTATACAATTATGGAAATATCTCGATTTTAATTTTACAAAGAAATTTTTCAGAACTGTGTTCAAAATGTGGGGGTGTCCGTTACCCAATTTTGTTTATTTTTACAGCAAAGAGTTAGCTTTATATGCTGAACAGTTTCTCCAAATATCGTTTCAATAAATCAATTTTTACCGGAGTTATGGCATGGAAAGTTTTGTGGAATAATCCACCATAAAGGGGCGGGGCCACGCCCATTTTCCAAAAATTTTGTGCATTCGACTTTCTTTGCCCACGAACACTTTAGAAGTGAAATAGAAATGATATACAGGTAGTTTAAGCAAAGTTATTGCATATTCAATATATCTATGATCCTTTTCAAAATCTTTTGTATAAAATTGGGCGTGGCCTTACCCGATTTCGGTAATTTTTTTTCGAAATATTGCCTGTATTAATATAAATATGTGTGCTCAATTTCGCTTTGCTATCTTGAGCGGTTTTTGATTTATGATTAATTATATTTCCAAAATTGACTTAATCAAAAGTGGGCGGTGCCACTCCCCTTTTTAAAAATTTACTTTTTTACACACCAAATTTTATCCTTATAGGTGTATTATGTACTGAATAATCACTCTTTTTGTATTTTCGAAAATATTATATGTATAGAAAGTGGGCGTGGCTTTTAACCGATTTTGCCTATTTTCAATAGCGCTCCGAGATAAGTGAAAAGGAACCTGCATACCAAATTTCATTAAGATATCTCAAGATTTACTCAAGGTATCGTGTTCACAGACGGACGGACGGACGGACATGGCTTAATCAAATTCTCTTTCCTCCTGAACATTTTGATATATATAAGTCAATATCTATCTCGATTCGTTTATGCCGTTACATACTACCGTTAGGCGAATGAAGTTAATATACCTTGTGTGCGAAGCACTACTAGGTATAAAAAAAACCAGACCTATAGGCCAAAAACCTGGTATCAGGTTTTGATACGAGATGGATAGAGCTTCAAATACTAAGAGATGAACCCTCATTTTGTTGCACAGTGTTATTTTTGAAGTTCCGGCCGCAAACTCTTTCTCCTGCCATTAATACGCTCGGCCGTGCGAACTTTTTGTATTAGCTTTCGGTGATGCCTTATAAACTAGCATATAGTATCATTGAAAATACTCAACGCAATTGCATGAAGAAGCGCAGCGTGACACATCCTTATCCCCAGTGGTTTGCTCATAGTCCCTCGAGAATGGGTATTTATGTATCGCCATCTCCTTTTTACGTCATATTCGCAACCTCCTGCATAAATTCATGACTGTAGCCATCGATATATCTATTGTATTTGTTCTGTTGTGGTCCGTATATCATAATATTCGCCACACTGCCGTCCACCAAAGTGTTATCGTAGTGATCAGACGCATTGCCCGATCTAAGCGCTTTTGACCTTTCCAGATGGACTATCTTCATCTTATTCCGTGGCCGTCCAACAGATTGAATGCGATATACAACATAGTTGATCTGATAGAACAATAATTGTAATGAAGTAAAGTGTATAGAATAAGTTGACAGACAACCGGGCGCTGTTAGCTTAATGGTTAGTAAAGTGTAGTAAAATTTCGTTGATGGAGAAGTCTTGTAGCTTTCAAAATGGATCTATAAGAAAAGCTACATATGACGGGTGTTTCTAAAATTTTTCTTTTCTATTCATCTTAAAACTCTAAGTAATTAATTAAATCATAAACAGAAGCAAAAACCCTAACAATTTTCATAAAAATGTCTAAGCTGTAAAAGCAGCCCAATAAACAAAGAAGTAAGCTAGTTTATTAAACAATGTTTTCCAAGCGTAAAAAGTAAATGTTTTCCAAACGAGTTTGTAACTAAAAAATTTCACGTTTAGATATGTATGTTTTTCCAATGGTGTGGTAGCCTTGGAGAAATAACTTAAGGTGAACTCTCAGCGAGGTGAAAAATTTGTCAGTTTTCAAAAATTATGTTTGAAATTTTATATGCTTCATTTATATTGATTATGTTACATTGGCATCGTGGTGTGACGGTAGTGCAGCTGGTCTACCACACAGAAGGACCTAAGTTCGAACCCCGCTACCGGCAACATGAAAACTTATTTGAAAAGGTTTTGAACACGGGTGTCATAAAAGGCTCCTCAAAAAAAATGCACATATTTGCCTTGCAGATGCAGACTGTATAAAAAATTGCAGGCAGCACACCAAAAATTGGCCCTTTATCTGCTCTTGCACCAAACACAAATTTATTATAAAACATAATATTTAAATAATTAATTTAAAAAAAAAAGTTAAGGGAATGATAGGGATTCGTACCAGCAACCTTCGAAGCAAAATCCCACAACATATTCGCTAGGCTATTATCCCGTTGTCACCCAAATTGGAGTTTTATCAATCAGTTTTCAACAAACCCTTACTGTACATTGAATAAAACGTTCACTAAACATTGTTTTCCAAGCCTCAATTCCAACTATTCAAGAAGGGATCACTTTCGTTGAGTCGACAATATTTTCCAAACGTTTTACAATGATTATAGTTAACGTTTTCCAAACGAAAAGCTTACAAAAGTAAGTTTATAGTAAGCTTATAGTAAACGAATTTTGCTTATTGGGAGAAATTCAATTCAATAGAATAATGGTGTCAAATTTAAAAGAAAAATCTTTAGAAAAATTAAGCGGTATCAAAAAGAAAATTTAATTCGGTTTATGTCCGAAATGAAGAATGATGGAGAATGGGAAGAGTAAAGGGGAAATTTTGAGGAGGTCTTAGAGAAATATGAAGAGAGTATCGTGGATTTTGTACAATTGAAAAATCCTTTAAGGTGTTTAGTTTAGTTTATTTCATATTACAAAAATTAGCAGGTTAAGATAATGAAATATTTTATCGTTCAACAAACCCTTTCAAATACTCATGTATAATAAATAAAAATTAGAATAAAAAAATATTTTTAATTTAAAATGTTTTTAAAATGAACTTAAAACTGCAAAATAATTTCTCCTCTGCCTACATAGATTTTTCACCACGTAGAGCTTGTCCTGAACATTTATTAGTGGGAACTCCCATAGGCATTACAGTACTTGGCAAGATTGATATGTATGAAAACATTTGGCGATTATTGTAAACCAACTCCGAGTAGGTGATAAATAGCATGAGTAGGTGGATTGATAGTTTTCTTCTAATATGAAATGGGGTATAGGGAGCTGATTGTCTTAAACTACGCAAAGTGTCACACACCTTACCCATGACGGAATTAGTGTGCTCAGTAGCAGTACGACCAGAATTCACTACAAAGCCTAGGTTTCTTACTTTATTTACGGACTTCACAGCATCGCTACCAATACATACTTCGAGAATTTCCAGATTAGAGATATTTTTCTTTGCAATAGGCAACAATATGATTTATCGGCATTTAGGAAAAGGCCATTGTCTTTTGCCCAACATAAAATAGACGATAAGTCCTTATTCAATTCATCACATAGATCACGCACATCATTAAAACCACTAGATAAGTACAGCTGAATATCGTCAGCATATGCATGCATTCCTATAAACGTACATACATGGAACACATCGTTGACAAAGATACGAAATAACCGAGAATCGAACCTTGGGCACACCTGTCCTGAGTTTCTTTCGCTCTGATATATCTGTACCACAACAAACAAATTGAGATCTGTCCGACAGATAACTCTTCATCAGATCAAGAGCACTACTACCAAATCCAAAATATCGATGCAATTTGTAACACAGCAGCGCGTGATTGACTGAGTCAAATGCTTTCGATGGTGCAGTGAAATAACGCCCATGGACGTTATTTCCCATTCAAAAAGGAAATAACGCCCATGGGCCTTATTTCCTTTTTAAATGGAAATATCGCCCATCTGCAAAAAGAAATAAAGCCCATGGCTCTTATTTCCTTTTTAAAAGAGAAATAACGCCCATAGGATTTTACGCGAGCAACACGAACTGTTGATTAGCATTTTTTTCACAAATTACCCTGTGAGAAAAGAGTGGGAAACGTGGCACGCGGAAGGACATCACCGTGGCGGTAGCCACGGCTATGGCACACACCCGGAGTTGGAATGGCGTAGCCCAGGGTTATTTTTTAAAGCGCGGCCGAAGGCCGCCTACGCGGAAAGGTGTCCTGCACATAAAAAACGTGGATGGGGCCCCGAATTGGGGATCTGACCCGGGTCAATTTTCGGTTTTTCACTAATAACTTTTCACAGAAACAAAATATTGCTTTTCCCCCTTCGGATTATAGTTACGGAGGCCCGATCCACGATTTTTAAGTGCAGAACACCTTTCCGCGTAGGCGGCCTTCGGCCGCGCTTTAAAAAATAACCCTGGGCTACGCCATTCCAACTCCGGGTGTGTGCCATAGCCGTGGCTACCGCCACGGTGATGTCCTTCCGCGTGCCACGTTTCCCACTTTGGTTAACGTGAAATTTGTGTGTAACTATTCAATAAAATACAAAAAGAATTAGAATATTATTGTTTCATTAAAAAAAATGAGAGAGCAATAAGGCCTTTAAGACTTTATTTCTCTTTCGAAGTGTAATAAAGCCTTTTTTGAAATAAAGGCCTTATTTCACTTTCAATAGTGTAATAAGGCCTTAAAGGGCTTATTTCACAAGGCGCTATTGCACCCCGCCTTATAAAAACATAACAAATATGTTAAAATTTATTGAAATAAAGAAAACCATATACTTAATTCTTGAATCAGCTTGTTTTAATTCGTTTTTAACGTCCGTGGGCTTTATTTCTCTTCGAAAAAGGAAATAACACCCATCAGCAAAAGGTGATAACACCCATGGGCTTTATTTCCTTTTTAAAAAGGAAATAAGGCCCATGGGCGTAATTTCCTTTTTGAGTGGGAAATAATGCCCATGGGCGTTATTTCCTTGGGCGTTATTTCACTGCACCGCTTTCGATAAGTCAAGCAAGCAAAGGAGAGCTAATAGGCCTTTATCGAAAGTTTCCCGTTTATCATCGAGTACTTTTAATAACGTTGTTGAACAGCTGTGCTTAGCTCGAAAATCTTACTGGTATGGCAAAAGTAAGTATTTCCTAGTTAAATATGAGCTTATCTGTTCTGCCAGCAAACTTTCAAACACTTTACACAGCACTGGTAAACTCATGGGCCTAAAGTCACCCGGACAGGCTGCCTTCCTATCTTTGGGAAGGGGGAGAACTTTAGCCCCTTTCCATAGCTTAGGAAAACACGAAGTCATGATGGAAAAATTTATTATGTGCGTAAGTGTCCTTATAATAAATGGGGAATGATTTTTATAAACTTAATTGGGATGCCATTAGTCACTTTGTGTGACGCGGTTACACAGCTTTAAAAATTCGAAGATAAAATGAGTAATATTTATAAACCAAAACAAATATTTTAACTCTGAGCAACTTCTAATTAAATAAAATGGATTTTTTTTAAACAGACTGTGATATTGAAAACAGCTCTCTATCATGATCCAATAATACAGGTCGTATTGATAGGCCAGCTGATTTTTTTTTTTTTCTCAAATTTTGACAATCAAAATATTTTTCAGTACGATTTTTACTATAAACTCAAATATTACAAAAACAAAATATGTACATGGAAAATTTGTCACCCCTATCATGCATTTCGACTTGGATCGAAATTTTCTCCGCTTGGCAACTTTGGTATCATGCGTTCCGTTCCCGTTCAGTTCAACTTCGAAACTTACAATTCTGCCTATCATGCACTTCGAGCGTAGCTCCGTTTTTCTCAGTTGCAATTTTGTTGACGGATAGCTGCTTGTTTTTTATTTTGCAAACAATATTAGATTAATTGTGGGAAGGGGTATCAAAAGGCGCGTTTCGATGCCCGGAATGTGAATCTAACTCCGGATATCTAATATTTTCAATATTTTTGGACGCGCATTAGCACTCGGCACCGGTTGTAAACAATTACCAAAAATTGGACTAACATTCAAAACACCAATCTAACAATTTTAGTAACACCATTAAAACTAACCAAACGTGCACCAGCAGCCACTCCACACCACCAACACATACTCGGTAAACTCCTTTGTCAGTTCCGGGGCCGCGAATGTCTTCATCCAGCGAAAAGTACCATCTGCGGTCAGACTTAATCCTGACATGTCTAATGTTTGCTCGGCGTATGTGTGTATCTGCGTGCCTGGTTGAAGAAGCAGACTCTTCTAGCACCAACTCCATTGCAAATGCCAGCTACCTCCTACTGACGACATGGTAACATCCACCAACAGTGTCCTCTTGCTTTTTGTTGGTCCTCCGACGTCTGCTATAATCAATCAATTGATCTATGTATAAAATTTCACTAAATTTATTACATAATGCTCAATACATATGTAATTAGTTAATTTATGTAATTAAGTTAATAAATAATACAATTGTACTTTTAATTCAAAAGCACTAATTTGTGTATTTTTGCTTTGTTATGTTCCAATTCCACACATTTCAAGGCAAACAGCTGGGCCCTTACTCTGTAGTTCTATTCTAAAGAAATTTGATTCGCTTTCGAGCAATTCGTACTCTGTACGGCATTTTCGATTAGAATACATTCGTTGTTCGAGTTCCATTCTGTTCCGTTCGGATTTGATTTATCCCCTTTCGATTGTAGAAAATTTGGCACTCACTATTTCGAAAGCATAAGCCAAAATGGTCGAAAGTTAGAAAATTGCATTCTACAACAATTAAGCACATGGAAATCAACAAAAATGTATTTTCTTATGATTATAATAAAACAATTAAGGTAAATGTCCATAATTTCGTGGTACTAAGGAATTTTCTGACTTTCTACCTCTCTTGCGTAAAAACGGATGAAGGAAAACTAAAAAAGTAAATTTTTCCCATTGAGTTGATCTATTAAGATAGCTTTCCATTTAACTTCAAACAAAACTAACAAATGTTTTATTTTATATAAATAAAAATGTGTGAGTACCTCAAATGTCCCTAATTTCGTGGCAAAAATTTTCTGATGTACCTAACTTCGTGGAAAAGTGTCCCTAATTTCGTGGTATTTGGTTAAACTCTAATTTTATGGAAAATGAAAGTTATTTTAAACGCAAATTCCTAAAATTTATTTATTAAAATTTATGTTCAAAAATTTAAAATTTTAAATAATTTTTTTATAGTTATTGTATTTATGAAAAGAAAGTGTTTTAAGACCAAGTAAGTATTAATTTGTTTAGTACTTAGTAATCAATTGATTAGACGGATTTTTTAATTGTTAATGATGAAGTAATCATAGGTTTTTGAGAAAAGGCAATTAGTAATTGATTGCGATTGAAAAAATCAAAAAAAAACCAATAAAAAAAAATTATAACAGATGTAATTTGTTACTTTTCTCAAAATTTCTTTTATTTATTATTACTAAAAATGATTTTTTTTTAATTTTTGTGTTTTTTTGGTCTTTTAAGTTTTTTTTATTTTTAAACAAAATAAATAATTAAAAAAAAAGTTTTAAAAAAAATTAGTTCAATTGATGTAGCTAATTATTTTTTATTATTTCAAAAAATTTTGTTTTTTTTTAATTTTTTTGGTATATTTTTAATTTATTTATATTTTTTTAATTTTCTGATTTTTTTTTTAATTTAATTTGGTTTTTTATTCCTTTTTTTTAATTTTTTGGTTTCTTGTTAACAATGTATCTAAATGCGCAGTATACCACGAAATTAGGGGCATGCGATAAAATTGATGTACATATGTACGTAAATTCGTGGTATCGCTTTAAGCGGTAATATGAGTTTTATATTTAAATTTTTTTGTTTATTATCGCTATTCATTCATAACAAAAGCAAAAAAGTATAAATCTTGGCATATTTTTTTAAATTAAATGAAAAATTATTGAATAAACAAAAGTTCTATAATGCCACTATTTCTTTAAAACACAAGCACAAGCAGAGCTTTTCGATTAAAATATTAACGAATGGGTTAGTAAAAGTGTACCACGAAATTACGTCAAAATCTTCCTCAGGGGTTTATATAATAATTAAAATACTTAAAATAATAGGGTATCTTATGAAATGTGAAAGAAAATAAGGAAAACATAAACTATTATATTCCCATAATTTCACGAACGACGACACAAAAAACATGTGTCCCTAATTTCATGGTATTTAAATATTTAATAAAATGTAAATGAAAAGTTATTGAAATAAGTTTTACAGTATTAAAAACGTTTAAGAAATGTTAAATAAAACCAAAAAAATTACGGTCAAAAAAAAAAAATTTAAAGATACAATTTTTACAGGCTTAACAAATTCTACTGGTCTCCTTAACAGTTTCCTTAAGAGGCCTCCCTACAAAAGGCTCATTTTCTGAGTTCCAACTTTATAATGCTTGTTATTTAATAGGTTTAATTTTAAAAAATTTGTAAAATATCCATTATTACACCCGAAAAGTTAATCTTTATTATGAAATTTTCAGTTTAAAAAAACCTCCCCAAATTCCTTGTTTGAAAGAAAAAATCGAAATACCACGAAATAACGTACTACCACGAAATTATGGACATTTACCTTAGTCTCTTTTTTCATCAAGCAGTTATTTTTATTGCAGAAAGAGATAAACAATCGCTGCTTATAGAAAATAATTGAAGAATGCTAGGTAAAAAATTGGAAAAAAGCAACAAAAATATTTTTCAATGTTAGAAGTATTCATATATTTAAAAAAAATACAATTTATTTAATAAAAAATAATATAAAAAATTACAAATTAGTTGTGTTCGAACCGGCGCCCACATGTATGGCAGTCGAGATGCTTATCACTTGCGCTATTGCGCCGTGTGAGTTTGCGCTGCCTAATACTGCAATTAAGATTTATGCAATGTGTTTTTGTATTTTGCTTTGTGCTTGAAATTTGTGAAACAGTGATGCCTACTCTTATGGAATATTTTCTAATGTAAATTCGAACGAACAACAGAGTGCCTATGTGTATTAGAATCGCTTTTTGCTTTCGAGTAGAATAGCCTTTCGAATAGAACTACTGAGTAGGGGCACTGATTTCGAAAGATTTATAGCTCTTCCTCTTCTTCTTTCAATCCAATTCAAACGCATGATACCAATTTTCGATTTCGGCGGAGCGTAGAACGGGAACGTAATTGAAATCCATGATAGGGGTGTGTGTGTCTGTATGTTTGTCGAGCTGCTACGACCTGTTATGGTTGGATCATGCTCTGTATGATCAAACATTAACTGGTCAAATCTAGAGTGATAACAACATTCGTTTACCGGCAAATAAATAATTTGAACACTTTTACACTCTTTTGGTAGTCTGCCGGATTATGTTGTAGATCAATTTCGTAACAACCAAAAGAGGTGGTAACGTAACGTAACCGCGTACAATTGCACGTGCTTTGTAAATAGTTTTGTGGACAGAAAATATTAAAAATTTTATACACATACCAGTTCCCAATAATTAATAAACAATAGAACCGCTTGTTTAAGCGAAGTTTCGTGCGCGTTTGCATTTTATTCTCTTCTGCGCATTGTTTCCCTTCAGGCAAATGGTGGCAATTGGCGCCGAAATCTCAGAATAACCGGTGAAACCGGACCCGCTACTAGAACGACCTTTTGTGATGCACAAGGTGTGAATTGCCACTTCTTGCATCACCTAGAGTCACTCTAGTGATGAGTTCATATTTAACAGTGCAAATCGATAAACGCCAGTAGCGCCACCCGACGGTATCAACGCATTAAAGTGCCACTGAGCAGATATACACAGCCTTAGTATAAGCGCAATAATATGGTGCTGCGCAGAGTTACACAGTATATGTATATAGACATATCTATACCTAAAAAAATACTATAGGTTTGAACACATAGTACATATGTATTACAAAATTACAAAAATAAACCTGAAAGCAGATTTATTATGCCTAGTATACTTATTCTACCTCGTATATATATAATACATATAAATATAATATTTGAATAAAATGTTTATGTTTTGAAAATAGAAACTGGATACATATTTTTTGAACTATCATAAATCTGCCACAACAATCTTATCAAAGGACCGCCCCTGGCATGCACCAGTTCCTTTAACCCATCACTTGTCTGCCACTATAGTGCTATCAAAGGACCAGTTCTTTCGACCCATCACGGTTTTGCCCCAAAAGTCTCTATGCGGTGGCAATTGTCACCGCCAATGACAACTCCATGTTAAAGTTGCAGGTCTTTTTCATAGTAAAGGACCAGAACTGTGACAGGCGTCTTCCATTTGTGACCGGTTTGTGATATATCACGTACCAGTCCTTTTGCCTGCAGGGTTGTTTTTGACATCGTTGCCATGCACGCCAGAATCGCGGTTACATAAACTGCATTGCCGACGGTTACGATTTTCAACATTTCTGGTTACGCTCATTATAATATAATTAATATGAATGTAAGGGATCTTTAATTATATTTTAATAAAATGTGACTTTGACAAGGAATCGACCGGTTGAGACGAGGTGTCAGAAGGAAAAGAAGATTATAAAAGCCATAGAATGATATGACAATGCAATTAACGAGGAAATGAGACTTTAGGTATGGTACCACATATATGGTAAAGTGAATAGAACAAGGAGAAACAATAATAATTTCCATTATGGCCTTGGTCTCATTCATAGTCATGCGACTTAAAATGGACTTAAAATGGAAATGGAAAAAGAAATCGATTCCAAAATAGCCGATGTTATTTTATGTTTTTTAGCTCGATTTGTATTTAAAATGCCTTTTGTAGTTTTGTTAATCTATAATTTATTAGAAAGCTGCATTACTTAACTTAAAAAATTATTTCAACGTTGAAAAATCATTTCCAACGTCTTCACTTTAGTATCTGTTTTACAAGTTTTAGGAAATTTGTTGATTTTTATAAAGACTTTGAATATACAAATTCTCCTTTCTTTGGTTAATTCGCTCTGCTATTCCGTTTTATGTATACACTAAAACACCTATGTACATATATTTTTAGTGATTCCAATCCCGTGCTGATATCTTCACCTCCGGAGCTGGCGGGTATGACTTTGGAAGATCGCTTAATATCGTATGACTGGGAAAACCAGTTTAATAAATTCCAAGATGCAACAAGAAGTGGTTCGTTTAAGCCACTTTGTTGGGGTGCCAACAATCATATTATACCAGTAAGTATTAGATCCATAAAGTCTAGGGCTATAAATTAGTTATTTACGTGTTAACCACATATTCCAGCACATCTTTATATTTTAATACACGAAATTCAGTTTAAATGACCCTCATCATTCCCTGATATAAGGGATACATTTTTTTAGATATCTTAATGAAACTTAGTATACAGCGAGTAAGTAGCTTTTGTGCCAAATTGAAATTTCAAACAATTTTGTTACAAATTTGGGAATTATTCTACAGAGCTTCGCGGGCGAAAATTTGACACTAGTTCCCCTGACATTATGACACGTCATCCATAGATACGAGTCAAGGGTAAACACTCAAAGTGGCAGGAATGCATCTAGGATACCCTTGCTTTGCACACTGAAATCTTTATGTTGGATGCTCGCGAGTAACGAGAGCCGAAAACCTTTTTGTAGACATATCGCACAATAAATCAAAAACAGTCACAACTTCAAATTTTTTTAGGTCTCTTTCTTGGCATAGATTGCCTAATAAAAATTAGTGCAGCCAGTACATACAATATTTTTCTTTTTGACTATGATCGTAACTCTTTAAAGAGCACAGTGATGTCAAGTTTTTAAAAATCAAATCACTTTTGTGCGATCCAGAAGCAATTAAGTGAAAGTTACTCGGATTTTGAGTTGTGACTCTTTTTGATTTAGTGTCGATCAAAATTAAAAGTTAGTTTATTAAATTTTTGCTCTGCTCTTTCGGATTTCAATGAATTTTTGGTGCATAGTTGAACGCTATTTAGCATAGCATAAAAAAACACTGCAATATATTTCAATGTAACTTTATTTTACTTTTTCATTTTATTTTCTACATCTTAATTACTTTACATCTGTTAACTAATGCAGTATTATTTTTAAGCACTGAACTAGACTTCAAGAGTCGTAATAAATATATAAATAAATACATCTTTAAGTACTTTCCAAAAGATATTTCATCAGCCTTCTTTTTACTTCCTTTAATGTGATTTTTTCTTGTTCAAGGGCTCTGAGTATCTCGAAGGATACAGCATAAACATAACAAAGACCTACAAGAAATATCTGCAGTGTAAGCCAAAGCAACGAATATTTGAAGCAGAGGGTATGAGACAAGCGGACATGGAGCTACCGGTACTTCATGAAGTAGACAACAATAATATTATTGAAGGTGCTGCGCGCAGTAGTCGCAGCTCGGCAGCCACCGAAACACTAGGATTGAACAAAGCACACAGGTACAGTCAAAGTTTGGATACAACTTTTTGGTATGCGAGCGTATTTATTGTCCTGCAGCAACAGAGACGATGGTCACTAACGTGAAGCATCTACTGATTCATATTACTTCCACTTATCCTTCGAAGCAACTACGAGGCGCTACCGTTATTACACGTACTCCACTGCCCCCGTTTCTGAAACGCATTATTGATTAGGTATCATCAATTCCTCGTTTTGTTTGTTATCCTTCCATGTAGTAAGTTAATGATTAAAGTCTAGATTAGTAATAAGGAGACATGCGGAAAACGTAATCGCATTTCGATGTGGCCCGTTATTTAAAAGCATACATACATACATACATATTTATAAGGTAACGATAATTAATACAATGCATACAAACAAACTATACGCATTAAAAAGCGGTGAAACTTAAATGGAAAGCAATAATTAGTTATCGAATGCTCGTTTGTAACTCGATATTATATATACATACATACATACATTTATATTAGAAAGTACTCGTGTTTAGTGTGTAAAATCGTTAACTAGCATGCAATATTTTAATTATCGATAAACATACATATATTACATATATAAAAGAAAATATAAATAGTGTTACTCGGTGTGCATAATAGTCGTGAATTAGATGTAATTAGAGAAAAGGTATCGGACGTGAAACCATGAAAATATATTACATAATGGAATGGATTGTATATGTAGTATCCCTACAGAATCTTTGAATAGACTTAGACCATAAACAAACTGGACAGTTGAAGTGTGTAAATATACATACCTAAGTTTACTGCAAACACATGTCACTGTAACCAATTTTAGGTCAAATGACACTATTTGCATCACAACGCATATACTTACAACCCTTAATAAAATTCACCTGCTTTTAATTGATTACATTGTAGACCATCTTTCATCTAGATACAAAATTTGTATACTTACGATTGTGTTTTTTGACACAATTACAACAACCTTTCTTTTGACGATGCTAACAATACCCACTTGCATACTCTCAAATGAGATTGTTATCCAGTGCTTGAAAATGAAAAAAATACATGTGTAGGTGATAGATCAGGGATGGGCAAAACGGCTCGTAGGAGTATTTTGCACTTACGGGCGAGCTTTACACATTTAGGTGCAAGGTGAGGGACGTTCAAGTGCAGGTATGTGGGGCGAAGAACGCAGGAAGAGAATAATATATATACAAACACACATACGGTTGATAAAGAGAGTATTTGGCCAACAACAACAACGCTGCCAAACAGGTCTGAAAAGGGTTTCGTCTTCCTAGGATTGTACGAGAAATGTGCATTAGCACGTTTTTCTACTACTACTTCCTCTAATGCTACTACTTTAAAAATACTTTTTTAAATATTTTTAGGCATATATTGCAAAATGAATCGGCTTGCATATATTAAATGTATGTGAAGGCCTAATGGATGTCAATAATGCGCTGCTTAACATAAAGACGACTTCAGCCTATGGTTATTCCACTTTTCGTATTTCTTGCCAAAAAATGTATGTGTTTGGTTCGTACTAATGCAGAATCGTACTAATGTTTCAGAATTGGCTGTCGAGGTTGAGAGAGAATGTTTCCTGTTCAGTTGTTTAGTGTTTCCGCAACCTTCTTGCAATGAATATGATTTGAGGCGGAGCGTAGGATTTTTGCAATGCACCCCCACACCGCAAAAAAAAACAAACGTCTCACCTAACACACGCTGCACTCAAACTGATTTAGGAACCGAAAATATGCCCATCCCTGTGATAGATAATGACCACATTGTTGCAAACCTCTAAAAAAGTATTGCTCACATATTCCTGTGAGAGCTTTATCAGCTAATGCATAATTTTTGTTTCGGCAAAAAAAAGTTCTTAAATATACAAACAACCCTATTCCATATTTCAAAATTAACACCCTTATTGCGAGTGTCGAACACGAATAGATAATCGGCTACTAAGCGGTTAGCGATCAACGAGCTATTGCGAGTGTGAATGCTCAATCGATCATCTTTCCACCGCATTTTTGTGGTCGTTGGCGTATCGATTGATTTGAAAAGTGCTAATAAAATGAACGAAAAGTAAATGATTGGCAAAAATTTTAAAATACATTGAAAACGTGCAGTTTTTGTTTGATCAAGTTACACAATACCAAAATAAAATACGATCGACTCAATCGAAAAATTTCTATTCCACTGCAAATCGACACTTTCAATAGGAGTGTAAGTTTTTGCGCTGAGTCGATTTCTACCAACGATACAGCTGCCAAGTGTGTTGAAAACTCTGTTAAAAAAGATAGATATTTTTTATGCTTTATATTTAATGTATTTGAACTAAGTCGAATTTGAGAAAGTCCGTACTAGTATTACACATGTGAAAGAAATATCCTTTTTCTTTGTATGGTGCAGTGGTGGATCGAGGACTTTGAGACCCAAAACCGGAGGTAGATCCGCTCTTGTCTTGGAGGTATTAGAACTAACATAGGATACTTTTTTCCGTCTTCTTGAGGTTCGAGTACAGAGCATTTTATTTTTTTGGAATTGAATTGCGCAAACGTGATGAAAACAGAATACTTAACCCCTGGCTATGGTTTTTCTGTATTTTGTATACTTCCGTACTAGCCGTCCGAAGATTTAACTACACTAGAGCTCACCCGTTATTGAAATCCAACCACAAAACCCTTCGCGCTATTGGGAGAGCTGCTGACACTGCAAATCACAACCAATCAATATACATACATACTCGTACATATGTATGTAAAACAAAAGCTAAAAGGTTAAAATTTCTTCGCACTCATATTACAGTGAGACAATTTTCCTCAACTTGCGCATCTACAGTTATGGTCAGAGGTTAAACGCATTTTCTATTGTACTGATAAATGATGCAGTTAATTGTAATTTGCTAATTTTCTTTATGTCTTACTTCAAATGTTCAAAAATAACCTTCATAATTCTTTCGTATTTGTTATTATTTATTTACATTGGAAAACGATTTAGCGCACTTAGACGTGTTTTGCTATCACTTGCGAACGTTTCCGCAAATAACTCGTTTCGTTTCGTGATATTTATAAAAATTGTTAAAACTTATAGAGGAAAATGGTTTTAAGTTGAACGAAATGAGGACGAAGCGAGTAAAGATTTCCAAAATAGTTCAGTGTTCAAGAAAAATGATCTTCAATGCCATCAGAAATGTTAAGTCTAATTGTAATTTGTTAACACAAAACCAAATTCGGAAACCTCCTCCACTTCCCCCCGCCAGGATTACATAATTGTGAGCAAAAGTCGAACGGATCCTTTTAAGTCTTCACGAGCGATAGCGGCTGAAGTAAGGGCAGAATTGGGCGAAAATAAAATTTATGGGCGTATAAGCTCTTTTCTGCTTTTCCTGTCCATAAAACAATGAACCGCGCGGAGGCACATCTTCGAAAAGGCAGAGGTTTGAAACCGAGTACTTTTTACCGATTAAACTTAAATAAACCGCATCAATCCTGATAGAAAAACTTATGTACATTGTGAAAAAAATGGAAACACTAATCCACCGTACACAAAAAAGACGGTAAAACATAGCGGTGGGCGGTGGGAGCTTGAAAGTTTGGGGGTCACTGGTTCAGGTAGACGGAAAAAAGGATAAGCATAAGTATGTATGTATCTTGACATACTTAGAAATAATATGGAACCATATTTTTTCGAATTCATGCCAGTAAACGGGATATTTATTCAGGACAACTACCCTAAACATATACATACGGGAGTGGTCAAAAACTGGCTTTCTCAAGAAAATATTACATAGCCATATTATGGCCAGGGCAAAGGCCGGATATTCAATCTAGAACTTGTAGAATGATGTGAAGGCGATGGCTAGATATGTTCTTTGGGAAGGTGTACAGGAAGCATGAAACTCTATTCCTAATTATAAAAATTAATAGAGAGTTTACCACGCAGGTAGGAAGCAGTTACATGGGATTATAATTATTCCACCAAATCTCGATATGGTAAATACTAATATTTAGTAAAAAAATTTCTCTCTCCCCAGCATCAAGTCTCATGTTTTCACCCTGCTTCTGCACCATTTCGGTTTTATTTCTGACATGAAAGAATTTCTCAGTGGGGCTTCAAGAGGAGGAAAAAATGGCATTCGGTAATCTCTTCGAAGGTGTGTACTATATCCCAACAAATTATTATATTTATTAAGCCAGCAATCGATGGACGTGAAAATTTAACCATTTATTGACTCTTCACTCCCAATTTACACAAACTTTCAAAGCGACTTGAATAAAATCTTTCCAGTTTCGATCATAAACAGACTACAATTTGGCATGTCCGGACGTGTTTCTCTTGGGCAAGCCTATAAGGACAATCCGCTAATAGAATAAAGCTCATAATAAATGAGTTGTTCGATTCTAGTGCGGTAACACTATTCTCTTTGTCGTCTAATTTCGAAACTCCCAAAACAGCGTTACGTAATCCTGACTTTGTCGTCATTTTAAAGTTAACACTCCGTCTTAGACATAAAAAGTGTTTTAAGTTGACTATGACAGACAGGAAATGATGTTTTTTAGATTCATATTTTAGTAGATAAAACACTATTTTAATTTGACTATGACGGACCATTAACTTAGTAAGTGAAATTGATTAACTCACTGTTGTCTATGGTTTTAAATAACATTATCAAAAGCTTTTAACAGCGGATATGTTAAATCAAAAATCGTCTTCTATTAAAGGATTAAAAAAGATAAAAATTATGGAATGGGCTCCTTCAGGATAATTAAATTTCACTTTCGTTGTGGTCGGGTTACAAAAATATCGACTAAACATATGCTTTTTGAGAAATAAAAGTGTTAATTATTATTATTATTTTAATATTGACTAGTTAAAAATGTGTAGTATCTTAATACACATATATAAATAATGAAGCCCATCCACTTTTTCTGTACAAATGTTATTTAGTGCACAAGTCTGATTAAGTTAAGTTTTAAAAAATTTTATCAAACTTATTATCTCATTTAGTTATTTAACTATTTGTTATAATCATCTGTATTAAGATTTGATCAACGGCCACCAAATCCGACCCAAAGTATTCAATACAAAGTACTATATACAAAAGTCTAGATATAATCTGTAGTGATTAAACAAAAAATTTGTAGGGATAAATCTCTGGAATCGTGCGAAATTGGGTTATTCACTTTTAGATGGAATATATATAGCTGCTCATTAACTCGGATTTTGTAAAAAGGTATGCCTCTTATATTGCAAGTTATTTGAATTACATAACCTGACGCTTGGCAATGTGGTTGATTTTTTAAGTAATGAAATAAACACGCAAACCAACCGGCTGAAAAAACTATTGCATTTGCATACTTAATTAGTTGAATAGCAGTTGTGGTGAATTTGTCTCCCGAAAAACATATTTTCGTAGCTATTTGAGTATATTCTAACTTTATAACAAACTTTTTTTGTTCAATTCTTTGGAAATTTGGCTTAATTTAATTTACTAATTTTTCACAGAGTACTCCGACACTTTGCTGGCTTGTTCTTTTAGAACAGCTCAAAGTATTTAAAAGATGTTGTAAAAATTATGTTGCTTCTGTGGTTAGGCTCATTTATTACAACCCATGCTTTTAAGATTCGAAATTAAACACTGCCCAAAGTATAGTAGCGATCGTTAATCGCACCTTGGCCATACATATGTTCATACCTCTATATGTTACATATAAAGCGATGGTAAAAATAAATATAGTTTAAAAAACGGAAAAACGCGATTTTATAATAGGATAAACTAAAAAGTAAAATATAATTTTGAGATATAAACAAAGAACATAGAGAACTCGTCGGTTCATTTTTCAGCGAGATATCGACAAAAATCTGAAAACGCAAGTTTCAATCGTGCGGCGATCTGTATGTGCGGCATTTGTAGACACGTAAATTAGGAAAATGAATGCATATTAAAATAGGTTAATCAAAATGGCAACTTTTCCAGCAACTAGAATGTATTTAAATACCCTAGAATATATAAGTTAAATAGGACTTATTTCAGTATTATATGTATGTATGTGTATGTATAAAAAGGGACATAAACATTGATTTTCATATAAAGCATGCGTATGTATGTCCTAACGGTATTGCTTCTGCGCTTGCTTGAAAGCGACTGAAATTATTTTTGATTCGCAATGTTCTTTGATACAAGCAAACCCACAAACTTACAAGTGATAAACGTTTTAAATTAAAGTGCAATATGCAAAAAGTCTTTTTATACTTAGTTTTTTCTAACACTTTGATGGGTCACTAATTCGCATATACTTATTAGCTGCAATATCCTGAAACAGCACGACTCTGGAGATTTTCCCGCACTTAAATAAAATAAGTAACTAATATTAATAGTACCGTAGTGATGTTCAGTAGTTAAAAATTAATGTGAGTATTTTGAGCAGACTATTTATACAAAAATACTTTCAACATTTAATTCAAAAAAGAATTACCTACATACATATGTACATATAAATATATTTATTGTCGATACAGACAAATGAATTCATAAATGCATATACATATATTGTACTTGAGGTTAAGTTAAAAATGAACAAAAACTATAGTCAACATTTTTATACCAAAAAAAAACAAAAAACTGAAGGAAAAGAGATTAAAACGGAAATATATATTTTAAGATATTCATTACTAAAATGCAATGAAAACCTAATACAATCAAAACTGTTGAAATATTGTTTTTTATAAGAGTACATAAAAGCGTACGTACAATCGTGCGTACACATTTAAGCAAACAACTACTTGTTAGTCCTATTGAATCAATCTTAATACTGAGTGAAATACATACAAAAAAAGAAGAAAGAACACGTAAAGAAACAAGAAACTATTGTGAATAATCGTGAAATAGCATAAGATTGCTTTATATACCTGCGATTTAATTGAATTTATTAATTTTACCCGTTCTTAAATATATCTACTACTTATAAGTTAGCTAAAAAAACTTATATACTTTACGTTCCTTTAGTTAACTTAAATTTTATTTATGTATAAGTAAAGTTAATTATTGTAGCTTGATACTGTTTTTATAACAAGAACAATATAAAATCTTATAAATATGTACATACATATGTACATATAGGAACGGCGGATCGAGCCGAAATATTTTTTTATACTACATACAACAACACTATTTACGATAGGACATGGTTAAAGACTTAAAGAAAAGTCACTATACATAATAACTACATATACATACATATATGAATTTATTTGAAGGCCTTAGAGCAAAAACGAGGATCTAAGTAGTCAGCTACTAGTCATATTCGATGCTTTGAGCCCGTCATATTCATATTATACATGTCATACATACATATGTATGTATGTGCTCTTAGTATATACGGTAAAGATGTAGTATATGTATATTTGTTCATACTCAACTACACTTTTCTCGAAACATTTTATGAAGGATCGAAAGTAAAGCTGTAATCAGTCAACGCATAAGGATTTCCTAAAAGAACTTAACAGCGGCTTTGATGCAGGAACTTGAGTTCGTATCCCAGTGTAAGAGAAGATCATTTAACATCTTAGGCGCAGTTGGAATGTTTAGAATTCAAATCGTTAGCTTCTTTGTATGAAAATATTTCACAAGAGACAGAATCGGACATAAGAGTTCCGTGATATGTCGGGACGTCATTTGCGTCCAAAGCAGCTTTAATATACCAAAACATACATATGCAATATGATTTAAAGTTAATCCATAAAACAGGGTCTTTCAGATTCCTCATATATATGTATGGATATATTCTGTAAATTCTTTTTATACCTTTCATGAACATGACTCGTATTATAACTTTGGTCTGATGTTTGCAAGTACCTACGAGAAAAAGAAAAGATAGACCCACCAATAAGTATACCGAAATGATCAGAAGGATGAACCGACTCGATTTAGCCATGTCCGCCAGCCCGTCAGAACGCAAAGTACCCCTCGGTTTACGAGATAACTTTGCAGATACAATATATATCTATACATACGAGTATATACCCAATGTGGCTGATCGGACAAGCATACACCTCACATAAAATCAATTTTCCGTTAAACGGATTTTGGCCTATATATGTATGTACAACAAATTTTTCCGATAAAAGGAGTTTGGGCAATGTATCTTTGAATTAATAGGTGAAGACCGCCACATTTGCACTTTGTACTTATTGTAAATAAGGTTCGGACACCTAAAACAGTGATGCGTATTCATGAAGGGTATAAAGCCTTCAACACAGCCGAAGACAGCACTTCCATTACTTGTTTAAATTCATGTATTTTTACACTGGAAAGGTCTTTTTTAAGAAATAAAATTTAAAAGCCTCTGGACGAGTCTTCAACTTTTTACTCTCATACATAAGCTTACCTCAAAAATATTTCTAGAATTTGGTACACAGTGTTGAAGAGAAAGCCAAATATGTATCACGCATACATCAATAACTTGAAAATATGTTTATAATGGTATATTTACAAATATGTACTTCCTACTTTCAATTGTCATCTAACCGCCTGAGCGATTTCGACCGTCTAGCATAGCTCGCCAGTCATTTTTTCGCTGCGCCAACTGCCGCCAATTAGATAGACACCGCGGGATATAAAATCGCTATCCACTTGGTCCTTTCATCGGAGTGGTGGTCTCCCTCTTCTTCCACCGGCGGGTGCCGATAAAATTTACAAGTTAAGGTTTGAAATTAAATAAACACCATTTTACGGAAACAAAAAGGTTTTCGCACAATTCAGCTGGTTTTGTGGGGAAACACGTATCAACTCCACTAAATCTAAATACATATGTATGTAGAATGGATGCATTTCACACCGATTTATCATTGAAGTACTGCCATATTCGTATTTTTACTGAATAGATACACATTTGTATACTAGAGGTGGGGGTCATTATGTCTGTACACCAAGTTGTACGCCAATGATATAGAATATTGAACAGTATCTATTAAGTAATAAAAACATTTAAAAGAACCGCTCCATTTATGAACCATTAGTACAACCTTTCAAACTAGTATCCCAACGGGTTAGGAAAAAAGCCATTATTTCCTTCATCAAATATCACCTTAAATTTGAATATCCGATGTCTTGCGTGAGTCCAAAACAAACAATCAACAAAGCCATTGGACTTTAAAAAACAATTCTCTGTAATATGTCTTAATATTTTATATCATATCACGGGCGACCGCCGTGGTGTGGCGGTAGTGGTGCCGGCCTTTCACACCGAAGGTCTAAGGTTTGAGCCAGGTAACATCAAAAGTTTTAAAAAGCTGGGCGCTACAAAAATTTGCTGGGGTATTTTGACAGCTAATAGCATTTGCTTTAGCATCGCGATACGATCCTGCATTAGAAATGTGCTCAAATAAATTTCGTAATTGTTCTAAAAGTGTGCGAACTCTCGCAGCAAATGCGTATAATATTTAAAACTTAACTTTGTAAATGTATTAATCGAAAGGAGGGGAATTCTTGTAGCAAACAGTTTCGGGTTTATTTTAACAGTAGAAATATTCGACATGAACCGTGTTCGCTTTTAAGCCAAATGTGATCGTATTTGTTCCTTTATGGTTCACAAACCCAAGTCCCCAGTCTCACACGGTCCACCCAATAGTCTTGCCTTTTGCCTAGAATTCAAGAACACAGGTCAAATACATATAATATTTGATAAGAAAAATAAAGAAGTACACATACATACATATGTATATTTATATATCGCCGCGCTTCTGGCAAGAGCAATCTTACTAAAAAGTGACTGAAAAGAAACTGAAATAATAAATATTTCAAGTAAATATGTACTTTCAAGTTTGATCGTGTGCGTTTAGAACATTTTAAGAGCAAGCGCGTATTTAAAATAACACTTCCGAATTAAAAAAAAATCTAAATAAAGAAAATTTATAATGCTTTCTTGTTGAAACAAATACTTTTGTTTTAATGACAAAATTACTTACAGATCGTAAATCACAAAATGTATATTGGCAATTGCCCATCCAATATAACCCGCCTGGCTTAACAAAATATTCGGTCTATATCGATTATACAACTCCACTATAGTTTGGATTATATTTCAGAACTTGTAATTACTAAGCAATGAGAAAAGTGTAGAACCTTACAAAAAATGTATGAAGTATACCGAAAGTAATTTAACAATTGAAAAAATGGTTTGAAAAATGTACTTGCTATGCAAAAGTCGTTAGGTAATGAATGCGAAAAAACTGTTGTTATATTTAAATCTTAAAGCACATTTTTTCTAAACACATATAGATTGTATATCCATAGCTCTATACATATATCTATACACCTAACTATCTAAAACTTTAACCTCTGTTTTAATTTCGCGAAACAAAGATTTAAAGAGATTATAAGAAGACGTACATATATTCATAAATGATGTTGACGTTATGAAATGTGAAAACAAAGCAATAATTTGAATACTGTAGGAATAATGCAAAAGGGTTAGTAGAAATGAAACGGTAGATCGAAATATACTACTATTTCAATGTAGCGTTTATTTACATACATACATACATAAATAAGAAATACAAAATGATATTAGTGCGTAAATGTCGTTAAAGCACCTAAACTAAGGATTGTAGTTGAAAGTAAACTGATTAAAAACGTGAAAAAAATCAAAAACAAAAAAAAAAAAAAATACGTAGTTGTACCGTGTTAGCAGTAGTAATAATGTAGACCGCCATATACTCATCGATGTTTGTGAATACCAATATCAACACACCACCTCAACCTCCCCTAAAGCTATTTACCAACTGACAAATTGATTACAACCAAAACGCACACTTATCTACATAAATATATTATTTAACTACCCACGATAAGTCGCTAGGTGCTTAGCCTGAACCTAACCTTTATAGTCCTCGAAACATAAGTATTAAGCACATAGCCAGGGCAAACAAACAAAACATTCCACTGACTTCACACTATGTTCTGGGACAGAAACGGAAACGATGTTTTAGTATCGCCTGTATAAAAGCAAATAACTGTGTTTATCGAAAATCACTCTAAGCTTTGTACAAATACTTCTTTGGAAAGATGAGTATTTGTACGCGGTTATCTTAACTGCAAATGTAACCTAAGCTAGTACTGAAAAACCAAGGACTACAATTTCTTACTTATAATTTTGAAATACCGAATCATATTTCACACGTTACTTAAATTACTTTGAATATTGAAAACAAATTTATTTCGATTTTTTCACAACACAAATTTTTTTTTTTCTAAAAATGCCCATCCCCTGATTTATAAATAATGAAATACAAGCAAACATGCAAAATAACATACATATATGAATATCACATGCATACATACATACATAAATACGTACTCATAAATGTTAGATGCCGCACGTAGGAAATGAAAACACCCCAAAAAACATACTCTATACATTTAAAATTAGACATTGACATGCATGAAATGAATAAAATTTTTGTAACTCGAAAACGTCTTTTTTACGAATATGTAGGAGAAGTAATGCTCCGACTAACATCTTGCAATAGTGAACATAAATGCAGGTACATACATACGAGTATATATCTTCTAATGTATGTACATATGTGCACATATAGGTGCAATATAATTAAGTATGTGTGTAAGAAAATACAAGCGCTAGCTGCATAAATACAATGCCCGAACGATTAAGCAATATAATAAAGTACATATGTACATACATATGTACAATGTACATACATACATAAAGTACGGTTCTGGTACGTTAATTGATGCATAACAACAAGAGGGATTAATTTAATTCAATACATTTAAAAATCTTAAACACTTTTGATGTAGTCCATATTTATGTTTTGATACATATGTATGTATGTAGATTATGGAATTAATAACCAAAATGACTGTGGGAAAGTATAACTGTCTCAAACAAATTTTTTGTGAATTTTAGTTGTTAAGCTTAACAAAACTTATGTTAGAATGTATCATCAAATATGTTATATAAATGGTTCATTATCCCTGTTTTGCCCAAAATGGCTCGATCATATCCCTTAAAGAGCAGCGTAAATCAAGGCCTTGCATGATTCCTGAATCTGGTTGAAACAATATGCATGAGTGCCGAAGAAAATAGATTGTCCGGCGGTATGTTGAGGTCCTCTGAAGGGAATGATCGCATCGCTCCCTGTGGTGCACGCCAGATCTTCCATAGCATTTTGTTCATGTAGTCTGCACCGACCGCCTTCTACCACACCCGTGCGCCGTAAGCTAGGAATGTGTTCTTCTGTGCTCGGACCTCACTTTTAGCATAGCAATATTTTTCATGCGTTCATCTATTGATATTGTCAAGCAACTCTTTGAAGCGGGACTGCCTTTAACTCTCTTGCGGGCCTAGAGACATTGAACGTTCATATTCTATTCAATGTTTTACACAAAACTGATTATTTCTAAGTCTCCACGACTGTCATCAACATTGTCACTCATGCCTTAGGGCGCCACCACCTCAAATTACAGACCATTATTTTTTACCCTAACCCACTTTCCCTCATCTTACATCACCACAATCATTATAAGACACGACTGCCATCTCGAGGTCTCTTTCATCACACGATTGCCCTAGCATCGGACCATTAGACATCATCCTCTCAGTCGATCGGCCCACCGACTTGATCACCTTGGAAAACCCTTTTCTGGTCTTGGCCCCAGAATGGTCCCCCATCAATTCCTTGTCCGATGTAAAATCGAACAACAAAATCTCTATTGTCTTTGACGATAAGGTTCTATAGGGCCCGGATAAATGGGCGAGTGCATGTTGCCGATGAAATATATTGCATTTTTCGGTAGTCAAAGAGTAAAGCCGTGCCCCTACAGAGGTTGAGAACGCCATCCGTAAGTCTAAAAGCTTTAAATCAATAGTTTTTAATGATGACCACAAATTCATATTTTAGCAAAATAAACGTTGGCTGATATATGTATGTATACCAGGGCGTATGAGTAACTTCTTGATTTGCAATGAGTGATGCCAGTAAAGAAAAAACTGGGCCCGAATCGTGACAGACGTGAACGAGTGCACTATCGTACGATCAAAAATTACGTCAGTCGAAGAGCGAATGAATAATATCGGATTCTTACAGAAGAAAGTGAACGTATCGTAATTGTCAGTTTTGCTATCGATTGTTTTCTCCTTCTTCTTCAGTTTTCAAGGTAACAATAGGGTTTTAAACGTCAAAATAAGGTTGTCAAAATATAAAATTTGTGCAAAGAGACAACGGAACCTAATTTTATGTGTTATTTAAGCTCTAATGAGGGTGAAAACGACGAAAGGGAGGTAGCAAACACTTTAAAGACCAAAGTGACCCTCTGCCGCTTTGAAATAATGCGTAAGTGCGTCATATGCATATGCACACATTTGGCAATCAACCTCTGTACTTGTTTATATTTTGCAGCTTTATTAAACGATGTGGGATGCACAAGTGGTGTCCAATCATGTCCTCACTAAAACTAATCTTATGTCTTACGTGTCATGACAAGTAGTCGGTTCCTTCAGTCCCGCAACTACCTGCAACTTTTTCAGCCCTTGTGAGTGGCGGAGATCAATACGCTATTGGCAGTGATTATTTGATTGAAATGTGTAGACGCACCATATCCGTCCACAGTATTCCTTCAAATCTGAGAAAGAATTGTCCGGAGTTTGTACGTTTCGAAACGGATGATTCGCAGAGCAGCAAAAAGTGGTTTGTGGAAAAACATAGAACTCTTCGAGGCTGATGTAAATAAGCACAAGTCTTTGGGTGAAATTTGATATTTTGTCATTTTCAGTTATTGGATGGCTCAAAGCTCCTCCCAAATATGTTTTTCAGCCGTTTTTTCTTACTCCCAGTTTGGTATCAAAGTTTTGCCCAAATCGGGATATTCGCTAATAAATTTCACAATTATGTCCTTTTTCGTTAAATTAAGTTAATTATAGTTTGTCCCTTATCAAAAGTATAGTTAAAATAATAAATATATACAAATTTAGACTCAATACGCATTAATTTTCAAATATTTGCTTCTATTCGTTCCGCCTTCGATCAACAATTTGTGTACGAGCGGCAATTCGAACGAACGAGTACGTCCATCTACTCGTTCACGTTTGTCATCATCCGAAATTTCGATAAATTTGTACGTTCACGGCTGTCATAATCCGATATTGACATTTTTACGTAGCGAGTTGCTCGTTCACGTCTGTCACGATTCGGGCCCTGATTTACCGAATTTGAAAAATTGTACCAGTATCTATATTTGAGACTGTGAAACCAATTTTTGATTTACAAGTTAGGCTTCTAAGTTCAAAGAGAGACGCGAGATAACTGTGCTACCATAAAACTGTTTTCAATATTTTAATAAAATTCCTCCTATATTGTATAGCATACTAAATTTTTAGATTAATGAAACTCACATGGCAATTAGAAAACAATACGTCAAATAAGAAAAAATTCAAAAAGATGACACGTTGAATAATTCATTCTCAGCTCTTGATTCCAAGTCTTGCCATTAGAACATTTAAAACTTGGTATATAACCGTTGATTTAAGAAGTTGAGTTTTAATAAGATTTAAATCTGAAAATTCCCTTCAGCTCTATCGAAACAAGATATTAAAAATAAAGCTCTTAAGATTTTTAAAGCACTGCTCACCTAAATCACTTTTTTTAGCGGAAATTTCTTTCAAATACTAGTATACAAGTTGTGCTTATTTGCTTATATTTTGAAAAGTGATAGTATACATTCTGTGTCTCCCTATTATGTAAAATCCAAAATCGTATATGCATTATTGAATCGTACCAGTAACGTACTCACATGCGTACATCAACAAATACTTTTCATTTAGGTTTATACATGCATGCTGCACTTCTTAGGCCCGATTTCAGATGAAAAGTTTAAATATCGGTTGATGTTTTAATTCTAAGATTATATTTGAGAAAAAACGGCTAAAGAAATCTGATTTTGTGATAAATTGGTGATCTGATTTTGTGATAAAAAATGATTGTTAGCAAAACTAACAAACTCTGCAACAAATAGAGTTTAAAAATGTTAAAATATCCATATTTATAAAAAAAAGCGAAATTTCTCCTTTTAAAATTGTGTGAATGTTTTCCAAAAAACGTTTACAATGACCGACTTTATCTTAATCAGACTTTTGTGCAAACGGCCGTTAGTTTCATTCTATCTACCATGCTGTCGATAGTTAAATAGAGATGAGCAGCAATAAGGAAAAGGTCATTGGCATTTAAATAGCAACGTATGAGTAACGTGAAATTGCTTTTAACTTTTTGTTCTGAAATTGGGCCTTGTACTAGCAAATGTAATATTTGTAGGGATACAGATAAAGCGGACGTATGTATATACATACAAATGTTTGTAGATAAATGCTGAACAGCATTTAATTATGTATACCTATGTATATGTATTTACATACATAGGTACACTGAAAACACATTTACATACATATGTATATAACTTTCATCCTATTAATTATTTTAGATTTAACTGAGTTATTACATCCTTACGGACTTACATGTTTTAAAGATTTTGCGTAAGCTGGGCCAATTAGGAAACAAATTGGTTGTTTGACTTTTTGAAAATTAAAAATCGGTATGCTAACTTCATTCGTTAATAGAGATAGATGTTAACTTATGTATATACAGTGGAACTTCTTTATAGTGAACTTCCCTACAATGAAGCTCTCCCTATAATGAAGTCATTTTGAAGACACAGCTTTTTGGCTCTACTTTAGGTGCATTTTTGTCTCCTTATAATGAATTTCTATATAGTGAAGTTTTCTATATAATGAACAAATTTTACTGCTTGAAAATCAAGCTTCATACGTTTTTGTCTCCGTATAGTGAATTTTTTTAAAAATGTTTTCGGTTACACTCAATTATTTGTAACTGCGTATTCTCAGAAATAAACGAAATGTAGAAATGTAATACGGGGAATCCCAAAATGAAAATACATACATGCATATGTACATTGTAGTAGGAGTTCAGTTGTGTTAAGAAATTGAAGTTAAAATGACGTTTCTATATAATGAAGTCTCCATATAGTGAAGCGATTTTCAGGTCCCCTGCGAATTCACTATAAGGAAGTTCCACTGTATCTGTGGTCATAAGCAATAATAGCCTAGACTTCAGAAATTAGACCAGTTAAAATTGTTGCTGGCGATTTTCAATTGCAACATCGATACATTTTTCAAGACTTTCATTGGTGTTTTATTACTTTGTTTATAAACAATAAAATCCAATATGTTTGCCTAAGTAGTAAGTTTTGTTACAAAAGAAACGCCAGAAGAAATTTCAATTTGTCTAATTTCTTAAGTCGAGTTAGGTTGTTAACATAACTTTGAGATATCTTAATGAAATTTGGTATCTCTCCGATCGTATGATAGCCATGATCACCTTCTGAGCATATCATTTTTGATTAATTCAAATTTAAGATATTATTATTAATTATAGATCAAAAACCGTTAAAGATGTCAAAAATTGATTCAGCACAAGGAATGTTCAAGGAAAAAGTGGCGAATTCGCCCACCTTTGAAAAGGATGATACATGTACATACATTTATATATAATAGGCACTAACTTTGCGTAAAAAAGCTTACATTATTTCTGTTTCACTTTCAAATTGTCCGTGAACAATGATATTTGAAAAATATAATTTTTTTTTTAATGGGCGTGGCATCGCCTGAAACGAAATTTTAAAAAAAATTCCGGACAAATAAACGACATTGTTTAATGTAGAAATGGGCGAAATCAGTGAAAGGCCACTTTCAATTTTTTGTCATAATCCTGAAAAATTTGCTTGCAAAATTTAAAACACAATATTTCTGAACTATGTAGGCTGTATTAATAACATCTTGCACACGTACATATGTAATAGGCTGTTTAATCGAAATTCGACCGCAAAACAAGTTCTCCTATTTCAAAGGCGCCAGCTGCTTTTCAATAGTACGTTATAAACTCCTGCTAAAAATTAGGCAAAATGGTTAATACCCCAGTTAAATATCTTTTGATTTGAATATTTGTAAGTATGAAAAGAAGAAGAGGTGGTCCCTTAATAAGTATACTGAATTGATCAAGACAATGAGCTGAGTCGATTGAGCTTTCATTATATCGTCGGTGACACTGCAAAACCGCGTAAAGCAAAGAATCGATCTTGATAGGAACTGTGGAAAAACAGTCAAACTGAGATTCCACTAATGCGGTTTTACATTTATGCGTTATGCGGTTTTGAAGTGTTACCGACGATATGTTCTTTTTATTTCAAATAAAGTTTCCTTAATTAATAAGATTAAATCCGTATGTTGATACACATATGTATAAACTAGTGACTAGGCTCAGTTGTACAACAATTTCAAGTTATTAAATGAAATAAAACTGAATTTGCATTAAAATGCTTTCGTTCAAATACATACATACGCAGGTATAAGAAATCAAAGTTATTGGATCAAATTAAAATAGTGTATATTCGTATGTATACATATGCGTACATGTATGTACATTTAATAAAATAGAAATTGTATTTAATTGTATTTGCAAACAGTGTAGAATTAACTAATTTCGTGTTATTATTTTAAATTTTAGTGTGTTCTATTAAATTAGTTTACTCGGGCAGGAAATTATGATTAATACACGTACATACATATATAGTACGAGTACGTCAATACATTCATACATATGCAAACACGAGTGTACTTTAATGTGAGCAGTGAATCTACGCTGCATAAAATGCGATAAGGTTCAACTGTTGACATTTGTTTGAGCATGAGACCAATTGTATTCCTTTATCCCCGAACGGGTACGAAAGGACCGATCCATTTTATACCCAAGCTACACATATATGCATATGCTACACAAATAAAAATTTACTTATGTATGTATATTGATCGTTAGAGATTAGTCACACGCATGTCAATATGATGTCTTCCAAGGGTATATACCCTACTAGACAGCTGCAGGTTATTTGAAAAGTCAGATAACCTCTCGGCCTGACTTGCGTTTGCGTTATTTTAACATATCTTTCTCAATTAGTTTCTGAAGAGCAGCGTGCCAAATCTAACCATGTCTTTGCCGTGCGTTTGCACAAATACAGTTCATGGCATCACTTTCTAGCGCATGTAAAACCACATAAATCTGCACTCTTCACTCTTATTATCGATAATGAAAAGTTTGGTTAGCGATAACAGACAGGTATAATGAAAACACACGCCAGCGCTAATGGTTATCATATACATATCGCTTCTCTAGTTCAACAACGACGCAATTGTCAATTTTAAAGTTTCGAGATAACGCTCACAAAAGCTTTAAAAAGTACTAATTATTGCTGTGTATCAATTTTATAATTGTATTACAAATAGTCGCCAACGAGATTTTGTCTTCTTCTCTCATTGTATGTCTGTACTGTAATGTTTGACACGCGTCACAGTTACTTTATAGAGTATTCTGCAGTAAAACGAGAGAGGGAGTAGGTGTTCTTTTGAAGACGTTGAGAGTATTCTCCGTAAGTTCATTTATCAATTTCCAGTTCAAATTCAAAGTGAAAATCTCTGTCGCTAAAATATGTACTATTGTTTGAATTTGATGTACGAGTAGATATCCTATGCCCAGGGCCGTCTTCAACTATGCGGGGGCCCTTGGGCACATACGAATTCGGGGCCCTCTTTAAATGTAACGAAAGCGAATTCAACATTTTTTTTAAAATGATCTTCTTTATTATGGGTTATCAGAAAAAAAATAATAATAAAAGATTTTTATTTGCCACACGACACAATTACGATAATGGTTTCTTTCTGGATTTCTGGTGAGAAAAATCTTCTATTATATCCTCAAACTCAATTTGTTTAAGCATATCGCTTTCTATGCACATAATTGACAAATTACTTAGTCGTTCTTGTAACATTTAGCGGATTCACAAGGTGTCATAAAGTTATATGTCGTATAACAATACAACGCAAATATATAACACTTGTGAGCACACCTTCATAAATCTGAGGGATATTTTCAATTTTGAACAGCTGATCGCCCGAAAACATTAAAAATGCCAAGGGAATCTGAATTTCGCACCTACAAAATAAGAATCACAATTAGAATTTGTGAAATAAGAAGGTAAACAAAACAGCTGATCAAATACAGCGAGCCATAAACATACCGTGCAGAGTTGTATCTGTTTAGTACGCATACAGCATGGAAGGTAGCAACAAAATGTTTATGACTGTTATAACAGTTATGACAATAGGACGATATGACTTGATATGACAGTTTTGTGAATCCCCTAATTGTATTTCGCAATTCATTTTTTATTCTCTTAAGCTGCGAAAATGAGCGCTCTCCACTACAATTGGTAACCATTAGGCAAAGGAATATTCTTGTAGCAACTTCAACATTTGGATAAGTTTCCTCTAATTTATCTGACTTTATTAAGTTATGTAAAACTTAATAATATTTAAGCCCGTTGCTTTTGCTTTATGGTTTTTTAAATTTTGGCTTGAATGAAAACATTCTGCTTGGAGCTCGTTTTCATTAATATCTTCATGATAAAATTCTACAAATATCTTGCATTTTTTGGTCAATTCGCAAGATTCGATTGTTACTAATTGACAAAGAAAACTAAATCGATTATCAATTTCTTGGTATGCTGCCGAACGTTTTTATACCTTTCATGAACATGAAATGGTATTATAACTTTGGTCCGATGTTTATAAGTATGAGAAGAAGAAGACATAGACCCACCGTTAAGTATACCGAAATGATCAGGGCGACGAGCTGAGTTGATTTAGCCATGTCCGTCTGTCCGTCCGTCGCAAACTCCTCCCTCAATTTTAGAGATAACTTGATGAAATTTGGTATAGAGCCGCCATTTTGCATGGGATTAATCATTTGTCGGAACCAGCAAGATCGGACCAATACAACGCATAGCCCCCATACAATCGATTGTTTCGATAAACGGGTGTTGGCCTATAACTATTGCAATTAAAAAGTTAGAAACGTGAAATTTTGCAGGTTTAGTACGTATTATATGCGTAACATGTGTAGTGAAAATCATACAGATCGGACCAACATAACATATACATAGCTCCCATATAATCGATTGCTGAAATGTGGTTTTAGTATTTTTAAATTAACAGTTTTGGAGAGTTTTTACCAATTGTAGGTGAGGATCGGACACTCAAAAAAGTTACGCGTATTCATGAAAGGTATAAAGCTTTCGGCACAGCCGAAGACAGCCCTTTCCTAACTTGTTTTAAATGTATATTTAACGTTCCAATTATGGGAATGAACGTATGTACACGAAATTTACACCCCTATTCTGCATTTCGACTTGGATCGAAAATTTCTCCGTTTGGCAACTTTGGTATTCTGCGTTTCAATTCCGCTACGTTCAACTTCGAAACTTCCAATTCTGCTAATTCTGCACTTCGATCGTAGCTCCGTTTTTCTACGTTGGAATATTGTTGGCGGATAAATGCTTGTTTTTTATTTTGCAAACAATTTACGATTAATTCCCGCGATTTTTTGTTGAAATTCTTGAAATTCAAGTAAAACTCGTATGTAAAAGTTGTAAAACGCTCGCTATATTTTGTTTTTGTGCTCTAATGATGTTTTTTGATATGTTTGCAGGGTGATTGTTTTCGACCGGTGCCGAGTGCTATTATTTGTCCAAAAATGTAGGGAGGAATATCAAAAGACGCGTTTCGATGTCAGGAATGTGAATCCGCCTACGGAGATCTAATATTTTTGGACGCGCATTAGCATCGGCACCGGTTGTAAACAATTACAAATTGGACTAGCATTCAAAACACCAAACAATATTACTAACGAAATTAAAACTAAGGTAATGGCTTTGACTTTGCCATTATATCCAAACGTGCACCGACGGCCACTCCACAGCACCCACTCATACTCTGTAAACTTCTTTGTCAGTTCCGGGGCGGCCAATGTCTTCCTCCAGCGAAAAGTGTCACCTGCGGTCAGACTTAACACTGACATGTCTAATGTTTGCTAGGCGTATGGTGTGGCCCCACGATGCGACGCCAACCATCTGTGTACCTGGTCGACAAAGCGCACTCTTCTAGCACTTACTCTATGGAAAATACCAGCTACCTATTGACGATGTGATAACATCCACCAACAGTGTCCTCTTGCTTTTTGTTGATCCTTCGTTGTCTGCTACAATCAGTCAATTGATCTATAAAATTTCACTCAACTTATTCAATAATGCTCAAACATATACAATTAAGTTTATAAATCATAATAAAGCTTTACTTTTATTTCAAAAGCAATAATTTGTGTAATTTAAATTGCTTTGTTATGTTTCAATTTCACACATTCCAAGGCAAACAGCTGACTTCGAAAAACTTATAGCTCTTCCTCTTCTTCTTTCGATCCAAGCGTAACTCAGAATGCATATTTACGATCCAAGCGGAGCGTAGAGCGGGAACGTAATTGTAATGCAGAATAGGGGTGTTATCCTCGCCTCTCAACTGTGTAGTCTCTGATGATCCTTCAAAAAAAGTGATGCGGGTGCTTCGAACCCTTCGGAATCCGCCCAATGATTGACAGGGCGATTATCATCACCGTCAATGAGTGCCAGCAATGTTGCATTTTTGGACAATTTTAGGGGTGGGTTGTTGAGAAAAGATCATGATGTCCTCTATTGAGGCTACACTGATTTTACCACAGAACACAACTTTTTGAAAAGTTGGCGTGAAGGCGACATTTTCGCGTAGAAAAGAAATCACTATGAGTGATTTTATACATCCGTATGTGCAATTGCTAACACTCAAATCATATCGGTAGCAACAGTGTTCGTATTGGCGACGCCAAAGCAATTTAATTCAAAGAATGGAGTTATAATGTTCGTGTTTTTGGGATTGAAAAGAGCCAAACAGCGCTTTACGCTTTTATTTTTCCACCTTAAACATCAAAAGTACATAAGGAAAAACTTTCATTGTTTCATTTTCAGTTTGTCGGTCCTTCGGGGCCCCCTGAGGATGGGGGCCCTGAGCACTGGCCCCGTGTGCCCTTATGGTAAAGACGGAACTGCCTATGCCCATTGGAGCAATCGAGTATTTCAACCTCCATGCCCCAAGTTCCGGTAAACCAATCAGCCACTATGAAGCACAATACAAAACTACTTAAATGCTTATTGACGCTATTAAATTATAAAGGCACTTACGTTCATACTGCAAAAAATAGGTCGATTAATCTCAAAAAGAGTGATCCGTGTTTAGTTCCTTTAGTCTTCAGTTGTCTATAATTTAGTATAAATACATAAGGAAGTTTTTATTTTTGTTGCATAATCAGAGTGATGTAAATCAATTTTAATTTTTCTTACGCACTCATAGAAGTAAAAAGTACCGTTTTGATAGAAAGTTTAATAGGGCTTTTTTTACGCATTCGGCTATAAAACGATACAATTCCTCTCTCCATACCGCATGCTCAAATAAATGTAAGCAGTACAACCCATACAAAGTGATCAGTAGTGGAATTCACTAACTTATAGCGATTCGATTCGGTTCGATTTTTCGAGATTTTCATTAGCGATTCGGTCGCTTGCACTATCGAATATGCGATTCACTAACTTATCTATAACGATGCGGGCAAAGGATTTCTCATCTCGCTATATAACATACTCTATGTTCTCAAATGCCATTTTTTAATGATAATAATATGGATATAGTATTATTATTCCAATTTTTAATAAAAAATTCAAATTATGTGCATTTTATTTGACGACATAGAAAACAACTGCAATTAGTGTGTCGTTTAGTTTGCGAAACAGCTGATGGCGAATACTCGAAAATCGAGAAAAAATAGTTAGTGAATACCAATATCGTGATCGATATCGGTTAGGACGAAATGTCGATTGCGAATGTCGTAATCGAAGTTAGTGAATTCCACTACAAAACTGGCATTCGTCACATACTCCTTTGGGATGCATCCCGGACGCATCCTAGACTAATAACATTTTTGCAGAGTACATAAATGCATCAATAAATACAGAATGAAATGCCCATACTTATTTTGGGGCTGAAAAATACTTCAAAAATCGTCACATTTTTGAACTCGGTTGTCATTTTGCACGTAATAAGGAATTTTTTGTCGGTTTGGTGTACCTGATATTTGCATACTTATGAATGTACCGACCTACATACATATAAAAAATTAAGACCGAATAGTTTTTAAGATGTTGTTTAACATCAGTGCTTTATACGTTGTAATTATTTTTTATATAAACGAACTGTATCTATCAGTATCCTTGCAATTGATTACATTTGTAAGTGATTTACATACATAAAAAAAAAATAACTAAAATAACTGCAATCAAAATACCACAACCAAAATAAAAGCAGCTCAAAACAATTTAAGTATGCGTTTCTTATTATTGAGCATATTTCTGCATAAGAGAGATCAGAATTGGATAAAATGGAATTAAGGTAAGCCTCATCAGGTGACCAACTGGTAGGTGATGACACTAAAGGAACATTGGCTATATTAAGGCTCTAAGAAGAAGTGCTGAAATAAACGTTAATCAGTGGATACAACCAACGTTTCGGATCGGCCTGATTTGGCTATCCTTCTAACAAAAAAATATTGAATATTGAAATATTCTTTGTTTATTATGCTCTGCATAAGAAAGTAGTCGATACAACAATGCAAACAATTTTTTCAAAAACCACTAATCTGTTGTGATTTGGCTATCCTTCTAACAAAAAAATATTGAATATTGAAATATTCTTTGTTTATTATGCTCTGCATAAGAAAGTAGTCGATACAACAATGCAAACAATTTTTTCAAAAACCTCTAATCTGTTGTAAAACAAACAAAAACTAATAGCCTCAAATTAACATTACATTGTTGTTGTTGTTTTAACATTAAATTAAATTATTATAATTACATTAAAGTGCTAGGACTTGTAAAGGGTGCTATCGGTGCGTCCAATATCAATACGAGTACATGCTTCCAGGGTCACATTTTAGCCAGCAATGCACTACTGGAGGTCAGCTGCCGTTGTACATATATTACAATTAAAGAAGAGTGATCGGAAACCAAGATTGTTACTGCTTTGTTTACATATAGGGGATTCACAAAACTGCCATATCAAGTCATATTGTCATAACTGTTATAACAGTTAAACGCCTGCAACGAATCATCCGTTCGCCCTTTCAAGCCACTCGCAAATATTTGTGTGTCTTGCTATGCACAACAATAACACGCGATATGAGCCGAACTGCTTGTAACAGCTCAACCTAATATAAACGCACAGCGTGAGTTTTCTGTCAAACTTGTCTCATGCCCATACAACTTGTATGAGAGTAACCGAAATAGAATTGCGTGCGCTAAAAGCTAACTCAAAATCCAAGATTTTTGTGCGTGACGTTTTGAATTGAGGTTATGGTAATTTTACAAATTATTGTTTGATCATTTTCGTTGTTTTAGAGAACTGTTTTAGACAAATATCTGAATTTAAAACGTCAACCTAATGTTGTAAACACAAATTTGACCTTCTATATGCAATAAAACTGTTCATATTTAGACCAATAAAAGCAACGCACGGGCTTTAATTTAGGTTACTCAAATAATTGCGTATAGACTTCTGTGCGTCCGCAAACGCTGTGCGTTTATATTAGGTTGAGCTGTAAGCAAGCAAGACGTCGCATCAGACGGCACTGCAAGCATTTAGGAATGAGTGTTTGTTTTGTGTCTCGTTTTATGCTTAACTCGAAAGGCAGTTGAGTCGGTTGACAATTGATTCGAAAGGCAATAGTTTCATATTCAACTCCAACCGTTTGCTTACAGTTTGTCTCTAATCTATTTCAAAACGTTACACTGCAGGTTTCTCCAATGGTACTTCTTTAAAAATAATTTCGCTAATTTCTTATGAAAATGTATGTAGGAATACAATACAAATATTGTAAACAAAAGTTTAGAATTAAGTGCAAAATTCAGGAAAATTCAGCGAATTATTAGGAAATATTTGAGATTGTTACTAAGAATTTTTAGAGCGTTTGCGAGTATGCAAATTTGTAGTTTATTGACTTTTAGTATGATAAGATAGCAATCTTAAGCTTCTGATTTAATTACCCGATTTTTGGCAATTTTTTTTAGCCGAAATGCTAAGGTCGATTTTTTTTATTGGCTAGAAAACAAATTGCCAAAAATCGGGTAATTAAATCAGAAGCTTAAGATTGATATCTTATTACACTAAAATTCAATAAACTACAAACCTGCATGATCTGAAAAACTCAAAAAATCCCACTACGATCGTAAAAACCGGTCATTAAAGAATCCCACTAATGGTATTTTTCTCATGATTTGCCTTTCTTCTTTCATATTTTTTTTTAATGAGTAACGGAAAAATTGGTATGCATAAATTTTGCATCTTAACACATAGTATGCGGACAATTTAATCTTTCAAGCGTATTTAGCATACCTAATCATTGTTTAAAATATATGAAAGGTTTTTAAGGGAAGACAAAAGCGAAAATAGCTACCTGCTACTGCCGGGTGAATTCGCAATCCCTCTTGCAAGTATGTCCTTTGTGTTTATTTAGTTAACGAGTTTAGACACCCAAATTTAAAACAAATAGTCACCGTTTATGCAATTCTTCAGTTGTTCAAGCGCAATAAAAAATCTACCTACTGCTGTTTATCCTTAACCAGCCCATTCAATACAAAGAGTTCGCAAATTTCTATGACCATACCCATCTACATACATATGTAAGTACATTTATATGAGTATTTACCAAAAAAATAGGAAGCAGGTAGTATTATTTTGTGTATGTTGCTTTAAGCAAATTAAACTATTTACACATGTGAAATCAGCACAAACCCGTCCCATAATAAACGCTATACATAATGAATTTCGGCCCTGGCATCTTTTTCTTAAAGCCCTAGCACAAAACCTACCCAGCAAATGTAACTGCAATAAAAATATAAATGTACAAATAGATATTTATTTATAGTTACTTTTTAGAAAATGTAACCGATTTCTGGCTGAATATGTTGTCTGTATGATTACACGCTATTTTATCTGCACAAAAATGCTTTTTTTTCTAAATTTTTGCAGGCATAATTAAAACCAAAGAACAAAATTAGTTTAATCAGGTACATTTGTACTTATTTTTATTCCTTATAATGTAAGTACATATGAAGATAAACATATCAGGTAATAGAGCATTGATAATGCTTATAAAATACACAATAATAAAATTTACTTACACCTCCTTCCATCTTAGCGTACTCTTCTATTATAACTTGTTATGCTTAAAAAAGACTGACCGACAGCTACGATTTAATTGCATGCACCGAATGACGCGAGTTATTTGCAGCATTAAATGGTGTTGTTACTGTTATATCGCTCGTCACTCGAAAGACAATAATAATCGAAATAGATCAAACGACTCAACACGAGACCTGCTTCATTGCCGCTCAACTCTTGTTCTCGTTTGCTGTCGTGTGAGTGCTGATCGTTTGCCCAAACGAATCAAAACAAACATAAGCAATAACACCGAATCACAGTGTGTGCATAGAAAAGCGAATCAGCTTGTGCAGTACCCTGCTAAAACGCTCCACGTCATTTGACTAGTAATTTTACGGTCATCGTGACCACCGGCCAGCGGTCATTTCTTTGGTAAAATTTGTTCGGGCAGACGAACTTTTGTGACCAGTATTTTCGTTTCGTTCCTATTTATGTTATTGTGCACACCGCTCCCACTTATGAGCTATGAGCATAACACTGTCCCGCTCGCACACGTTGAATCCCGGTCTTTTGACGTAAACTTTCTGGTCATTTTCCCAACATTTTTACCATACTTTTACGTCATCATGACCGTATATTTACTATTCTTATGACCGTCATTTTGACCGTTGTTTTACTTAAATCTTACCTGTGAATTTACCGAAGCTGCCACATTAAAAAACATAGTAATTAAATTCAATTTCATTTATTTAATTTCATATAACAGGTTGCTTTTTCGTTTAACAAATTGTTTAATACTTTTAGTTGCTATTTATCGTCGCGTTCTTAAAGGAAATATATACAGTATTGGACGATACTATAGCACCCCCTATATAACATCGAGCTATAACAACAACGTCTTTCATATGCGATTTCGATTTATTTTATTTTCAAACATCGTTTATGTTGTAATGAATACCACCAAAGCCATTCTTGATCATTTTGTACAAAATTCAGAATAACTCTGCAAATTTTGACCTAATTTTTCAACTTTTTTCCTCGGCACTTTAGAAAAATTCTGAGTACGCAGTTTTGTAGCCCATTCAATTTGACTCTGACAAAGTGCAAGTATTAAGTAGCTCCGAAAGCGCCTTGATTTTTAATAATTTTTTATGTGTATTTTTTCTCCATACAACGAAATCACATTATTTTTTATATGGAGAAAATACATAACTTAGTTCGGAAAAAAATTTATTAAAAATCAAGGCGCTGTCGGAGCTACTTAATACTTGCACTTTGTCATAGTCAAATTGAATGGGCTACAAAACTGCGTACTCAGAATTTTTCTAAAGTGCCGAGGAAAAAAGTTGAAAAATTAGGTCAAAATTTGCTAAATTATTTTGAATTTGGTGCAATGCTTTTAGTAAAACCTTGAACGAAGTTTGCTACAACATAAGTCAAACTTTTATACGAAATTATCTGAAACTTTATTTGTAGAACGTCTTTGTTTTAGTTCGATGACAAAAAGGGGGTGCGATTGTATTGTCCAATACTGTACATACATTTACATATGTAAAACCTATCTAACAGGTTGCTTTTTCGTTTAACAAATTGTTTAATACTTTTAGTTGCTATTTATCGTCGCGTTCTTAAAGGCAATATATACATACATTTACATATCGCACACTAAATCAAAAACAGTCACAACTCACAACTCAAAATCCGAGTAACTTTAAAGAGTAACGATAATAGTCAAAAAGAAAAATATTGTATGCATTGGCTGCACTACTTTTTATTAGGCAATCTATGCCAAGAAAGCGACCTAAAAAAATTTTGAGTTGTGACTGTTTTTGATTTAGGGTGCGATATGTAAAACCTATCTAACAGGTTGCTTTTTCGTTCAACAAATTGTTTAATACTTTTAGTTGCTATTTTTCTGATCCCATTGAATAACGAAATCCTTACTAAATAAAGCATACTTCACCACTTTTAGCTCGGAGAGTGCTCTTTTGCCATTGGTGCCACCATAATTGAAGAAATCCATCACTTCGTCGGTGAAAACACATCTAACCACGCTGGCTAGATTTCCAGATGAGCCCTTTAGAGCGAAAAGATATGTAATCTGTAAATATTTTAAATATCTGAAACTAGGCACAAATAAAAAAAGTCACACACTCACTACTGCGTCTTTGAAATCTGTGCCTGACAACTTCTCCTCAAAATCAATAATAGCATCAAGGGACTGCAGCGGCATAATTGTGGCTAGATCTGAGTGGAGATCGCTTCCAGTTTCACCACATATGCGACACATCATTTTGTGAACGCTCTTTATAAGAACCTTTGATTCCCGCTACACCAAGCACGTGCACGATCAACAACACGTCCATCGGAGGCAGTAGCTTGATCAACAAGCAAATTACCTAAGAAAAAATATTTTAGAGAAGACAGTTACTCTATAGTTAGCACAAAGAGAAACAGCGTGTTTTGATACTAACCAATTGTTGAAATACCATATGCTAGTTTCGCAGTATCCCATATGCTTTCCGGGCGGAATACATCAATATCTTTTAGTGCAGTTACTGGTATAAGGCCAGTGCCCAAAGACACTACAACTGCCAATAAAGCATTGTTCTTTCATATTCAAATATAAGCCCATACATTGACGCATCGTTTTACCACAACCAAGGCCGAGTGCCAATATACCACCTGTGCTGGTACCAGCGATCCAATCAAACATGTGTACAATTGGTGTTTGAGATATTTTTTCTATTTCTAGTAGCATTTGTACAAGCACAAGCCCACGGATACCACCGCCATCTAAACACAATAAGCGGCCACGTCCATAGGGTTTTTCGTCTTTATTACTAGATTCACTTGTCGCAGAACCTGGTGTTTTCGGTGTTGCTGTACCACTGCCAGCACCAGCATCTCCACTGCCACCTTCACGCTCCACGGTATCGATAATTACTGTCGGTCTGTAATATATAAATTATAAAATATGATAATTTATATTGTATACGAATGATTGGAATTTTCCTCAAGTAAGTTTTTCAAAATCGGCAGTCAGTATTTTCCAATGTTTGGCGCAGGCCTTAACTCTCATATTTATTGTAAAAACGATTGAGAAATGGACCAAAAAACTACTCGCGTAAAGGGAGCCTTAGGTTTATTCAACATATTATTTGTTCACATGGTCATGAGCTTTAATCAAAGAATATTTATTATTAATTGTTTTATTTTAAAACTTACTCTGGTGGTAATTGGCCATTATTAAATGAAGTTCCAAAAAGCCCATCCATAGCTTGTCGACTAGTTGCTGCCAGCATGTTTTCGATATGTTCCCTCTTCTCCACCGGTTCAGGCGATTCTGGTGGTATACCATTAAATGAGCCTTTTGCATTACATCCATCTGGACAGCTTGTATTTGTTTCAGGACAACTATACATTTATGGAATTAAAAAAAATGCATAAGGGAAAGTTTGCATCGTATATGAACATTTAGTTCACTAACCGTTTAGCTCCAACTGAATGCAAAATGTATAAAATTTCACTTTCTTTGCCGCTATTTGAATCATTACCAACCATATGACGCGGTGTTTTGCCTTCTTTATTTTTGATATTTAAATCGCAACCAAAAACAGCCAGACATTGCACAATTGGTACCGATTTTTTTCCAATAGCTATATGTAATGCTGTACTTCCATCTTTATCAAAAACATCTATATCCGAATCATGAGCCAACAGTGTAACAACACATTCAAAGCGATTTCGAGCAACCTTTTAAATATATTAAGGAATTAGATTTAAATAAGGAAAACCAATTAGTAAGTCCTCTCACCATGACATGCAAAGCGGTGCGTCCGTCAAAATTTGTAGCATTTACATCACATCCTTGCATAATTAGCGCATATAAAGTTTCCCGCGATGAGCACCAATGCAACGGAGTGCCACCAAATTTCATGTCCTGGGCATAAAGTTTATTGGCATTGGTTTTAAGAAATTCAGCTACTGAAGTTGGTGTACGTGTTCCACAAACTTTACTCATATTTTTGGCATTTAAATTAACATCTGCGCCTGCTAACAATAAAGCTTTGACACAGTCCGGTTTATCAGACAAACAGGCTAAATGTAATGGTGGATACCCATCCGAGTTAATGTGATTGAGATTTGCGGTACTTTTTGAAGCTAACAACTGTAAAGAAAGCAAGAAATGAGCCATATGTGTTTAAAAATAATAACAATTTGGAGCGGTATATGTACATTCAAAAAATAACCCTGGGCTACGCCATTCCAACTCCGGGTGGTTGCCATAGCCGTGGCTACCGCCACGGTGATGTCCTTCCGCGTGCCACTCTTTTCTCACAGGGTAATGTGATTACAACAACCACATGAAAATGACTTTAACTGCAAATATCTCGTAAACTACTAAAAATATTGGTTCAGCGGAGTTGTATTCATGCTCCTGGGACCAAAGCGCGTCTCCTGATACATATCTCAACATTTTTGGTTATGTATTAGCGCTCGGTACCCCACGTAAACGATTACCATGAAATTTTATAACCAAAGCGCGTCTCCTGATACAAATAAGTGGTAATTGTTTCCGACCGGGGCCGAGTGCTAATACGCGTCCAAAAATGTTGAGATATGTATCAGGAGACGCGCTTTGGTCCCAGGAGCATGAATATAACTCCGCTGAACAAATTCCACAACTGTAAACTACTTGTGGTTGATCAATTTTCAACTTACCAATAGTCCAAACTTTTTAATTGCCAATTGCTTCTTATTTTGTAAAAAATTTTATTTTGGTTTGTCCAAATGGCGAACTCAATTCGCAAAATTCCGCGCTTCACAAATGAAGCGCTGCCATATCGACAAAAGAGATGATTTCGTATGGAAAATTTTTTCGATTTCATCTGTTTTACCAATATGATAGCATTATTTGGTTTCATTATATCCATTTCATTCCGAATTCTCACATGTACAATGGATGTGTTCGTAAACGTCAAGAATTCGTTTGAAAGTATGCGAGTTTCGGTCATTCGATTTTGGCAGGGTACTTTAATAACAGTCATAAACATTTTGTTGCTACCTTCCATGCTGTATGCGTGCTAAACAGATGCAACTCTGCACGGTATGTTTATGGCTCGCTGTATTTGATCAGCTGTTTTGTTTACACTCTTATTTCACAAATTCTAATTGTGATTCATATTTTGTAGCTGCGAAATTCAGATTCCCTTGGCATTTTTAATGTTTTCGGGCGATCAGCTGATCAAAATGGAAAATATCACTCAGATTTTTGAAGGTGTGCTCACAAGTGTTATATATTTGCGTTGTATTGTTATATTACATATGACTTTATGACACCTTGTGAATCCCCTAATAGTTTTCTATTGGGTCTATCATTATATTCCACAAAATCAAGAAGATATGTGTATTTATTTATTTCATACGGTCTATGAAGCAATATTTTTGCGAAGATTGTGCCTAAGAACATTAAAAGTGGTCCTTTCCAAAAGATAGGGACAATCTTGGATGATGTTGGGCATAAAGGACAATGAAAGAGTTGTGCTATGAGTTTCCAAAGATTAGATCAATTAACACGAGAAGAGATTCATACGAAGAGATATGCTCGTCAAATTTTAGTGTCCACAGCGCGAATCTTAGGACAACATTCTGGACACGTTCGATTCTTTTAATTTATGTAAACGTGGTTTTATGGCCTCCAGATGAAAACTGCTGGAACTACATCATTTTAAAACGTTTGTTAATATTTAAAGAATGAACTTCGTCTTAATCACGTTGAAACTTAACTTCATCAGCTTCGTCTTTTATTAATGCAAATACTTTGAGATCATCTGCGTACATTAAAAAATTTGCAAATAGAAAACAGCTACTAATATCATTGATAAAAATACCAAATAGTTTACGGCCCAAGACGCTGCCTTGCGGAGCACAGATGAAGCAATGAAGGGCTCTGAGATTTTACCAACAATAGTAACAACATAACATCTATTAGATAGGTAAGATTTAATTCACTCAAGAAATGGAAGCCCAGACGTTTTAGTTTTTCAAGTAGAACCTTACCAGAAGCTTTATCAAAGGCTTTCAAGTATATGGCTGATTCCTTGGAAACTGATATATTTGTGTTCACCGACTTTAATGTCAAAAATTTATAACAAACCTAAATTTTTTTAAATAAACTGATATGCAGTCTTATTAATCTCATCGAGTAATATAAATCAAGTGCAAAATTTAATTTTTTAATACCATGGACTACTTTAAAACACACAAAAAAGAAAAAAAAGTAACAATTTATAGTGTCCCTTTGCTGAGGTCATGTACTTTTATTGGCATTATATGCTATAAATTGTGATCAAAACAAAATTTGCATGAAGAAGCTTTAAAAGAGGATAAAGAGCGTAACAATATGCCACAATTGTGCTTGACTAGGGTCCTATAGAGGACTAAACTTTGTTCTCCAGTTTTGTAAAAAATCCAAAAATGGTGGTCACAGTCGGCGTGTGCGAATATTAATTAACATAGAATATTAATTTTTTTTGACACATATTCAGTCTAATGTCAACATTTACCTGTGCTAGAGCAGCTCCCATTTTGAAGACGGGTTGGGAAGATTTTGCGTTTAATATATGTGTCACACTTTCTCATGTCACAACTTTACCACAGCTTTTCTTCTAAACTAGGTGTAATTTTTCCTTGAAAATTAGAACACATATAGACCTTGGTGGCATACATCTAATTTCTAACGGAAGTCCAAAAATATTAAGCCATATTAAAATGAGAATAGATTAAACGTGAAATGTCACAACCCTAAAATGTCACAACTTTTTTTATACCCAGCGTACTAGTACTAGTACAAGGGTATTATAACTTTGTTGGGATAACGGTTGGTTGTACAGGTATAAAGGAATCGAGATAGATATAGACTTCCATATATCAATATGATCAGGATCGAAAAAAAATTTGATTGAGCCATGTCCGTCCGTCCGTCCGTCTGTCCGTTAACACGATAACTTGAGCAAATAATGAGATATCTTCACCAAATTCGGCATGCGTACTTATTTGGGTTCAGAATAGATTGGTATTGAAAATGGGTAAAATCGGACCATAACCACGCCCCTTTTTCGATATCGAAAATTTCGAAAAACGTATAAAACGGGTTAATTCAATATCAGAAGCAGCTACAATGATAAAATTTTCAATATGTATTGATTTAGATGTTCTAAAGCCGATTTTATCAATTTTTTTGAAAAGGGGCGTGGCACCGCCCACACATATTTGAAGAAATTTTCAAATTTTGACTCTTAATAACTTCAGAGCAGTTTATGCTAGTACAACGAAATTTTGTAGAGGGCATACTATTGTTGTGTTAAATTCAGATATAGAAAATAAACGAAATCTCTTGGCGAACACGCCTACTTTTTCATAAAAGTTATATTGAAAGGAGATGGAAGTATTGAAAAGTCCATATCTAATTTACTGATACCGCTATAATAATATAATTTGGTACATACATCAATTTTCATATTCTTTACATTAGTTTTGCAAAATTTTGGAAAGTGGGTGTGGCACCGCCCACTTATGAGTCACGCAATTTTCAAATTCGACTGCTAATAACTTCAGAACGGTGTGAGATAGATTTACGTAACTAGGTACCAGGCATGTTATGTTTATGTAGAGTACTACCAGAGAAAATAAGAAAAATCTTGAACGACCACGCCCACTTTTGGACTAAAGTTCTCTAAACGAGAGTTAGGAAACCGGAATATGCAATATCTGTTTAACTGATAAAGATATAATGCTTAAATTTAGTACACTCATTCACTTGATGATGTTATTAGTGTTGTTTAAAGGTTTTTTGGTAATATTTTGGAAAATGGGCGTGGCACCGCCCACAAGTGAATAAACAAAATATCAACATTTCACTATTAACAAGCCACTGTGAAAGTATCATAAAGATCTGCAATGAAAACTGATCTTCAAATAGGGACAAACAACATAATAAAATCCGTGGGCGTGCCACCACCCACTTTTTTAAAATTATGTAAATATTGATTAATGGACACATATATCCGTATATCAAAAATTTCACAAAATACGTTAAAAGTTATGGGCATGGCACGCCTTCTTTTCCAAAGTTATATATAGGACATGGTATAACCCTTAAAAAGATCGATTCAGTTATTTTGGCTCATGTAAGCGGTTAAAGCTTTATAAGCAAGGGGTGTGGCCGCGCCCACCAAATTCGCTATTGTTTAGGCTCGGAATAGATTGGTTTTTAAAATGGGTGAAATCGGATGAAAACCACGCCCCCTTTTTCTGAAAACTAGCGCTGGGTATTTAATGTTCGGTTCACCCGAACTTAGACTTCCTTACTTGTTTTTGTTTAAAATTATAATTGATGTCCTTACAGTCAGCCTATTTGTTCACTAACACGGAATGCCCCTAGAAACGGGAATGTTAGATTTTGGATTAAGCGCCATAACGTGAAAACTTGAAGTCCTTTTCAAAAACTAAAAATTGATATTCTTAAGAAGTGAATGCCCGTCGGTAATATATGTATGTATATACAAAACTTTTCTCCCATGCACAACTAGTACCAAAAAAATCAAAATCAGAAAAGGGAAAATTGGACACGAAATTGAACTTCGCGCGTAAAAACACGACATACCCTTTTCAAATGAACAAACCCCTATATAAGTACATACATATGTATATTTCCAATGAGTCAACATTCACCTATTCCGAAAAAATTTTTTGTTTACATTTTACTAGTTCTTTTTCCAATTCTCTGATATAGAATGAGAAGGGAACCAGCAAAATGTAAACAAAAAATTTGTTCGGACATGAACGATTAATTCAGCTTTAGGGCCGTTTTTATATACATAGCTATATTTATATATAGACAATAGCTGTGTTCGGTACAATTTGTACAATTTGTACAAATTTGTAAAAAATTTCACTCAACTCCGTTCGGTGAACCAAAAGCTCAGCAAAATTTGCAACGAGATTTTGACTTTTAATTCTGTTAGCAGGAATTAGCATGGCAGAAAACATATCGCACTTATTACGTTAAAGTGTAACAACTCAAAATTTGAACATTTTCAGTAGAGACGAAAAACTGTGGTAATAATATATTACAAAGAAAAAACAATGTAATTGCACGAAAATATCATTAAAAATAATATAACCGTTGTTGTTTAATTTTTATTTGTTTAGTATTTGCACGAAAATAACAAATTTTTGAGTTATTACTCTTTTCCTGAAGTTTTTTTATATACATACGTGTCGATTCTGAGCGTAACCGGAAACTTTGTACCCAGAAGATTATCTAACCAAAAATCGTAACCGGTGCATGTACCCGCGATTCTAGCGCGCATGGTAACGATGTCAAAAAAAAACAATGCGCAAAAGAGAATAAAAGGCAAACGCGCACGAAACATCACGTAAAAAGTGCTTATATTGCTTATTAATTCTTCTGAACTAGTATGTGTATAAAATTTGTGCTATTTTCTGTCCAAAAAAACATATATAAAACACGTGCAATTTGTCGCGGTTACTTGGCGTTACCACCTCTTTCGGTGGTTACGAAATTGAACTGCAACTTGAGCCGGCAGAATACCAAACGGGTGTAAAAGTTTCCAAGATATTTGTTTGCCGGGTAAATCGAATGTTGTTACCACTATAGAATCGACCCGATAGTGGTATTATTTTGAGTTGTCTCTGTTTAACTGAAAATTCTCACTGGAATTGATAAATATGATTTGTTGTAAATAGGCACAATTCAAAATGTTACACTTTATGTGATACACTAACGAACCAATTTGATAAAACACTTGAAGACAACTAAAAATGTTACTCTTTAGTTGAGTCGAAGGAAGTCATTCTGAAAACAAAGAGAGAGTCATAACGGTTTTTTTAACGAAAGACTAGACAAAGCACTGAACGATTTTTACAGTGGGTAGAGATGACCACTCCACATTATTTTCTTGCAAAAAACTAAAATTTGGAAATTTTGAGCTGTTTGTTATGGAATCGCTTTCAAAATGGAGCAGTAAGGAAGGCGGTCGGCATGATATCAATAGTTGCGTTCCAGTTTGCTGACCTGGGTCGGGTCACGGTCATAATTTAACAGGAACGATGCGGGTCAGCTGCATGAGAATTGTTTTTGTAAATAAGTGTGTATACATATGCATGTTTGTGCTACTAAGCAAATAAGGGTTGGCTGTCAAAAAATCTACTACAAAAAAAATCTACTACTACGGATCAGAAACTGACCCAGAAAAATATCAAGATCACAGCGTTGTTGTTGCATTTACATGCAAAATTTTATACAGGTCTGGGTTTGTGTTTAACTGGAACACGCCAAACGTCGCACTGTGGCTAGTCATTGTCGGCTGGGGTGGGCTCTTGCCAACCTTACCGTCCTGCGCCATAAGCAGAGAAATGGTCAAATCATGCCTTTGAAAACGTGGCAAAACGCAAAAACCGCGTCAAAACAACTTTTAAAACAACATCCGGTTAAACCCGGATGCCACGGACAGACCGTTGGCATTACAAATTCAAACTCAAAATTCAAACAAAACTATTAAAACGGAAAAATTCAAAAAGGAAACGGGCAACTAAACTCAACTCAAAATTCAAAAAAAAATAACCGAAAACTAATTAGCAAAATTAACTGAAATAAAAACGGACAGATTTATATCAACAAAAAAAAACTGAAAATTTAAACCGAACCGGACGTGACCGGTTACCACAGCTGAAAATAGAAATAAATAAACAATAAATCAAAAATAAGGTCGAACATATATGGGGGCGCCGCGGGTGTTGTTGCGACGCCCGGTGCTTGGCCCACCCTCATCCATGGCCATCGACGCACCTGGGTTTCGATGGTACCCTTACCTAAAAATCCTATGCCTTCTAAATAATGAGGAAAGTCAGCATTCCCATTTTAAATTAACAATTTTTTTATTTATAATTCATTACTTAAACGCTAAAAGAATATTATCATAAAAAAAAAAAACATTTAATTTAGTTCAATTACTTTTTCTTTTTTTTCTTTTCTATCCTTTCTGTTTCTTATTTTTATAAATTACATTTCTATTCTTTAAGTTTTTGTTAATGTATTGTATATTTGGGTTGCAAATTACGAAAATTTTTAATAAATTTTTTTTTTCATGTATTTTACCTTCCTTTGCTTATTTACTTATATGTATTTTTGTTCGCTTTTGCTTAGTTTAATTTTCCATTAGTATCGTTATATTATTAAGTTATCTTAAGTATTATTTATTTATTATTATGTTATTTTATTGGCGGCCTTTTGTTTGTTATAATTTTGATTGTTTATTTATTCATTTAGGTATTTGATTAATTTTATTAAAATATATTTGTAGGTATTTAGTTTATGTATTTAATTAAATTTATTTTATTTTATGTATTTAATTTTATTTTTTTAGCTTATGTATTTAGTTCTATCTTAGGTTACATATTTTGTTCTATTTTATTTATTTTATTTCATCTTATTTTATTTTAGGGTATTTTTAATTATATTTTATGTTATATATTTTAAATAAATTTTATCATATTTTAGTTTAATATGATTTAATTTTATTTTATTCCATTTAATGAATTCTAATTCAGTTTAATTTTATAAAATTTTTTCCCTCACTTATTTCATATTGGTTTTTCCCTATCTCCTATTCTATATTTCAGTAATGTTTTCCTTTTGTTTGTAGTTAACATTTTTTTCTTACTTTACTTAAAACTATTAATCCTGTATATTTAAATTCTTCTCTTCTAGTCAAAATCAACTATTTTATTTTAAATCGAGTTCTTCCTAAATCTATTTATCCCCCCCCCCTTTTCCCCCATTCAAAAGAAATTTCCTCCTTTTCTTTTTCTTATATCTTAGTTATCTTTAAATCTTAGTTTCATACTTATTTTCTAAAACTGTTGCTTATACTAATACTCTACTACTGGTACATCACATTCAACGTGCTAATTGGGACGGACTCACCGGAATACAGCAGGTCGTTTTCGGGGCGCTACTGTGTTTGTTGTTGTTGTTGGTGTATATTTTATTTTATTTATTTGCCGGTGTTGTCACCGGTTCTTGTTGTTGCTGATGTTTGTGCGGCGGGCCTATAATAGGTCGGCCCTCGCTGTTGCTATTGCTGGTGTTGTTGCCGGTTGGACGGCGGGCCTATATGAGGGCGGCCCCCGCTATCGTCACTTCTGGTAGGTGTTGTTGTCGTTGCCGGTTGTTGTGACCGGTTGTCGTTGTTGCTGTTGCCGGTGTTGCAACCGGTTGTCGTTGTTATTGTTGCCGGTTGGACGGCGGGCATATATGAGGGCGGCCCCAGCTATCGTTGTTAGTTTAATGCGGCGGGCCTATATTAGGGCAGCACGATGGTGGGGCGCTATTGTAGTGCCGCGTTGCGACGTTAGCGCACGCGATGGGGGCGCGTTGTGATGGTAGCGCGGTGCTGTGACCGGTTGCTGTTGATACTATTGTTGTTGCGGCGGGCCTACAAGAGGCGGCCCTCGCTGTTGTCACGGTGGTGTTGTTGTCGTTGCCGGTTGTTGTGACCTGTTGGTAATGGCTGTTGTTGCCGGTGTTGTTGTTGTGTCTTTTTCCTCGTTTTAATAGGCTCGTCCACAATGAAGACGACGGCGGCGAACGACAACGACGAAAAACTGAAGCTTGACGATATTGGCCGTCAAGCATTGGCGACATGATTATAATGAGAGCAGGGGCGACAGGTGCGAATCATCTTGAAAAGTAGCAAAAAATGTTGTAAAAAGTGTGAAAGAGACATATTCTGTAATAATTGGAACTTATTTTACAAGTTATTTACTCTTCCTTTCGTTTTTATTGTCAAAAAAACCAAACGCCACCATCTGCCGCTTGTCAAAATAGAATTAGATTTAATCTGGCGACAGCGGCATCTGTGATTGATTACCGCTTTGTCGCGTCGTGCTCAAAAAATTCCTCCCCATAAGAACACGTGTACAAATAATTTGACAGATGCCGCTTGTCGTTTGCCGTTTTCATTCTGGTTACCACTAATGTCTAGATCTTTCTTGAACTGGAAGTGGTTTATAGCTTCTTGATTTTTTTTTTAAGATTGCGTTGCCTGTGGTTATGCCGTCACAGCTGCAGACTGTTGCAGTTTTCGTTTCCAAATCTTTGAGCCAAAGATGACTTGATTTGAGACTTCGTTTTACTCTCTCATTTTTGTCGCTCTCATTAGCTATTTATTTGGCTTTGTTGCCAGCATAGAGTCAAAATAAATATCCCGTGACAGCTGATGTGGTAGCCAGAACAAATTCGAGCGAAAATAATTGTCAAAGTCGGTGGATTTCTTATAAGCAAGTGTTTTTCAATGTGCCTTCGACAATTTTACTAAATTATAAATCACAAAGTAAAAGTTAAAAGGTAAATTTAGTGGTGAAGTGTCTGGTAAAGCTTAGTGCATATTATTATTAACAAGTTTTGTGTTTTAGGATCGGCTTCGATTAATTATGCCTCCTGGGGAACCGAGCACCCACAACTAACTTCGGTAACGCGCCATGTACGTACCTCCTGGGTGGTGTGGAAACTGTAAATAAAAGCCCCTAAAAATGCATTTTCATACAATAATTTGCTAGTCGTTCAAATAATTTTGTTCTTTGCAAAACAATTGTTTCGACACGCCCGTGGTGTCTTCATTAGTTGCTAGTTACAGCTTATTTTGTTGATATTTTTTAAATCATTGTATAAATAAATGCATTTTTATCAATATCAGTTAAATTAATGTGTAAAAAGTTGAAGCGGCCACCGTGGTGTGGAGGTAGTGTTGTCGGCCTACCACACCAAAGGTCCGGGTTCGAGCCCTGGTACAGGTTACATCAAAAAGTGGTTTGAAAAAGTTTTTTCAAAACGGGGTCGCCCCTCGGCAGTGGTTTGGCAAACTCTCCGAGTGTATTTCTGCCATGAAAGGCTTCTCAGCAAAAATTCATCTGCTTTGTAGATGCCGTTCGGAGTCGGCGAAAAACCGTAGGTCCCGCCAATTTGTAGGAAAATTTTCAAAGCGGCACACCACAAATTGGAAGAGAAGCTCGGCGCAAAAATCTCCTAGGAGGTTGATGATATAACTGTTGTATATCGCGCCATATATATATATATATATATATATATATATATATATATATAAAAAGTTGAATTTTCGCAAAATCTGCCAATTTATACCAGGAAACTAAAAAATACCCAAAATAATGTTAAAAATCCCCTTTTTGGTTTTCTATGGAGTGGCACCAATCACAAATGTTATAAAAAATGTGGATTTTGACAGCGCTCTCTCGAAACAAAGAGTCTCAAATCTATTTATCTATGCTTTGAGCGTTCAAAGCGTTTTGACCGCTGGCGTGCATATATACGTGCGGGTGCCCCCATAAATTCAGACGGAAAAAATTCAGAAATACAATTTTTCGGAAAAATTTATTCAGAAACCATTTTTCAAAAACCAAAAGTCAGAACGAAAAATTCAGAAAACTTTTTTCAGAAACTAAAAATTCAGAATGAAAAATTCAGAAATCACTTAACAGAAAAATGAATGAAAAAATGAATAATCTGGAGGGGGAAATCCGATATTTTTAGAATTTTGCGAGATATTTGCAGTTAAAGTTCACAATTTTTCTGTCATTTTCATGTGGTTGTTGTAATCACAAATTACCCTGTGAGAAAAAAGTGGCCCATAGAGTCGGAACGGTGGCATGTTGCCACCGTTCAGGGCAACCACCTGGAGTTGGAATGGCGTAGCCCAGGGTTATTTTTTGAAGCGCGGCCGAAGGCCGCCTATGCGGAAAGGTGTTCTGCACATAAAAAACGTGGATCGGGTCCCGAATTGGGGATCTGCGCAAAATTTAATGTTTTTTCTGGTTACTTTCTCAATTTTGACTTCTGAATTTTTACTTCTGAATTTTGACTTTCTGAAAAAAAATTTCTGAAAATATGTGTTTCTGAATTTTTGTTGTCTGAATTTATGACGGGAGCCATACGTGCGATAAAACAAATGCACAATTGCACACAACTAATCGTTTTTTTTTTTCTTTCCACTGCACCACGATTATACCAATGTTTCTTTATTTTTTTTTCACTAAAATTCTTTAGTTTATTTTCGCACTTACACCATATACACTAAACTTTCTACCACGGCGTAAACAACGCGACCGTTCACATCAAAATCAAGTTAAGTTTTAAATTGGTCGAATGCCGGTGGCGCCGCTATGGGGAAAATTTTCCAATCAACGGCGACTGCGCAATGGAAAAGTTCCGTTGCCCAGTCTGATGTGGCGTGATCGTTGCCGGGTGGGACACTACGATTGGAGGTTGCCATCAGGGTTCGGACTTTTAGTATTATTTTAAGTACTTTTTTTTTTTTTGTACTGCCAAATTTGGTAAAAGTACAGTCCGGTTCCGAAACAAAAAAACACAATATTTTATTAAATTTAAAATAGGAGATATGATTTTACTTTGTGATAGTAGATTTTAAGAGATTTGACCCGTAGAAATTGCTTGAAATTGAAAGTTCGGTGATTACACTTTTATTTTAAGGCTTAAAAAAAGGAATTTAGTACTTTTATTCTTACTACTATTTTGTTCTTTAGTTAGTTTTATTAAAGGTGAATTTTCACGTATGGAACAAAAGTTGAAATTACAGAAGGTTAACAATGAATAATTATTTTACGGGAAAGTTTGAAGTCAGAGAAAAATTTACTTAATCAAAGGAAAAATCGAACTATGGTGCTAATGGGAGCATAAAGCGGAGTAGATTTGCTTAAAGTGCATTAGGTATTAAAATTGCTACAACTTTTATTAAGTCCGAACCCTAAGGGCACGCTTTCGTTGGCGCGCGAAAAAAGGAAGGTTCTAGAACTTGTGTTTGGTGTGTTCCCTTGGTGGTCCGCGGAACCTGACGTTACTGGGTTTTAGCATAGGAGACACATGAATCTCCTTATCCGACCTTGCCATGGATAATACTATAATACACGAATATTGCCGACGTTAAAATGGTTAAACTCCCACCTTACGAATGCTTTTTACCAATTACTAATACTTATGGTTCAGTTAAGCTTGCATAGCAGGGCATAGCATATCAATACACAGCACGTAAAAGAAAATGTTGATTATACTTCGCACAACGCACAGCCCCTCAAAATCAGATATTCGCGAAACATACAGAATTTCATGAGCTCGCACACATTCTTTCAGCTTTTCTTCTTCCATTACAACGCTTTTATTTGTTTTTTACTAAAATTTATAAGAATAATAAGCAAAAGCTTTGACAGTAGGTATGTTAAGTTACATAGAGATCAAAATTCAACAGACTTCTATGCCATGCTCTGGGTTGCCATGCGTTGTATAATCGAATACATGTAAAACCCATTTAACAGATATCGAAAATGACAGAACCCATGCAATGTACTGCCATGCTATGCAAGCATAACTGAACCATTATTGCCCCCTTTGGTTGCACCTTGTTTTGGCGATATGATGAGCTATTCATCGAGTCAAGGTCAGGAATCAGGACGGGATTCCATGTGTCTCCCACCTTACTAATTGATGAATTAATATCAGTTACCCAACGATGTACGTTAATTTCCCCTACAAAAATTAAATGCTATTTACTTAATGTCAAATGCCATTTAATTCACTGTCATTTTTCGGGCAATCTGGTTTACCCTACTATCAAGGCGAATTCATTACATGGTGATGGTAAGTGAACAGCTGATTTCTTCTTCTTCTCGTTTAAGTTCTCGTTGGTACACGGAACTGTCAATAAAAGAAAATGAATTCCCTTTTAATATGACAATTCCGTGTACAGCGAGTACTGCCGAATCCGCTGTGCTACCACCATATTATTAATTCGCCTTGCCTACTATTTATTTCTGGCCACACCGAGAACACACCAACCACTTGTTTGTCCGGAAATTAAAAGTTCCGTTATTGGTGCCTTTTTCCATTTTAAGGAACATTTGGTGCTGCCACCGCGGCAAAAATCACGCCACTTCCCAGAATCTATCGATTTATGTCAAACCGCAGGGTGGACCTAAACTGTCACCTATCCAACCGCAGTGAGTCACACCAATCAAACTCAATAAAAGAAAAATGACTATAAGTTGAAAGTAGACCATAACATGTTACACTTTAACGTAACAAGTGCGATATGATTTGACATCAGCTGATTACATTTTTTCTCAACTAAACTAAAATTTAAAAATTTCAAAGACACTAAACTTAGTGATTTAATGAAAAATGAGAAAAGAAAATGTGTCTAATAAATTTATTTGGTTGATAAAAACAATTTAATAATTAGTTAAGGTCTCCGATAGAAGGAAATGTGTTAGTAGGTGTGTTCGGCCAGAAAATTTTACCAGTAAACACTTTAAGGAGAGCATTTATAAAACTCTCTCTCAATGCTAAAAGTGCAAGTTTCTAGCTGTACAAAAAATTTGTAAACGCTTAGAGCAAATCAGCTGGTGGTTGCTTTGACATTAAATTTTTTTAATTTTTTAGATACAAGCTTTGGGGTTCTTTAAATTAATTCTGTTTAAAAAATAAAATTAAAAAATTTTTGAGAGGTCAAATGGATATTTGTGTGTATTCTCCAAGTAAACACAATATTTCATTTTGTTGTTGGTTTTTGCGGTCTTTTCTTGTTTTTACATATTTGTAAGTTTTGCAAGCTCGAGACACAGAGAAACAATAATTCGTAATGAATTTTAATTGTCAGTTTTTTGGGAAAAATTGATAATTGGAGAAAAATTACATTGTTAAATCACAGCGATGGATAGGATTACATGTTTCAGAGTTTCCAAGCTCATCATCAGATCCCTTTTCGGACACTGGGATATGAACCAGTTTCATATTTTTTGTATTTATTAACATTTAACAGCTTTGAGAACATATTTAATAAATGTTATAATATCTATATAAAAAATAAGTTAGTACAAGGTTTGGCCAAATCCACTGGTAAATAATCCATCGAAAACCCCGAAAAAGGGATAAATCTCTCAAACTGGCAGGACAGCCTGTAGGCAGCATTTTGAAATACGTTAGCTCATATTTATTGTTACCACATAATGGTTATTTTCGAGATCAACAGTGTTCCCAAAAAACGACCAAACTCCAAAACAAAGCAATGTGGGTAGGAACTTAAGTTGATAATATCTACTAGATATCACAAATTGTGACTATATTATACAGAAAAAAAATAATTTAATGCAAGTTAAACCATTTCGTGGTATCTGTTTACGACTGCAACCGAGTGCTGAAACACGTCCAAAAATTTACCAGAGAAGTTCCAAGAGACGCGCCCAGTACCCATAAATAATAATTCGATATCAATTTTTTTGAGAATGAAACATCTTGTGTACCAAGAATACGGGATCGCGTTATTTTTTAAATCGTGGACAATAGTCGGCAAATCAAGATGTAAGCCACATAAAACATATAGACAACGCCTCCGATTAGTTCTTCGGATTTTTGCAAATATTTTTCATAATGATAATAATATTTATTCCCAGAGACCGATTTTCATTTGAACCGAAAGGTGTCTTTGATACTCCTCCCAACATTTTTTAGAACTTGATGATAGTCGTAAACAGTGACCCAAATCGTTGCTATATTAATATATGCATATGTATGTACATATGCAAGCTTGTTCTTTGCGGTCAAGGTCTTTAAAGAGGTAGACTCCAAAGTAGCACATGGTGGCAAAAGTGGGCTTATTAGATAGTTTACAAATAACTATGTATATTAATAACACTATGCTACAGTGAAAATACACTCATCAAGCGACCTAGCTAAGATTGTTTATCTAGTCAAGTGTAACACGAAACGGTATTTGAAAAATCCGCTATACCAAAGAACGTAAATCTACAAAGAAGGACCAACAGCGAATGGAGGTGAACGCTGTCAAATCGATGGTAGGTGATTCACCACTGTACCTACGTTTAAATTACTTAAATTTACCGTGTTTTAATTAAGTATTTACACGAAAAACTGTAGTTGGAATTACGAAAACGTCTACATGTTTATTTTGTTTAAAAATAAAAGTGCGAATAGCTTTACAACTCGCGATTTAAACGCACATTTGCCCATTGGTGAATTACCTACCCGCGAATTGATGGTTTAAAGTTCCCACTATTCGTTGCGTTGGACCTTATTTGTGTTTCACGTTCTTTGGCTATACCCTCAAAATTTGTTTTGCTGTTAAAAAACCGTTTTTTTAGTTTCTACTCAAAAAAAAATTCATTAAAAAAACAATTTTCAACCGATTTCAAAATTCTCAACGGTTTTGGCTAGAGAATTGTTGACACTTTCGAAATATGTTTATTGATTTATTCATTTGAAAAAAGTATGATATGTTTTTTAAGCCCGAGGTTGAAATTTTTGGAAATTTCATCCGGTTTTCCGGTTTCGAAATCATTTTTTCGCCACTAATTAACAATGAATCAACCTTTTTGGGTCATCGAGGGGCATTCAGTACTTAATTATACCAGCTTTTATTTTTTGAAAATGACTTCAAGTTTTTACGTTATACGCATAATAATAAATTTTTTATAGCGGATTTTTCAAATACCGTTTCGTGCTACACTTACTAGGTAAGCAATCTTAGCTAGGTCGCTTGAGTGTATTTACTTTGTTTTTTGTGGCACTGTGTAATTTTTTGACTTTTGCAAGTGTGGTTTAACTTTTTAAAAAGGAAATTGTATGGGGCCCAAATATTGAAGTAAGAATTCCTACAAAAACAAAATATTTCATTTTGTCAATTCTTCGAAGCTTTATGTACCTACCTATAAAAATTCCCTGAGGAGTAACCATCTCCCATACAAAATTTTTAAGGCGTTTTCTATAATATTTCGAAGTGCAAAACTTCGGCTCAATCAATAGTTATCTGAGGTCAAAGTTTAGGTTTTGATAAATTTGGTTTGCGCTTGCAGTAGCAAGAAAACTAACTTTTATCTAAGTCATTTCCATTTTCAAGTCAAACCGTTTTTTTTTTTTTAAATTTGGACAACAAAATAAAATCCCAAATACAAGTACTACATATGTATACACGAGCAAACGCTACTGTTTTTTTTTTTTTTATCTGTACCACTTTTAACTTCTAAATCACCCTGAAATATAACAGACACCCATCAATATATCGACAGCCACACTGCAAAACCCTGTATGTTCAAAACCAAAAAGTTTTCAGGAGAGGCAAAAACTGTGATAATTATAACATACATATGTACATATATGGTCGACGGTTATTACATTTCACCACTGAAAAGAAACGGGAAGTTGTAAACCGATTTTGACTGCATTTTAACGCGCGAAATATCACGATCTATGGGAAAGGCTTAGAACATTATTTTTGGAAAAATAGTGACTTACGGGGTTTTGCAGTGTAGCTGTCGATATATATGCCAAAATGTTTATAAGTGTATAAAAAGGTATGTATGGGTGAGTTGTAGACGGTTTTATTACCTCAGTAAATGCATTAACACAATTTTATTATTTCTTCCAGTTTAGGAGATACACCCATACCTCGTTATACGGCCGCTCTTTATACGTTATAACGGCCCTCTTCAATTCATGCTCATTTTCGATTTACGGCCTAAAATGTTTCGCTATAACGGCTAAAAAACCGTTTCTCCGATTTCGATATACATACATATTTACATGCTGCCAATTTTGCGCAAGCGCATTTCGATGCACACTATTTTCTATTTACACTTGTTTACGATCGTTATTCAGTCTTCTTCAGACTAAAGCCATTTAAAAAATATTTTATGGATTTGTTTTTTTTTGTATATTCATTTTGATTTTTGGAGTTTTTGTATGTACTTGTTATGTATGATTTTTTAATTTAAATAACAAATAAAAATTCATTTTTAACGATGCAGTTTTACAAATTTGGAACCGATCCCATTGAATTTGTATGAATTTGTATTAGAATAACTGACTCGTTACGGCCAACTTTCGTGGAACGTATTTCGGCCGTATAGCGAGGTATGGGTGTATATTCAAAAATCGAAAATCCGATTATTATCGAATGCAAAGGTAACAAATACCATTAAAATATATATACCTTGCTCAAAGCTCACAGCACCACCACCGCGCTGAACGCCATAACCACTCAAATAGGGGACGGATTAAACCAAAAGTGTCCAAACCACAGGACAGTGCTAGTTGCGCTTGACCTGGCCAAAGCTTTTGACACGGTCAACCATGCGCAACTAATGAAAGACCTTGAAGACTCGTCCCTTCCTCCCTGTCTTAAACGTTGGACTGCCAACTACCTGAGTGGTCGTCAATCGTCGGTTGAGTTTAGAGGCGCAAGATCAAAACCCAGAATAGTTAAACAAGGGGTGCCACAGGGTGGTGTCCTATCCCCGTTTCTGTTTAACTATTATATATCGAAACTTCCTCCCCCACCAGAGGGTGTCTCGATCGTCTCTTACGCCGACGATTGTACGATTCTGGCAACAGGCCCCTCCGTTGAAGAACTCTGCTCTCGAATTAACTCATACCTCCCAGCCGTGTCCGAATTCTTGGCCGAGAGAAACCTGCCATTGTCACCGAATAAGTCCTCGGCCACCCTACTCACGACGTGGACAACGCAAGTGAACATGGAATTAGACGTCTACGTTGATAGTGTCAAGCTTCCAACTGTCTCACACCCCAAAATCTTAGGGGTGACGTTTGACGTTTTGCCAATAAAGTCCAAAGCCGTAACAAAATCCTCAAGTCCCTAGCTGGCAGCACTTGGGGTAAAGACAAAGAAACGTTACTAGCTACATATAAAGCAATTGACCAGCCGGTACTGAGCTACGCGACGCCAATATGGTTGTTGTTGTTGTTGTTGTTTTAACAACAAAATCACTCCCCGAAGGTTTTGGGGAGTGTTGTCGAAATAACAGTCCTTGGCCGGATATGAATCCGGTACGCTCCGGTACTCCCTTGCGGTACTGCCCGACTGTCGTGGGAGCGATTTGGTATGACCAGTGCAACCTTCTAGGTCATGGCATCCCTCCTTCCGAAAGGAAAGAGAAGATGGGTAATGAGAGGTGGGAGGCATCATATCCGTAGATCAACCATCGAGTTGCACATCATTACCTTTGTGCATATTGGTCGCCTCTTACGACCGGTATGCCTACCGCGGGCATATTCTAAGCCCCAACCCGCAGGGGTAACATAACGCAACATGACGCCAATATGGTCGCCGGGGCTAGCTGACACACACTGGACGAGGCTACAGGTCTGCCAAAACACCGCACTTCGTACCGCCACTGGGTGTCTTCTTATGTCTCCTGAGCATCACCTACACAACGAAGCGAAAATGCTCGCCGTTAAAGAGCATAGCGAGATGTTGACCAGGCAATTCCTGTTCAACTGTAGCAAACCGCAGCATCCGAACGGACGCCTGATCAACGAGGATCCGCCCCCCAGGAGCATAAGGAGCCATCTACGCAAACACTACGATGAGATCCGGCACCTGATTTCCACGCCGTTTGATCCTAAGGTGCATCGGCAGGCCCTCACCCTCATCCACACGAATTCTGTAAATTCCTATGTTGGCTCTCTCCCGGTGAACGCCGTTCTTCAGGCAACAACACCACCCGTTGCCGAAGAGGAGCGCGAGCTGCCTAGGGAGACTAGGGTGATGCTGGCTCAACTCCGGTCTGGATATTGTAATAGGTTAAACTCTTACCTATCCAGACTGAACCCCGACTTGCCTAATGTTTGGCCGGCATGCGGCTTGTCCCCCCATACTACTAACCATCTTTTTGTCTGCTCATCCGAGCCTACTCTTCTAACACCCATATCCCTCTGGTCCTCCCCTGTTGAAGCCGCTAGGTTTCTAGGACTTCCGTTAGAAGAGTTCGATGACAATATTGGGTAAGGTTGATACTGACTACCTAGGCAGGGCAACGTAGTGTTAAAACAACAACAACAACCTTGCTCAAAAGTAATATAGATACATACATATCTGTACAGTTATGTCTTGGAACGGTATAAGCTGTTACTGCCAGTAAAGAAGTAATAAATATATGAACAAATATATGACAAAATATGAGTCTCTCTGGTTGAGAAAAATTTACCCGCCATATAATGAAAACTTACACTGAAGATGGCGGATCGCCGAAACCGGTTTGTAAAAAAACAAAAATTAACAATTGTGTAAAAATCTTTGAGATACAGCGTTTTGCTGGAATAATTAAGTGTAAAAAAATTGGCACGATGAAGACTTCCAGGACATTTCTAAAGGTGTACCGCAAAACTTAATTCTGGGTCACCTACTATTTGTACTGTATATAAATTACTTTCCAAAGGTCCTAAAGTGTTGGCACATTTATAGATTTGTAAATTGATATGGCTTGCACCTGCATAAGTGTTAACAAGAACGCGATTACATTGTGGTATTAGATCGTCATCATTCGTTAATATTTGATGGAGTTTGCAAATAAGAAAAAATAGTGTAAAGTTTTTGGTAAGCTCCTGAAATTTGTTCTTCTAAAAATCGCGCCGCTTACCGAGTTTTCCATTCTTACACAATTACATATGAGCATTTCCGTAGAATGGTCAACCAGAGCAAAAATTTTAAATGTTAATAAAAATAAATAATTTTTTAACCCTGTAATACAATTTTTACAAAAATAAAGGTTTGGAAGTTAATTTAAATTTTTTTTATGAAAAATTTGGCTTGAAACCTGAAAAAAATTGTTCATTTCCAGCCAGTTTTAAAGGCCCGTTTCTTTTAAATTTTTTCACATGTACGACTTATACTAGCGATCCTTTTTTGCAACAACATGCCCCCATGAATATCAATTAAGACTATAAAAATGAAAGAAGAGTGAACGACGATGTATTAACAGCAAATTTTTATTGAAACGTTTACCTCTGCCTGGATCGTACGTTCGCGATCAAAAAAATACATTTTTTGTTACCACTTCTCAAGGAGTGTAAGGAAATGTCTAGAACTACATATAGCCAGTTGAGTGCACTTAATTGAAAAACCAAAACTACTTCTCCTGAAGGATTTACCAAACCTTTTCTTTTTTATTCTCAAAGGTGCGTACGTTCGCGACCGTTTTGAATTTTGATATATTTTTGCCTACCAAAAACTGAAGCAAGAAAAAAAGAGGTTGTTAAAATACTTTATTTCCATGGTTAATAATGGATCATAGGGTTTTGAATAATTTTAATGAAGTTATTCATAAGTTTTACAACCATACATTATAGTGAGTATACTTTATGTAATGCAAGCCACTTTCGAGCCTTTCGGTGTGGGCTGCGGGATTTCAGTAGAGTCTAATAACACTGGATCACAAATTCCAACTTTTTTTCTGCACCAGAGACGCCATAGTGAAATTCCTATGTAAAATCACCTCCTAATTCCGAAAATCAAGGTTATTTTTACTTGAATGGTACCGTTTTTGAGATATTTACGATTTACCGTTATTTCAAAAAACAAAAAAGATGGCTCCACTTAATCGTGTATATCTCAAGAACAAACTGAGCTCTTCAAAAACGGTTTGAAAAATTTGAAAGCCTATAAAATTTACTATAATCAGTACATACAACACTTTTTGCTAGGTCCAGCAGATTCAAACATAGTGAACAATCATTACGGATTTTTTAAATTTTTTTTGTAAAAATATAAAAAAATTTGTACTTTGCGAGGAAGCATCTCGAAAACTTTTTTTGCAGATATTTTTTCCCCCCTCTAAGCTCTGTTTTATTACAAAAAAAATAAGCTATCAGTGAACAAAATCGATGAACTAATACAAAAGTTATAAGCATTCAAGTAAATATATCCATTTAATACTTAAGTACCCTACAAATAATAGCATATGTACATATGGTTCTGTCTTAACTCTATGATCTTATTTTATAATTGAAAAAGTTATGTGTCTTGTTTTGACGCTTATTTAGATTAGGATCGGTTTCTCTTATGAGAAACCAACAGTAGTCGCCCATCATAGCGACATCCCAAAATCCTTGATACCGACTTTCAATCACTTTCATTTGCTGGTGAAACCTTTCGCCATGCTCGTCACTTTCGTCGCCAAGATTTTGCGGGAAAAAATTTAAGTGGGAGTGTAAGAAATTAATTTTTAAAGACATATTTACTCCTGAAAGAAAATAAAAAGTTAATTAGATAAATACATAAGTGACACATTAGTATATAATTTTCTTAGGCTGGATTTATCTTTCAATTCAGAACAAATTTTTTGTTTATATTTTTCCCGTTCTTGTTTGTTCGGAACTGGACGATGAATTCAGATTTATGGCTATATATTCTCATGTAAATTTATGTAATATATAATTTATTATAATATGTTTTTTTATTTACCCATTTCCGCATAGTTTTTGATTAAGTCGTTCACTATCATCTCGTAGTTAGGACTTTTGTGTTTGCCTAAAAAAGAAGTAACGACCTTTTCAAAAGAATCCCACGCTGCTGCCTCCACTGGTGACAATAGTTCTTTGAAATGGTTATTGGTCATCATTTTCCTTATTTGCGGTCCCACAAAAATCCCTTCCTTTATTTTTGCTTCTGAAATCTCTGGGAAGATTGTCTTCAAATGATGAAAAGCTTCGCCTTCTTTGTCCAAAGCCTTCACAAAGTTTTTGATAAGGCCGAGCTTGATGTGGAGCAGAGGTAGGATTATTTTTTCCTTCTTTATAAGTGGAGAGTATTTTATGTTATCTACCCCAACTTGAAATTCGATTCGTTCTGGCCAATCCTTTATGATGTAGTGATCTTGACGAGCTCGGCTATCCCATTTGCATAGAAAGCAACAGTATTTTGTGTATCCACTTTGTAGGCCACATAGCATTCCAACGACTTTAAGATCGGCACATATTTTCCAATCATGTTCTTCGTATTTGATTAACTTGAGCAATTTTTGCATTATCTCTTATGTTTCCTTCGTATTTACTGCCGTCAGTAACAAACACTGTCCTTCTTCGTATAGTACTTGGAAAATTCTTCGTGACGAGTTCTATAATATGTTACCTTAACATCGGATGAAACAAATTTAAATTGTTGCATTCGAGAGGCGTGTAGTTCGGCCTTTTCCTTTGACAATTTCAAATCCCTTATCCAATCATTGAGTTGTGCTTGTGACAAAGAATTTCTTTCGTTTTCCGTTTGAAATTCAGTACAACATGATGCCGCGTAATCAGATACTACTGTTGACAATGAAACTGGAGCCGGAACTAAAGTTAAATTTGATTCTGGCAATGTCGCTTCTGTTGAAATTAGTTCTGGTAATGACACTGTAGATACGCTCGCATAGGTTACTTTTCTGGACTTTCCAACCCCAAGTACTTTTGTAGTACAAATATAGCAGTCCGTTGAATGGCAAGTTAGTTCCATCCACTTCATTGGTGTAATAAATTTCACACGTCGCCTAAATAGATAGTTTCAGAAATTAGTCAGCTATGCATTAAAAGGGAACAAATTCCTAGTTTTTACAACGTACCTTTTTGTTCCGGTTTCCGAAGAAATCAATTCGACTCGGCATGTGGTGCACACAGTGCTCGGTGTCCATTGTTTTTAGGCTCAATTCCAAAACACTTATAGTATGTAACTTTCAAAGGATTTGAAAACACACGTCTCATACTTTTAACAATAAATTGACCGCAGATGAAACAGAACATATCTGGATCATTTGTACACTCAAACTCTCGCCCCCTTTTATTCATTTTTTATTTTTAAGTAAATGACGGGTTATAAACTGCAATCATAAGCTGAACAGTATCCGGCGAGCCTTGCAGATATTATGAAGGAACAAGGCGCATGTACTCTTATTTATACTTAGATCCAGTAAAAATTCAAGCCTACCTAAACAAAAAGGTTCCCTAGTTCTACAAAGAAAACACTACCTGCCTCAAAAATATGCTCTTGTCTAAAATGTACCTAGGTTTGAGAAAACGACACTAACAGCTCTTTGTATCTAATAACTTTTCGAAAATCTACCTGCTAACTAACTGATATACGAATACTAACACATATGTACCAGTAGGGTACTTAAGCATTAAATGGATATATTTACTTGAATGCTTATAACTTTTGTATTAGTTCATCGATTTTGTTCACTGATAGCTTATTTTTTTTGTAATAAAACAGAGCTTAGAGGGGGGAAAAAATATCTGCAAAAAACAAAAAGTTTTCGAGATGCTTCCTCGCAAAGTACAAATTTTTTTATATTTTTACAAAGTGTCCTACTTATCATCAGACCCCTTTTCGGGCACTGGGATACGAACCCACGTGCCTGCATCAAAGCTGCTGTTAGAAAGCTCTAACCACTAAGCTAAGATGCCCTGTAGCGTACCGATGCAATTTTACCTACATGTTAATTTTTCCCTTTGTTGGTTGTTGTTGTTTTTATCTACTTACCAATTTTTCCTATGTTCAAAAATAATAATAATTGACTAAGAATTATTATAAACGGTCTTGAGCTCATTAAAATTTGCAAATATGTAAAAATTAAGCAGACCATTAAAACCAATAACAATAAATTGAACCAAGAGCACATGGTTACATATGTATAGGGTGTTTTTTTTTAGGGGTATAGAACTTTGAATTGAAATAAAACACAAGAAAATCGTTTTAAGGTCCATCAATTTGGCTTTATTGGAAGGATAATTTTATGCCATTAATGTTTAAATATGATTTCGGGCATGTGGCCGCCGCGGATGGCTCGAATAAAGCCAATTCTACAGGTCCAATTTTCAACCACTTTTTCGAGCATATGGGGCCGTATGTCGGCAATAACGCCACGAATGTTGGCTTCCAATTCCCCTAACGTTTCTGGTTTGTTGGTGTAGACGAGCGACTTCACATATCCCCAAAGAAAATAATCCAATGGTGTCAAATCACACGACCTTGGTGGCCAATTGACAGGTCCATTCCGCGAAATTATGCGCTCATCGTATGTTTCCTTCAATAAATCGATTGTGACGTGCGCTGTGTGGCATGTAGCGCCGTCTTGTTGGAACCACAACTCATCCACATTCATGCCATCCAATTCGGGAACAAAATAGTCGGTTATCATGGCTCTATACCGGTCTCCATTAACGGTAGCTGCCTCTCCAGCATTATTGCGGAAGAAGTATGGCCCAATGACTCCACCAGCCCATAGAGCACACCAAACAGTCAGTTTTTGTGGATGTAATGGCGTTTCAAGGGTCTCATGTGGATTCTCTTCACTCCAAATGCGGCAATTTTGCTTGTTGACGTAGCCATTCAACCAAAAATGAGCCTCATCACTGAACAAAATTTTGCCATTTGAAAAAAAATTTGAACCATTATTTTCGAAATAAATTTGCACGATTTGCAAGCGTTGTTCTTTTGTCAACCTGTTCATGATGAAATGGCAAACCAAACTGAACATAAATGACATTAGAGTTGCCAGATTTGACCACAAAATGTCAGTTTTATCTCTATTCGAAAAACAAACCTGTAAAAAAAACACCCTATATTTGTACTGTATATAAATGACTTTCCAAAGGTCCTAAAGTGTTGGCACATTTATAGATTTGTAAATTGATATGGCTTGCACCTGCATAAGTGTTAACAAGAACGCGATTACATTGTGGTATTAGATCGTCATCATTCGTTAATATTTGATGGAGTTTGCAAATAAGAAAAAATAGGTGCAGTGAAATAACGCCCAAGGAAATAAAGCCCATGGGTGTTATCACCTTTTGCTGATGGGTGTTATTTCCTTTTTCGAAGAGAAATAAAGCCCACGGACGTTAAAAATGAATTAAAACAAGCTGAATTTGGAATTAAAAAGTGAAAAAGTGTGCGTACCGTGGCACGTTGCCACGGTTCAGGGTATAAATGCAGAATACCGCAACCTCTAGAATTAAAAATATTCCCTTTATGTTATATCATGCCAATTCAGAAAGGTGTTCTGCACAAAAATACCATGGATCCCGCCCATAGAGTGGGAACGGTGGCATGTTGCCACCGTTCAGGGCAACCACCCGGAGTTGGCATGGCGTAGCCCAGGGTTATTTATAATAAGCGCGGCCGAAGACCGCCAACGCAGAAGGGTGTACTACACAGAAGGAATTAGCATGATGTAGTTCAGGGTTGTTTTAAATTCTAAATTTTGCACATACGCGGTTTTGCACCCATAGAAGTGATATCTCCAATGCAAACAAAATTTTAAAAATCGGTTATATAGTATTGAAAATATTTTGATTTAAAAAAATGCTAATCAACAATTCGTGTTGCTCGCGTAAAATCCTATGGGCGTTATTTCTCTTTTAAAAAGGAAATCAGAGCCATGGGCTTTATTTCTTTTTGCAGATGGGCGATATTTCCATTTAAAAAGGAAATAAGGCCCATGGGCGTAATTTCCTTTTTGAATGGGAAATAACACCCATGGGCGTTATTTCCTTGGGCGTTATTTCACTGCATCGAAAAAATAGTGTAAAGTATTTGGTAAGCTCCTGAAATTTGTTCTTCTAAAAATCGCGCCGCTTACCGAGTTTTCCATTCTTACACAATTACATATGAGCATTTCTGTAGAATGGTCAACCAGAGCAAAAATTTTAAATGTTAATAAAAATAATATATATATAGTATTGAAAATATTTTGATTTAAAAAAATGCTAATCAACAATTCGTGTTGCTCGCGTAAAATCCTATGGGCGTTATTTCTCTTTTAAAAAGGAAATCAGAGCCATGGGCTTTATTTCTTTTTGCAGATGGGCGATATTTCCATTTAAAAAGGAAATAAGGAAAGTATTTGGTAAGCTCCTGAAATTTGTTCTTCTAAAAATCGCGCCGCTTACCGAGTTTTCCATTCTTACACAATTACATATGAGCATTTCTGTAGAATGGTCAACCAGAGCAAAAATTTTAAATGTTAATAAAAATAAATAATTTTTTAACCCTGTAATACAATTTTCACAAAAATAAAGGTTTGGAAGTTAATTTAAATTTTTTTTATGAAAAATTTGGCTTGAAACCTGAAAAAAATTGTTCATTTCCAGCCAGTTTTAAAGGCCCGTTTCTTTTAAATTTTTTCACATGTACGACTTATACTAGCGATCCTTTTTTGCAACAACATACCCCCATGAATATCAATTAAGACTATAAAAATGAAAGAAGAGTGAACGACGATGTATTAACAGCAAATTTTTATTGAAACGTTTACCTCTGCCTGGATCGTACGTTCGCGATCAAAAAAATACATTTTTTGTTACCACTTCTCAAGGAGTGTAAGGAAATGTCTAGAACTACATATAGCCAGTTGAGTGCACTTAATTGAAAAACCAAAACTACTTCTCTTGAACAGGGCCGTGCGCAGGAATTGGCCTTGGGGGGGGGGGGGGTTTTATTTAGATTTGCATTCGCATACATTTTTCACTAAGTTAAACATATTTGCTGAAACAGATACCTAGACCCATATATCACAAATTTAAATGTTCTTTAACTTTCCTGAATTTGCATACTCTTATGCCTAAAACTACTATTTTTTTGGTTGTACACATTTTTCTGTATTTGATAGAGAATTGGTGATATGATGGCATATCCCATGGTAGAAGTATTTGAAGGTAGTTCCACTTCTTCTTCTTCCCCGTTTGATTAGCCATCTGACAGAAATCGTGTTCCGTACTTTTCGTACTACCAGTTCTTTAAAAAAAAAAATCCACCATTTTTCCTATAGTTAAATGAAAAGCAATCGAATCATTTTCTTCGGTATTTGTTACCCTTAGGAGACAACTGCTAAAACACGGCCAAGAATCCTGCTCGAGGTATCAAAAGACGCGTTTTGACATCAGTAACTGTAATCCGTAAGCAGATTTTTGAATGTTTGTTTTTGTGAAAAGATATTTGCACTTAAAGTTCGCAATTTTCTGTCATTTTCATGTGGACCTTACAATTACGAAAAATAATTGGGATCGCATAGCTGGTGTTGGACCGGCTGAGGGTTACTTTTTTAGCGCGCGGAGGCCGAAGGAAAGGTGTTCGGTACATAAAAAACATAGATCGGGCCCCCAAATCAGGATTTGACCTGGCTCATTTTTGGCTTTTTGTTAATAACTTTTCACTGACAAAAAAATTAAAATTTTGATTTCGGATCATTGATACCGAGGTGAAACCGCGTATTTTGACACCTTTCTGGATAATTTTGGACGTGTTTTAGCAGTTGTCTCGTAAACGAAACAAATACCAAATGTCAATTTTTTTAAATATATATTTTTACATGCTAAACCGCTGCTCATAATTACATCAGAAAATTTTGCAGTTTAATTACATATGTTATATATTTCATTTTGCGAATAACTACACATTTTCATATACATAAAAAATACCCAATAAAATTTTGCAAAATTTCCAAATTTAATAACAACAATAATTCAAATGTGGCAACATCATGCCCTCTTGGCGAACACGGTTAGTGTCAAAAAATTTTGAGTGAAACTACCTTCAAATATTTTTATCATGGCATATCCCAGCTAACTAAAAGTGCAAAAAAAGACTCCTTTCGGAGCCATAAAACGGTCATTTCTCAGAACTTTACTCTCCAAAATGAGCTTCTTTCAGAGCCCAAATGGAGCGAAAAATCGCTCTACGCGGGCACTCCAACGATGTCATAAAAAAGAGTCCGAAATGAGTCCGATTTCGATGAATTTGAAGCGTTTTTTGACTCTTTTTAAATGAACTGCGGAGCCTTTTATTGGTGCTTTTCTGAACCTTTTTCGGAGCCTTTTATTCCTCCATTCTGAGGGTTTCTGGAGCCTTCTCAGACGCCTTTCGGAGCCCTCCAATTGGTGCTTTTCTTTCATTCATCCATTCAAAGGGTTTTTGAACACTTGTCGGAGCCTTTTATTGGTGTTTTTCTGAAGCTTATTTGGGGTCGTTTTTTATTTCTTTTGGGTCATAATTTCTTTGCGCAATTATTCACTCCTAACTATTCTGCCGTCACCAACTCTGACTTTCTAAATTATCCCTATGAGCTAAATACATGGGAACAATTTAATTAATTGTCCAACTATATGCGCCAATGATGTTCTTATTTATCTGAAAACCTTGATGGAATCTTTTAAATGCGGTCCTGATAGGATTCCTACATGCTTCTTGAAGAAGTGTGCTAACAATATTTACCAACCCCTTACCAATTTGTTCAATCTGTCACTAAAGTGTGGTGTTTTTACAAAAGCATGGAAAGAGTCGTTTCTTCTACCGCTTCATAAAAGCGGAAGCAAGGCTTCTATAGAGAACTATCGTGGCATAGCAAAGCTTTCTGCCATCCCAAAAGTGTGTGAAGCTATTGTTACCAATCAGCTTACGAATCCTATCTCTACCTTGATTTCCGACTGTCAACACGGGTTCTGTAAGGGAAAGTCCACCGTTACAAACTTACTTGAATTTACTTTGATTTCAGCAAAGCTTTCGATAAAGTGTATCACTCTTTACTTATTCATAAACTGGATCAGTTGGGTTTCCAGCTGGGTCTCAATCGCTAGATCTCTTCTTACCTTAGCGACAGAGCACAAAAAGTAGTGTTTAAAAATTGTGAATCCGATGTTATTTATGTCTCCTCAGGAGTTCCTCAAGGAAGCCATCTTGGCCCGATTCTGTTCTTGTTGTTTATAAATGATATTTCTACAGTAATATAATTTTCGAAAAGCTTCAATCATATCTAAATACTCTTGTTACTTGGTGCGATTTAAATTATATGCCGTTTAATCTAAATAAATGTAAATACATGCGTTTTTCGAGAGGAAAATCACAGCCAGATTCCTATACAATTAACAGTTATAGTCTTAAGCAAATGTATGATTTTGTTGACCTTGGGGTTACTATGGACTAAAAACTCAGTTTTAACTGCCATATTAACGTAACAGTCAATAAAACTGGAGGCGTTCTACTACATTAGTCAGGCTGATACTTGAACACGGTTCTATAATTTAGAATCCACGTTACCAGGTCCACGTGGATCGCTTAGAATCAGTTCAAAAACAATTTTTAATATTTGACTTAAGAGATCTTCACTGGGATCCCTTGTATAATTTGCCAGGTATACGAGTCGCTTAAAACTAATTAATCTTCACGGCCTTTCTAGTAGGAGGGAAATGCTTGGAATTGTTTTCATGATTAAATTACTAAATGGTTCAATCACAAGCCCGTTTCTTTTGAGCGAAGTGAACTTCAATGTACCTTCTCGTCCATCAAGACATTTTAAACCACTTATCTTGAAACAGTGCCGAACTTATTTGGAATTAAATCAGCCTTTTCGTTGTTTGTGTCAAGATAATAACTCTCATTCTGGTACGTTTGATATTTCAGACTCACTATGCAGAATAAAAATGTCAATTATTTCTATTCTAAATATATAGCTACAATTTGCTTTCATATCCTTTGATTCTTATCTTTAAGCAGCCATTATGCATACTTTTTACTGAGTTACATGTAAAAAATCACACGATTACTTTTAAAAAACAATTCGATATGGGAAACTTATACTCTTATTTGAAACTGGCTAGTGTGCTCTCTTGTTATTTTTCTAAGTGCTAAATGACAGTTCCCAAGTCAAGTCAAGTCTATGCTAAGTATGCATAATGGCTGCTTTATTCTTTACAATAACTATTCGCTGTCAACTAATTATTTATTAATTGTATCAACTATTTTGTATCTACCTTACTTGGCTGATGAAATTTTCTCTGTAGCTGAGCAGTTTCAGATCTCGACGATTAACAAACCAAAGCCTTTCAAAGACTCGGCACGAAAGAACAATCCGCGCGTATTGCGGATGCGCCCCTCGCGCCGGTCGGGCGGGATATGGTGGATAATTCGTTGGGAATTATTATTATTATTATAAATAATAAAAAATAAGGTTTATGAATTTTTATTGACACTATTCGGAAAATATGAAATATGCTATGTTTATTTTCCACAGACTATTGATAAACGTCCATGAAAAATGCGATCTTTATCTTCTGTTAGGTAAAATAAAAAAAACCTCAGAAAATGTTTGAAAACATTCAAATAATTGAACGTTGTCGCTCATCTGCTCTCCAACGTTCATTTTCTCACAATTCTCTTTACGCCTACAACAAAAAGGGTCAGAAAACACTCGAAATCTTTCATATAATTGAGCCTTGCCGTTCATTCGCTCTGCTAAGTGAAACTGCTCACTGTTTTCATCGGTAAAATTTAAGAACAACAAATGCCCATACGCTACACAACTTTGTAATTTCGGAAAGCTCCAAGTGCAATTCAAAGTGCCGGACTTATGTATTGGCCAACCTTATTCTTTGCAACTTTCACCAATTTCTTCTTCCGTAAAATTATTTTAACTAATTTTGTCAAAAATTATTAGTCAAGATTCAATACAAGATTTATAAAGTGTATTTTGAAAATGTTTGTAAAATCATTACAACTTAGATTTGGCCATGGGGGGGTTTTAACCCCCAAAACCCCCCCCGTGCTCACGGGCCTGCTCTTGAAGGATTTACCAAACCTTTTTTTTTATTCTCAAAGGTGCGTACGTTCGCGACCGTTTTGCATTTTGATATATTTTTGCCCACCAAAAACTGAAGCAAGAAAAAAAGAGGTTGTTAATATACTTTATTTCCATGGTTAATAATGGATCATAGGATTTTGAATAATTTTAATGAAGTTATTCATAAATTTTACAACCATACATTATAGTGAGTATACTTTATGTTATGCAAGCCTTTCGGTGTGAGCCGCGGGATTTCAGTAGAGTCTAATAATTTATGCTATCTTCTTTCTTTATAAATACAATAAAAAGTGTATGGAAAAATCGTACGTTCGCGATCCGTACGTTCGCGACCGGTACTTAAGCGTATATATAAAAATGTACTGAAGATATTTTAACGCGAAATAAACGTAAAGAAAGCCACTTTATGCCACTTCAATATGTTATCAACCGTTTTGAAAAAATCCATTCCATTTCGCTGAATTTTGAATTTTTCCAGTTGCACAAAAAAGTCACTTCCATTTTGCGTACGTTCGCGACCACATGCTTATTGCCCCCACAGTCTAAACTAAAAATCAAACAAACCTGCCTCTTTCACCTAAAATTGACCTTCCAAAATGCTATCGAAGTAGCAAACAATAAACAACAAAAACCTGTGCTTACTTTGTTTTTTGGCCCACAAAAGCGTACGAACGTACTGTTCGCGATCGTGGAAACACCCATATGTTATATAGTGAAGTTCTATTGGCAACCACTGCAAAACCAACAACGTGTAGAAATAAGAGTCAACAAAACTAAACATTGAAAATGTACTATATACAATAGCTAAATATAATATTAAAAACTGTTTTATTTTTATTAGCATGTAATATCGGAAGTCGCACTTAAAACTAGAATGTAACACTTTATAAAAACTAAATTATTTAATTTTTAAAAGCTAAGATTATTTCTTAAGTAATTATCCTAACAAATTTATGTGTATGCACGTTGTTATTGCTTTTAAATACAATTTTATTATCGACTAAACTTACTAAAAATAATCCTGAAATGTATATTAGACTAGGATTCCTTTTAAGTTTAAGAAATTATTTTTTAAGACGAGGGGAAAAAATACGCTAAGGGCCAGTTTCATAAAAGCCGATCAAGCCTAATCGACAGTGATTTTGACAGCTAACCGTACAAAAAACGTCAATTAAACTTCGGTTAGCGGTAACCGGCTTTTAACAAAGTGGCTCAAAATTTTTCAGGCCTTAATATCACTCCTATTGCTAATGTCGATTTGCAGTAGAATAGAAATTTTTGGATTGAGTCGATTATTTTATTTTGGTATTGTGTAACTTGATCGAACAAAAACTACACGTTTTAATATATTTTAAAATGTTTGCCAATAATTTACTTTTTATTCATTTTATTAGAACTTTTCAAATCAACCAACACTCCAACGACCGCAAAATGCGGTAGAAAGATGATCGATTGAGCATTCAGTCGCACGTTGATTGATCGGGTCGACACTCGGAATTTCTCGATGATCGCTAATGCTTAGTAGTCGGTTATCTATTCGTATTCGACACTGTGGCCTCATTGATAAAAGTTTTGCTTTAAAACAGCAAAGCATTAAAATAAAATAATTTGTCGGCAGCCGTGGTGTGGCGGTAGTGTTGCTGGCCTACCACTCCGACGGTCCAAGGCTCGAGTTCACCGACAGATAACATTAAAAATGTTTTGATTTTTGCGTGGTTTGGCAAACTCTCCGAGTGTATCCTGTATGATAGGATTCTTAGCAAAAACTTATCAGCTTTGCAGATGCCGTCCGGAGTCGGCAATGAACTGTAGGCTCCGCCAATTTCTAGAAAAGTTCAAAGAAACACACATCCAATTGGAAGAGAAGCTTGGCGCAGAAATCTCATCGGAGGTTTATAATGACATACATATGTACATGTCCTTCATCACGCCATATATTTATTTTTTCATACATACATGCACAAAAGAGTTCATGCTATCACCACTACTTTGACAAAAATACCCATATTTGGTTAAAACATTTAAACGGCTTACTACTTTATAAACTTTTTGTGGTACATACATATGTATGTGTACCAGAAAGTTCGAAATGGTTAAACACTGGTATGGTTTACTGATGTCACGTTTTTATTTGGAAAATTTTTATCAAAGGGCAAAAATTATTGTGAAAAAAAGAAACAACTATTTAAGGCAACCCGAACGGCCTAAAACAAAAACTGTGAAGATATTTTTTTAATTACTTTTAAAAACTTTTTTACTAATGAAATCTGAAAAATAAAACTGCTTTTTCACTTTCTTTTTTGCAAACCTTTTCAATCAATAGAATTAATTTATATTCTATACCATTGTGTATCTATACCATCTAGAATCATTATTTGAGCAATGCTGCTAAAAAAAAATATATGAATTTCAAAACATATTCAAGTCCACCTGATATAGGATTAGTTTCCAATTCTCTCTTTATGCTTTTTTGAAAAAATTCTAAAGCGAAATCAGAAGGTAATATAATTATTTTGGTGGGAATTTATTTTCCTACAAATCCATATGAAACTAAATGATTTGATTCTAATGGTTTCGCAGTTTTTAAGCAAAGTCGAGATTCGTGCAGCAATAATAGACCTCTTAAAATTGAACTGAGACTGCCACAGTACTTTTTTGGCTTTCTGAAAAATAATATCAATATCATTTTAATAAATCTGGTTTTGGCGCAGTCCAATGTACTATCCGCCATATTCATAATAAGTAAACATGGTTTATTAAGCTTTTACAATTCAAAATTTGTATGATAAAGTCGCCTTACAAAGAAATTTTATTTTTATGGGGGATGTAGCTACAGTAAGCTGTTGGCTATAAAAACCTTTTTTGGCAATCGTGTGTAAATTTTTCGATCGGATAAGTAAAAAACGATAGCTTCGCAAAGTCTCAAAGCCTAAAGCTTCATTTAAATTCTTGTCTTAAGAATCGGAATCCGCAAGTGTTTGCACGCAATAAACTTGTACCTATGTTTTCATATATTCTGCTGCACCCTGGATGCATATGGCTTTCAAGACATTCAAATGCAACATGTGGCGATTAAAACGAGTGGAATTTAAAAAAACAAATATTTTAAGAGCAGCTTAACATACTTACATACATATGTAATTGACCATCTTTTGATAATACTTATTAGATATGTATGTACGCTCATGTAATTACATATGAACGGTAAATATATGTATATGTAATTACATAAGCCGGCATGCACCAGCTTCATTACGACCAGACTGATCTTTCAACATTAACCTGGAATTATTTTTGTTGGACATATTAGCACTTCCGTTAGAGTCAAGACTGGATTGTCGTTTGTATAAGCTTTCTGATGGAAAAATATCTGATTCCCAATTCGCATTCATATTTTTGTTATGATTCGATTGAGTCATATTATATGAATTATCTACATTAACATCAGGAGTTGTACCTAAGGTTATATCCCCCTCTTCGGGAGAGTGCTTGATAGGAAATTTAATGCTACATGCGATAATGTACTGGTCGAGATGGTATATGTGCGGCTGAAGTGAAATCATAAATGGTCGGTAAAGGCAATCTTGGTCGAACGACCATTGCGTTAAACGTTTAAGAGATCCGCATATGCGCTGACATGTTGTAATAGGTTCTGAACGTATGATTACATTAATAATTCGCCCTATGGACGAAGCGTCTTGTAACAGAATAGAGAGAACTAACGCGTAGTCCGTACAATTAGCCTCAATAAATAGTTGGAGTAAATATCGAATTTTAATACCTAACTTTTCTGGCAAAACTCTAAAACAATTACCATTTGATGAGGAACTCTCGAAAATCGAAGCATTTAGATTTGATAAATCATCATGTAAAGCAAATGGCTGCCGATACCGAGAATTATCTAAAGATGGTTGGGATAGTAACTTTCTACACTCTTTATTTTGAATATTACTATGCCTAAGCTCCTCATGTTCTTTAATAGCTCCGATACTGGTTTGCAATACGCTCCCATTATTCACACTTGTCGGTGTATCCATTAAAGCTAAACTGAAATATCCTGACTCTGAAGTATGGCTCGATGGGTGAGGCAGAAATGAATGTTGATTTCCAGTGTCAAAGTGTTTCCTTAGATGAGTATACTCCGTTGCAAGCGACAGACCAGATTCTTCTGATGTTGGATGCAAAAGAGGCGGCGCCAAGTTTAGTTCCTCATGTAAGCAGTTCAAAGCTTCTATATAATCATCAAGTTTTGCTGATCTATCGATTTCTTGTGATAACCACGTTACCAAATGAAAATCAAGAAATGCGCTCATATAACCTAATTCAATAAGTTTGTGATTTTGTAATAATTTACGTGCATGATTTTGAAGGACAGTTTCAATACAAAATATTTCTTTACGATCCTTTGTTGAATTACTTCTTTCCAATTTTCGCCGTAATACCGTGGATGTTCCACTGGTATTTGGAAGAGATGATGTAGATTCACTCGTAACCCCTGATGAAGTTAAAACATTAGTGTTTGATGGATTAGCCGCTAGAATCTGTTTCTCTTTCTTTTCTTTGGGTAAATTGGAAGTAACAGTTGTCGAAAAACTACGCTCACGCGCTATAGGTCCCAAAATCATATTAAAAACTTCAGCATTTTGATTTACTTGAGATTGAGTTTGCGATTGCGGTGCAATTTTTATATTCACCACCATTGACGATCGGGGCGAATCAATTTCATTCGGGTCAATAGCTTTTAAAAACCGTATTAATTCTTTTCCTAGTTCCCATTTCCGATTTTCTAGTGCCATATCCAGCAATAATGTTGCATATTGTTTACTAATAATAGACGGTTCCAAATTTTGCAAAATAATTAGGAAACTGGCAGCAGTTTTTAACTCCTCAGATTGTAAACATTGTTGGAATAAGTCTTTGGGCTTACCAGCCATCGAGAACAAATACGGCCATAGTGCAATTTCCGTTTTACGTGCACATTGAACTATCGTTTGTAGGTATACTGGAAATTCGCGAATGAAATCAAGAATGCTTGGTAATAGGGCATCTGGGATGGGATCTTTGCTTAAAGCCTCTTCCTCGAGGACCTCATGAAGTAACAATTCGAGAGAGTGTGGAAAATACGGCAAAGAACGACATGACTTTGCTATCTCCCAGGCACTATAGCCAAGATTCCTTTTAATTAACTGACGAAGAATTTTATGTAAATATACTTGAGATTTGCGTTCCAGCAAGCAAAATGGAAGTGAAAAATGCGAGCTTATTTCACTAGTGTATAAAGTAGTTTCATTTTCTACACCTAAAACAATTACATTGTCAAAAAGTATCACTAGCGGATATAATTTCAAAGGAAATGATAACATGATTCTCTTGGACATAAATGTGTGTAACCTGTGTGGAGCTTCTCGTTTTTGCTCATTTATAGGAGGCAAGATCGGCAGCCACACCCGCATTCCGTGTGAACCAGAATACAACCACAAACAATCACGCATCGGACTTTTTTCTAAAGTATTAGACAACCAAAAACATTCAACACACGAAGCCAGACAAGACGCCATTAGAGAATTTATAACACTATTACGTGAATCCCTTTGAATCATCAAAATTCGTCCACAAACATTTACAATAATTGTTTCAGCTATATCTGTTGATGTAGACGATGATTTCATTGTTAAATCATTACGAAGGTTTGTAACGGTGAGGGAAACGATGCATGCTGGATGGATACATATACTTTTTACATCAACTTCATAAGAGCAATTGACAATTATGGATTGCGAATCTTGTCTTTTCAACTCAAAGAGACTAACAATGCCATCAGCAGTAAGCGATATTAGTTGATCTTGAAACATATTTAATGAAATTACAGGAGCTCGTACTTGAATCTTATTTCCGAACTGATTATCCAATTTGCATTCCTCTGGATAGCATCGTATTTCATCTGTGCGATCCAAAAGAGAATAACATCCCATTACAATAAACCCCTTCCACCATAGCAAGCCGCCAGATACTACGAAGTCTTTCTCTTGTGACTCGTTTCCAAATAATTTCCACTTTTTCGTCAATATGGAGTAATGTGCTAGTCCAGTTCGACCAGCAACTGCTAAGTGCGACCCCTCAGTATTAATTGCAGAATATCGAATTGGCCAATTACTAGCAGCATACGTTTGAGGAAGCTGTATTATGTTCCACAATTTACTTTCCGAAAGAATGCTTGATATATCTAAGGTCTTTTTTACTTCCATGCTATCATCCTGGATACCCTGGGATATGTTTGGTTCCATACTATTATTCGGGAATGTGAATTTGGATCCAAAATATATTTTTTCTAAATTATCTCCTTGATTAATATATAATGTATCGTCCCCTAAGAAATAAAATATCGAATCAATTTCAAGTTTAAATTAAATGAAATTGTTTTACCTTGTAATAGGACATGAAAATTTGATGACATGCAAGGGTTCATCGATAAAGTACTTTTAACAAAATTTAATTGTAAAACTTCACAACCATCTTTATCTTCTTTTACAGGCTCGTCCTTCAATTTTTTTTTGCAAATCATAAAAAGATGATAGCCCTCTGTAGACCATTCCAATTTGCTGATTTGCAGTGGATTGTGATGCTTTAAATCAACATGCAACCCAAAATCCCAATTTAAAGTTGACATTAGCAATGCGCCAAAGGTACTCCACAATGAAATTCCACCCTTCTGCCATGCGACAATTAAAACACAACCATCCGGACTCCACTTTAATTCAGATACAGCCCCTAATGATCCCGGCACTACTCTTGAATTTAGAGATAGACTATGGGACGATTCCAATCCACCAGTCGTATCTTCGATACTATAGACAGCAACATCCGAGTTTTTTCGTCCATATGCCAGTAAGCGAAATTTGTGATTAACACTACAAACGGTGGCATCTTCCACATCCGGTATCCAAAAACCGTGCATGTTATGCTGCTCAAAACGCAAATGCATTGCTATTAGAAATGCGGCCCGGTGATCACTAAATATTGTAGCGCAACCTCCGATGAACGGCGAATACTCTAATTCTGCAATATAAGTTTTATCCCCTAAAGGTGGAATACTTTTCAAATAACAATTACGATTAACATAAAAGGGAATATTGTGCAGATTTATTGATGAATGCAGAGATAAAGCCTTTTCTCCCATTTCATCTTTTATATCTGCATCTAAGTCAGTCCATTGAACGCGTATAAGATCACATTGATTTGTAGCAATAAGCAATTCCGTAAGGCTAATGCAGCATATTGTTGTGATGGGAGAATCTAATTTGATAGTGCACTGTTCATGTAAACTGAGTTTAGGCACATTTTCTTTTAAAAACAATTCGGCTGAATCCCTTTTTAAACTTGATGTCGGCGAATCTATTTGAGTTAAAATTCCACTTCCGCCCGCTTCAAAGTCAATCTGATAAAGCATTAGCACCCCAAGACTTGTAAGTATAACCAGTTGTCGCGAATCTGGTTTCCATACAATTTCTCTATTTTGTCCCGCTTGTGTGATGGACTCTGAATCACGACGATAAAATGTTATAGGAATTAACGGATTTGCATACCAAATACCAATAAAGTTATCGCCAACAGCCGCAACTAAAATTTTAACAGCGTCGCAGCATATATGGTTAATCGATGACTTCTCGCCAGGAAAATCCAAAGATATCACTCTTGGCCAACCCACAGTAAAATACATTTTATCGAATATCTATGAAATAAATAAATAATGTATACTAAAACTTCAGCGGTTATTTAGAAATGTATCCACTTACTTTCAAACTATACACAATAACTTACTAGGAAAACGTTCACACAGAACCTATCATAATCTGTTTTTTTATCAACTATACAAGTTATTAAATCCGTCAAAATAATTTCGATACAGCTGTTTTTCGCAGAATAACAAAACAGTGATTCAGTAGGAAAACTCTGGTGAAATTACATTCTGAGGTGAAGTTTTCAGAGTCGAAATTAATTGTAGTATGCAATAACTTGTACGCACGGTTGTATTACAGCACCAAAACAAAACTTAAGGAGTAATTTGAGAAAAAACCGTAAATGTACAAAGAAGGTCCAACAGCGAATCCGATAGAAACTGTCAAATCGATGGTAGGTAATTCACCACTATACCTACGTTAAAATTTATTTAATTTACCGTGTTTTAATTAAATATTTGGTAATTCTTTAAATTGGTAATTTTGGTAAAAATATCGGGAGAGGTACCAAAAGACGCGTTTTGACCTCTGTAACAAGAATCCGAAACCGGATTTAGTTCAGTGAAAAGTTATTAACAAAAAACCGAAAACTGACACAGTTCAAATCCTGATATAGGGGTCCGATCCATGTTTTTTATGTGCAGAACACCTTTCCGCATTGGCGGCCTTCGTCCGCGCTTCATAAAAAACCCGGGTGGTTGCCCTGAACGGAGGCAACATGCCACAGTGTAATTTGTGATTACAACAACCACATGGAAATTACAGAAAATTCTGTATTTTGATTGCAAATATCTCGCAAACCACTGAAAATATTGGTTTTCCAGATTCGGATTCCTGTTACAGAGGTCAAAACACGTCTTTTGATACCTCTCTAGATATATTTGGAGGTGTATTATCAGTTACGTACGGTCGTAAAGAATTACCAAATATTTACACAAAAAATTGTAGTTGGAGCTACGAAAACTTTTGAATTCTTATTTTGTTTAAAAATAAAAATGCGAATAGCTTTAAAACTCGCGATTGATGGTTTAATGTTTCCAACTATTCGTTGCGTTGGACCTTCTGGGAAAAGAGCATTTCCATGCAAAAAACCGAAATACTCCGTAGAGTAAATGTAAACTATTCACCACGAAAAGCTACCGCTACCACTTCAATTACTAAATTAGAAATAATATTATATATATAAGCTTTAAAATGGAATGACCGCCTTCTACGCCCCAATTTATTTTCACTGAGTATTGAAAGGCCAAAATAGCCTAGGCGGTTAGATGGCTATTTTAAGAAAGTAAGTGAGAGATTGGTCTAGTATATAGGCGAAATTCTACCAAAAGCGACAGCGTAGTACTTCAGTCCTTTCTTGAGCCAAATTGTAGCGAAAAAGTACAATTGTATCGAAAAATCCAACCCTGTTTGAAACTGTTGCCCATTCACTTCGCGTATTTTTGGAAATGATGATGGCCCGGTGACATTAACCAACAGCAGTCGCAGATAAAAGCAATCAGTTTGCCTTGGATTAACGGTATATACTCTGCCTAAAGTGTTTGATTTGAATATCCCTGGGTACGCAGCCATTGGTGTGCCTTGCTTGCGAGGTATCCATTTTTTCGTTTGACTCCATGTGAAATATTGTGGTATTTCGGAATATAATAAGGTTCTTGCAAAGGCACCGAAGCTACATAACTCGATAATAATCAATCAATTGATCTATGTATAAAATTTCACAAAATTTGTTACATAATGCTCCATACATCATTAATTTAATTTATGTAATTAAGTTAATAAATAATACAATTTTACTTTTATTTCAAAAGCACTAATTTGTGTATTTTTGCTTTGTTATGTTCCAGTTCCACATATTTCAAGGCAAACAGCTGATTTCGAAAGGTTTATAGCTTTTCCTCTTCTTCTTTCAATCCAATTTAAACTCATGATACCAATTTTCAATTACTGCGGAGCGTAGAACGGGAATGTAATTGAAATCCATGACAGGGATGTATATCACTATGGTACAGAATTTTACTACTGGATATGCTGTGTTTTGCAAAACGAGGACCGAGTGAGATGGTTGGAACAACGAGCATACGTTATCTTTGGAGCATACTTTATATACTTTTTGAGAATAACTATGCTATTTTCCCTGTTTTGACAGCATTTCATTTCCTCTAAATTCCGAAAAAACAGCGATGTCACTGTATGCCGTTTAATTCTTTGCCGTATGCGCAATTCGAGCAATTAAAATCCGGAGGATGAAAATTGATACTAATACTGTTGCAGTTTTTCCCAAATTTTTTCATCTAACAGGCAGGCGAAAATACATTTCTATATCAGCCCAATTCAAAAACGAAAAGTCCGCACGTATTTTTCCGCTTCTTCATATTCCCTTATTCTGAACACAAACTCCGCACGTGTTGGTTTGCTTCTCACCTTCACCTATTCTAAACGATGTTAGGTATCATAAATGAAAAGAAAGGGGAGAATACACAACAGGAATTTTCTGCGCCTTCTTTAAAGGATGTTGGCAAAATGCGAAGAAGTTAAATTCAGCAGGACCACCAGCAAAATAATATGTGGAATTGAAAAAGGCACCATCTTATTCATAGCACAAGTTTTATCAAGAGGAGCTGCATCGGTGAAAGCGAAAATTTTTAAGCTATTGCATAGATTTTATCGCGGGCTTGGCACCTAAATAAAAAAAAAACGGAACGGATAAAAGCTTCGAAAAGGTCCGAACACATAAAATTGGGTCTCTATCATAAAGTTAAAGTTAAGGTTAAGGTTAAGGTTAATGTTAAGGTTAAAGTGAAGGTTATGGTTAAGGTTACGGTTAACGTTAAGGTTAAGGTTAAGGTTAAGGTTAAAGTGAAGGTTATTTTTAAGGTTACGGTTAAGGTTAAGGTTAAGGTTAAGGTTAAGGTTAATGTTAATGTTAATGTTAATGTTAATGGTAATGTTAATGTTAATGTTAATGTTAATGTTAATGTTAATGTTAATGTTAATGTTAATGTTAATGTTAATGTTAATGTTAATGTTAATGTTAATGTTAATGTTAATGTTAATGTTCATGTTCATGTTAATGTTTATGTTTATGTTTATGTTTATGTTTATGTTTATGTTTGTGTTTATGTTTATGTTTATGTGAATGTTAATGTTAATGTTAATGTTTATTTTTATGTTTATGTTTATGTTTATGTTTATGTTTATGTTTATGTTTGTTTATGTTTATGTTTATGTTTATGTTTATGTTTATGTTTATGTTTATGTTTGTGTTTATGTTTATGTTTATGTTTATGTTTATGTTTATGTTTATGTTTATGTGAATGTTAATGTGAATGTGAATGTGAATGTTAATGTTGATGTTTATCTTTATGTTTATGTTTATGTTTATGTTTATGTTTATGTGAATGTTAATGTTAATGTTAATGTTAATGTTTATGTTAATGTTTATGTTTGTGTTTATGTTTATGTTTATGTTTATGTGAATGTTAATGTTAATGTTTATTTTTATGTTTATGTTTATGTTTATGTTTATGTTTATGTTTATGTTTATGTTTATGTTTATGTTTATGTTTATGTTTATGTTAATGTTAATGTTAATGTGAATGTTAATGTTAATGTTTATGTTTATATTTATGTTTATGTTAATGTTTATGTGATGGTAGCGTTAATGTTCATGTTAATGTTAATCTGTCTGGCATAACTTCATACTATGCAATAGCTTTACCGCGGCAGTCCACGAGTGCCACATGTCCTTATTTTGCCTGTTGTGTGTATGCTGTTAAAATGTCCAACAAATATTTATATGAGGGTTAATTTACCCTATAGTTATTTAAAAATCAGCAAAATAATTGAATCAATAAAATGCACTAAATAGAGTTTTGTTATCTCTTACAATGATTCTGGCAACACACCTTCTTCTTATATACCTCTGTAACTGTGCTACAGAATCGTCCGTTTCTTCGAAAGGCAAAACTTTGCTTTATTATTATCAATTTATCTAATTTAACAACCTTTTATCACAAATTTTAATATTTTGCAAAAAAGTAGTACCGTAATCAAGCATGAAATGGCAGCACAGCTGATTTCGATAATTCGAAATTCCTCTTCGCCAATTTTTCTGTTCGCTAGTGAAAGAGAATTGGCGGAAATTTTCCTGGCGAATAAAAATTTCCCCGTCGGAGGGGCACCTTTGACTTTTAAAGTGGCACATTTGACCATCTTGCTTTTTACTTTATCATTAACTTTAAAAACAAGACTTTATTTTAAAATCAAAATAAATATATTTATTTCAACAAAACATATTATTTCAACTAAGCTATAGAAAAGTAATATTATAGTAAAAAAGAGAGAACAAAGGTAATTATAAAGGATCTAATTATTTAATATAATATTTTCCAAAGTTAACATCAAACAAATATTTCGTTTGGCATCGTAATATACCAGCTGGATTAGTTGGCTGAGGTAATTTGAGTTCAATTTCACATCTTGAAGCTAACGCCGTCAAAAGTACCCCACACTCAAAAGTCAAATGTGCCCCAAATGACTTTATCGATATTAATTGTTTTGATTTTTTTATTCTTAAAAACTAATTGTTAATTACCGATATTTTCTCAAAATTTGAGTCTCGAAGCACCAAATAATATTTTTAGCTTATAAAAAACACTTACTTTTCCTTGAAAAAATTCTTACGCAACGCAACACAAAAATTACATTACCCAATCGAAAATCATTAAGGGCCGCTTTCATAAAAGTCGGTAGTCGCTAACCGGATTTTAATTGACGTATTTTGTACGGTTAGCTGTCAAATTAATCACCGATTAGGCTTAACCGGCTTTTATGAAATCCGCCCTAAAACACGTGTTGCTCCGCTAAGCATTTAACGAGAACTGGCAAACTACATATAAGAACCTGTTATTATATTAGGCTGCGTACAGTTCTGTATTTGCGAAGTATTTGAATCATTTTGACATGGAAAATGGCAAAGTCAATGCTGCCCCATAGTCACAGGTGCCCCACTTTACCCTGACCTAAAAGCGGTATGTTGTTTGTTTTTTGTTAGTGATTCAATTACTAGAGGTTCTGACCAAGACTAAATAATTTATATGGTTGGTGCATATGACATATGGTCTTCTTCTTCCTCATCCTGATTATGTCAAACTGTCACTTATTTGTTTTTTGTTTACATTCTTTGTTGCAGTTCTTGAAAAGCTACTGAGTTCGCTTGCGCAGTTTCTTGTTTTTTAATAAAAATTCACTTTAATTTGATATATAAGGAGTTTTTCGGGATATATTTTAGGAAAATGTGTGATTTGTGAGTGTAATATATGTGAAAAGCTTATAAAAAAGTCTGAACGTTTTTGCGCGTTTGTCTCACATGTGCCTTTTGACATAACGATGAAACGACGTCAAAGGGTAATTTCGTGTTGTTGCCCGATCAGTACAACCTATATAATTAAGCCAAAGTGACACTCCGCGCGCATTGTTGCTTTTACAAAAGGGAATAAGAAGGAGAAAATTTACATGACATTGCTTTAAAAGGGGTAAGAAAAGATATGCACAATATAATTGAAGCATGAAAATGACCGGCTACGCCATTCCCAGTATTTCCGTTCAAAACATAATTTTGCACTTATCGACACGCCCCAGCACTGTGATAACAACAACCACATAAAAATGTTCAACTTTATTTGCAAATATCTCTTCACAAAAACAAAAAATTTGAAGTTCAATATTGAATAATTATTAGTGGGTAAAACGCGTTTTTGATACCTTTTTGGTCGTGTTTTAGCAGTTGTCTCCTAAAGGAAACAATTACCAATGTCGGGAGATTTGTTAATAGACGCTTCGGAACAACAGCATCCTAACCCAAGATGTTGAGGTAACCGTGCCGAGGGCTGCCTGATCAGAGAGTGGATCTTAGAAAAAAAATGACCACCGGTGGACACGCGGGGCTCAAACTGTTAAATATTTAGTTGATGGCTAATAGCCCCCTCCGACGCCTAGGCAAGATCGGTTGTATAAGTGCCTTACCCCAGTATAATGGCTCTGCCGGAGCGGACGAAACCCTGGTAAATTTAAGTAATTTAAACGTAGGTACGGTGGTGAATTACCTACCATCGATTTGACAGCGTCTACATATTTACAATTTATAAATAAAGTATTTATTAAAAAAAAATTCAGTTTTATATGAATTAAATTATGTTTTAATTAAATAAGTTGTCATGGTCGTTTGACTGGCAAAGGAGATAGTGGAAGTGACATTCCAACTAAACAGAGAACGGCCAGTGCAAAATCTTTTTACGGTACCGCCCTAGAAGACAGTTCAATATCTAATATTTAACGGATTTTGCCGAGGTGGGTATTAAAAGACGCGACTGGACCCCTAGATGAATAATTCGAAAGCGAAACTTAAACATATTCATGCCTATTCCGATATCCGACCGATGCCATTCGCGGGGAGTGCAGATTGATTCGCGAAAAATCAGTTGCGGATTTTAGGCCCTTCTTATGAACATTTTTCGATGTTCGATCTTCGCTGGCTATTGATAGCAACAGCTGGAACAGTGGTTTCAATAACACAAGTATACACGGTTTTGGATCTGGGCAACTAAAAGTGGTTTGTAAGTCAATTTATGACGCTGAATCCGAATCTGCATTCCGTTTTTTAAGATTGATTTAAAATTTCGAGATATCGGTTATTTTGTGTTTTTTTAGGTATCACTTCATTCTAAAAATCGTTTCGCCAATTTTACAAAAGCGACGAACGGAAGCAATAGCTTGTTCGAAAGGAAATTAAAATACGCTTCTAACGACGTATAATATGTAGGGAAAGGTCAAACCATCGCTGAGCAATAGCTCTCCAAATTTGGTGGAATTTTTACGATTTTTGAAAAAATTTTCATTTCGAAAATGGTTTTTTTGTACGAAGTTGTGAAAATCAGGATAATTTTTTTTTCCTAAAATTAGTGTGCTTAATAGCAAACACTTTTAACAAAATATTAGGCAGATCCGGCAAAAACTCTATTTTTGGGGATTTTTTTTTGTAACTTTCAACAAAATTCAAATTAATTTTTTAAGATTTTTATCAAATAATATTCATTTTATTAACTTAAAAGTAACAAATCAGAAATGAAGATTGGTGGAGCTTTGCCATTTGTATTGTTTAGTATCTGTTTCGCGTATTAGAGTCCAACAATAGCCTTCATCCCAAAATCCTTGGTATCGTCTTTCAATTTTGGCTAGGTCTTGATGTAACCGCTCTCCCTGTTCGTCGCTCGTATCACCCAAGTTTTCGGGAAAGAAATCGAGATGGGAATGCAGAAAATGCATCTTTAGGTCCAATATTTCGATAATTTTCCAACATATCGCCAATAATTTCCTCAAAATTAGGGAATTTGTGATTACCAAGAAAGTGGTGAACGATATTTTGAAAAGATGCCCACGCGACAGCTTTATCGGGAGTTAAACATTTTGTAAATTCTTTATCAGCCATTAGTTTTCTAATATCAGGTCCCACAAATATTCCTTCTTTGATTTTTGCATATGACAATTTAGGAAACAACTTGACTAAGTACTGAAAAGCCGGTCCTTCACGGTTTAATGCTTCGACGAAGTTCTTTATAAGGCCAAGTTTAATGTGAAGAGGTGGCAGGAAAATTTCTTGTGGATTTACAAGTGGTTCAGCGGCCATTCTTTCCTCACATAATGATGTTCAGTTTCGCGGCTATCCCACAAGCATAAGAAACAACAATATTTGGTGAATCCAGATTGCATCCCAGTTAAGATGCCAATAACCTGTTGAAATAATATAAACAGTAAGTGTTTTCGATTTAATTGGAATTAATGTTTATACCTTTAGATCACCACATATTTTCCATCTATGATCATTGCATTTGATGAAGCACAGGATCTTCCGCATTGTTTCGTAGCATTCCTTCGTTTGTACTGCATGAGCAATCGGAATAGATGGTTTGTTATTCCCGTTGTGGAGAAGAGCAGCTTTTAGGTTGTATTTGGAACCATCAATGAATAAACGCCATTCGTTTCGATCGTAGGGTGCATTCATTTCATTAAATAAACCATTAATATCGTTACAGAAACTTATGTTGTCTTATTTTTTGAAGAACGGTCGAAGTGCCTCATTTCTGTTTCTGTATACAGTAACTTGTGTTCGAGAGTCTAGATTTTCCATTGCTGCAGCCGTGATGCTAGCAACTCTGCCTTTTGTTTTGACAAACTCAAGTCACGAATCAAATCGCTTAGTTCATCTTGCGAAATCAAATGTGGCCCTTCCATGACAAAGTAGCGGGGGTGATGGAGTTAAATTTCCACGACGTTTGCACTTATACTTCGATAAACTGGCAATGGATCATTAGCATCAATCTTGAAAAACTGAATGCAGATTCGAATTGAGCATATCAAATATAGTTAAGAATCGCTCTTATCTGCTCAGATCCAAAAGTTGACCTGAATTTGTAAACTTGTGTAATGGAACAAAATCCGTGTTTTCTAAAACATCTAGCACTTCTGATAACACCACAGACACAGTGGGTTGCACAAGTCCAAGTGCATTATCGTTCCCAATGCTCAGTTGGTACGATCCTTTAGCACAAAATCTAAGCACTGTTGCCAATTTTAAAACGTTTGCTAAAAATTTGGCTCTTGAAGATTGCTTTAGGAGTTCGTCTGTGTTGGAAAGCAAGTCCATAAACGCTTCTTTGGGCAATCTAAAATTATTTGTAAATCTATAAAAAAATGTATTATTTTTAGAAACTGATTAACTTTTTTAAAGATAATAAGCTGTATTCATTCCAAAGGATTGGAGCCATCCCTTAAACGTTTTCTACTTCTGGCTGGTTCTGATGAACTATCGAACCAAATTTCCGTCGTAGTCATATTTTGTATTTAAATATATACAACTTCTTGCTTTGTCTTCATAAATAATACCGCACTTGATTTGTTTTGCTCTGTTATTGTGAACAGATAAAAACATCGAAATTCACAATGACGCCAGTTCTTGTCGAATGGCTGTGGTAATACCAAATGAAAATTCGTTCGATCAACTCTTTCGATCACAGTCGAAGATCGAATTTTTATCACAGAACTGGCGTCACTCAACGAAAAAATTCTCATTTGGTATTATGAGCTGCATTCGGTAAATACTTGCGCTATTGTGAATTTCGATCGTTTCAACGTTCACAGTAGTACATCTTTTATCAGCTGTGATGAAAAAAATAAATCATCTAAACAAACAAAAGAAATTACCGATCAAATATATGAGCAAAATTGATACAGAAAAGAAAAATATGACTACGACAGAGTTATGGTTCGAAGATTCATCGGATGATGAAGAAAGCGTACTAGAACTAGCAAGAAACAGAAAGCGATTAAGAGATGCATCCAATCCTTTGGAGATAAATTCCACTGCGTAAGTGTACATTTACAAACGTGTTATTTAATGTTTGATAATAAAAAAGCTTTTAAACAGATTTATAATAAATTTTTTGCAGCCTGGGATTTTGAATAAACACCTCTTGCTAAGCTCGGATTTTGGTGCATTAGAGAAACCAACGTTTCCAGCTGTTGTTTTGTGCTGACGACCTTAGACCTACATCAAATTAATGCAAATAGATTAAAATTAGTACTATAAATCAAAAAAGTAGATGATAAATACAAAAAACTTACATTTTTAGTCATTTTAAAAGAATTCGATACAGCGTCGAAAGCAAAATGCTATTCGTTGGAAAAATGGATACACAACGAAAATTTCGTCAGCGATGCGCCAGCCATAATATGAATTTGAAATTCGATTTTCGATGTTCGATAACCAACGAAGATCGAAGATCGAATGCAGCTCATAATAAGGGCCATTGTGAATTTCGATGTTTTTATCTGTCAATAACACATTTCTGTCACGACCTTTGACCTTTATACAATAAATACAAATAGATAAATATTTGCATTATAAATCAAAACAGTAAAAGATAAATACAAAAACTTACATTTCTTAGTAATTGTATAAAAATTCGATACAGGATCGACAGCAAAATTATATTCGATCAAATAATAGATACACAACGAAAATTTCGACAGCGATGAGCGAATTTGAAATTAGATTTTCGATCTTCTAAATAGGGGCCTTATGTGCCATTCATGCTAAAGTTAAAAAGCAGCATTTTACATTTTCGGACATTGGTTTCGAAAAAGCGTTCATGCTGGCGCATTTATCAAATGCACATTTAGCAAGTTCGAACATTTTTTTGAGGTTATGCCACGTGTGAAAAAATGTACAGATTTTTATTAAATCTTTTATTTAAATCCCTTCACAAACATCAGATTAATTTGTAGATTGATTTATTTTAGCAATAGCACACAACACGCGCGCTAAATTACAAATTTAGAATCCGAGCAAATTTGCAGAATGTTTACGAAAGACAGAGAATGAGAGAACGCCAAGTAAAAACAACCAATATTGCCACTCTTTTGAATTCGAATCGCGCTTTTCTTCGAATATTACAGGGTTGATTTCCGCATTTATAATGCTAATGCAAAACAAAAGTTGCTTTTAGTTGCATTTAGGTGTCAAAATTTGTATGGAAAATGTGAAAATAAAAGCTGCTTTTCGGGCTAAATGCTAAAATGCGAGGTAAATGCAAAATGCAGCCTCAGCATGAACAGCCTATTAGTTAGAAAACTTTGAAAAATCAATTTTATCAATTTCTTTTAAATCCACTAGCCTACTAAATCTGCAACTGTTTTCTCGCGAATCGATTAGCACTCCCTCCCTAAAGCATCCGTCGGATACCTTAATAGGCATGATTATTTCAGTTAAAAATAACCAACACCAGTTGGAACCTATTCAGTTTCCTTACGGTGCTCCCCGGCTATTGGACTCTTAGGGCGAACCACGGTACCTCTTGCACCACCTATATCCTGGCGTGTTTCGTCCACAGTTTTCATACATAAAATTCCTCATTGGCTACTTCAACGTCATTTTTTAAAACTATGTTGCTAATGTAATGAATTACATATTCCATACGCAACTATAGATTATTTTTTATCATTGATTGACAAACAAGTTAAATTTTTGTCGATTTTTATTAATATCAAATAAGATATCACATTTTTATTCTTTGAATTTTTTCTTCCGGACTTTGCGGACTCCGAACGGCATCTACAAAGCTGATGAATTTTTGCTGAGAAGCCTTCCATGGCAGAAATACACTCGGAGAGTTTGCCAAGCCACTGCCGAGGGGCGACCGCGTTTTGAAAAAACGTTTTTAAACCACTTTTGATGTAACCTGTACCAGGGCTCGAACCTTGGACTTTTGGTGTGAAAAGCCGGCAACACTACCACCACACCCTTAAAAATGTTTGGGGAAATGACTCCCAAAATAATTTGTCGCTTCTCCCATATCTTTAACGTTCAAAATATCTACTTCTCCTCACAAATGCATATTCGATTTTTCGAAGTTTTTTTGTGATACTGGGAGATGGAAGATGGGATAAAAAAACTCCCAAGAAATGGGCGTTCATGATTGTGGGAATGGGAAATGATAGAAATCTCCCAAGAAATTTGTGTTCAGAATAGCTATGATACTCGTAGAAATATTTTTGCAACATGTTTGACATAAAAGTATACCGTTATGATTTTTAACCAACTAATACACACATAACTTTACTTTGCATGAAAAATATCTAAATGTATTATTTACAATTTATCCTTTCTGAAATAATATACTCACCTCATAAAACTTGCAACACAACACCAGAAAATGCTCAAAAAGAGTTGACTGCAACCGCAAGTATCCGAAAAATGGGAGTATAAGCGCTGATTTCACCACAGTTTTACTACTGCTTATAGGAGTACTCTGGGCCCTTACTCTGTAGTTCTATTCTAAAGAAATTTCGATCGCTTTCGAGCGATTCGTACTCTGTAAAGAATTTTCGATTAGAATACATTCGTTGTTCGAGTTCCATTTTGTTCCCTTCAGATTTGATTTTTCCCCTTTCGTTTGTAGAAAATTTGGCACTCTCTGTCTCGAAAACAAATGTCAAAATAGTCGAATGTTAGAAAATTCTATTCTACAATAATTTAGCAAACGAAAATCAACAAAAATGTAAGTTTCTATGAATAATATCAAATATTTATCTTTTTCTCATCAAAAAATCGTTTACAGGGCAGAAAGATTTAAGCAACCAAGTACGAAACCTCGACAGTTTGAGATTATGGTGCAGTATTAATAATTTAAGTGCAGCGGCGAGCTTAATAATTGGGGGAATAGGCCCGTCCACAATGAACACGACGGCGGCGAACGACAACGACGAAAAACTGAAGCTTGACGATATTTGCCGTCAAGCATTGGCGACATGATTATAATGATAGCAGGGGCGACAGGTGCGAATCATCTTGAAAAGGAGCAAAAAATGTTGTAAAAAGTGTGAAAGAGACATATTCTGTAATAATTGGAACTTATTTTACAAGTTATTTACTCTTCCTTTCGTTTTTATTGTCAAAAAAACCAAACGCCACCATCTGCCGCTTGTCAAAATAGAATTAGCGTGTGCAAAAAATTCCTCCCCATAAGAACACGTTGAAAAATAATTTGACAGATGCCGCTTGTCGTTTTCCGTTTTCATTCTGGTTACCACTAATCGCTGTTGATTTTTGAGGAATACTTAGCTCAGGGATAATTGCATTTAGTACATACTGAAATGCGTCCTTATTCAACCTAAAGTTTTGTACAAAGCTGTAAAGGAATAATTCGAAATAAATTAGGCATAGTCGGTCTATAAATTAATCAATACATTTACTATTTGTCATTGATATTGAGTATATTGGAATTATCCCTAATAACGCGCAACTTCACTCGCTCCGTCACTGTATTTTCATCTGCATCCAACCACAGCGCTACCGAATCAATTTCAATATATTCTATTTACCTTTTATTTTGTAAAATTAAAACTTCTTAAATCGCAATGTTTTCAATTTGGTTTGTTTTGCTTTTGTTTTCTTTTCGTATTTTTCTTTGAGTTTGACATTTGTGAAACAGTGTTGCTCACCCTTAACGAATATTTTCTAAAGCGAATTCTAACGAACTACCGAGTGCCGATGTGTTTTAGAATCGATTTTTGCTTTCGAGTAGAACAGCCTTTCGAATAGAACTACAGAGTGAGGGCCCTGGTGTGCACACGAAGAAAAGGCTGAACCCGTATTCAGTGTTAAAAGTTAACTCTTTTTCAATCTGTATTTTCGGTAAAATTTCCATCGAACGTCAAGTGTTAATACACGTCCAAAAATCCCGAGAGAGGAGGGTTGCAGTTAAAGTTTCACAATTTTCTGTCATTTTCATGTGGTTGTTGTAATGGCACATTAGGCTGAGCCAAATAAGTGAAAAAGTGTGCGTACCGTGGCATGTTGCAACGGTTCAGTCAACCACCCGGAGTTGGCATGGCGTAGCCCAGGGTTTTTTTGGTATTTGCTTCCTTTGGCACTCAACTACTAATAAATTAGCTAAAAATATGATAGGGGTATCAAAAGACGCGTTTTGACCTCAGGATCAATGATCCGCATTCGAAATTTCATTTTTTTGTTCCAGTGAAAAGTTATTAGTGAAAAACCGAAAATTGACCCGAGTCAGATCCCCAATTCGGGGCCCGATCCATGTTTTTTATGTGCAGAACACCTTTCCGCGTAGGCGGCCTTCGGCCTAGCCGTGGCTACCGCCACGGTGATATCCTCTTTTCTCACAGTGTAATTTGTGATTACAACAACCACGTGAAAATTACAGAAAATTCTGAACTTTGATTGCAAATATCTCTTCACTGGAACAAGAAAATTAAATTTCGACTTCGGATCATTGATACTGAGGTCAAAACGCGTCTTTTGATACCCCTATCATATTTTATATTTAATTTATTAGTAGTTGAGTGCCAAAGGAAACAAATACCTTTTTTTTTAAGCGTTGCCGAAGGCCGCCAATGCGGAAAGGTGTTCTGCACATACAGTATTGGACGATACTATAGCACCCCCTTTATAACATCGAGCTATAACAACAACGTCTTTCATATGCGATTTCGATTTATTTTATTTTCAAACATCGTTTATGTTGTAATGAATACCACTAAAGCCATTCTTGATCATTTTGTACAAAATTCAAAATAATTTAGCAAATTTTGACCTAATTTTTCAACTTTTTTCCTCGGCACTTTAGAAAAATTCTGAGTACGCAGTTTTGTAGCCCATTCAATTTGACTCTGACAAAGTGCAAGTATTAAGTAGCTCCGAAAGCGCCTTGATTTTTAATAATTTTTTATGTGTATTTTTTCTCCATACAACGAAATCACAACATTATTTTTTATATGGAGAAAATACATAACTTAGTTCGGAAAAAAATTTATTAAAAATCAAGGCGCTGTCGGAGCTACTTAATACTTGCACTTTGTCAGAGTCAAATTGAATGGGCTACAAAACTGCGTACTCAGAATTTTTCTAAAGTGCCGAGGAAAAAAGTTGAAAAATTAGGTCAAAATTTGCTAAATTATTTTGAATTTGGTGCAAAGCTTTTAGTAAAACCTTGAACGAAGTTTGCTACAACATAAGTCAAACTTTTATACGAAATTATCTGAAACTTTATTTGTAGGACGTCTTTGTTTTAGTTCGATGACAAAAAGGGGGTGCGATTGTATTGTCCAATACTGTAAATACCGTGGATCTCTTCCCGAATGGGGGATCTGACCTGTATGAACTTTCGGTTTTTCACTAATAACTTTTCACTTAAACAAAATATTGCTTTTTCCGGTATTTGTTTCCTTTGGCACTCAACTACTAATAAATTAGCTAAAAATATGATAGGGGTGTCAAAAGACGCGTTTTGACCTCAGTATCAATGATCCGAAGTCGAAATTTAATTTTTTTGTTTTATCATATTTTTAGCTAATTTATTAGTAGTTGAGTGCCAAAGGAAACAAATACCCTTTTTCCCCTTCGGATTATTGTTTCGGAGGTCAAGACGCGTCTTTTGGTACCTCTCTCGGGATACTTATAGGCTGTTCATGCTGGGGCAGCATTTTGCATTTTCTTCGCATTTTAGCATTTAGCCCAAAATGCAGCATTTATTTTCGCATTTCCCATACAAATTTTGACAACCAAATGCAACTTTATTTTTGCATTAGCATTATAAATGCAGAAATCAACCCTGTAACCTTCGAAGAAAATCGCGATTCGAATTCAAAAGAGTGGCAATATTGGTTGTTTTTACTTGGCGTTCTCTCATTCTCTGTCTTTCGTAAACATTCTGAAAATTTGCTCGGATTTTAAATTTGTAAATTCGCGCGTATTGTGTGCTATTGCTAAAATAAATCAATCTACAAATTAATCTGATGTTTATGAAGGGATTTAAATAAAAGATTTAATAAAAATCTGTACATTTTTTCACACTTGGCATAACCTCAAAAAAAGTTCGAACTTGCTAAATGTGCATTTGCTAAATGCGCCAGCATGAACGCTTTTTCGAATATCGCAGCAGCAAACTCACTTATTCTACTCATATACAGTTACAGCTCGTTGTGTCAAATTATCACATGCTTTGTTTTCTTGTTTACATTCTATGCACAGTTCGTGGAAAAGCTAATAATTTCGCCTGCGTTATTTTACAAAACAAATTAAAATGGCGTTATTGTGCACAAATTAATTATTAAAATTGCGTTTCTGTGTAAAAGTTCGTTTGCGTTAGTATACAAAGAGTATTAAAATGCAATAATTACATTTAATAAAATTTGCTAAAATTGCAACACGTGAAAGGCGCGAATGAAAAAAGAAAACAAAACAGCTGCACTTTTGGCAGAACTAATATGACGAAAACGGTAATTTCGTATTCCCTTTTGTTTCGCGATAACCATATAAATTATTGAATCGTGATTTTATCCATAAGATGCGTGCAAAGTAATGTACGAAAAATCGGCTTAGATGCAGAATAGCTCCAACTCCCAAGTTAAAAAAATATATATTTCATTAAATATATGTATATGTGATAAAAAATTACACTAATGTGAAAAGAAATTTAAAAAAATTGATTAATGTTATTTTCCAGCGCCGGCTAAGCGATCCACACGCTTCAATAAAATAACTCTTATCCGATCCAACACTGACTTCGCGATCCGCAGTAGTTACTATTCAAATAACTAAAATTTTACAGTAGTAAGATACAACGAGTTTACATACATAAGTCAGTACGATGAGCTGGAATACATTCCGGAAAAATTAAATAAAACTGAAGCTTTACCAGATAGGAGAACTTTAGTGGACGCCATTAATTGTTTCGATAATATAAAACGCCTTTCTCCACATTCAGACGTTTTGAAATTCTGGAAAACCAATTTTAGCAAGATTAAAAAAAATGCTATTTTTGCATAAGCATTATAAATGCGGAAATCAACAGTGTAACCTTCGAAGAAAATCACGATTCGAATTCAAAAAAGTGGCAATATTGGTTGTTTTTACTTGGGGTTCTCTGTCTTTCGTAAACATTCAGCAAATTTGCTCGGATTTTAAATTTGTAATTTATGGCGCGTGTTGTGTGATATTGTTAAAATAAATCAATATACAAATTAATCTGATGTTTGTAAAAGGGTGTACATTTTTTCACACGTGGCATAACCTCAAAAAAATGTTCGAACTTGCCAAATGTGCATTTGCTAAATGCGCCAGAATGAACTCTTTTTCGAAACCAATGTCCGAAAATGTAAAATGTTGCATTTTAAATGCAGCATGAACACGATACAAAACAAAAAAGAATTTTTTTCTAAACAATGTAAATTTTCGATAAATTTAATCTCAGTAATAATATATATGTATCATTACATAATAATAATTTTCAGTATTGTATTCGTATTATAACTTCGTGGCGATATATTAATAAATATTATCTATAAATGACAATAACAAATCGTTTTATTTCTATACATTTATCACCATATTTATAAAAGTTAACAAAGATTTATAAACTCTTGAAAATTACATTTCTTTACAATTTTTATTTTAATAGGCATTTTTCCAAATTTTTTGTTTTTAGTTTTTGGGTGGGTTGATATATGATTTATGAACCGGTTCACCGATTTATGGTTTAACAAGATGGTTCGAACCACTAACGGGTCGATTCTATAGTGGTAACAACATTCGATTTACCCGGCAAACAAATATCTTGGAAACTTTTACACCCGCTTGGTATTCTGCCGGCTCAAGTTGCAGTTCAATTTCGTAGCCACCGAAAGAAGTGGTAACGCTAAGTAACCGCGACAAATTGCACGTGTTTTGTAAATATTTTTTTTGGACAGAAAATAGCACAAATTTTATACACATACTAGTTCAGAAGAATTAATAAACAATATAAGCACTTTTTTACGTGATGTTGCGTGCGCGTTTGCCTTTTATTCTCTTTTGCGCATTGTTTGTTTTTGACATCGTTACCATGCGCGCTAGATTCGCGGGTACATGCACCGGTTACGATTTTTGGTTAGATAATCTTCTGGGTACAAAGTTTCCGGTTACGCTCAGAATCGACACGTAAACCCAATGGCAGAGATTTTCGTAGCGGTTTGCATCCTTGGTCTGCACTCTAATTTTCCATTCGTGAATGAGGAGGTAGGAAGATTTTAAGGTAAAATTTTCCATCGATTATTTTTACGGATGTCAAGACGCGTCTTTTGATACCTCTCTCAAGATTTTTGGACGTGTATTAACACTTGACGTTCGATGGAAAGTTTTAGGGCCACTTTCATAAAAGCCGGTTAAGCCTAATCGGTGATTAATTTGACAGCTAACCGTACAAAATACGTCAATTAAACTCCGGCTAGCGGCTACCGCCTTTTATGAAAGTGGCCCTTACCCATTTAAGTTACATTAATGTAAGAAAGAATAAAGATTTCTTTAATAGGGGAAATTCAGGGCCCTTACTCTGTAGTTCTATTCTAAAGAAATTTCGTTCGCTTTCGAGCGATTCGTACTCTGTAAAAAATTTTCGATTAGAATACATTCGTTGTTTGAGTTCCATTTTGTTCCTTTCGGATTTGATTTTTCCCCTTTCGTTTGTAGAAAATTTGGCACTCTCTGTCTCGAAAACAAATGTCAAAATAGTCGAATGTTAGAAAATTCTATTCTACAATAATTTAGCAAACGAAAATCAACAAAAATGTAAGTTCCTATGAATAAAATCAAATAATTCTCTTTTTCTCATCAAAAAATCGTTTACAGGGCAGAAAGATTTAAGCAACCAAGTACGAAACCTCGACAGTTTGAGATTATGGTGCAGTATTAATAATTTAAGTGCAGCGGCGAGCTTAATAATTGGGGGAATCGCTATTGATTTTTGAGGAATACTTAGCTCGGGGTTAATTGCCTTTAGTACATACTGAAATGCGTCCTTATTCAACCTTAAGTTTTGTACAAAGCTGTAAAGGAATAATTCGAAATAAATTACCATTTGTCATTGATATTGAGTATATTGGAATTATCCCTAATTATTTTCATCTGCATCCAACCATAGCGCTACCGAATCCATTTCACATATATTCTATTTATCTTTTATTTTGTAAAATTAAAACTTCTTAAATCGCAATGTTTTTAATTTGGTTTGTTTTCTTTTCGTATTTTTCTTTGAATTTGACATTTGTGAAACAGTGTTGCTCACCCTTATCGAATATTTTCTAAAGTGAATTCTAACGAACTACCGAGTGCCGAGGTGTTTTAGAATCGATTTTTGCTTTCGAGTAGAACAGCCTTTCGAATAGAACTACAGAGTGAGGGCCCAGTTAAAACCACGATGGTTAAGGGCCGATTTCATAAAAGCCGGTAACCGCTAACCAGAGTTTAATTGACGTATTTTGTATGGTTAGTTGTCAAATTAATCGCCGATTAGGCTTAACCGGCTTTTATGAAAGTGGCCCTAAAACTAGCATCCCCAATATGACGATTTAAAATCCCAAAAGATTGCACATTTTTACAGATATAACACAATTGTGAAAAAGAACACCATTGACATTGTTTTGGGTGAACGTGGGTTCCATCGTTTCGAGAAGAGAACAAGGCCTTGATTTGTGTTTAGATTTGGTTTTGTAATTATTATTTGCCAACTTGCAATTCGTATCGTTTGCGAATGCCTTTGAGTTATAAGTGTTATCATACTTGTAGCGGAAATATCAGGATAAGATTTGATAAAAAATGCCAAACTCGAGCCATTTTACAAATAGTGCGCAGTTAAGCGAAGAACAAAAACAAAAAGCTTTGCAATTATTGGTCGACATGTTTAATTGCCCACCTGATCGACAATTAAGAAGTATTTGTGAATCGTTATCATGGAATGGTATATAAATAATTTAATTTAAAGTACGTGGTCTTTTAATTAACAATTTTTTTCTAAACGTAGTTGAGCGTTGTATTGACTTCTTAATAAATGCGAATGACCAGGATCACATTGAAACTCAAAAGAATAGTGGTGCGATCCCCAAACAAACTTTAATTATGGGGGATAGGGATGCATTACGGACTAGTTTTAAACAACGTCAAAATTTAAACGGCTACAGTCATCTAGCACAAAGTAATAGTAATCAAGACTCTAGAATGGCAAATGTCCCAGTGGAACAGAGAATTGGGGAATTAATATCTACTGGGGCCAAGGTCATGGTGATTATGCGAGGAGCACCAGGAAGTGGTAAAACGACTCTAGCAATGAACCTTTTAGAGCAGTACGTGACCCTTAACAAACAATATACAATTGAAGACTTCATATTCAGCTCTGATGATTTCTTTTATAAAAGCTCTGGCCGATATAAGTGGCATGGTGGATTATTAGAGCAAGCACATCAGTTTAATCAACTTAGAGTTAAACAACGGGCACAGAAAGGTTGGAGCCCAATTTTTGTAGACAATACGAATGTTAAGCTATGGGAAATGATATATTATGCTCGAGTAGCCGTTCAAAACGGATATGTTATAGAATTACTGGAGCCTAAAACTTCTTGGGGAAAATCCGCATGTAAACTGGCCCAAAAAACTAAACATGGAGTCCCGTCTGAAAAAATACAAGTAATGTTAAATAATTTTGAAAAAGGAACCGTAGATGATTTGCTAAAGGTAAGTTTGGTAAAACTTGTAGGATGGGTCTAAACGTATTAAACATATTTTTATTCGTAATAGAGCAAGCGAACTAGTATTTGGACAATACTAGTGTCCGGCAACAATATAAGTATTTATTCAAATATGTTCCCACAGGCTAGAGACGGCCCGAATTAATTTATTAACATGTTTTAATGTATCAGCTAACAACAACAACAACAATGTATCAGCCATACATTTCTTTCTTGGCATATATACTATATTCTCTTGTTCGGAGCAGCATCGCCCAAACAAATGGATACACAGGAGTAATATACCCTATGAATCCCAGGGTATGACTGATTGTTCGGTAAACAAGCCCAACCGAATTGTGTATGCGCTTTTATTGTTTGTTCTTTTGATATTTGACTACCTTCCCATAGCCATGTGTGTTCAATGGCTGGTAGACTTTATTACTGCAGTTACACTGGGTTACACATTGACGTTTGCTCTGCACTTTTAGGCGGGCTCTAAATGATCTCCACACTGAGTCGGTAGACATGGCCCTCGGATCATAGCCTGTGGATCCCATTAGTGATATTCAAACAACCGTAATAGCTGAAAAGGAGCGCGTACTATCGAGGGAGACTAAAGTCCTGCTAAAACAACTTCGTTCTGGATATTGTAACAGGTTAAACTCTTACGGGTCCAGAGCGAACCTCATCATACCAAACACTTACCCTGCATGTCCAGTAGATGTCGGTTTGGATGACTAGGATTGTGGCAGTTCAGTAGAAACTGCTGCTTAGAAGTTCCGCATATCTCTATCATTGAGCATTTTAACCTATTGATGAAGGTGAGACTCGGAAAACATCAGCAAGCATCCTGTGGTAGTTCTGTCGGCGGTGTTTTGGCAGACTTGCAATTTCCTTCAGTTGGTGTCAGCCAGATTGGACGACCATAATCAATAACCGGTCGGCCAAAAGCCTTATACGTAGGCAAGTAATGTTTCTTTATCTTTGCCCCAAGTGTTGCCGGCCAGTGACTTAGCATTGGACACTGTTAACAACAACAAAAACAACAACAAGTGACTTTAGGGGATTGGTCACTTTGAAGCTTTTGCTGTGGCATGTCTAGCGAAGGTGAGGCCATTGTTGTTGTTGTTAGCAGTTCTTGGCCCTGCCCGATGGGCCAGTTCACTCTAAATTGTCATCAAGATCTTCTAACGGGAGTCCAAGGAAAGGCGCAGTTTCAACAGGGTTGGACCAGAGTGATAGTGGTGTTAGAAAAGTGGGTTCATTTGAACAGGAAAAGGGAAGTCGTGTTTCATGACGGGCTATACCGCATGCAGGCCATGTGCTTGGTATGGTGGGGTTCAGTCTGAATAGGTCACAATTTAACCTGTTACAATATCCAGACCGAAGTTGTGCCAGCATGACCTTGGAAGGGCAGGTTCTTCCTTGTTGTTGTAGCAACAAAATCGCTCCCCGAAGGTTTTAGGGAGTGTTGTCAAAATAACAGTTCTTGGCCGGATGTGAAGCCGGCACGCTCCGGTACTCCCTTGCGGTACTGCCCGACTGTCGTGGGGTTTAGAATATGCCCGCGGTAGGCATACCGGTCGTAAGAGGCGACTAATATGCACAAAGGTAATGATTTGCAACTTGATGGTTGATCTAAGAATATGATGCCTCTCACCTCTCATTACCCATCTTCTCTTTCCTTTCGGAAGGAGGGATGACATGACCTAGAAGGTTACACTGGTCATAACAAATCGCTACCACGACAGTCGGGCAATACCACAAGGGAGTACCGGAGCGTACCGGATTCATAGCCGGCCAAGGACTGTTAATTCGACAACACTCCCAAAAACTTCGGGGAGTGATTTTGTTGCTACAACAACAACAACAACAACCCTCAGTGATGAGGCCACTAATAACTAAGTTAATTGTAATGTGTTTTTCTCTTCTCATTTCTTACTCTTTCCAGTTGCTTTTCACTTTTACTTCTCCACCACTTTACACCTCTCCTGTATTTTTTCATTTATTTTAGTTATATGCATTCATATAAGTTTTAAGGTGATCTGTGAGTTAATACCCTTTGTGGTTGTTGTCCATCATGGTTCAGTCTCCAGCGAAGGCGAAAATCATAGTCTTAATTAATATGTTTTGCAAGGCACGAAATGGGCTTCATATTGTACATTTTAATGCGCGTAGCCTTAGTAGTGACACGCTGGATTACATTAGGGAGACTTGGTTCTCTCCCAATATCTCTGACCTGTACTATAGCATCCCAAATTACAATCTTCTTAGGCATGATCGAGAAAATAGGAGAGGTGGCGGTGTAGCAATCTAGCAGTATCAATCAACTCTGACACTGATTTTATTATCGCCGAAGTCTCTGATAATATAACTAAAGTTTGTGTGTCCTGCGTGTATAACCCTCTTAGATGTTTTGTGTTGGATTCGTTTTTTTTTTCAAAGTTGTCAATGTTTTTAATTGACTATGAACGTTATGTTTCCATGATTCTTGCGCTGTTAAGCTGTTTGATCATCTTTCCACTGCTGGCCTCGCTATAGTCAATAACTGTGTTCCCACTAGATTCGCCAACAATTCTTACCCTAGCCTTTTAGACCTTTTTATAACCGCGTCTTTGTATCATGTTATTAAATTTGAGCAAATGAGTTTTATAAGTGACTATGATTTAATTTTCTGTACCATAGATGTTGTCTTGAATCGTCCTGTCGACATTGTTACGTTTATGTATCGTGATACGTTGAGAGTGTTGACGAAATGCTCACTTTTCTAAATGAGACAATTATTAAAATGTTAAATGACCATGTCCCTCTTCGTACCAAAGTACAATAGTGAAGTCCGCTCTACAATAAAAGTTCGCAATAGATTGTATGCAAAATGCAAAAGAATTAAAACTGAAGCTGCCTGGTCAGCCTACAGAACCGCCCGAAATAATGCCTGCGCCATTACAAGGCGTGCAAAACGGCGATATTTCGAGACCATGTTAAATCCTGCTCTAGAAACCAAAGTACTTTGGCGAAACCTTAAGAACTTGAGAGTCCATGGGAAATATAGGTCTGACTGTGAAATTGACCCGAATGCACTAAATGCCTATTTTACAAGTTCCAGCCACAACAGCAGCATTCCTCCAGCTCAAAACTTTTTAAATCACTTGGCTGAAAATACAAGATTCGACTTTAGCGGAGTAACTGAGGCAGAAGTCTTAAAGAGCATTATGAGTATCAAATCAAACGCTATCGGTGAAGATGCCATATCGTTGTTTGTGAAGCTTGTGTTGCCTTATATTCTGGGAACTCTTACGCATATCATAAATCATTGCCTTACAACTTCGAGTTTTTCTTCTGAGTGGAAAAAACAAGTAATTATTCCCATCGCCAAAAATAATATGCCCTCCAACCCCAGTGATTACAGGCCAATTAGTATTTTACCAGCTTTTTCCAAAGTGTGTGAGTCTATAATGGCAACACAAATTTCTTTATTTATTCAATAACACAATTTGTTATCACCCTTTCAGTCTGGCTTTAGGCCAAAGCATAGTTGCTCTACGGCCATGTTGAAAATACTTGACGATGTTGTTGTTGTTGTTTTAACAACAAAATCACTCCTTGAAGGTTTTGGGGAGTGTTGTCGAAATAACAGTCCTTGGCCGGATATGAATCCGGTACGCTCCGGTACTCCCTCGCGGTACTGCCCGACTGTCGTGCAACCTTCTAGGTCATGTCATCCCTCCTTCCGAAAGGAAAGAGAAGATGGGTAACGAGAGGTGGGAGGCATCATATCCGTAGATCAACCATCGAGTTGCACATCATTACCTTTGTGCATATTGGTCGCCTCTTACGACCGGTATGCCTACCACGGGCATATTCTAAGCCCCAACCCGCAGGGGTTAATACTTGACGATATAAGGTTACAATTTGATAAAGCCGATATAACCCTTCTTTGCCTTTTAGATTTTTCTAAAGCCTTTGATTTAGTAAATCATAATTTACTCTGCGAAAAGCTTAAGAATATTTTTGGATTTTCGGTCAGCGCTTTTGAGCTCATGGCTAGCTACCTATCAGGCAGAACCCAAAAGGTGAAGGGTAAGAATATGTTTTCGGTACCTAGCATTGTAGCATCTGGTGTGCCACAGGGGTCTATCCTTGGCCCTCTTTTGTTTAGTCTTTTTGTCAATGATGTAATCTCTGTATATCAGTTTGTAAATATCCATGCCTATGCTGATGATATTCAATTGTATCTGTCCAGTCGTATAGGGCTGATTGAAGATCTGTGTTTCAAAATTAAAAGCGATCTATCAGCAATTTTCGACTGGGCTCATGTAAATTGCCTGTGTCTAAATGTGGTCAAATTTTTTGTGTTACCCATAAGGAATAGTGTGATACATGTTGAAGATATCCCTGAGCTCCTCATTGGAGGCATTGCCCTCAAGTTTACAAATAAAGTAAACAATTTAGGTTTTATAGTTAACTCTATGTTAAGCTGCGCCGACCATGTTATCAAAGTTATTAGTAATGTTTATGTGATTTTGCGTGGGTTAAGTCTGTCTGCATCTTTTACTCCTCTAGAAATACGAAAAAAACTTCCCATTCAACTAATAGTTCCGCAAATAACTTATTTTGAGCTTGTATAAAGCAGACTTGACTCGAGTTCATCGCACAAGATAGAAGTGGTTTTTAATAATGTTACACGGTATCTGTTAATTCGACAACACTCCCAAAAACTTCGGGGAGTGATTTTGTTGCTACAACAACAACAACAACAACCCTCAGTGATGAGGCCACTAATAACTAAGTTAATTGTAATGTGTTTTTCTCTTCTCATTTCTTACTCTTTCCAGTTGCTTTTCACTTTTACTTCTCCACCACTTTACACCTCTCCTGTATTTTTTCATTTATTTTAGTTATATGCATTCATATAAGTTTTAAGGTGATCTGTGAGTTAATACCCTTTGTGGTTGTTGTCCATCATGGTTCAGTCTCCAGCGAAGGCGAAAATCATAGTCTTAATTAATATGTTTTGCAAGGCACGAAATGGGCTTCATATTGTACATTTTAATGCGCGTAGCCTTAGTAGTGACACGCTGGATTACATTAGGGAGACTTGGTTCTCTCCCAATATCTCTGACCTGTACTATAGCATCCCAAATTACAATCTTCTTAGGCATGATCGAGAAAATAAGAGAGGTGGCGGTGTAGCAATCTAGCAGTATCAACCAACTCTGACACTGATTTTATTATCGCCGAAGTCTCTGATAATATAACTAAAGTTTGTGTGTCCTGCGTGTATAACCCTCTTAGATGTTTTGTGTTGGATTCGTTTTTTTTTTCAAAGTTGTCAATGTTTTTAATTGACTATGAACGTTATGTTTCCATGATTCTTGCGCTGTTAAGCTGTTTGATCATCTTTCCACTGCTGGCCTCGCTATAGTCAATAACTGTGTTCCCACTAGATTCGCCAACAATTCTTACCCTAGCCTTTTAGACCTTTTTATAACCGCGTCTTTGTATCATGTTATTAAATTTGAGCAAATGAGTTTTATAAGTGACTATGATTTAATTTTCTGTACCATAGATGTTGTCTTGAATCGTCCTGTCGACATTGTTACGTTTATGTATCGTGATACGTTGAGAGTGTTGACGAAATGCTCACTTTTCTAAATGAGACAATTATTAAAATGTTAAATGACCATGTCCCTCTTCGTACCAAAGTACAATAGTGAAGTCCGCTCTACAATAAAAGTTCGCAATAGATTGTATGCAAAATGCAAAAGAATTAAAACTGAAGCTGCCTGGTCAGCCTACAGAACCGCCCGAAATAATGCCTGCGCCATTACAAGGCGTGCAAAACGGCGATATTTCGAGACCATGTTAAATCCTGCTCTAGAAACCAAAGTACTTTGGCGAAACCTTAAGAACTTGAGAGTCCATGGGAAATATAGGTCTGACTGTGAAATTGACCCGAATGCACTAAATGCCTATTTTACAAGTTCCAGCCACAACAGCAGCATTCCTCCAGCTCAAAACTTTTTAAATCACTTGGCTGAAAATACAAGATTCGACTTTAGCGGAGTAACTGAGGCAGAAGTCTTAAAGAGCATTATGAGTATCAAATCAAACGCTATCGGTGAAGATGCCATATCGTTGTTTGTGAAGCTTGTGTTGCCTTATATTCTGGGAACTCTTACGCATATCATAAATCATTGCCTTACAACTTCGAGTTTTTCTTCTGAGTGGAAAAAACAAGTAATTATTCCCATCGCCAAAAATAATATGCCCTCCAACCCCAGTGATTACAGGCCAATTAGTATTTTACCAGCTTTTTCCAAAGTGTGTGAGTCTATAATGGCAACACAAATTTCTTTATTTATTCAATAACACAATTTGTTATCACCCTTTCAGTCTGGCTTTAGGCCAAAGCATAGTTGCTCTACGGCCATGTTGAAAATACTTGACGATGTTGTTGTTGTTGTTTTAACAACAAAATCACTCCTTGAAGGTTTTGGGGAGTGTTGTCGAAATAACAGTCCTTGGCCGGATATGAATCCGGTACGCTCCGGTACTCCCTCGCGGTACTGCCCGACTGTCGTGCAACCTTCTAGGTCATGTCATCCCTCCTTCCGAAAGGAAAGAGAAGATGGGTAACGAGAGGTGGGAGGCATCATATCCGTAGATCAACCATCGAGTTGCACATCATTACCTTTGTGCATATTGGTCGCCTCTTACGACCGGTATGC